>CM052539.1:104021840-104197183 GCA_028533065.1 Trachops cirrhosus | reverse complement strand
CGGGTTCACGGGTGTGGGTGCGCGGGTGCACAGTCTCTGGGTCCTGAGGGGCGCTCACTTCTCCTACCTGCGGGGCCTGGGCCTCACAGGTCCCGGGGAGTGCCTGGGCTTTTCCGGGTCCACGGGTGCGCTAAGTAAACTATTTTTGAGTACTGTATATGCTGAGTGTTTATGGGTGTGCCCTTTTTATCCACTAGACCACAATCATCTTGAAGGCCCTGGCTAAGAATTCTCTCTCCAGCATTGGGCCAAGGTTGAATTCAAATCCTAGCTCCACCACTAACTAGATTTGTGACTATGGAAAGTGATTTAAATATTGGTGCCTCCGTTTCTTCATCTGTAGGGGATAATAATACTGACCTACTTCAGAGGTTTTGTGAGATCAAATATTTAGAAGATTGACTGATATCTAGTAAATGGTCAATAAATGTTAGCCATTGTTGTGGAGGGGCTGCTGTTAAAAGTATACACTCTAGTATAATATTCCCTGAATCAACTCCCAAGTCCATCAGTTCTCAGCTGAGTAATTTTAAGCAAGTTGCTTGACCTCTCTGTATCTCATGATGTTGCTTCAATTAAAGAAATAAATTGATTAAACTGTCTTCAAGGTGTATTAGGGATATATATATATACATATCCCTAAATATTTCATACTATAAATATAAATATTATTTATATTTTAGAGATATAAATTATAAAATATATAATATATAAAATATATAATATAATATATAATATAGTAGGTATATTTTAGGGATATGTATATCCCTAAACTATAAATAAAATCTCCCTTAGAACAATATTCACCATGTATGAATTATCCAGGTTATTATTATAAAGGAAGGATGCTCTTTTAAACTTGAACCTTTTCACTCTTTGAGTTATAGATTTAGGTCAGTTCTATATATCACAAATGTCTCAATTACTTCTTTTTTCTTTTCCCATTCCTTTTTCCCTCCTTCTTTCTATTTTCCTCTGTACCCGTATTCACTTTCTTCTCTTTTTTCTTCTCCTTAGTTTTTGCTTTTGTAATTTAAAATCAATGTCCAAACCAGAGGCTCTTCAGGAAAGACCTTTCTCAAGGGAATAAAAGGTAACTAGTTAAAGCCAAAAAATAAAACTAATTTCAAAAGAAGTACAGTCCTGTGATATTTTTCTGAAAAAGGCAACGTCTGTAGCTATTTGTCCTGGGATAACCTTGCCATATCAAAATTGAATTAGAAAGCTACTTGGGGCCTTGAAATATCATGTCTGCCTGCTATCCCCATGAAAGTGCTAAGATCGCATTCTTTGTAGGAATAAGGGCATGAGGCCATCTCATCGTTTTGGGTTCTCAAGTACAACTCCTAGCAGTCAACTATGTGATATACTGAGGATTGGTGAAATTAGTTAAATCATTTGATGAATGTGAAAGACATCATAATAAGAAAGACAGGGAGAAATATGTTCAATGTTTTAGATTAAAATTCTGAAGTTGGGATTGATGGTTCCATGGAGGAAGAAAAGGAACAAAGATAAAAACTACCAGAAAAGAGAACATAGGTCAAAAGAATAAAGCACTTGCTAATGGACTCATCCAATGAAAGAATAGAGACTACCTAGGGAATGAGGCAGTTGTCTCAACATAGGCTGGGTTCAGCAAAACATATGATATGCATTTACAAAGACAACTCATGCATGACTAACCTTAAACCCAAAGTAGCAAATGCTCAGAGAAATTCTGAATTGTGGAATATTTTCTTTTCCCTTCAGCAATCTAACTTATCCCTTTATTTTTGCTCTTTTCCTTTTGGCCCAGCTTAGATATGCAAAAGTAATTTACAATTCTTGCCTTTCTAATTTAAAATTCTGTAAGTCCAAGAGAGTAACTGGATTATGAAAACACTTGATTAATTTTGCAAACCAGCAGTTAAACATTATAGTTTAAAAACTCAAGTCAAAAATATTTCTTTTCCTTCACGAAGAAATATGAATGTTAAAAATATGGTGCCTGCAGAAGAAAGCTCCATAATTACTCTGTGAGCCATCTCCACAGTCAGAAGCAGAGAGGCCCCAGAGGAACTCCTTTTCCACAGAGTGATGATGGCTTTCGTGCTAATGGTGCTGATGAGAAAGACCCTGAAAGGGATGTGAGAATTTCTTTTAGAATCCTGTTGATGCCTTGCCTACTCATAAGAACTAATATTTCTCAAGCACTTATTATTGACCACAGAATATTCTGAGTGATTTCTGTGAATGAATTTCTTAATCCCCACAATAAATAGGTAATTTGCCCAAAGTCACTTAATTGGTAAGTAGAGGAGCAGGATGTGCATGGAGGCGGTCTAACTGCAGTATTCATGTAGACATCAACCTAGATTACTATTTTCTATGGCCTAACTTGAGGCATGGTTAAGAAAAGTATCCTCATCTGGGGCACAGACACAATGCCTGCCATCTGTTCCTGGAGCAGTCATTTATTCACTGCATAAATTTGAGTTGCCCTAGCCAGACAATGTACAGAACACCAGGTTCAATTCTGGATCACAACTTGAAGAATATCGACACATTTTATCAATGAAGATTAAATAAGACATACAATTCCTCAACCAAGTCTCAAGTGTTAATCACTTCAATATTAAGGGAAAATTAATTATGTGTACAATAGTCTCTCCTTATTCACAGTTTTGCTTTCCATCGCTTTATTTACCAGTGGTCAACTGCAGTCCAAAAATATTAAATGGGACATTCAAGAAATAAACAATTCTTAAGTTTTAAATTGCACACAATTCTGAATAGCATGAACAAATATCACACTGTCCTGTTCTGACCCACCTGGATATGAATCATCCCTTTTCCCAGCATATTCACACTGTATTTGCCCCCAACCCTTCAGTCACTTAGTAGCCATCTCAGTTCTCAGATTGGATGTCACACTACCTCAATGCTTGTGCTCAGATAATCCTTATTTACTTAATAACGATGACAAAGCACAAGAGTGGTGATGCTGGCAATTATGGTATGCCAAAGAGAAGCTGTAAAGCACTTCCTTGAAGTGAAAACGTGAAAGTTCTCAACTTAAGGAAAGAAACAAACCATATGCAGAGGTTGTTAAGATACATGGCAAGAACGAATCTTCTATCAGTGAAATTATGAGGAAGAAAAAAATTTGTACTAGTTTTGCTGTCACATCGCAAACTGCAAAGGTTATGGCCACAGTGTGTGCTAAGTTAAGATGAAAAGGCATTACATTTGCAAGTGGAACAAATGAACAGAAAACTTGTTCCAACTGACGACAACATTTCTGGCATGTTGTGCCAGAAAACACTGAGCCTATACAAAGATTTCAGCAAGGGTTCCCAAAATGAGCGACCACATTCACATAATTGTTCTATTTTATTGTCATAATTATTCTATTTTATAATCAGCTATTTTGTTAATCTTTTACTGTGCCCACTTTATAAATTAAACTATATCATAGGTATGTACATATAGATAAAAACAGTATATATAAGATTTGGTACTCTTTATGGTTTGACATCCATGGGGGGGGGGTTGAAGCATAGATAAAAGGGGGACTACTGTATATGTGCATGTGTAAGGAGTCCTTCGGAAAATTAATTGAATGTGTTTAGTTCAATGTATTAGTTTTACAGAAGAAGTTATTTCTGTGTGTAATCACTTTACCATTACTCTACTCCATAAGAACACAGAACAAATGAAGGATTTCTTTCTCTTCTAATACTTAAAGGTATCTCACATCAATCTTCTCCAGATTTAGGTAGAGCAATTCCACACATGATTATAAGTGTGGTTTCTATGGACTTCCTTAAGTCTCCAGCATGAGAGAAAATGATAACCCCCCAAAAAAAGAACCAATATGTATATACTACTTCAAAATGCATTCTTAGTGCATCATATATTTTCCTGAAAACAATCAATACGGGTAGCCCAAGGCATACAATTTCAACATATATGTACTTTCTGAAAGCAGATCATTATTACCAGAAACCTTCTCCCTTTCTCAAAAAACACAGAAATTATGATAGAAACTATATACAGAGTTGGCCCAAGGGGAAATTGTGTAGTAGGCAAAATGACTCCAGCTTCATTGTATGTACAGTTCTCTTCACTCCTTTTCCTTCCAGGGCAACAGGCCTGCCTCTCTAACTTTCCCAGGCACCCAGGGCCTTCATGATCTCACTCCCCATGATCTGGTGAAAATCCCCATAAATGTGTAAAGGACCAACACAGGTTTCAGGAATATCAAAGCCTTGTACTCAACAAACACAGTTCAGAGAGATACAGACATTAACTAAATAACAGTATTTTATGAAAGCATAGTGATGATGAATCCAATTCAGTCTCTGAAGGTTTCTACATAGGAGAAAACTAATCCAAAGAAAGGAGACTGTAAGGATTGATAAATTCTCTTGGGTGACACTAAAAATGGAAATAGCTTTAAAGAGGTCTTTGCTACACTGCCATTCTGAGCTGTCATAGAGGAGAAACAGTTGAAGTGAAACCAGTGTATTCTGGATAGGCAGCCAAATTGCAGGTATATCTGAGCATAGACCTTCGCACACTGGATTATAGAGTGAAATGAATAGTACTATATAGCTACCCAGTGCAAGCTTGCTCAGCATAACTGAATGATCGACAACCCCATAAAACCTGGTGCATATTATCATTACTGTGTTGGATACATGGGCCTAGGCTCTGTCACAGGGCTATTCTGTAAAGGGATACTACACCAAGCTAGGAGACCACACAGAGAACGCATCCCTGAATCATACAAATTCCCAGGCCATCATCATAGGCCACCAGAGCAGTCACAGCATTTTCTAAGGATATTCTATGCAGTATCGTATGGTGGTTGGTGTGACATGGTGAATTAGGATGTGGATGTGAAATCACACAGTCTGGTTTCAAACCGGGCAATGCCACTCTCCAGCTGTACAGATAGTCTTGCAGTGTCACCTCTCTGCGTATTGGTTTCTTCAACAATGAAATGGAAAAACGAGTTACATGGTCTTTGGCTTTTGTGGGAATTAAAATGACATAATGTATGTATGTCACCTGAGATACAAAGCTTAAGAAAAAGTTAAAAGTAATAATGAAAAGGATGATGTCAATAATAAAAATTGTGTCACAATCATAGGTGAGTCAAAAGGTAAGGGCATTTCAAATGACTCAATTCTGTGGTCAATATTCATAGTGGTTTAGAGCGACTCAGAAACCAAATATTCTGGACAAATCATTCAAGTTCTATATTATTAAATTTCCCACCTAAAAATGAGATCAATAACCATACCAAACTCATACCTTTGTTGTGAAGATTAAGTGAATTACACATGTAAAACAGTTAGAATGGTGCCTGACACAGAAGCAGCATGAGGTGAATTTTAGCTGTTATTGTTATTACTACCCTTGCCAACAGTGGAAGTGAGAACATGACAAAAATACGAAGATAAAACTTTGTAAGAAAGTCACAGTGCTCTAGAAGAATGGTAAGACAGGCGTGCTGGAAGGAACTCATCACTTTCATTCTTGACACATCCTTTTTCCCTTCCTTGGTTCACTTGCCTAGGTAGAAATCAGATGAGTCCAGCTGAGACTGCATAGTCATTCCCCAGAAATTACTTCGTTAGGACATAGCTGGTTGGTCATTACTGAAGCATAACTGAATGTTTTCCACTGAAAATCCATGGCTAACACCTAATAATACAACTATCCATTAGGTAATGTGTTAGTAAACGATACTAAGATTTAACAATGAAAATTATATGTTAGGTAGTTGTCCACATTTATGTGAAAATGATAAAGATATAACAAAAGCAGTGCCTAAAAGAAGTTATAACATTGATATTTCCAGGCTCAGAAAATCATTACCATCACCACCACCACCACCATCATCATCACCATTGCCATCACCATCATTGTCTTCTTCATACCAGATACCATTTATTATCTATGAAATTTTGTTCTTAGAATACTCACCATAACTTCAGAAAGTAATAACCACTCTACTCATTTAATCTCTCTTTGTTTTTTCCTTAAGACATTTTTCCTTTCCACTTCAGAAATTAAAAGCTACATAATGCATAGCAATATATTTTCCTTATATAGCAGACCCATTTTGACACAAAAGAGTAAAACATTACATGACGTACTCAATCCCCAATGAACCAAAATGAAATGTTTAATTTATAATAACGTATCACAGAGGTCCAATTCCAACAGTAACCTTCAAGTAACGCTATTCAATCTTTTGCTGCAAGACCATTCTATTGTGCTTTGTAATTAATAATGTCACACATGGATATTGACAACAGGATTCAAACAGAGAATCAGCAGCACTTCATAAAATCTGTCCGCATCAAGTGAACAGAGGGGCTGGCTCGATGAGCTCCATCAGCTAGGATAATTATTATGAATAAGGAGGTGTGTCACCTCTCTGTAAAGGGCAGGGGTGCCTGTACCAAATTACACACGAGCTAAACACAAGTCAGTTTGTTGGAACATCTGAAGACCCTCAGTAAATGCAAATAGCCAAATACAACATGGCTGATGCTGTCTATGCAGAAAACAAAAACTGAATTTGGAAAGCAGGATGAGGAACTGAGGGATTGCCTAGCATGAAAAGCCAAGAGAATGGCCAAGCCCAGGCTAAAGGCCAATAAGAGTCTCTGCCAATTTTCTAGGAGCAGTCACTGTTCAAATATTTAATAACTTCCAAGTATTCTTTCCCCTCTTTTTGCTATTTATTTTCCATCTTGCCAACTAAATCCTACTCTACACTGCACTGCTAAGAACTCATTTTCTTCAAGTCTAAAACTCCGACCTCCAAGTAGATTTAGATAATGCAATGAGAAAAAAGCTGTGCATTTTAATATATTAGACTCCAGAGTACACTGAAAATCATGCCAATGCCTAGCTTCAAGTCTATAAGGAAGAAAGGAACAAAACCAAAGTGTCAACAAACACAAAGGGGTATGCCCTAAATGATAAAAGAGACTATACCTAAAGACTCCCTCAAAAAGTTTAATGCAAATCAAATGAAAAATGCATTAGAGGAAAATGTCCTTTAATAGAAATTCACCATGCATACTGCCGGAAAGGGAATAATATTCCTTTTGGTGCTTCTTTGTGCAAAATTGAGATTTGAATAAGGTTCACTTACCTATAAAAAAGGTACAACTGAGCAGTATATGACAATATAGATATAACTATTTATTCCTTAATCTTATGTTATTTACTGGTCATTTAGCACTACTGAGTAAAGACTCACAGATAAAACAGGGGTGATGGAAGATATTGAGATGTCATTCTGTAGTATATTCAGTGGAGAAAGTCATTATGTACTGAGGCAGTCCAGTAACCATAGTTCTGTTGTTAAAATCAGTTGCACTTACCTAGGAAAAAGAGAGAAAAACAAGAAAAAAAAACAGAAAAGGATTTTTAAAACATTTTATTGTTGTCCAAGCACAGTTATCTCCACTTTCCCTCCACTACCCTCTCCCACCCCACCCACTTCCACCTCCCACCCTGGATCCTACCCTCCTTTGGCTTTGTCCATGTGTCCTTTATACATGTTCCTTGACAACCCTTCCCCTTTTTTCTTGTTATCCCCCTGCCCTCTCCCCTCTAGTTACTGTCAGTTTGTTATTTATTTCAATGCCTCTGGTTATATTTTGCTTTTTTGTTTGTTTTGTTGATTAGATTCCACTAACAGATGAGATCATAAAATTTTAATAGAGTTCTTTGACACCTATATTTGTTCCTTGCTTCCCTTTTCCTCCCTTTTCACATTCTCTTTACTTTTCAGGAGACAGTCCTATTGGTATCTCCATATTGGTATCAAAAATCACATGGATACAATGGGGAAGGTGATCTTTGTGCATGATCCCCTTTCTTCCAACTCCTCCCACCCCACCCCACCCTGCCTTTCAGTCCTGCTATACACACAGTTCTCTCAGGCAGTCTATTCTTCAGTGTTCTGTTTAGAAATAACCTCCCATAAGAAGCATCTATACATCATTCAAGTCCAAGTTAAGTGCTTCTTCAATGTGCCTAGCTCCCTGTAACTACTGCTTAAACAGTAGTTATAGTACTGACTTGTTATAGGTAACCATTCACTTGTATGACACCTACTAGAAATATAAACTGCTGAGAATAGAATCTCTGTTTTTCTCCATACTTTCCATATCATGATCTGTGATATGGAAAACTTCAATATGTGCTGATAAATGAATAAATGAACAAATTAATAAGCAAACAGAGTCTAAATCAGAGCTAAAAACAAGATAGAGAAACCTTAGGGTCTATAGCAACTCTACAATCTACATTTTAAGAGAGAGCCCCAAAGGTGTTGTCCTGTATTCTTTTGACTCAACTTTTCAGGTTAAAAAAATAATCACCAAAAATATAGAAGCTCCGGGCTAGAATATTAACTTTTGCAGGGATAAAACATGGTGCTGGGTCCATTTGAAGATCCAGAGGAAGTAAAAAACCTCTGATTGGTTCTATTCAAAAGTGTTCATATCATGTGTCTGTCAATGACCTTGTCCAAATGACTTCACACTCTAACCCTTACTTTCCTCAGATGTAAATGAAAATTACCATATATGGCCTATCAATGTCACCATTTTTTAACTTTTCATTTTGAAATAATTATAGGCACACAGGGAATTACAAATTAGTACACAGAGCCCTACAAACCTCTCGATTCCCCTTAATGATGGTATCATACATAACTGTACTATCTATGGAAAGCAGAAAACATCATCATTTGTTGAAAGGACCAGGTGAGATGTTGGAAACAAATCTTTTCCATTGCATCGTTTTGTAGGTTAATTATCCTTTATTCAACAATTACTTACTAAAGGGTTCTATATACTAGATATTGTATTGTATACTTTAAATTTATTGAGATCAAAAGAAGCCTGTCCCATGACCTCATGTAGTTTATATATAGTGAGAGAACATGAAAAGATCAGATAATTAAGATATTGTGCAGCAACTGCAATTTGTACAGGAATCAAAAAACAGGGATATCTAATTCAAACTAGGAAGGTGGATAATATAGTAATATAAGGCTCCCAAAGGTGAATGTTAAAGTCTAGACTCAAATCTGAATAAATTGGAATTATCCAAGAAAAGAAACAGAGGACATATGCAAGTGGGTGAAAGGAAGAGTATATGTGAAGGCAAAGAGAAGAAAAAAAAACATTGCCTATTTTAGTTTGACCAACTGCTATGCTTGCTTTTCAAAAACAGTTGAGTGGCGGCAATTTTATATAATTAAAAGAATAATTCTGCATGGCCGTATGAGTGTTGTAGTAAAGATATAACCTAGTAAGAAGCAATATCTGGATAAAATAGGATTTGATAGGTCAAGATAAGAAGTTTATAATTTAAGTTCAATTGTAGCCCAGTGACGTGTGTTAAACAGGGGAGTATCATAATCAAATTGGTATATTCTGGATGCCTAGGGAAATGGATATGATGGAGCAAGTGTGGAGGTGGAGGCAAAGAGATCAACTAGAGATTGCAGTGTTAAGCAAGGCAAGTTTAGCCAAAACACTGGGCCAGGGGATGCAGAGAAGTGGGAAGATTGCTTCAATGACAGAACTGACTTAATTGGAAATAAGTCGTATATAAGTGTTAAAGGCAGGCAATAATAAAGGAGACACCAACATTTCTAGGTTGAGTAATATATGCTGGTACAATTCAAGAGGAGGAGCAGCTTTAGGTAAGTTATGATAGTGAAAGCATTGTAAACTATAAAGTGCTACTAAAATGTAATTATTTTCCTTTATGTACAGTGTACATTATACATGCATATAAAATTCTCAAAAATATTAGAAAAATAAGTAGCCTATTTTGAGAAAGCAATGTCAGTGCATGCCTCCTACACAGCACACTGTAATTGGTTTGTGGTGCCATTCAGTATTGCCAAGGCAATTCACAAAGAGAATCAAGAAAAAACAGGTGTTTCAATTGTTTCAATTAAAGCTTGCTGTAATAAACAGACATACACACTCACATTTACACACAGCAGCCAACCTAGGACAGAATTACACTTGCTAAAGCACCCTAAGAATTCATTCAAGAAAAATGTAGCAGAAAGGCAATTTTTTATTCAAGAATGGTAGCTAATCCAAAATGAAAAAGAAAAGTTGCTAAGGAGATTGGTAATTAAGCAGACCATGTGCTTATTACTTCTTAGCATATCACTTAAATATATATCCATCAACTGACCCTACAGTCTGCCACTGTTTGGTGACTTAAATGGAATTAGTGATGTCATCAATTTCAAAGTGCCAAAGATTAATTAGACTCTTGTTTTTCATTAAAATAATTTATTTGTGTACATCTGATTCCACCTACTTGATTATGTGTTGCTTGAGACTTGGGCATATATCTTACTTATCTGTGAATTTCCCATGGGGCACAGCAGAAAGCCTGACATAAAATAGGCACTTAAAAATATTGTTGAATTTTAGAAACTTCATTAGAAATGAAATGCACTCAGTTATACAAAGTGATTTATTTTCAACCTAATAGTATTGGTGGTGATTACTTTAAAAGAGTGCTAGTGTTGCCAAGGTATTTTTCAACTTTTCAGGAAAACATAATTTCTCTTAAGCTGACAAATGGTAATTTATCAGAAGGCAGTAGTCAGAGAGAGGAGTTGCTTGGAATAAATCCCATGAAATGAATTTTTTTCAAATAGCAGGCTTATTAGCATTACTAATTCATAAAATATGCCTAACAGAAATCTTGAAACGATTCATACAACTGTGTTATTTCTGAAGGTGTCTTCCACCTCAATTGACAATCACCTCTTTTGAGTCATCTCAAATCATTAATGAGACAGATTTTTGAGGGGAATGTATCAAGGAAAGCACAGCCAGCAATAACATTCTTATTGTTGTTATTTTTATTGTTATTTCAATTAATTAATTATTGGTGAGAAACCACACTACTCCTCACTTGACACAATGGATGTTATTTATGCTCTCCCTAACTGAGCCCGATATAATTTCAGAGGACCGTAAAATGGAAGTTTTGTCCTCCCTCTGGCCTATAGCATTTCAAATGATTTCACATCAGTAGAGACTGAGAAGTTAATGCGACTCTGTCTTGTTCCGATCTCCACTTTATAACTGGCCAGTTTTCTGAGATGGAGTTACCAAAAGATGAGAGCTAGAGAAGCAAAACAGAGGACCACAACAGCCCTGCAACTGAGGTGGATGTGTTACAGCCCTGTGGGTGCTGAGAAGCTGGCAAAGAGAAGAGCAGTAGAGGTGGCATAGGCACTGTATCCTGTAAACCCACCTTGGCATTTCACATTGTGTTATAAAGTGTGTTATATATCCTGATGACATCCAACGATTCCCCTGATCTTTAAACAAATTGCAATCTGTTGTTATGAATGGGGCATAGTTAGATATTTAGCACTAAAACTCTTGATTTTTTCTCAGAAGAGAACACCTGAGGTGATCACCAATATTCTTCACAACAGGAAGTCAGAAGGCCCTGACCCAGAAAAGATCTTTCAAATGCAGACTGGTGAGTGCATCTTAGCTAGACTTTCTAAAAGTCCTCATACTGTCTGGATAATAACCTGGAAACAAACAACTGGAGTGGGGAAATTATAATTGATGCAGGTTAATCTCACCTACATCTTCAGAGAATAGTCTTGTTCCAATTGAATAACAATGCATACAGGTTTTTATGGTGACAGGAAGGGGAAAAATGAGAAATCACCAAGATATTGGCATGGAAAGAGAGGCTAAGCTTATATAAACTTTTGTAGAAAATTCATTAAGCTGGAATTGATTGTTACTGAACTGCTTACTCGGGAGGTGCTGGCAGGCATTACAGGCCAGCATCCTATCCCCAAATTTTACAAGCAAGTCTTGCAATTTTATGAGACAGTTTCCTCAATTAATTGAGCCAGTGGCTTTAGGGAGGCCACAGCTCTTAGTGTCCCAGTTCTAGGAACAATTGATGCCTACATTATTCAAAGTGGCTCTGCAGAAAAGCTTCCTGACTCAAAAGACTAATAGAATCCACTTTGTCTTATTAATTTTATTTGATACTTTTAACAGTTTTCACTTGAACAATCAAAATAGAGAGTAGGACTTCAAGGCTATCAGCAAAAGTTCTATTTCATAATTGTACTATTGGCTGAATTATTAATTGAATGAAAACATTTTTTTGAGTTGTGTAGTTTGGTTTATTTCAAAGTACCTTGCAAATTACATAGTACCGTGCCAATGTACGATGTTAGCATCATCAGTATTCTTCTTTTTATTTTTATTTTAGTTTATTCAGTACAGTTTCTATTCTTTATTCCCATTCCAGCCCACCCACCCATCCCTCCCCTTCTCCCTCCCATTTCCAACCCCCTTAGTTTTGTCAGGGGAATTTTAGGGGAGAAGGGAAGGGTTTACAGGAACAAATATAGAGGACACATGAATGAAAACATTTTAATGGGAATAAATGTCATTTGGAAATGAGATTAAATGTTCTAGGCACTGCCTGCCTAAATGCAGACCTAAAGCAAAAGCATCCTGATAGTTGGCTTATGAATATCAGTACAATCTAGTTGGCTCCCAATTCCTAGAGTAAGATTTCTTGACTTCATAAATGCCTCTCCTTGTTGTTTGCTGTTCTTGAATTTATATTTAAAAAAACCAAAAGTGTCTTCTTTCTTCTGATTAATCCCATCTTTTACTGCAACACTATATCTTATTGGCACTATTATAAATGTCTTGCTCCGTCTTTGTACCTATGTTGTGGAAGGTGACCCAGAACTATGGTTCAGTCCTCCAATGTGATGGAGGCCAATCAGGACCTATACAACAGCATCCCTCTTATTTTTCTGATCTTATTTTCTAATATCTCCACCCCCCCTTTGCCTATTCTACTCCAGTCACACTGACAATTAGACCAGATGCACACCAGCATAGCACATCTGCATTATCTGTGACCTCTGATTGAATCAGTCTTCCCTTAAATATCTATCTAATCTCTGTCTCCTCCTTCAAGTCTTTGCTGAAATGTTAACTTTTCAAAGAGGCTTACTCTGACCACCCCTACTTGATAATAATACCAGACCCCTGTCATGGCTTTGAACTCTCAATCCTTCAGCTGGCTCAACTTTTTTACTTATTACTAGCAATTTTCACTTAGTAACCTATAAATTAATTTACTATGTTTTTTTAATTTATGGCTCACCCATTATAATTTATATATATAAATTTTATATATAAAAGTTATATATTTCTTTATATATGTATTTTGTATGTGGATATATGTGTGTTAGTACAAATCTCCATAAATTTTTATTACATGAGTTAATAACAGTGGGTTCTTAGTGAATCTGTTGCTTTCCTCCTTCTTGAAATGTGTATGCTTTCCAAAGCATAGATAATTAGTTGTCCTTCCCTCTCCTAATATTTGTTTGTCCTGGCTGGAATCAAATTATTGGCTTATTTTGCTGATGCTGACTTTTTTCCTCTCCCATTGTGTCATTAGCTCTGCTTTTTAAAGTTATTATTAATCGAGTCTTCAAATGTCACTGTCAGGAACATAGCAAGAAGGATGTACCACTGACAGAAAACATGATTAAGACTTGAATGTGTGGAATTGAAGGAAATCCAGGTACTATCGTTTCTGATCTCATTACCCATCAACCAATCAATGGAAATCTCTCACTGACTTGGAATTCTAACACACAAGTCACCCAAGCTGAAAAGCATCAAAGAGAAATCCTTTCTTTTGCATGCAAACCATGTAATTTGGTAATAGCTACTCAACAACCATTGACCTGTTAATTAATCCATAGATTTTTTTTGTTGTGGCCTTAATCATTTTCACTGATAACTGAGTCACTTTAGAAATACTCACTCTCTGCTCAGACTCATCAAATAAACGGCTACTAGAGTCCGTAGTAATAAAACATTGAAATATATTGACTCCCTGCCAACTTGTTCTCTTTCCCTTCCTTTCTTTTCTACGTGTCAGCTAGCGCTACAGTACAGACAGAATACAAAGAGGGGGAAAGAGCAGCTAGTAAATGAGTAGTTTGTGTCAAAAGTGAAGGTGAAAAAACGATTTGTCATCTGGGTCAAGAAACAAGTCAGTCTTGCTCTTTCTGAATTGAAGATTAAATCTGTCCTCCTGATTTCCCATCAGTAATTTCAAATCAGCCTGAAATTAACTGGTTGGGGTCTTATTCCCAGAGTCCCCTTTTCTGAGAACAAATGGTTGATTTTCATCTTCCTTCACCAAGAAACAAGTGATGCATGTTTTCTGGTGGGACCATACTTGCATGTGGGGATCCACAAAGTGTTTACTGAACATGTTAGTATATAGTGACGCTATATGAATTCCATCCTTTGATTTGAAAGGTACTCAACTTAAGTACTGGCTTCTGTTTCCTGCTCCAACATGTATCTACTGTATGCCTTTGCAAGTGTCAGTTCACCTCTCTGAACCTCATTAGCCAGAATGGAAAGAACTGGCCATTTATCGGCCCCACAAGTTGAGTTTATGTTTTGTCACATACAAAGGGTAATTCACACCAATCATGATTTCCTCTGAACTACCATGTAGAATTTTATACTTCATTATATGTCTGAAAGAAAACAACTGAGACGTTAAGTGATACAGATGCTTTAGAGCCTAGTTACTATACTCAAAATTAGTGGCTCCATCAATCCAGGTTGATGCATCATTAGCAAACAGACTAACAAAAATTTTGCTTACCATGTAGTCTTCCTTTATAGGAATTATTTTTGCATGCATTTGGATATCCCAGAAACTTAGTGAGGCCATCTGAAAGTACAGCCAGAAATGTTAACCCTGCTTGCAGTGAAGTGCACTGCTAAGAAAAGGCCTGCCTATTTGGAGGTCACCTGGGACTCCATAAATGAGAACAGAGGTATCTTCATGAACAATAAGTTGGGAGAGATCCAATATCACATGACCAACAGCTAGTGTAACTGATTTTCTAACAACAGAGGAAATATCCAATGAGAACATTCCTTTTCAAGGTTTTCAATTCATGAGGTTATAACTTTCAAATAATTCTGTCCATGGTCAAATATTTTAGAACACCCTGTTAGAATTGCCTCTTTTGACAGTTTATTGTATCTTTGACTTTGACATTGATTATGTCCAAATGTTAACTTTATACACCAAACAGAATTATACCAACACTGAACATATTCAAAATAAATGTGTCTAGAGGAGATTTTGAACATAGAACTCTGGAAATGTCTGAAATATTCTAACAAAATAAGAATATAGCCTCCGATGGTAACCTTATGCTTTCTTATATATATTTCCCCCTTGAGGCACTAAATTGTAACGGTGAAAAATATGGCATTTGGAGCCAGACTCTTGTTTTAATTCCTTCCATAGGAATTCACTAACCATTCTGAGAAGCAGTTATTTAACCTATCTGGGGCCTCGTATTTTCATCTTTAAAGTATAGAACCCATCTTATAAGATTATTGAAAAAGAAAGAATTTGATCTATGGAACACTTTAGAATAGAATCTGGAATGAGACAAAAAAAAACAGGAGGGTTATCTATTTTAGGCATTATTATCACAACCAAAGTTATTATTTCAAAGACACAGAAGATGACTTGCAATGTGTCACCCAACAGACAGGTAAAGAGATCCATGACTAGGAGCAATTTCTTGAGTCTCCAACCACAAAGATTTATTCTTCACCATGACAAATCTGCCTGCATGTATACACCCAAGAACCTCAAGAAAATTGTGCAATAGAAACTCATATGATAACATAGCACAAGGGACTTAGTGGGTAGAAAAGAAGAAATTGTGTCTTGCAGAAATAGCTATAACACTAGGCATTGCTTCAGAGATATTTGATCTTTATTTTCCATAGATGCTTAAAATAAGTGACAGACAGGGCCCTGAACCTGCAGTTGGGCTTTAAAAAACTGTCAAGATGTGGTGTTTTTGTATTAATATGAGAATCATTTTAACAACTCAAGCAATGTAAATTATTACTAAACGTGCCTTCTGATGGCCAATAGTTTATAAACACAGAAGGAAGCCCCTACGCAGAAATGCCCTACTTTGTGTTCTGGAGGCACAACCCAGTGAAAGCAACTCTATCACCAGATAACTGTTAACAAATTTTACCTTAAGAAAAACAGGGAGAATATAAATGATGTGCCTATCATTTATTTTTCTAACCAAATGCAGAGCAGTCATCACTGATGGTTTCCTTAATTTCATAATAATAGATGGCATGTAGTAATTTAGGAAGGTATACTGGACAGAATTTACCTATACTGTCCTATAAAGTTACAATGTCATTGTAGTTATCATTTTGCCATTGATGAGTGAAAAAGACAATCCACAGAATGGGAGGACATATTCATTGATACATCTGATAAGGAGTTAATATACAACATTTATAAAGTACTTAAAAAACTCAACACCTAAAAAACAAACAATCCAATTAAAAAATGGGCAAAGGACCTGAATAGACACTTCTTCAAAGAGGACATATAGATGGCCAATAGACCTATGAAAAGATGTTCAATGTTCCTAATCATCAGAGAAATGCAAATTAAAACCACAATCAGATACCATCTCACACCTGTCAGAATGGCTATCATCAGTAAATCAAAAAACAAGTGCTGGTGAGGATGTGGAGAAAGGGGAACACTTTTGCACTGTTGGTGGGAATGCAGACTGGCACAGCCACTGTAGAAAGCACTATGGAGATACCTCAAAAAATTAAAAAGTGTATTTGCCTTTTGACCCCAGGAATCTCACTCCTGGGAATATATCTGAAGGAACCCAAAACACTAATTCTAAAGAACATAAGCACCTCTATGTTCACTGCAGTGTTATTTACAATCATCAAGATATGAAAGCAGCCTCAGTATCCATCAGCAGATGAGTGGATAAAACAACTATGGGCCATTTACACAGTGGAATTGTACTTGGTTGTAAAAAGGATGGAAGTTTTACCCTTTGCAACAGTATGGATGGACCTGGAGAACATTATGCTAAGTGAAATAAGCCAGTCAGAGAAAGACAAATACCATAAGATTTCACTCATATGTAGAATCTAATGAACAAACTGATCTAACAAGCAAAACAGAGACAGACTCATAGACGGAGAATAGATGACAGCTTTTGGTGTCTGGGGGTTGGTTGGGGGGTGGAAAGATTGAGCAAAAAGGAAAAAGGACTCATGGACATGGGCAACAGTGTGGTGATTGCTGTGGGGGAGGGGGGTATGAGGGGACTAATTGGCAATGGAAAAAATACAAACAGATTATTTTTTAAGAAAGTAAATGTTATGATTAATTCGTATTTGAGAACATCTACATGCTTCTTTTCAATAATCCAAGGAGAAGGGTTAGATTGGTTTTAACTGGGCACTTAGCTATCCTTATTGATGAAGAGGATATGACTATTTTCTTACCATGTCCAGCAACTTCTGCTCCTGTTCCTTACATGTTCTGCCACACATTTTGATTAGCCTCTTCCTTTGGTTTTTGTATTTCTGTTGTAACCTTGTTCTTTTAGTTCATGACTTGCTCTTTCTCTCTTCCCTTCAGTAACCCCAGTTCTTCTTTTTGACCTCAACTGTAAACTTTCTCTGAGGTACAATTATTGACTCTTTGCAGCCTTTTACTGCTTTCTCTGAAAGGGCTCATATGTTTTCTTACTCATATTGTATCCTTAAGCAAATTACCTCCAAATCCTTCTATCTAGCACAAGCTTTTTACAAGGCTCCCAAACCTACTGGATATCTCTCCCTTGATAATTTAATAGGACCTTAATTTCACGATATTTATAACCACTTCAACTTGCTTCCCAAGATCACCCCATTCAACCTAATGGGGAATTTTTCTAGTCCATTGGAATGTGACTCGTTCTCCATCTCACCCCAACATCTAAATAGTCTATTGTTTCTCTATACTGCCTTTTAATGCCCTATGTATTCTGTTACCAAACTGATATAATTTATTTATTTTAATTTTGTGTAACTAGCTCTATAGCTCCTTATAGCTTCCTCTTCTCTGCATTCCCCCATATTATTTGCATCATACATCACCAATGTTTTTTAAACACTTGATGTTATGAAATCACATTCCTATATAAGAATTCACAACACCTCATCTTTGTCTTTCAGATCAAATACAAAGTCTTCATCTTAGCACTTTAAGCGTCCTTGGAGTCTTATAGTCATATTTCCCAAAGCTCCCAGAGGAGAAAAAATTTCCCCTGGTTAGTCTGCTCATATGCCAAACTCATTTCTGCCCATGAGTCTTAACTTAGCCCTTACACCCACCTAGAACACCCTTATCTTTTCTCTGAATCAAAAAAATGTTTGTCATAGGTTTTCTTTATCTCTATCAGTTCAGGCTACCTCCTCTTTTTCAAAATTTTCAGGAAATTGTTATTACTAGTACACTGAGGTCTAATAATTTTGTTTGTTATTAACTTTCTCAATATTGTTTGTACAGTGATTTTTTTCCCATTGAATGTAACGCTAGCAATCCTGTTTCTTGGTATATGTCTAAAAGAAACAAAATCATTATCTCAAAGATATATCTGTATTTCCATGTTCATAGCAGCATTATTCACAATAGCCAAGGTATGGAAACAACCTAAGTGTCTGTCAAGGAATGAGTGGATAAAGAAAATATGATATACATGCACAGCAGAATGTTACTCAGTTTTTTTAGAAAAGGGAAGTCCTGTCATTTGCAACAACATGGGTGAGCCTGGAGATCGTTATTTTAAATGAAATAAGCCAGACAAAGACAAATACTACATGTTATCACTTACATGTGGGAGAGAAAAAAAGTGGTTGCCAAGGGCTGGGGGTGGGAAAATAGAGAGAGATTGGAAAAGGGTGCACAGTGTCAGTTATAAAATATAGTCTGAGGATCTAACATATAACATGGTAACTATAGCTGATAACACTGTTGAAATTTGCTAAGAGTAGACTTAAAAGTTCTAACCCCCCCCCCAAGAAAAGAAAGGCAAATGTGTGAGTTGATGGATGTGTTAATTGATTTGATGGGTGGGGAAGAATCCTTTCATAATGTATATCTGTATTAACTCACCATGTTGTACACTTTAAATATCTTACACTTTTGTCAATTATATCTCAATAAAGATAGAAAAATGATGGAAAGCTGGAAAGATAGCTGACAGAACACTAGAGCCAGGAAAATGCCCCATATGTCAAGCAGGTAAAGTGGTAAATTACCACTTTAAGTTCAAGCTAAAGAGATAGACAATTTCTGGAAAATTCTATTTTAAAAAGCATTAAACAGATGACTTTTGGACCTTTGTTAATCAATTCAGCAAATATTAATTAATATATCTCAGTGTTGCTGGGGATACAATAGTAACTAAGAGATAAGTTAGCCTCTCTGATGGAGCTTACATTATACTGGGGACAATTAAGGAAATAAAAAATTAGAAAAGAAGTCACTGAACACAAGGTGTCAATAGGGAACTCAAAAAAGTAATGTCAAATCTCAGAAATAAGGCTCTCAAACCATAAAATAGTGCACTGCCACAAATGGTCTACTGTGCTACCAATTTCAGCAGAGAATCTGACTTTGTCTCTCATGATATCCTGAGAAATAAAGAGGTGAAATGTGACCTTTGATTCTAATTGCACTTGAAAAAAGGTTCTTTCCCATTCAACATTCAATACTTTGTCAAATTTGCAGGTGCCACAAAGCTGAAAGCAATATCTAATATAGCAGAAGACAGGAGCTAGACTCAAAACAATCTTGACAGGTTGGAATATCGGCCTAAACCACCAAAATGAAATGTAATAGGAAAAAATAAAACATTCTATATTTGGCTGTAGGAAAAGGTTTTTTAAACAGGATTCAGAAAACAATTATCTTATAAAGAAAAATAATATGATAAATTAAATTTCATCAAAATTAGAAACTATGTTCATCAGAAGACATTATCAAGAAAATTAATAGGCAAACCACAAATGGGGAGAAAATATTTACATAGCATATATCTCACAAAGAACTGATAACCATGATACAAAAAGATGATCTACAACTCCATAAGAAATTTTCAACTTATTTGAAAATCTATCAAAAATGTATCAGAAAATGATGCACGGGTAGAGGAATAAATATAGTGTAATAAAACAATTTTGCAAAATGTTAATTACAGAATTTAGGTAATGAGTATGTGGGTATTTAGCGTATAGATTTTCCAACTTTTCTGTATGTTGGAAATTTTTATAATATACTGAGAAAAAAAGCAGGTTATAATTATATAAGTTTTAGAAACTCTATGCTGCTTAGTTAGTAGAAATTTTAAATGTAAAAACAAGTTCAGGTTGTGAAAGTATGTGAATGTGTGTGTGTCCATGTCTCACTGTGTGTATACCACAGCTATAACGGAATGAATGGGCAACAAGTATTTAGCAGTGGCTTTGGTGCAGTGGGAAGAGACAGGAGAATGAAAGTAATTTTTCATTATTGCTTATTTGTATAATACTTTCATTGTTTCACAATGAATGTAAATTGTATATTTTTAATCACTTTTAATAAAAGTTCCTATATTTTGGATAAAAAGGTATTAAGTACACAGAATTCATCTAATTTTGACAGAATAGAAGGACAGTGCAAACAAAAGGAAGGACTGACCACCATCTTTGTGGCTTGTTATGGAGGACTAAGGAGATGCATGGAGGAGAGCAAAGGGGGAAACACTGGGACAACCATAACAGAATAACAATAAAACATACATTTACACAATGGAATTCTATGCAGCAGAAAGAAAGAAGGAGCTCCTGCTGTTCATGACAGCATGGATAGAACTAGAGAGTATTATGCTAAGTGAAATAAGCTAGGTGGTGAAAGACAAATACCATATGATCTCACCTATAAATGGAACTTAAATAACAAAACAAGCAAGCAAGCAAAATATAACCAGAGAGATGGAAATAAAGAACAAACTGACAGTAACCAGAGGGAAGGGGGGAGAGAAAGCAGTGTAAAGGAGGGGAAGGGTCTAGTTAAGGGATGTGTATAAAGGACCTATGGATAGGGACAAGAGGGTGGGGACTGACTGAGGGAGCAGCAGGGTGGGAGTGGGCAGGGCAGGGGAGAGCAATGGGGGAAAATTGAGACAACTGCACTTGAACAATTAAAAACTGATTAAAAAAGGAAGAAAATTATGTTGCCGTGAATGGAAAAGTAAAATATGCAGCATACACTGCCTATCTCATCGCTTGCTCCTCTCTCATCACAATCCTGACACGGAGCACTCCATTATTTCTTTGAACATAACAATCCTTTCCTCTGCTTAGGTCTTCATACATACTTTCCTCCTGCCCAATATATGCTTCTTCCTCTCTCTTCTCTAATTTTACTCATCCTTCAAATCTCACTTCTGCAGAGAAGATATCCACAACTTCACAAATTAATTTATAGTTCTCAGTTACATTACATTTTCATAGCAGTTATGATACTTGATAACACCATGCTTATTGAAGAATCATTTGTTTATTATCAGTCTTCCCTGTTAGAATGAATGCTCATCACAGTATTCCTAGTGCCCAGAGTAGTGTCTAGTACATCATTACTAGATTTACCATCTAGTAAACACTATTAAATAAATGAAGTTACTAAGTTTAGTTCCAGATCTGTCAAATTTCCATGTATAGAAAAACACCTAGATGGTAGTGTTCAGCAAGAATTTTAAGATATGTACCTGTGGTTAATAAGAAGAAATGAAACTCAATGTAAAGTTGTGGCAGCATCAGAAAAACAGTATTTGGTGTTTTTGAGAATGAATAAACCCCTCCAAAGGAAAATGCATATAAAGAAAAGGGCAGGTGACTGAAGATCAGGCTCATCTCATTGATTTCTTTATCATTCCCCTTTATCCTCTTTTATCTTATTCTGTTTGAATCTTTTTATCTTGTTCTTACTGTACTAGAAACAGGATGTCAGCTTAAGCAGCACTAAATTAACCACAGCGTTTAGCATTTGAAGTACTGATGGGATCCAGGACAAACTTGCTGTTTCAAATCTTGGCAGCTTACACTTGGCTTCTAGCTTTTCCACTTTTCTGCACAACCGCGAAAGATAGGCAGCAAACGCAGGAGCAGATTCTTAGATGGGACTGTTCCGATGCCACATAAATGTCAGGAACTCACAGAGCCTCCTTCTTTCACAGCCAGCAGATTCATTTTCCATTTAGAATTCATTCAATAAGTATTTATTAATAGCCTATTATATACCATGCACTATGTTTAGTAATTTAGGTTGCTACCCTAGTGAAGCTCAGTCTTGTGGGCCAAGAGACAGCAAATATGTATTCAAACAAATATTCAATTACCAATTGAAGATCCCATTAAGTGGTGTGGGGGAGTGAGCACTGCAACCAAAAACATCATAGTGGGTGGTCAGGTAGGCACCTAGGAGGAGATGACATTTAAGCTGAAAACTTATGAGACAGAATCAACTTTGCAAAGAGAGAGGGAAAAAGCTTCAGGCGGAAGAAGTAGCCATAAGAAAGGTTTGAGGCAGAAAATTACTAGGATATTCAAGGACCTAGTAAAGCAGAGCAGAGTAGACAAGAGGAAGAATACATTTGTGATGGAGGCAGGGATCCAATCCTATACACCTCCTCGGCTGTGCCTGGAACTCAGATGTCAGAGAACATTAACTGGGAAACCACTAATGAGTTCAAGCTCAGAAGTGACAAGATCCCAGAGAGCAACTTCAGATATCCTCATATAAGACTTCCAATTAGGTGGTCCTTATGATTTTTGCTTGTTGTTTGGTTTCTGTTTTGTATTGTTTGCCTAAGCATTCTGAGCCTGTTGAAGGTTCCCTCCTCACTTGTACTCCAAGCCAGTCTCCTAATTACAAATTAGAGGAAACTGAAAAGAATTTGAGCCATACAGTCACGATACAGTAAGAACCAACATGCCAGTATTTAGTGCTTGCATTACTTGACTTAAACGAGTCATTTTAAAGAAAAACTTTAAAAACTTGTTATTTGTGTCCACTAATAGCAAAAAGGCAACAAACTTTATATAAAGGGGTGAAAAAGAATGTAAGGCATTACCTTGGTTTTGGTGTTTTCCTAAGGGAAGGTTGTTACATACTAGAACAAATTCCCTACAGCTTCTTCCTGAGGCCATTAGAAATTAGATACTTTTCTGGAATAACTGTGATGTCGCCATGTCTAAAGTAAAGTAAAAAAAAAAAATGGACGAGATTTTCTTTCAAGTTTCTCCTGAGATGAATAATCTGAGAATCTCCAGGAGACTCTTATAACTAAGTTGTTCAGTAAAGAGAGATCAGAGTCTGTCAGGTTAGCAGGTATTTGATAGATTTTCTGGGCTGAGAGTAGAGAGATAATATTGCTGGGGAGGGGAAGTCTGAATTATGCTGAGACCCTGATTTTTAACAATTTTCATTATACATAGGAAACATTCCAGGTAATAGTGAGCAATGTTCTCAGCAGCCATGAGTCAAATTCAACCTGATGTGAACTGAAGAATGCATTACACATGAGAGATGTGGCCAGTCAGGAGGTACCAGCAGGCAGCCAGTAGAGGAAGGGAAGGCCAGCCACAATATGGAAGCAATTGAATGCTGGGAGTAAGCTTTGCCAAGCAGGCTGGATAAAGCAATGAAAAGGCCAGTGTAAATGGAAGATGAAGCCCAAGGTGGCAGTAGCCCCCTAGAAAGGAACCTGCCCACTGGCACAGGTAATAAATTGTCAGCCAAGCAGGGGAAAGCTTAATGGAAAACATCTAAATCAGGTCAGGCCAGCCTACTGCCAGCAAGACAAGCCAGTGTGTGGGGTAGTCACAATAGTGCCAAAGGCAGAAGCAGTACATCCAGAGCAACATGAGATGGGCGATATTCTCAGCATGGGTTTAAGGGAAGTCCACCAGCTGGCAAAAGCAATGCATTTTAGCAAAACTGGAGAGCAGTGTGCAAAAGCCAAGAGACATGAGTTGAGCTGTGCCAAGTAAGCAGAATGGTCTCTGAGGAAATATCAGCTTACTACCAACCAGAAGGCCTGTGGCAGTGTGAGAGCTGCATACACACTGCCAAGTATGGCTGGGCAAGGATCATGGCAGCTGGCACATAGGACACACAGAGGGCATAAGCCCATAGGGCCCATCCATAATGCTTCCCAGTGGCCAAGCACAGCCGAAAAGACAGGGGGCAATGGACAGGAGTCCGAAAGTTAAGGTTTGAACTCTCTCTCTCACCATTAACTGCAAGACCCTGGATTGAATCTCTGCCTTGTCTTTGGTATCCATCCCTTCTTGTCATTTACAAACTGCAGGTCTCTCTCCCCAAACCAAATTTCAGCCCAGAGCTGAGATTTGGGTGTCCCCAGTGCTGACAGTTTTCCATAATGCCATTATCCCTCTCTGAGGTTCCTGATGTCTAAACATCTGGAAATGCTGGTTTTGTCTTCTTCCCTAATATGTTGCTCCTTCTGCTTTTCAGTCGCTGCTTCTGTATACTTTATCTGATGACCAGAACTACTCTCCATCATGTTTGGCTGGGACAACTTTTTCCAGAATTCATATCACCTCCATGTGCACCATCTCCAGGTTGTGGTTTTCTGATTTGGCCTACTTATTGAAATAAAGCCATCTGTGCTGCAGAACAAAATACAGCATTTTAAAATTCTCCATTCCTACTTCTACCAGAAAGCCTAAGACAAACTAAACATAAGCAAAGTCACAGTCATATTACAGTGTGTGTGTCAATTTTCCCTTTTAAGACCATGTGCTATCAGGTCACAAGTTACCACTTCTTTAAATTCAAAGTATAAAAAAGATCAATCTTAGAAAGTCTACTCCACACCATAGCAAATGATGATGTCAATTGCTTGACTATTGGCTCTACCTAGCACAAGCTTTGATTGGGGTGGGGATGCCAGGAAATCCCAAAGCTTGCCTTCCATTCTGCATTGATTTATAAGAGTCAATTGCAGAAAGAAGATAAAGGTGGCTGACCTGGTGAAAGAGAATGAGTGGTGAAGAAGAATCTATAAAAACTCAGAAAGTTGTGAGTCAGAGGAAATATTATGTATACCTACTAAAAAAATAAAAAGTATGCACATACATGTTTTTAATACTGCTGTGCTTTAAATTCTTCCATGACTTCCATTTCCCTAAATGGTAGGTGAACACACTTTTAAATGCTTTTCTTATCAGGCTTCCCATGATCTGGGTCCAGATTTCCACCTAGAGTTAACAGTATTCTCACAACTTCCTGATGGTTGGCCCTCTACCTATGTGTACTCTGGCCATACACACAGACCTTCATGCACTCCCTCAAATACACCACACCTTTATTTTCTCTGGGCAATTCTCTCTGGAACATTTCCCTCAAAGCTTCCCCTTGGTTAATCAACTCCTATTCATACTTCCAGATTCATCTTAGAGGTCATTTTCCTGATTCTTCCACATGCTACATGTTTTTTTTCTATCTGTTCTCTGCTCTCATAATGCTTCTCCATCATATCACTAACAGCAGGTGCCACATTAATGCCTGCCCTTCTGCAGTAGAAAAGAAAGATGCTGTCTGTCCCATGTACCTCTGTACTAGCTTTTTACTTTGTGATATTCTTAGTTGAGAATAGAAGCAGCCTTTCCCTGCATGACTCAAATGCCTTAGAGATAATACTGACTAACTGTAGTCAGTGAAAACAATCTAGTTTGGGACAGCAAGAGTCAGGCCACCACACTTGTTGGGACAGCAGCAATTTTTGTTTGTGGAGTTTGATGCATACAAACTTATTTTGCCCATATGCTCTAGGACCCAGGTGGAGTTACTCTGTAGCTTGGATTTATGAAACAAAAGAAAGGAGCAGTACAAAGTACTGAGACACCGTGTAGGAATAATCAGATTATCATTTGATCTTACCTTAAATAGGGAACAGAAGGCACTTTGTTGAAAATACCATTATAACTGAATTCTACTTCTCATTTCTGAATGTTTGGTCATTGTGATTAAAAATAACTAACTAATGAATTACAGTGAGAAAAGAGAAAAGAATAATCTCCACTAATTTTCTAAAACAGTCTAGTATCTACTATGTATCTACTATAGCCTTTTGCACATAAAAGGCACTCAGTAAATATTGGTTCATTGAATTAATGCTTAAAGGTATGGCATAAGGAAAGTGTGCCACACAGAATCAAAATTATCAATGAAGTTTCTATGTAATATATATATCATTCATTCTTAATGATACAGTCACCTTATCAGAATGAATACAGATTATTTTGATAATGCTTTTCTTCTTCAAATGCTTTCTTTTTAAGGTCTGTAGTGCTTTCCACCTGAAAACCAACTGTGGCCAACCATGATATACCAAACATATACCTCTTGACTCGTTGTCATTATAAAGTTCCTAAAACCATTTGATATGATTCCAAATGCTGTTATTGGCTCTGGGAAGTAGAAAGGAGAAATTGTAAAGAAGTGGCAGTGTTAGAGGAGGCAGCAGTAAAGGACATCTAAACAGTGCAACATCACATAATGGAACACACACGCATGTGAGCACATGTGACTAGGAAGGAACAGGAGTGACTGACTGCCTCTCAGAGGGCCTCTTTAACTTAATTTTATTCATAGATTTAGGCCTACACAAGTGTAGGTTGTTCTATTTGCAGGAGTGTCTCTTGTTAGTGGAACTCAGTGTTAGAGGGTCATAACCCTACTCGGAGACCACAGAACACACTAACCCATGAGATGGCCCATACCCAGGGATATACCAGTCCTCATCCTGACACTCTATCCACAAAGACTCACTTTGCATTCTGGTATCTCACAGATATCTTACTTGATGACCCCAAATATTTGCAGGCCCCAGGTCTCCTGGCTCAGAGTGGGATAATAGGGTGAAGCTCTTTCCCATCACTGCCGCCAGCCTTTTTGTTTTGTATTTCCTCTATACAATGCTACTCTCAGTGCCAAAGACCTGCAGCCATGGAAACCTGAGTGTAGAGTATCACCATGCTGGGCATCTTTATTGTCCCAAGTGTTGATATTTTGTCCTATCAGATGTGCTGCCATGTAAGACCTTAATATTGCCTGTGACAACTAGCATTGTTCATACGAGGCCACTATGGCAGGAAACAGCATGCATACATCTGAGCTGGTAGGCATTGCTATCTTCTGCTTCCAGTCTTCAGGGAAGATTGCAACCAAATCAGTATCTTCGGTTCCTACAACCTAAAGCAGATTTCCTGCAGCTTCTTCTTAAGGGAGTGAAAGCTGCTTAGAGCAGCGTGTAAATTCATGGCAAGAAGCAATAAAGGTGAGTTTTATACATTCCCATTATTGCTTCTACGTCTTTGCAATAATGTTTATTGACATGTTTGAACGGAGCACAAGCTGCAGTTCAGTTCAACTGCCTGTGAAAATGGGACATTTGTCAAGAAACAATCCTCGCAGTTTTTAGTGGCTCTGACAGTGGGTATTAGAAAAGATATTGATGGGGGAAAAAAGAAGAGAGTAGGCAGACCTAGGGGGAGAGTGTTAAGGAATATACTCTGCACAGATGCCTACAGTGGAGGAAGAGGGGATGGCCGAGGATATACAATTGAACACCAAACACATTGATTGACTACCAGTTGCCTTGAAGCATATGCACTTGTATGGGGAACATCAACAAAAGCTCTCTTTGTCTCCTCAACAGTGATGCTTTTATTCATGATTTGATTCCCACTTTACCACCCCTCCCCCAGTCTATCCCAAATGATAATCTGGTTCTTAAGACTGTGTGTATCACTATGTTCTTCAGGGTTCTCATGTGCTAAGATATGAGCACAGAATCCACTTAGTATGTAACCTGCCTTTAGCTATTCAATCAGTCACTCTGTAATTCATAAGGAACACACTTACCATGGGTATGAGGCACTGTGTTAGGTGCCAGGGCTATGCAATGACCTTTCCTCCAAGGACTCTGCAGTCTAGTAATAGAGCATGTTGCCCTCGTTAATAAGCCAGAACCACTCATACATATCAAGGGACAAAAAAGATCTAGTGGTATTAGTTTTTATTTTTCCTCTATCAATGACCTAAATGGCTAGTAAAATGTTAGAGACAAGATACCATTCAATAAATAGCTACTCATATCCCCAATACAAATGTATTCCAAATGTTCAAAGCAATAAAATAAAACTACTAATAGCTCTTTTCTTTCTCTTATTCAAATCATCTCTCCAAAATCTAGCCATTCATGCACTATGGCATGGACCTCTCTGCAGCCAAACTGCCAAATTCCCAGGGCAGCCTTCTTGCCTGTACTGCCTGGTCCTTGTCAATCAACCATTGATCCCTCCCTCCTAAAGTTCAGCAACAGTTAAGACAATTCTGATCTACAAATTTAACACAGGAGAAAGCTTTACCTTCTTTTTTTAATTTGTTAGTTACCTCTCTTGTTTTTACTTTTTATTTATTTACTCATTGTATTGTACTTATTGGAGTGATACTGGCTAATGAAATTATATAGGTTTCAGGTATACAATTGAATGGCAATTGATTTATGACAATGGAATACATTGGGTTTATAATACCATAGTACAGGAATGAGGTTTTGTCCTGGAACTATCATCACTATCCATGAAAAACATCAGAGTCTAGTTGTATTGCTGGGAATTGCAGTTGTAAGACCTCGACCTCAAGTTGGCATTAGTTTCTGTCAACAGTAAGTTAAAAAAATTCCAAAGTTACAATATCTATAATATCACTAAATTCTACTATAATGTACTTTTCTGTCTAAATTTTTATTTTCTCTCTTTCTCCAGCTTCTCTAAACCCCAGCTTGGCATTTCATTTCAGACAGGTAAAAACCCTGGATTCTTTGCTATCCTTACCTTCTCAGAGCTCTTTGTAAGTAAATCAAACCTGTCTCCATTACATCATACCCTACATTTAGGAGGCAGGCTCTCAGAGTGTAAGAGGGGTGTTAGTTTAACAGAGCTGTCATCATTATGTGGGTATCAAGACACTTATAAAGCATACTGTTTAATGATGGCATCCAGGATCTAGTTTCACCCATTTTTCATGGTCTGCAAGAATGCTATAGTGTTCCTAAGGCTTTAAACTTGTTCTGATTGCTGCAGTATCACAGAGACTGATTTCTCTTTACTTAATACCTATCCCCTCCTTATAATGGGCATTGTAACCTCTACCTATTTTGATGCCATTTACATTCAATTTTGACTCTAGCTTAGCAAATAGAAATGGCTTTTTTATTAATATATCGATGGCTCAACTAATGCCTACTTTGGAAGGCATATGCATTTGTGAATGTGATGTTTCTGTGTGGGCATATGTGAGAGAGAAGTGAAGGGGAGGGAAGCGGAAAGGAAGGGAGAGAAGAGAGGGGAAGGAGAGAGAAAATGAGAATGAACATGTTGATCAGAAATTACCTGGCTCAAAAAAAAACTAATTTAATGATAAATGATTATCCATTTAGAGGTAACTAGTGTCAGCAAAACCTGACTTAAATTAATCTGCCGATCCTTTCAGATATCCCATACAGGGCAGTAGAAGGCAACTCGAATCAGCCATGTCAAGAATCATAAACTGTAATAAATTGGCATAAGTTTCATTTCACATTTCAGCAACTCTTGCCCTTACATCATGAACAGAAAGGGGAGGGGGGCTGAGGGCAACACTGAGGAGGAACAGTGAGATAAAAAAGTGTCTGCCCTTACCCAGCAGGAAGACCTTCCCATCAGAGCTCAGAAACTCAGACAGCGAAGATTCACAGAGATAAGACTAGCCAGTAATAAGTTCACCAGACTGGGAATCACAAGTTATGGTCCTACCAGTTACCAACAAAGCTTCCTTGGGCACCTAACTGAGGAGACAATAGATACATAGAAAGTTGCTCGGAAATGAAATGAGATTATATGTATATGTACACACTGTAAAGGTAAAGAGTGTTACAAAATACAAGCCTGTTAGTTGACAGTGTGCTTATTATGTGCCCGCCACTATACAAATGCCACAGCCGTTTATGGTAGAATGGGCACATGAAAGAACTATGAATAAGCACACCTTTAGGAAATATTTTAGTCACTGCCAAAGGAGAAACAAGTGCAAAGTGGTCTAGAAATCTTGAGAAGAATGTAGTTTGTGATGAAAGGCAATATTATTATCGTGGCTCTCTGACATTTTAAATGTCGACTTCCCTTAGGAATTTGTGAAATCACTTGCACCCCAACACTGAGAAACTTGTTTGACTCTTGGCTCCCCTAGTGAATATAATATGGCACCTGCAATTAATAATAAATAAATACTGTAGTAATTTTAATGTCTGGGGCCATTACATATTTTTACATGCTGGTATTGTAGTACCTAGTTATAATTACTTGGCACTTGAACTCTCCTTTGGGGAACTGCTTTTAAATATTGACTAAAACTCAAAATACTTGTTCCTTATTTAAGTAGGCAGAACAGAGGGAAATGGGAGGGCATTAACTTACTCACTTTATTTTACGTATGTATAATTATACTATGTAAGTTTTGATGCACACCCATATCATAATATTATCAATGATAGAACATTATTATATTGTTATATAAGTATTTCTTAAATTTGAAAAGGACATTAATAGTTTTCATCCTTTTTAAAATTATATGAACCTACTATTTTCTCAAGAAGCAACAAATGTTATTCTTTCCATTTTACAGGTTAGGAAATGAAGGTTAGGGACATTGGACTTGAAAACAGTTCCAGAGTCTGAGCCTTGGGAATCACATTGCCTTATTCATTGTTATCAGTGTTTGTAGCTGGAATTGCCATTGGTACCGTTCCTGAAAGAAGGCTCGATTTGTAAAGTTCCCATCAAAGTATCTTATATGCCTAGATACTCAATAACACTATGAGTGATTGAAGTTAAGAGATTTGACTCTTGCAGTGAGCATACTTGACTTAATATAGAAACTACTACTTCATAAAATTATTATCATTAGATGTGTAAAAAATTTGTGATGGGCAGTATGGGGAAAAATGCCTAAATTTATCTAAAGCATGCTGAATTGTCTAATACATACATAGAATTAAAGTTTAAACCCAGTTACAAAATACTCTGGATTTAGACATTTTTGCTGGGGGTGGAGTAAAATGCTCTTTGAATTATCAGAAAAATATCTAACAATAAAATGAGAAATTCAGAAAATATCACAAATATTTTACCTACGCAATGCTGAACTACATAGATATTTGTAATGATTCACCTGGTTTACTATACACTGGAACTTTCATCTGGATGTTATGTATATGTAAATACATATACATAAATAAATAAAATATCCAAGCCTCGTATATCCAGCTTCTAGTATATACATACATGGAAAATACAGGAGATAACACCCACCCAGAAGCTTCTTTATTTAGCATATAATTAGGCAAAAAATTGCATATACATTGAGCATGGTGGGAAGAAAGAGCCTCTGATGAAATGTTAAGAGGGGCAGGGCCTCCTGGAGTATGAGGGCCTCAGATCATACTCTGTACAACTGTAGCCCCCACGTCATCCTGGCTACTCCGCATCTTAAGGCCCGCTTGCCAACATCTAAATTTTGTTATTATTGGCATTTACATGGACTCTTCCTTTAGATACCCAAAGGGCTTTTAAAGCATAGATTAAAACTTTTTGTATGGTATACATCATCCTAAGGACTAATCTGACTCAGCTATACCATGGCTAACTAACTCTTGGTAGCCTTTGAGCTATATTTTAAATATATGTCATTTAACATTACTCAGGACCTGGTCCCACCCGTCCTCACTAATTTTAGCTTCTTCCACTCACCAGTAAGCTTCATGATCCTACAGCACCCACTCAAGCCTATACTGCCTGAACACTCATTGCAGTAGATAAACTATATGGCTAACAGGAACAGCTTTGCAAGTTTTCTGACTATTCAGTTTTCCTTAGTTACCAATTTTTAAACAGTGATCTAAAAATAATGGGCTGTTTTCTCTGTCTTAGAATACATATAGTTGGTATCCAAAAGCATTGCATTGAATGTATTGATTAAAATGATCTTGGGGGGCAATTATAAAAGAGTCTCCCTCCTCCACAAAAAAAGAATCAACTATTTCTGTGGGTTGTATAAACTCATTTTAAGTTAAACAACAAGCTATTCTAAGGGAGGTATGAGAAATGCTGAAAATGTTGAAAGAAGTAGGATCAGCTGTACTCATATTTCTGAGAAGATAATCACAACACTTCAGGACCCCACAGTCACTGACAAAGATGCATGGCTGCTTCTGGAAATATCACCTGATGGTAAAGAAAAAAGCCAGAAGCTTCATTCTACTCCATCTTCTGGTCTACAGTGTCTGGATTTATAGTCACAGCTTCACCCTTTGCCAAAGGCTCCATGCTGCACGTTGTCATTCCCACTGCCAGACTGTGCTGTCTGCCAGGATTTATGGCTACCATGCTGCTCTCTCATTACTGAGCGCAGATGGCTGGGCTGAGGGGCAGTGGACTGCCTGAGGGCAGAGACAACCACGTGTGGGGGGGGGAGTGGGGAGACACACGTCATTCTCTAATGAGTCTGGGAAAGATGTCTTCCATGAACTTTTCCTTTTCTTAAAGGCTTTGATTAGGTAAGCTAAGATTCATGGTAAACTTTAGGAAGTTTAGAAAACTTCTAAAATTGAACACAAAATGGTTAGTCATAGTTATTTGCCTGGGGAGAGCTAACTCCATAGATATCTTCAGAGAATTTTGACCTCCTTCTCCCTACATTAAAGTATCGCATGTCTATCTTATTGATTTATGATACAGAGAAGTCTACTGAAATGTTATGGGTTGTTTCAATTTATGTACACTTAGAAAACTACATATTTAGGAGAGACCTAAAAACAGTAATTTTGATTCTAGAAGAAGCAGCAGTGAAATCTGAATCAAGGATTGTAACAAGAAGTTCTTAAACAAGTTGATACAAATGATTACAAGAAAGCTCATTGGCTGTACTGACACTGGATACTGCAGTTGGTGCCATCTTTGTACGGGAGAGGGTAATGAGGAATTGTCATAACAGAGGAGAGAAAAAAGAAAACTACAAACACCTATTCCTCCCACTTAACCTTCTGTTACTGAACAGGGAGCATAAGAGGAAGAGTGAGGGATGGTGGGTAAGGAATTTCAAAAGGAAGGTGTGAGTAAAGTTTCAAGCAAGCTAAATCCTACACTATCATTTTTCCATGTTATCTTCACTGGGTAGCTTTCTCTGACTTCATTGTCCATAGTCACAATAGCTTGCCTTCCTCAGTGCTACCATGGCACACAAAATCCCTGCTCTAGCACATACCTGATTGCACGTATCTCTTTGCATTCCCATCCCTCTCTAGATTTTGAGCTCCCTGAAGGTACGGATTTTGTCTTCACTTTTGAATTCATGGTGCTGATTATACAATAGACTCAGTAAATATGGTTAACAAATGCACAAATTAGGACCTTTTTAAGAGCCTCACTGCTAGTCAGTGATGAGGCCTGACTAGGAATATGGCCATGCTCAGTGGGCAAGATACAACCCCAATTGCAGCCTCTGCATTTGTATTCACAGAAGACTTGGCTTTAGATTCAGTCTATCAGTTATACTGGGGTCTTGGTGAGGTAAAGAAGAAAGGAATAAAAAGATGGGCAATTTATATGAATGACTTGAGGTTCATTTATTATTTTCTGAGTATTTTCCCAATCCATCAAAGTACTATATATTTTAATTTCAACATTAAGAGAAGTTATATACTCAAATATCCAAAAGTCCAGTTTCATACTATTTTCATTCGAGAACACTGAAGCCCAGAGGATGCAAGTGACTTTTCCAAAGCTACCCAACTAGTTGATGGCAGGACCCAGAACCCAAAACACATGACTTAGGTCTCCTTGGTCTCAGTCCTTCCACAATATCTAGCTGCTACAAACATTTTAATGCACATCCTGATATGCAATAAAATAAATATCAGTGGTAATGAGAACACTAATATTGCCAAGTCTTTTGCAACAGTCTAAACTGTGTTAGTTAATTGTACAAATCTCTCTGGTTTTGCATCTACCCACAGGCTTTTAGAGGTTTTAACACTTCTAGGAATAGAATAAATCCAGGATAATAAAGATGTGACAGAAAAACAAACACTGTGCTTAGGGGGTTGGGAAACCAGATTGAACACAGTAACGGGTACACTGAAGACAATGTATAATTGGTAAATCAGTATGACAAGGCTGACGTTCCTCCCCATCTGCGTCTGTTGGCATGGCTCCCCAAACCGCCTCTCTGAACCGTCTGAGAAGGTCTAAAGTGTGCTTGAAAAGGTCCCTTTCCTCTTTTTACCTATAAATGCAAAGCTACTGCATGGTGCAACCCAGGGGTGGGAATTCTACCACCAGTATTAGCAACTAGAAAGAATGGAGGAATTGTCCATTTATCTAATAGTTTCAGACATTACAGTGTTTTAAACAAGAATTAGCAGCATTCTCCAGGAGTATTTGGAAATGTATATGTGTGTATGTGTGTGTGGGATGCATTTTAGTTCATCATAGTAACTGAAGGTTTCTGCTGGTATTTAGTGACTAGGAATGCCAGATGCCCTTCAGTGCGGGGTGGCAGTCCTCTGACACAAAAAGTTGGCCTACTGTAAAAGTCAACAGCCTCTCCCACCTGGAGAATCACCAAGAGTACTCTGAGCTCCTGTGCCCTCTGCAGCTCAGATACAGGCATGTGTAGAAGTTTGTGTCAAGCTTCCAGTATGCGAGTACTCCCAGGGCTTGCCTTCTACTTGAGTGAAGAATCAGAATTTAAGAGAGATACAAAGTACAAATTTGTAGGCAGAGTTCTTTTTGGTGCACCCGAGAGTGTTGGGTAAAGGGTGTCTAGACAACTTCACTCATTAATAAAGGACTGTTGAAAGCATAAAGTTTTCCCTGTTATAAATCTAAAAAGTCTAGTGAGTGAAAATCTTTAAAGAAAGTAGGAAAATCAGTGTACCATCTCTAAAACGAAGTCAAAGAATATAACCAGGATAATATATTTATATATGATATATATGGTATGATATATGATGTGACAACTCCCCAGAGGAACCATGGGCCAGCTATGTGAAAATGAAAATACTGGCATATCTGAGTAAAGACCGCAAAGCAGCACCACCTTCACCCAGGACATACTCCTAAAACATAAGCTATCTTCATTGTCTGCACTGCTTTGCCAGGGAAGTATGTGGTGTCTCTCCAATGTCCACAATCTCTGCCAATTCCTCTTAGATCTTTGAGGACCATCTTCTGTTCCCAAACCCAACCCACCAGACCAACTTTTTCATGTGGTTTAGGGAAGTATTCAGGTGATTTTTTCAATTCAATTCAGAAAACATTTAGTAGGCAATCACTCTTTCTTGACTGCTCTGTGGGATGCCCAATAACACAGATCATTCATCCATCAACTATTGATTGAATGCCTGCCACTTGTCAATTTCTGTGCAGTAGACAGTAAGGAACGCAAAAATGAGTAAAGCTGGAAGATAACCTGTCCTCAAAGAATGCATACTCTAATATAAAAATAATGGGTAAGATTTTTATGGAAAGCTTATAAAGTATTGGAATGGATTTTTAAAAATCCATTGACCTCGATTTAGAATATGGGGAGTGGAAAAAAATATTCCATGCAGAGGAAACACTAAGTTAAGGTCACACCTTGCATATGCCCTCTTCCTCTTCACCTATTCCCTGAGGCTCCATTCATAATGCCCCTGTTTCTGAAAAGCTTTACATCTCTGAGCATCCAATTCACTGTAGGCTGTACCACATAGTTCAGAACTTAGTTATATACTGTTGTGACCATTCTGTAGTTCTATTATGTAACTCTCTCATCTCCTGAAACATGTGGTAGTCACCTTGAGTATAGAAACCACACTGTTCCTATTTTTGTAACTTTCACAAATACATAAATAGAACTAGGCATGCAGCTAATCATACTTATTGCCCAAAGCCTTCTTGACTTGCATAGAAGAAATATGATAACTTAGGAATGCAGACATAGATTGATGAGTTGTTAAAGACTGCTAGTGCAGTTGATATTTGAAAGTCATCACAGCCACCATAATGCTTCAGCATCCAACATAGCACCTTGTACAAAGTATGCATTAAATGAATAGTTATTGAAGTTAATTGACAGGAGAATTGGTATTGCTATGGACTTACTATGATCTTAGTATTTCTATGATTTCCAGAAAGCAAGAATGCTTCTGGGAAATATGTCATTTGTATGGGAGAGATCTGTAATTTTCTGCTCAAAGTTTGGCTCCCTAATAATGTAGGTCATGAGACCTCCATTATCTTGCCTTAAATTGACCCCTTTTAATGCCATGACAAAGGATTAATCAGGGTTGTCCTTTCCGGAACCACCATGAATTGGTGAGGGAGAGCTCATCTTTGTCCCTTTCCTGAGAGTATTAAACTAGCTGACTTCGTCCACGCTGCTCTCTCTGGTGCCATTTCCAGTCGCAGCCAGGATATGGCTCTCTCCACCCCTGATCCACTTAGTTGGCCACCACTCTTTATGATGTTACTCCCTCTTTTCATATATCTTTGCCCCACTCAGTGGAGTCTTATTTCTATTTTCCAATGTAACAGCACTAAGCACAATTGCAGGTACACAGTAGGCACTCCAAAACTGTTTGCTGAAAAAAATGGCATGCCTTCTTATGAAACTGCTTTTTTAAGATTCTAGTGCTGCTTCATTCTTGATTCAGCCTGTGTGCTTTAGTAGTGTGGGTTCTTAATCTTCTATTAAGTTCTTCTACACAGAAGCCCCAATCTTAGAATAATTGGTCTTGGACCTTTTAACATGCCTCATTTCAAATCTGGTCACTGTCTGCATAGCTAAACCTACACATGCTCTCATTGACCCACTGTCAATAAAGTGGGAGTTTGTTTATAAATGGTGCTTATTCTCTTTTATGTCTGTAATATCTTCAACCAGAATTTAGAAAAGTGGAGAGAGGACCTTATTTATTATAATTAATACTATTTTGTGAAGTGTGTGTTTGTGTGAGGCAGAGGAATACAGAGGCTATTTAGATTAATAAAGTTTAAGTTTTGTTTCCAGTCAGTTCCAGAAAGTTCAGGGAATCCTGGAGATAATAAATAAAACACCCAAAACACTAGGGTTTAGGATCTTTGAAGGAATAAGAGGAAATCTTCTATGTACAAAGATCAGAGTTCATACTCTTTTGAACCTATACTTTTTTCTGACCAACTTGCTGCTGGCAGCCCATTCAGGAGAGAGACCTAGAGCATGAGAAAGAGAAAGCAGTGATTGTGTCATCTGCAATTCATCTGAGGAGCTGCGATGTAAGCACACATACGTTTAAATATTTGAAAAGCATCTTTAACATGAATATCAAAATGACAAATAATCTAAGTCAGAGAAAAATGCCCCAGTGTTTCCCTATCTCCCTTTTCTCATTATGGAGCTAAATCCCAGTTGAATCTGCAGACAGCAGACGGGGTGGGGAGAATGCTAGTAATCACAAGCACAATAGCAAAAGAAACATTTGCAGAAACCTGCCTCCCTAGAAGAGCACAGCTCACCGTTTTACAGACTGTTTGCAGTTGTGACCGCCTAACACAGGAGAGTCTGGGCTCTGGAGGAGCTGGTCCTAAACTAGGAGGTAGCTGTTTTGGGTAAAGGGGTAGTGAGAGAGGCTTGTTTACTTCTACTGATAGCTTGAACTTCAAGGGATTTGAAAGTTTGATTGGGATTAGTGTTCAAAAGCAAGGCTGTTTCGCACAACCTCATACATCCCACTTAAGTATGTAAAACTACAGGGAGAATTTCAGGAAAATAAGCTCTCTAGGGAGACTCCCAGCCTTGCTGCCAGAACACAGTGCAGAAGCCAGCCAGAGAGAGGAAATGCCGGCCTTAATGAATCTCTTCCCAGTTATGACCAGAATCTTAAACTACTGAGGACTATGGAGAAGAGGAGCTTGGGCCAATGGGACTCAGGGGAGTCTGAGTCCAGGCTTTAGAGGTAGAAGGGTAGGTGGACTTGACCTCACAAAGAATTTATGGATCAGTTTCTTCATCAGACCTATAGCACAGGGGTTGTGGATTTGGATATTCCAGAATCCTACCCAGCTGCATGAGCTGCCTGCCTGGCCTGCTGGGTTTGTCTGGTGGCTAGAACCAGGGTAGCCCAGGTCTGGGTAGCACCCAGTCACCTAGCTGCAATGTTATGCTAAATGCAAGTTTGTGTGTTGTCTCTGAGAAGGGCTGGGAGAAGCACAGATGAAATGAAGCCATCACTTTGAGTACAGCATCTGCATAAATCACTATCCAATACATATATTTCCAGTGACAGATTAATTCCTTTTTCAGGTTTTGCTTAAGAGTGTACCACGGAATACTAATACTGTTCCCCAGAAAGAGAAAGGAAAAAGAAGAGAAGAGAAGAGAGAATTTCAGAGAAACTCAGATGCTTCTCTAAGCCAAGTAGAAAACAGGGAGATATAGGCTGACAGTGTGCTAAATGAGGAGGGGTTTCCAAGTTTCCCTAGTAGAGGAAGCTCATGTAAATGGTGTTGTAGGAAGGAGATTGTGGGGGAAATCATAGCCAGTTCTGACATGTCTCTGCATTCTGAAAAGGATGGGGTATAACATTGTTAGCTATTCTGAGAGTTAGGCATTAGTCCATTCTCAGCCTCCCTCTTTAGGCAGGGGAAGAGTATTATCTATGGAGGTACAATGAAGCATATGATTTGATGTCACTCAATTTTAAGGATGCAAAGGAAAATATTCCCCAGAAGTATTCCCTTGCAAACAGCTCTGAGCAACACGCCAAGTTCATAGAAATGTAAGACAGAGGAAGGAAGCCAGGAAGGTGGGGAGTGTTTTACCTCCCAGGACTGGCTCCTTCCTGGTCTTATTTCTGAGCCTGTACCTGAAAAATGACTGTGATGGTATTTGCAGTTTATCAAGTCTTCCTGCAGAGGTGTCAGGCACAGAGAACTCACTTGTCACTCCAACATTTCCTGGCATTTGCTAACCACAACAAGGAATGGAGGGTAAAAGGATTACAGAATTAAGCGGCGCTGGTACAGCTGCTGGCAAGGGGCTGAGATTTAGCTGTCATTTTGAAGAAAACTCCATTTCATTTTGTGATTTGTAAGGAGTGAAAGTTAAGAGAGAGAGAGAGAGCTTGAGCCAGGCCAGCTTTCAGCCAGGTCTGCAGGGAAACATTACAGATACTCTCAGCGTGTTGAGGGAGTTCCAGTGGCCCGTTTACTCCATCAACTTATTTCCCCCTTGGATGTGCAGGGAAAACCACCATATTCCAATAAGGTCCAATTTCACAGCTACTTTTGCTGAGGGCCCTTGACTCTATTAAAAGGTCTGCCAGTATTTTTCGTAAGTTCATGGCTGCACTATTACCTGGAATGCTGATCCTAAGTGTGTGTGCCGGACACATGTCTGCCTCTCCACTAAGACTCAGCTTAAGCAACATCTCCTAACACCTACCTGCTACACCTCCAGGATGTCCCTCCATCCAATATATTTTCACTGTATCGAACTGGACTCAAGTTTCCTGCTATGTTTGCTTTGCCACAGGACTTTAAGATTCTCAAAAGTGTAGAGAACCCCAGCCAGTGTGGCTCAGTTGGTTGAAGCACCTTCTTGTAAACTGAAAGGTTCCAGGCTGGATTCCCAGTCAGGACACATGTCTAGGTTGCAGGTTTGATCCCTGATCAAGGCATATGTGAGACGCAACCAATTTATGTTTCTCTCCCAACTCAATCTTTCTCCCGCTTTCTCTCTCCCTTCCTTCCCCTCTTTCTAAAATCAATAAGCATGTCCTTAGGTGAGGATTTAAAAAAATGTAGATAGAGTTGTATTTGATATTCAACATAATTTATTAAGAATCACCTGTATGCCTGGTATTGAGAGTGGATGCAAGGATGAATAGGACATAGCCCCATAAATGTGCCCAACACACTGTACATTATGGTACATTTACACAATGGAAGACTACACAGGAGAAAGAAAGAAGGAGTTCCTACCCTTTGTGACAGCATGGATGGAACTGGAGAGCATTATGCTAAGTGAAATAAGGCAGGCAGTGAAAGCAAATATCATATGATCTCACCTATAAGTGGAACCTAATCAACAAAACAAATAAGCAAGCAAAATATAATCAGAGATATTGAAATAAAGAATAAACTGACAGTAACCAGAAGGGGGAGGGGAATAAGGTGGGAAAATAGGGGAAGGGGCATAAAGGAACATGTATAAAGGACCCATGGGCAAAGCCAAAGGGAGGTAGGATCAAGGGTGGGAGGTGAGGATGGGTGGGGCAGGGGAGAATGTTGGGGGTAGAATAGAGACAACTGTATTTGAACAATAAAAATATAAACAAATAAACCTCTATTACTTCAAAAGAGAAAAAATAAAATAGAAATATAAGGTTTCTTTTTTCATGCTTATTCCTCTGAACAGGTTTGAAATATGGGCAGGAACATGTGAATGTTGAAATCTATCTACATGGTAGCAGGCCACAGTCCTTGAGGAGTGTGCATGTATATTAATTTGGCTCTCCAATCACAGAGCCAAAATTGCACACAATATAAATTGTTACACTCCTCGAATTCAATGAAGCTGGAAATAGGTGCTCAAGAAAAGACTGGGACAGAAGAGTCAGTGTTTAAGGAACATACACAGGGCTTTGAAAGGCAAATTGGTAAAGTCAAATAAAGGGGACCCTTCCTTGTTTTCTTCATTCAGTTAATGATGAACATAAGATTAACCTTTTATTTAATTTTATTTTTTAACTTTTTTTATTTAATTGTTATTCAAGTACAGTTTTCTGTCTTTTACTCCCATCCCAGCCAACCCCCCCAACCCTCCCCACTTCCCTCCCATTTCCATCCCCCCTAGTTTTGTCCATGTGTCCTTTACACTTGTTCCTGTAAACCCTTCCCCTTTCCCCCTGAAATTCTCTCCCCTCTCCCCTCTGGTCAGCCTGCTCTCTATTTCAGTGTCTTTGGTTATATTTTGCTTGTCTGTTTTGTTGTTTAGGTTCCTGTTAAAGGTGAGGTCATATGGTATTTGTCTTTTTATTTTCTACAGAATTTCTGGAATAAGAAATGAATGGCCGCCTTGATTGAAGTGACTCAGTGGGTTCGGTGTTGTGCTGCAAACCAAAAGGTAACTGGTTCTATTCTTGGTCAGGGCGCATGCCTGGGATGCAGGCCTGGTCCTCAACTGGGTGCAAGGTAGAAGCAACAGATTGCTGTTTCTCACACACCGATGTTTCTCTCCTCCTTTTTCTCCCTCCCTTCCCCTTTCTCTAAATATAAATAAATTAAATCTTAAAAAAAAAGAAATGACTGGCCAAATGCAACTGTTTGATAATTCTTTCAACACAGGGCTGATAATCTTGCTATTAGAAATCTACTGCACTTAGTAAAAGCCCATATCCTTATCTATGTAATTGTTACTCACCGTGTTTTCACCCCTTTGACACATTTGATTTGAATTTTCCATTAAACAAGAATTTTCCTCATGTTTATATCTTAGATAAAAAAATAAATAATAATAAAAGCTGGTGTCAGGGATTTATTTAAAAGATTATTTTTCAGATATATATGGTTTACATTGGTAGAGATTCAACTCAATCCATTGGTATTTTATCCATGAAAATCTAAAGTGAAAGAGTTGATTTTCACAATGAAACAAATCAATGTCTTCAAGACTTAAAAAAAAAAAATAAATCACTGTATTTTGTGTCAAGTAGTTAGGAAGGAAAATAGAAAAATTCTTTATTATAAATATTTTTATATCAAGGGTTAAAATGAAAATAAAACTTTATTTAATGCTCAGTTAACTAGCCATCCTAATTAACCAGGCCATTTGACTTTCAAATCCTCTTTTATATTCATACACTGACTCTTTCAACCAACAGTCCTTGGTGTGGTATGCCAAGAATGGGAGAACCACCAGGAGATCCCTACTCTCAGGGCACTTGCAGGCTGGTGAGAGAGAAGGCATTACAACAAAAAATATCAAGATGTCATGTGTGACATAAGACAATTCTGAGCAAAGTTCAGTGGTAGCATAAGAGATAGAAAATCTCTGGGGGACAAGGAAGCTTCAGGGAACTTTACCAAAGTCATAGCATTTCAGCTGGACCTTTGAGGATGAGAAGGACTCCAGTACACCAAGGGCAGAACCAGGTAACTGCAGGGGCCTTCGGGGAGCTGAAAATCATATTTTACGGTTGCAGTACGGAAGGTAAAGTGGGTACTGAAGCTGTGGAGGTGATAAGGATCAGTTTCTCAAGAGAGGATGTTATGAAAAGGATTTGTAATTATTTCCCTAGGGCTCAGTAATTATATTAACTGAGGATTTAATACTTAAGTAACAGTTTCATATTTCTATCATCACCTCTTCCTGATGTTTCCTGAATATTATTTTCTTAGTCCCCCTCCATTGAAAGTCCATATAAGTTACAGTGAGTAATGCACAATGTTTCCTTTAATCATAGATTGGCTTTATTGCTCTGTAACTGATACACATAGTGTCATTGTGTTTCTAGAAGTAGGTTACACGATCTTTCAGGACAGAGGTTAGGCCCTAAATTTTCTTTGCAACCTCACAGTACTATATACAGAGTAGCCACCTGAGAAATTACTACTGACTGATATTTAAAACAATAATAATCAACTCAAAACTTCTGAATGTTTTCCAAGTTCATCATCGTGATTAAGTTAACCTTCTTCCTCTATTTTCCATAAGTCAACCTTCAAAGCCCTCTTCTTTAACTTCTCTTTCCCCCGAGTGACCACTATGGAAGGATGAGCCCTTCTAAGCTGCTTTTAAAAAAAAAAAAGGTTGATTTTAGATGACATATTAGCTAAATCACATTTATATTTGCAATATGAAAGTAAATACTAGTAATAATTTAAATATTGAAATACGTCTTTTATTTGCTATAAAACTGTATCTTTAAAAATGGTCATATCAGTTCCTCTGTGCTGAGCCTTGACAGTGAATGCCCTCTGTTTCATCCCCTGAGAACACATGCTGGTATCAAAGAATGCGGGGTGCGCTCTCTCCTGAAGTAGACTTGTGAGGAGGAGTTGATTGTGGGGGCCTGACTGAAGAGGATCTTCACGCGTTGCTGCTCTGAATCAAGTTGCAGTGACCCCACACCCTGTAAGAGCCCATTAACAGCCTGGTCAACTATAGAAAACAATCATAGAACATTATATCCCCAACCCCTTCTTCCTGACCTGAAGGGAATATCAAGTGACTGTTAGAAAAGGATGTCCTCATGTAATGAAAATGAGCAAGTTAATTAAGGCATCGGTAATGCTGAGCTGCCAACCTAGGTGCTCAAGTATATTCCCATACACTTGTCTTTTTCAGCCAGGTATCACAAGCTCCATAATGCCCACCTTGATATACTTTGAAATACAAAGAGATTGCAGAAAATGTGGAAATAAAATAGTCAAGTCTATTTTTTTAAGACAGACCATTTCAGTTCCCACTAGGCTTTTACACTAATGGGTTATTTTAGACAGTTTTGACCGTGAGCTATGAGTGTTTCCTCACCTAGCCCTTGTCTAAGTGAAAGCATGCAGCCTTCTCCTTCAAACTCCTGACACTCCTCTCTGAATATACCTCTCCTCTCTGAGGCTCACATTCCCTAGAAAATGCCACTCTTGCATTGCAGTAGTTCCATAACATTTGGGTACATAAATTTTATTGTTAAAAATCACAAGCCATTGTATAACCATGTAGCACAGAAAAAATACAAAATGAAATACTTTGTATGTGATAAAATCTAGGGCATAAAACTTTAAGAGTTGGAGAAAAAGACACCAAGTCTCTATAGGAAATCTGCTTTCATATTTGAATCAAGAAGTAATAAAGGTAGACATCTTTTCCAACATCCTCAGGTATAGCAGAAGATTGGCCACAGTTCTGTGACTAATGAGGACCCCAAGATTGTGACATAAATTATACAAAATGGAATTACAAGTGAAGCCTCTGTCATAAAATGTCTTAGTCACTTTCAGAAATAGATGTATTTTGAAGGTCTCTTCTATTTGTACCAATGACTTATTACTCTTAAGTCTGTTAGGATGTGCTGGCTTTCTCAGTAACATAGATAAAGGACTGGATCCTGAGAGACATAAATTTTAGCAATGTTATTTATTTTACTCTGGGTCCCAGTTTCCCTTCCCCACCCTCCACCCCACCCCATCCCATGGACCTGACTTGTTGAGTGAGATACATTCATCTTCCCTTAAGGAGAGACACATGAAATAAGTGGTATCACAACTTGCCAACAATACCTCTATAATATACTTAGATGCCCCACGTATTTTTTATACAGTTAATATATATGCATCAAGGGTTTAGGGAATAAAACTACTGAAATAAGCAAGACAGAGTGGTCCTCATGTTAATGCCATTTAACTCTATTACACTCTTCACTCCTAAAATCTTCTTACTCCTGACTTAATCCATAAACAACTCTAAAAAGATAAAAAATATGCATTAACTTGGAAAAATCCAATGCACGGTTCTGAATATCTGCCTCAAGGAAATTACTACTCTCATGCCAATAAGGATTTTCCCTAATATTCCAAAATATCTTGAACCATGACCATATGACCTTAGTGGTTGTCACAAACAACTATCAAAGTTGGCCTCAGCATTATGATAATTAGCACATTGGCTGGGTTTTGAGGAAAAAAATTGTCTCCTATTCAAAGCTAATGTGTGTATTATTCTGAGGCTACATTATTTCTCTGAAGTTGAATTAACACTTAGCTTCTGTTACTTAACAGTATAGAAACATACTGGCAGATATAACTTAACCAAGTACAAACTGAAGAGCTGGGGAAAAAAAAAAAAACACCAAAGTGAGGACTGAGGCAAATGGACTAGAAGAAAGAAGGGTGTGGCTATTCATTCCAAGATGTTACACTAGCAGATACCTGAATGGCCAGGCTTGTCCTTGGCCTATGTCTTGAGCTGTCTAAGTCCTAATGCAGGCTGTAGGTTGCTCTGTGAGCCAGTTCTTTGGTCATCCTAGAGTTTTAATTTACAGGATGTGAAACCACAATATTAATGCTCAAATTACAGAATTAACATTAAGAGTCTTCCTGCCTTATAAAATGGGTGATAATGCAAAGTGGAAGCTGTTTAGTGGTTCCAACACATCAGCTTCCCACAAATGCCAGAGCTGGCTGCTTTTTAGTCAGAAGCAAATATGCCAATTCGTTTCTGTTCAAGGTCATATTGTGGTTTCACTCAGAGGATTTCTCTGAACCCAAAGGGTCACAGTTTCCCCCATTAAAGTGGTGAAAAATAAGTGGGTCTACCCACTGTACATTGTTTGTATTCTCTCTTCAACTTGACTATAAATCATAAAAAGAGAGTGTCTCTTCTATTATTTCAAAGTCTCTTTGGTGTCTAGAAAAACTAACTTCCCAAAAGGACTTATTCAACCACCTATTTATTCATTCTGAGGATTTGAGATCTTAAAAAATTCATAGTGGTTAGTAGATTATTATATAAGATTTTATAGACCTGGGGCAACATCTTACCTAACTTTATATACTATGGCAACATCAAGCACAGACTTTTTCACGCAACAGGCACTCAATAAAAACTTCTTGATTTGTATATCGCTTTATGTTCACTGATGAACCAGAATCCCCAACATGGTTGGAGAGCCCTGCTATGAAACAAAATGACCCATACCTAATCCAGTGTCAGGCATAAATTACAGATATTCAGAAATAAAGGAAAGCACTATGGATTGGAAGCCCATGGAGAAGGTAGTACCTGAGATGGGTCTTGATATTAAGAAAGACAAAGAGAGGAAAAGGAGCAACCCTCCCCACCCCCTCACACACACTCTGTGGGAGAGCACAGTCCACACACAGCATTGAAGCTGAAATTAAGTAATGCCTGTTGGTTGCAACCTTGAGCTAGACTATGAAAAGCCCTGAAGAACAAATTTTCTAAGCCTCATTTTCCTATTTATAAAGTAGAACTGACAGTACCTATTGTGACAGCTATCGCCTGTAAGCAATAGTCTTTGGAGTCTTCAGAAGTATTTCATCAAGACACAGAACAAGTTTATATTTCAGGTCAAGTATTTATGGCCACTTACTGGCTATGTATCTTAGAGAAGTTTTATATCAGCTCAGAACCTTAGATTCCTGTTTGTTTTTTAAAATTAAACAAGGTAATGAGTGTAGTTAGAATAACAAAAACTCATATATAAGCACATAGAAAACATTTAATGTATACTAGTAAATGTTAATAGTACAGCACACTTGGATATTTCTTCAAAAACACAGCAAATAGAAATAGAGCACGGGTAAAATTGAGAGATGCAACAGGAAGCCTCTGCTCATTTTGGCCTGTGTCATAGCCTAGTTTCTAGAAGAGAAAATAACCCCTTGTTAATTGTCTACTTTTCCTAAGAACTTGGGAGGGCTGATTGATTGAATCATTAAAATAAACTTGTATGCCAACATTCATTTTTATTGCCATTTTCAGATGAGAGATGTGAGGCTTAGAAAAAGTCAGCGACTTACCCACCTGCATACAGATTATAAGTAGTGAAAAGATTCAAGGCCACATCTGTTCTGCTGTAAAATCTAGGCACCTTCCTGAGCCTAGATTTTACAATCTCTCACCTGCTCAGGTAGCTAGAAATCAACCTCTAGTTGCAAAGGTTTTCATACTTAAATAATCAGACACACTTAGGTAGTGAAAGACCATTTTTAAAATATATTTTATTGATTATGCTATTACAGTTGTCCCATCCCCCCCTTTATTCCCCTCTGCCCTGCACACCCTCTCCCACCCACATTCTCCCCCTTTAGTTCATGTCCATGTATCATACATATAAATTCTTTGGCTTCTACATTTCCCATACTATTCTTACCCTCCCCCTATATATTTTCTACCTACCATTTATGCTACTTATTCTCTGTACCTTTTTCGCCTCTCTCCCTCTCCCACTCCCCCGCTGATAACCCCCCAGGTGATCTCCATTTCTGTGATTCTGTTCCTGTTCTAGTTGTTTGCTTAGTTTGTTTTTGTTTTTGTTTTAGGTGTCATTGTTAATAACCGTGCATTTGTTGTCATTTTACTGTTCATAGTTTTGATCTTATTTTTCTTAGATAAGTCCCTTTAGCATTTCATATAATAAGGGCTTGGTGATGATGAACTCCTTTAACTTGCCCTTATCTGGGAAGCACTTTATCTGCCCTTCCATTCTAAATGACAGCTTTGCAGGATAGAGTAATCTTGGATGTAGGTCCTTGCCTTTCATGACTTGGAATACTTCTTTCCAGCATCTTCTTGCATGCAAGGTTTCTTTTGAGACATCAGCTGACAGTCTGATGGGAACTCCTTTGTAGATAACTCTGTCCTTTCCTCTTGCTGCTTTTAACATTCTCTCCTCTTTAATCTTGGGTAATGTAATTATGATGTGTCTTGGTGTGTTCCTTCTTGGGTCCACCTTCTTTGGGACTCTCTGAGCTTCCTGGACTTCCTGAAAGTCTATTTCCTTTGCCAGATTGGGGAAGTTCTCCTTCATTATTTGTTCAAATAAGTTTTCAAATTCTTGTTCTTCTTCTCCTTCTGGTACCCCTATGATTCAGATGTTGGAATGTTTAAAGATGTCCTGGAGATTCCTAAGCCTCTCCTCATTTTTTTGAATTCTTGTTTCTTCATTCTGTTCTGGTTTAATGTTTCTTTCTTCCTTCTGGTCCACACCATTGATATGAGTCCTGGTTTCCTTCCTGTCATGGTTGGTTCCCTATACATTTTCCTTTATTTCACTTAGTACAGCCTTCATTTTTTTCATCTAATTTGTGAGCATATTCATCCAATCTGTGAGCATCCTGATTACCAGTGTTTTGAACTGTGCATCTGATAGGCTATCTCTTTGTCGCTTAGTTGTATTTTTTCTGGAGCTTTGATCTGTTCTTTCATTTGGGCCATTTTTTTGTTTGTTTGTTTTGGCATGCCTGTTGTGTAGTAAGGGGCAGAGCCTTAGGTATTCACCAGGGCAGGGCAAACCACATGGCTTCATTGTGATGCTGTATGTGGGGGAGGGGTCTGAGAGGGAACAATGCCACTTGCTCTGCTCTCTACCAGTTTTCAGTCACTTCTCCTGCTACCCACAAGCAAAGTGGGCCCTTCTGGTGCTGATTCTCAGGTGGGTGGGCTTCTGTATGTTCTAGAACCCTGTGGGTCTCTCCAGTGCGCTCTCCTGTGAGACTGGGAATTTCTCCTGCTGTGGCTTCAACCCCCATAGGTGTTTTCAATCAGAAGTTTGAGGTTTTATTTCCCCACACTGAAACTATGGGTTGCACAGTCTGCCTCGCTCCTCAGTTGTTCCTCCCAGTTTATCTGCATGCAAATGTGGGACCACCCAGTCCACAGTCCTCCACCTTGCCAGGTCCACCAGCCGCCACCTTGCCAAGAGTACACTCCACCGGGCTTCCCATCTCCACCCCTCCTACTGGTCTGGCTGAATGTTTCTTCTTTAACTCCTTGGTTGTTGGACTTCCATGCAGTTTAATTTTCTGTCAATTCTGGTTGTTTTTTTGTTTTTAAATTTGTTGTCCTTCTTTTGGTTGTGAAGGAGGCACAGTGTGTCTACCTATGCCTCCATCTTGACTAGAAGTCTGTTTCTGTTCTCTTCTTTTCTTCTACTGTGCCCCATTTTTAAAACTTTCCACTTCTACCTATTTTTAATTTCCTCATACTTTTAATAAATGAAACTGAAAATCTGTACATAATGACATGATATGGTTTATGAATAAAAAGGCCCTTTTCTCAATATTTTTGAAACAAAAAAGATATTATTAAACATAAACTTAGCATAACTTGTCTCAGTGTGATTGTAAATGATCACCATGTTCCACTATCCTAAGAAATTAGACCAGGCCCTGACCAGGTGGCTCCTTTAGTTGGAACATCGTCCTGTACACCAAAAGGTTGAAGGTTCAATTCCTGGTCAGTGCACACACCTAGGTTGTGGATTCAACCCCAAGTCTAGGCACATATGGGAGGCAACTGATCAATGTTTCTTTGTCACATCTCTCTTTATCCCCCTTCCTTTTTCTCTAAAATCAATAAGCATATCCTTGGGTGAAGATTTAGAAAAGAATAAAGAAATTAGGCCAGGTCTCACTCTGCAGAATCATGGTCCAAATCACTCCATCAACAAGCTATTTATGCACAGAGAAACAAAAAAAATACTTTGACCATTTTAGAAATAGAATCACCTGGCTCTCTTGACATTCCATCACTTTAGATAGACCCTCAGACTCTCAAGGTCTCTAAAGCATCAAGTAAAATGCAGAACCTGGAATTAAACATTTGTAAATTGAAATTCCAGCTCCACCACTTGCTGTGGGTGTGGCTTTTAGCAAGTTTTTAACTTCCCTAAGCCTTGACATTTTCAATTGCATGGTAGTACCCAGAACAAACATTCACGTTCTATTTAGCAACAAAGTGACAACCATGAGCCAAGTAACAATGGTAGACAAGGCAGAAGTGCCTGTCATCAGCAAAGGAGCAAGATATTAAACAATTTCAAAATATCAAATTTCAAAATACGTGATCAGTGCAAACAATAAAAAAATAATAAAGGGCCTAGAGTGGCAGTGGGAGAGAATTTGGAAGAACAGCTCATGACAGCCATTAGAGTAGAGCCATTTAAGATGAGACCTCAGGGACATGTAAGAGCAAGATGAAGAGTGAAGGGAAAGGGCATTGTATGAACATGAACACCAAGTGCAATGGTGTCAGGGTGGAAAGAGCTTTCATTGTTGGGAAACAAAAAAAGCCCACTGGTTTCGTCCTTCTACCATGGGAGAGAAGTGAAGCTGAGGTGGGACAGGGGTATAACCGAAGGAAATTTCATAGTAGTCAACTCTAAGCAGTATGGATTTTATTTTAACTTCACTGGGAAGACATTAAGGGCTTTGAACAGATAGGATAAGAGATGTGTAGATCTTTGCAGGGAGGTAGGGGGTGTAACACAGTTGTAAACTTGGCATTTGATTATTGAGGTTCACATCTCATTGTTCCCTAAGGTTTCTTACAAGTCTCATTCTCTCAGCTCTCCTGAACCTCTCAGGTTTGAAGAAACTAGAATGTACTCTGATGATAACAAAATGTTCAATTTTAATGGATTTCATTTTTTAACTTCATTTAAGATACAACTATATAACATACTTGTTTTTGTTTGTATATATATGTATGTGTGTATATATGAGGTCTGTCAAAAGAAGTGCAATAATAGTTAATAAAACAAAAACAGTTTGTGTGACATCAATGTAACCTGGAAGCCAGAGAGTGGACTGGAATGCACATGTGTGAACAATGACGACCTCACTGTACCAGTCAGTGGAGGTGGTAGACACCATTGAGTGAGCATATGTAGGTGTAGCTGTCATATTCAAAATGACTGAGTGAGTAGAGCAATAAATCTGCATCAAATTTTAGATTAAGCTTAAACATTCTTCTGTGGAAACTATTCAGATGATTCAGAAGGCCACAGCTATGGGCAACTGGTGATTGGCAGCTTCATTACCACAATGTGCCTACTCAAGCATCATGTCTCATGCAGTGTTTTTTTTTGGTGAAACATGAAATTACTCAGGTGACTCAGCCCAACTACAGCTCATATTTGGTGCCCTGCAACTTCTGGCTTTTCCCAAAACTAAAATCACCTTTGAATGAGAAGAGATTTCAAATGGCTGATGAGATTTGGGGAAATATGAAGGGGCAGCTGATGGAATTTGGGAGAACTGTGTGAGGTCCCAAATAGATGCCTACTTCGAAGAGGACTGATGCATCATTGTCCTCTGTACAATATTTCTTGTATCTTGTATCTTCTTCATTAAATGTCTCTATTTTTCATATTACATGGGTGGATACATTCCGGACAGATCTTATATGTGCGTGTATGTATGTCTATGTATGTGTGTGTGTGTGTGTATAAAATTAGGAAATCAATTTGGCATTCAGCAATTCATCTGGCTTCCTGAAAGCACTTGTTTTTTCACCTATAAAATTATGAGATAAACCCACATATGTGTAGTCCTTAATGCTATGTCTGGCACACAGGAAGCAACTCAATAAATATAAGCTATTATGAATTAGTTGTGACAAAGTTACAAATGCAATCTCTCAGATCATAGAAAGAGGCTATTATATTCTGGTAGATGCTAAAGGAAATACAGTGAGTCATCACCCCCAGGCAATACATTATACAATACAACATGGTGTTTAGCAAGGGCCTCCAAATAGATGCTTGAAGGCAAAATGTGTCTTGTCTACATGTTTTGATTGGCTACTAGTTTTAGTTTTTAGTTTTGAATTGTTTGCTCAGTTTGAAGCCCTTCAGGTAGAGCATATAAACTCTAGCTAGGCACTAGGTCCATTAGTCCCTAATCTTAAACCCTGTTGCTTTAAGCAATTATATATTTTTTCTGCCTCATGAAGATCTCATGATTACACATCTGTGTTCCTCAACAGAGCATTCTAGGTTTCCTCTAAGAGTATAAATATGGAGAGATTCTTCCTTCAACAAAAACCCCATGGTTGTAAGAAATCAATTTTATCATCACTGGAGAAAACTACTCCAAACTTGCTCTGGTAATTCGGACTATTTGAATTACCCAATTGTGATACTGATCCAGATGGCAAAACATCTCTTAGCATAGGCTCCCAATAGATCAGATCTCTGAAACTCTTTGGACAAAAACACATATATTTGGTTCCTCTTCAATAGCCTTCCTGTATCTCAGTTTGACTTTGATCTTAGAAATCAACCCAGTTTATATGCACCACTCCTCTTCCCTTCTCACTGCTGCAAAACTAGTCAGGGAAAAATTTTCCATCCTACTCAATGGCATGGCCCCCATGATACTCTGCCTATATCCATTTAGATTCCTAGTTAAAATAAGCCCACTGAGGATAAAGAAAAGATATTCCTTTTCGTAAATAAGTTTGCAAAGAAAACATTGCCTTATGGGATTTTGATGAGAATTATGGAAATAAACCCAAGTGAGAAAATCTCATAAAGGAATAAAGATATGAAGATATTTTACAGTTTCCCTGGAAAACATACTAGAGACAGATCTGCATATGACTTTCCTATTAAGAGTGCATGGTTGGGACTGTCTAGGGAAAAGACCACTAGGTGGCTGTTAGCAGGCTACATACTCCCCCTAGGTGAGAGGAGTCCCTCACCTAGGGCCTCCTAGTATATAGCCTGGCTTCGGTTGAGAGGAGTCCCTAAGGAACACCATACTGTACACATAGATTGTAAATCAACTTTGAGTATAACTGGCTACTAGAGCATGAGGTATGTTGATAAATACACCAATAAGCAGAGTGGTAAACATATAAATAAATAGATGGACTTGATGCTGAATTTCATGTTTGAACAATGTATAAAATACCCACAGTGTCATTTCTGATGTCTGAATTTCTGATGTTATGAAAACTGACAGTGATCTAGGAGTAACACACTAGTCTGAAAGATTGTAAACAACTTGATTTGAACTATCTGAAAAGCAGAATACCTTGACTATATGACCCATTCAATCAATGGTGAAGAAATGGATTATTAAGAGATCTGAAAAAAAGTGTCTTAAAAATAATCAATTAATGGGTCACATGTAAACACAGATGAAGGAAGGAAGGAAGGAGGGAAGGAAGGAAGGCAGGTAATCAAAAGGGAACTAAATTAAATTCAAGTTTAAATTTAGGCCAGAAAGACATAGCTAAAATAGTGCTGTGCCTTCAATAGTATTGAAGGCACTCAAATTTTCCTTGGTTATAATCATATGAATTCTCTATAATCATATGAAGTTATAAATACATTATTTCTTTCTACCTCAGTTTCATCATCTGTAAAACTGGAATAATAGGGAAAATGCTAAGGATAAGCTACTTAACATTTACTGCATTGTTTATTCTAACGAATTCTCTAGAGACTGGAATAAGTGTGTGGTGAATACAGAATGAGGGGGATAAATCAATATAAATAAAATATTTACATATATATCATATGTATGCATAGAAAATAAATTACATGGAATAGAGTCATAAAATATTTTCTTAAGTGGAAAAAACCCAAAACTATGGAAAGTATAAAATGGTTCATTCCTAAAGGGTGAAAATATTCCATATAACATACTGCCCAACACCAAACATCTGATTTATACCAGCCAGCTGCATTTTGTGTAAGCCTTTGATGTGTATTTATATTTTTAAATGTCACGATGATGATAGTCTGAAAAAAGAAGCATTTGCAGTTGTGTGAGCTTTAGAATTGTTTCCCAAGGAAGCAGCTAGGCTTGCCTAGAGTTTGAAAAATATGTTGTCTTCCTCTCAATGGTTATTTCTCTAATATGTTTCATGACCATGTAATGCTATGTTACCTGGAGTATATGTCCCTGGGCATCAAGGTCATCAAACAGCCTGTCTTAATTTTTTCCATGTCAGTGCCTATATGTACTGATAGCTGGGAAATTCAGCTCTGTCTGGTAGGAAAATCCAAAAGGTAAGAACATTTTCGGTGCTTTAGAAACCAGGGAGCACATTCAAATTTTATTAGCAGCCATAGGATTTACTCAATTTACTCTTAATTTTTGAACACTTTATTTTGCACCTGGTGTGATGCATGACAGGTCATTAGTAGTGAGCCAACTCGGTGCTCCTACAACTGAGCCCCCGATGACTCAGACCGCCAAGTGGTGAAGAAGTTTTCATCCACAGCCAACAAGAGACTATAAGAATAGTGCATTTCAAATAGCTTCGATCAATTTTATTTCTAAAAGTTTCTGATTATTGTTTGGATGCTGTAAGTTAAAATAAAAACCTCTTAGATCGGGGTATTTTGAGTATATTTGTGGTTGGCATCATGATCTGGGAATTTTCAGATGCATGCCTGAGAACAAAAATGTGGGGATTGGAAGATTTTATTGGGCTAAAAGGAAAAAATAATTCTCAAGTCCTTTCAACCCTGGTAGTACATTTCTAGAATTCTGGAGCTTTATATCTATCATTTGTCTAATCAACATTTTTTATCAGTCAACTAGGTTAATTTTCTAATTACCGTATAGTCATGGTAATCAAAAATTTAAAACCAACAATTGAGTGATGTGACTAATAATACACCAAAATAATAAAAAAAAACAAACCCCTTGGTCTTCTATGTAGAAGTTGTCACTTTTTCCCCCTAAAATTTCCCTGTTCATTTTCTGACAAAATTCCTGATTTTATAACCATTGGGTCTTGACACTTTTTGATTCTTCCATTTCTACTTGGTGGACAGTGTAATTGATCTTGTGGAATTGTGGGGAACACAAAAAAAATTGTTTTCCCTTCCTGAACCATTGCCTAAACTATCCCAGATTTCCACTTGGAGGAACTTGTGTTAACTCCTCAAAATACTGGACTATTACTGTGAAGTGTGAAGTGAACTTATTAGTTAAAGTCAGTTTAAAAGATTCAATAGACTCAATCAAGGTTATCCATATCTAGCCTACATTCATTCACTTGGTCTCCAATATGATTTCCTCAGGGGGAAGACAGAGAAAAGGTATATTTCATCTACTTGTACTGAAGATTGTCCATAAGCCTGGTTGCCTTTGGAGGAGATGTTTTATAAATCCACTGTGGGAAAACAGATTGTCAGAACCTATCAACTGTCAACTCCCATTCACAGAATGCTGTGATAGGTGTGGGCTCCACTCCACTATTAACTTTAGCAGCAGGCTTTGGTGTGAGTTATCATCAGAAGGTATGGCACCAGATAGCTTCAGAGTGACAATTTTAAGGGGAAGATAAAAGTGTAATGTAAGTTTTAAAATGTGAAGCTACTGTTACTCTGTTTCTTACTACTCTTCAACTATTTTCAAAAGAATGAATGCATAAAAGCAGCAAGAACAAAATAACATTTGTAAAATTTGTCCAAAATTATCACTAAGACATATGGCCAATATGCTAATAAATTTATGCAGAATAACTATTAACAGGGTATCTCCTTGTGACTCCATGGTAAAGGGAATCAAATATGATAATACATACAACCACACTTTATAGCAGGCACAGTGGTTGCAAACATTACAATGAGCATCACCTCAAGCACCAAACCATTAGTAAAAAACAATTAATATAGCCTCTTTGACAACACTATCCAAGCTGTAAAACAAGACTCACTATACATTGGTAGAAAAATCTTATAAATTCCCTGAAAGCCAGGAGCATTTTCTATGGATCTTGATATTCTCCAAAGTACCCAGAAGAATATTTTGTTTGGAGTCCAATCCTTAAAAAATGTATTGATTTGGTTAATGATAAAATGAAGTGTAGCAATACTACTTATTCAAACAAGGGACAAAATGAGGAAGAGAGGGTGGGATGAAGTCTATAATGACATCAGTGTAAAAATCGTTAGGATCTCTGTTAGGGGGACAAAAATAAGAAAAGAAGATTCTTGCTATAGGGTAAAAACATTATAATGCTTTGAAAGGACAGAGAGAAACAACACAATTAGACTTTTTAAATTCAACTTATTGGAGTGACATTGGTTAATGAAACCATTGAGGTTTCAAATGTACAACTCAAAAAAAGGATCATCTACACACTGCATTGTGCACTCACCACTCAAAGTAAAGTCTCCTTCTCTTCCCATTTATGCCCCCTTTGCCCACTTCCATTTCCGCTGAATCCCCTTTTCCTCTGGCTAGTGCCACACCGTTATCTGTGTTTATGTGTGATATTATTTTCAATGGCTTCTCTGTTAAACAGAATGATGGTTTTTAGAATGAATGCACAAAATAAACATTAGTCAGAGGGAAATGAAGCTCAAGATGGGCGAAGAAATTGAAAAAAATATCCAATTCCTTTAAATGATGTTGAGTCTTCTTGCTGAGACAAATTATAACCTGGAGGTGCTGATAAACCTCCCAATTGAAGTAAATTAACTAATAAGAGTGTTTTTTAAAAATAATGGAGAAGTACAAGGATGACAAAGACTAAGGGTAGGCAAAGTACTTCATTTTCAGAGGAGAAAATGTGAATCATGTGAACAGAGAGTTTGATGTTGATTCTTAGAAACTAATGCAACAATTATTAAGTAATATCATGGATTAACTAAAACAGACCAATTTAGAGTTCTCACAACTCCTTTTTCCCCAACCAATTATTAAGATTTTACACGTGTGAGAAATGCAGTAGGTATGGTTTATCTAGATTTTAGTAAGGTGCTCCTCACCATAATCATGATCTTCTTATTGTTAAAGGTCAAAATATGAGGACTAGACCATAATATTAGTTGGATTAACTGATCAATGACAACCATAGGGTATTAACAAAGAAGTATGTAGAAACTTGCTATTGAGCTCAATTTTGACTCTAATCTATTAAACATTAAGAAAAACAATGATTCAATTAAGTGAAGATCACATTTGTACAATGAATAGATGATTATGGGGGTAGGAATAATGAATCATCTGGGTAGTAGAATCTGGTTTTAAACAACTCAATTCACTAGAAATGTGAGATGAATCTAAATCAATGAAATATATGTTAGACATGATGTTAGGTCTTTTTTTGTGAATGTGAGAGGAGGAAGGAATAAATGAATAATAGCTGTGCCTATGGGGAAAATGGTCTAAGTTTCTAATTCCATGATATGAGTTGACAAAAATATCTGATGCAAACTTAGGCAGTGATAAGCACTGAGGAATTAACCAGAAAGTTTAAGGAGATAATCCCACTTTACTCTGCATCATTTACATCATTCCTAGAGAATCACACACAACGCTGAGTGCAGCAGGGATATATATAAACTAAAATGCATTCTGAAGAGAGTAATTCAGAAACATCACAGGCGACCTAGTGCAAGAATGAGGCCATATGACCCAGAGAACAGTCACTATGAGCATAGCACCCACTGAAAAATTTAGTAAACTTACAAAACAACCATTTCAGTAATGAAAGACAGCTTTTGTCCTTTAAATTTTATTTTTTGAGCTTTAAGTGATTTTACCCTGCTTATCTCACTCTAGAAAATTGAGAAAATATATAACCATATGCAAAAGAAGAATTAATGTTTTTATTGTTAGTATTTGGTTTGTTTAAATGCAATATCTGCAAATATTTCAAATTATACTATATGTAATTTTGTATATAATCATTTAACACTACAGCATGTGAGCTTTCTTATATAAGTTAATGTTTAACTCCTCACTCAAGTCTGAATACATTTAGAGCATGTGCAGAAATGGGTGAGATTTTTAAGTCTCCTATTTTTTTAATTTGTAGAAGTATCCACCTGTACTTAAAATGGAGAATGTGTGTAACAGAGGGAAAACAAGAAGAGAACAAAATGTATCATGTTTTGAAAAAAAAGCAGTAAGTGGGCAGCCTTGTTTTGCAACAGTGGCAAAAACATCTTTAGAGATTGCTTTTACATTCCACTGTATAATAAACTGATAAAGTCAAGCTGTAAAATTGGGGTGGATGTATTCTGCCCACAAGAGACACACCTCAGGAAAAAAAAGACTTACACAGACTGAAAGTAAAGGGTTTGAAAAAAATACTCCAAGCAAATGGACAGGAAAAAGAAAAGCAGGAGTAGCGATACTTATATCAGACAAAATTGACTTCAAAACAAAGGCCATAAAAGAAACACAGAAGGACACAGAATAATACTCAAGAGAATAAACCATCAAGAAGACATAAACATTATAAACATATATGCACTTAACATAGGAGCACCCAAATATATAAGGAAAGTCTTGGAGGACTTCAAGAAAGATATAGACAGCAATACACTTATACTAGGGGATTTAAACACCCCATTGTCAAAAATGGGTAGATCTTCCAAATGAAATATCAACAAGGATATTACAGTATGGAACAACACCGTAGGTCAAATGGACTTTATATATGTGTGTGTATGTATGTATGTATGTGTGTGTGTATATACATTTATATATATATGTAAAATGTATTTGGTTTATATATATATATATATAACCTCTCAATCCCAAGAAGCAAAATACACATTCTTTTCAAATGCACATAGAACATTTTCAAATATAGACCACATGATAAAACAAGCCTCAACAAATTCAAGAAAATTGAAATCATATCAAGCATCTTCTTAGACCACAAGGGCCTGAAACTAGAAACCAACCTCAAGGAAAAAAACTAAAAAACATTCAAATTTGTGGATATTGACTAGCATGCTATTAAACAATGAATGGGTCAAGAATGAGATTAGGGAAAAAAATCAAAAAGTTTCTGGAAACAAATGGAAATGAACACAAAACAGTTCAAAATCCATGGGACACAGCAAAGGCAGTCCTGAGAGGGAAGTTCACAGTGATAAAGGCCTACCTAAAAAAAGATAGAAACATTTCAAATAAATATCCTAACCCTACATGTACAAGAACTGGAGGAACAACAACAAACAAAACACAGAGAGAGTAGAAGGAAGGAAATAACCAAGATCAGAGCAGAATTAAATGATATAAAGATTAAATGAACAATTCAAAGGAAAAATATCCAGGAGCTGGTTCTTCGGGAAGATAAAATGGACAAGCCTCTAAGTAGAATCATCAGGAAAAAAAGAGAGAGGACCCAAATAAATAAAATCAGAAATGAAAGTGGAGACATTACAACTGATAACACAGAAATACAAAAGACTGTAAGAAACTACTATGAACAAATTTATGCCAAGAAATTTGAAAACCTGGGTAAAATGCACAACTTTCTAGAAAAATATAATCTCCCAAAACTGAATGAAGAAGATGCAGAAAGCCTGAACAGACCAATAACAGCTGGTGAAATCTAAGCAGTAATCAAAAAACTCCCAGCACACAAGAGCCCTAGACTGGACAGTTTCACAGAATTTTACAAAACCTTTAAGGAACAGCTAAACCCAATCCTTCGAGGACTATTCCAAAATACCCAAGAAGATGGAAGACTCCCAAAATCTTTTTATGAAGTCAGCATCATCCTAATGCCAAGACCAGATAAAGACACAACAAAGAAAGAAAACTATAGGCCAACATGGCTATGAACAGAGATGATAAAATCCTCAACAAAATATAGGCAAACCACATCCAGCAATACATTAACAAGATCATACACCATGATCAAGTGAGATTCATCACAGGGATGCAAAGATGGTACACTACTCACAAATCAATAAACACAATACATCACATAAACAACAAAAAGAAAGACAAAATCACATTATATTGATTGATGTAGAAAAAGCATTTGATAAGGTACAACACCAATTTATGATAAAAACACTCAGCAAAGTGGGAGAAGAGGAAGCACACCTCAATATAATAAAGACCATACATAAGAAACCTAGAGGCAACATCACACTTAATGGGCAAAAACTAAGAGCTTCCCCACTAAGATCAGGAACAAGACAAGGATGTGTGGTTTTACCACTTCTATTTAACATAGTATTGGAAGTCCAGCCACAGTAATCAGACAAGAACAATAAATAAAAGGCATCCAAATTGGAAAGGAGGGAGCAAAATTGTCATTGTTTGCAGATGATAGGACAGTGTACACAGAAAACTCTATAGACTCCACCAAAAAACTACTCATCCTAATAAATGAATTTGGCTAAGCATTAGGGTATAAAGTCAATATTCAGAAACTGAAGGCATTTTTGTACACCAACAATGAAATATCAGAAACAGAAATCAGGAAACAAAATCCCATTTGATATAGCAACAAGAAAAATAAAATACCTAGGAATAAACCTAACCAAGGATATAAAAGACCTGTACTCAGAAAACTACACAACACTGAAGAAAGAAATTAAGGAAGACACATATGAATGGGAGCACATACCGTGTTCATGGATTGGAAGAATTAACACCATCAAAGTGTCCATATTACCCAAAGCAATTTATATATTTCAATGCAATCCCTCTTAAAATACCAATGGCATATTTCAGATACAGAACTCACATTTCAAAAATTTATATGAAACCATAAATGACCCCAAATAACTGCATCAATTTTGAGAAAGAACAAAATAGGAGGGATCACAATACCTGATATTAAACTATATTACAAAGCCATGGCAATTAAAACAGTCTCCTATAGGCATAAGGACACATAGATCAATGGAACAGAATAGAGAGCCCAGAAATAAACACAAGTCTCTATGATCAATAAATATTTGACAAAGGGGGCAGAAGCATGAAATGGAGTAAATCTAGCCTCTTCAACAAATGGTATTGGGAGATATGAACAGCCACATGCAAAAAAATGAAACTAAACCACTAACTTACACCATACACAAAAATAAATTCAAGATGGATAAAAGACTTAAATATGAGTCACAATACATAAAATTTCTAGAGGAGAACATAGGCAGGAAAATCTCAGATATTCTACACAGCAATATTTTAACAGCTATGTCCCCAGAGCAAGGGGCATGAAGGAAAGAATAAATAAATGGGACTTCATCAAAATAAAAATCTTCTGCACAGCTAAAGAAAACATCAGCAACATGAAAAGGGAACCAACTGTATGGGAAAATATATTTGCAAATGATACCTCAGACAAGGGTTTGACCTCTAAAATATATAAAGAACTCACACGACTCCACTCCAGAAAGACAAACAACCCAATTAAACAATGGGAAAAGGACCTGAAGAGACACTTCTCCAAGGAGGACATACAGAGGGCCCAGAGACATATGAAAGGATGCTCAGCATCACTAGTCATCAGAGAGATGCAAATTAAAACCACAATAAGATACCACTTCACAAGAGTCAGAATGGCCATCATAAACAAAGCAACAAACAAGTGTTGGAGAAGTTGTGGAGAAAAGGGAACCCTACTGCACTGTTGGTAGGAATGGACTCTGGTGCAGCTACTGTGGAAAACAGTATGGAATTTCCTCAGAAAACTAAAAATGGAACTGCCTTTTGACTTGGCAATTCAAAGAAACACCTGAAACACCAATTCAGAAGAACCTATGCATCTCTATGGTCATAGCAGCACAATTTACAATAACCAAGTGCTGGAAGCAATCTAAATGTCCATCAGTAAATGAGTGGATCAAAAAACTATGGTATATTTACACAATGGAATACTACATGAAAGAAAAAAAGAAGGAGCTCCTACCTTTCACAACAACATGGATGGATCTGGAAAGCATTATGCTAAGTGAAACAAGCCAGGCAGTGACAGACAAATACCATGTGATCTCACCTATAAGTGGAACCTAATCAACAAAACAAACAAACAAGCAAAATATAACCAGAGACATTGAAATAAGCAACAAATTGGCAGTCACCAGAGGGGACTCAGGAGAGGGATAATAGGGGAGAGGAGAAAGGGTCATTAAGGAACATGTATAAAGGACACATGGACAAAGCCAAAGGGGGGTCAGATCAAGGGTTGGAAGTGGTGATGGTTGGGGAGGGGTTTGGGAGTAGTGGGAAGAAAATACAGACAACTGTATTTGAAAAATAAAATAGAAAAAAATAACTGAAAAAAGATGGAAAAGGAGAAAGCACAATAGTGAAGAACCTACTATTTGCTCATATATATATATGATCTTATTTAACCAAAATACAGCACTATTGGTGGAAAAAAATGTGCTGGGTAGTGATAATGGGAGTGATAGTAATGCTCTCCAGATGCCAGGCTATTGATGAACTGATCGATTATGATGGTATCACTGGGTTGAATGTCTTCCCTCAAGGAACCTCAAGCTCTGATCACTATGACTTGAGTACAACCTTCTTCCTTCAGAGCCCAGATGTTCACCTGATAATTGACTTTTGAAGGCAAGATGGTATGCTGCTTCCCATGCCTTGCAAGGAAGATGCAACCAACATTCTTTATCTTCCCTAAAATTCACATATCAGAAGGCTTGCTAGATGGAGTATCCATATATTTCTCAGTTCTTCCTTTTAAGTTTCTGGATCATACAGGCCTGTTCCACCAATTATTCCAACCTGCACAGCTGTGCGAGTAGCACCTGAGGGCATAGAGGAGGCTTTGGGGTGGGAATGCAGGGCAGAGAAGTTTCTTCTTAAAGTGAAGCATCTACTGTATCAGATTCTAAGGAAGTGTCCTAAGTGCTGGGGATTCCACAAAGAACAACAACAACAACAACAACCAAAAAAACCCCAATATCTCAACTTGTATGGAGTTTATATTTGAGGGTGCATTTGAGAGGAGTCATAAAATAGATACAAAACCAAGTAAGATCATTTCTGATAATTAATACCACAAAGATACTTGATTTGACAAATGTACCTCTAAAATGTATGGCATTTGAACTGAGACCTGAATGACAAGAAGGAATGAGCAATGAAAAAAACCTCACAGCAGAAGAAACAGCAAATATGTAAAGGTGAGAATAAACTTGGTATGTTCCAGGAATAGAAATAAGACCAGTGTGGCTTGACTTGTTAGGAATGATCAAGGGTGGAGAGTGGGGATGGCAGGGGTGCGGAGAGGGGTGGGGGGAAATGGAGGCAAGTGTACTTGAGCAGCAATAAAAAAGAGTTAAAGAAAAGAATGAAGGAGGGTGGTACAAAATGAGGTCATTAATAGTTAAGGTGGTGATAAATAGACAAGGGAATCCTTTGCAAAGTATTTGAGCAGAGGAAAGACCTTATCTGGTTTACTTTTTTCTTTTTTCCTTTTTAGTTTTTTAAATTTCTCTCTACCTTCCAAATTTTCTATAATGAGCATATTTTTTAAAAATAAACAAAAATGAATAAATAAATTCCCAATAGGAAAGCATGTCAGCAAAAGCTAAAACTTCTTAAAAAATATCTGTCTCGCTATTACCAGAAAGGGAGGATGGATTATAGTGGGGACAATGGCAGAATTCGAGAGACATATATGTTAGTGTTGCAGCAAACAGCAGATAGATGTTAGCATTAAGATCTAATATTATCTGCTGACCATAAAAGAATGAAGTCACCTCTCTGATCTTTGATATCCTCTTATGTGGAATGGTAAATATCATATCTAACCATTCTATAATCTACCTTTGCAGATTTGCCTCTGTAAGTTGCTATTGTGTTATATAAGTTGCAAAGCTCATGTAACTAAACATATGTTATCTTCTCTGGAATATAAAATAAGAAGCTGAATGAGAAGATTTAATGGTGCCTTTAAAATCCTTTTAGATAATCATGGGATAATTTAAACTTGACCACATGGTCTGTTAGTTGAGGTATTTTATATTTGATTCTCATAATTCCAATGTCCTCAGTGAAAATAAATAAATGTTGGTGATTTTCAAGGATGCTGACAAAATATAGGGGCATGGTAAGGAGAAGAGAATAGAAAATTAGAATTTAGAGTCATTAAAATGCTTTAGTAAGCACAAATAACAGAGGTATATTTTACAGGCTAAATCCTGATAAGTGAACTCAAAGGAACTATCCTCCCTATCTAATTACCACTAAATATTGCTCTTGAGGTTTCCCACGTGGCTAGAGTACAGACATATTTCTTGTGGTATTGTGATTGATATCTGTTACATTGGTGATTCTCCTTTGTTCTTAGTTCAAAGTTTTCTTGATGTTGTTTTTATATGGGAGTTGGCAGGGGAACTAGCCAGGGAAAAAGCAAGGGGCTAAAGAAAGCAATCCCTCGGCCTGTTTTGTTAGTCTCCTGGAGCAAGCAGGAACCACAGGGCTGACTTGGAAACATGGCACTGCTTCTGTGCAGAGACCATGAATCAAGGTGTGCCAAAGCCAGGGTACTTGAGAAGTCATCGGAACAGCAGTCTTATTTTGAATGAAGTCTTCACACTGCTGAATTCCCTTGAGGCAATGCTACTCCTAATAGCTACCACGGCTGTTGGTTGTCTTTCCAGTGTTCTCTGTAAGTTGACTATTAGAGCTCTGCCAAAGATGCTTATACAAGCAAACCTTACTTTTTTAATCCACACCTGAGGATATGTTTTATTGATTTTAGAGAGAGAGGAAGGGGGAGAGAAAGACAGACATTGATGAGAAAGAAATATCGATCAGTTCCCTCCTGTATGCACCAGAACCTTGGATCAAAGCTGCAACCCTTGGGTGTACATGACATACTCCAACCAACTGAGCCACCCATCAGAGCCAAACCTTCTTTAACTGGGCTTCATTTTATTGTACTTCACAGATGTGCTTTTTACAAAGTGAAGGCAAGATCCTCTACCAGCAAAATAATTATGACTCAATTGTGATACTTGCCTTATTGTGGTGGTCTGGAACCCAACCCACAGTATTTCTGAGGTATACCTGTACTTTATTTGGCCAAGAATGCCTAAAAATGTCCAGCATTACAAATTTCAGTTTTAAGGCCTTTCTTGAGTAAGCTTGAAGTAAAAGATCAGAAACACATTTATTTGACCATCAGATAGTAATGCAATTCCCAAATGGCCTAGTTTGTTCTTTGGAGGCATGGAATTTCAACTCAACCACATTTTAGTGATTTGTTGGTTGGGCATATCTTGCTAGGTTAACAGTATCACCTCTTCTTCCTGGCCACTTCAAATCCATTTTTGAACAGGCAAGGAGCAAATAAACAAAGAGTTTCACCTCTTAGGAAGCCTACTCCAGTAGTAGATTTAATATACTCAGTAGAAAATATCTTGCCTGTTTATCCATGATCTTGTGGACAATTATTACTGAAAGTTTCTAAATAGCTTTGGGGGATCAAAGAAAACATGATAGCAGTAGTACTAATGCTTTTATGTTGGACTATACATGAAAATGAAGAGGACATGCCTTTTAGACTTTGCTTATGTAATCCAGGAAAGTTCCATTGTTTTCTTTCTTTCTTTTTTATTGTATATTCTATTACACTTGTCTAGTTTTTTCCCTTTTGCCCCCCTCCACCCAGCCCACCCCTCTAGCCCACAGTCAATCCCCTCTCTGTTGTCCCTGTCCATGTGTCATTCATACATGTTCTTCGACTAGTCCCTTTCCCTTCCTTCCACCATTACCCCTGTCCCTCCTCCCCTCCTACAGCTATCAGTCTGATCCATGTTTCCATGTCTTTGGTTCTATTTTTCTTGTTAGTTAATATTGTTCATAAGATTCCAGTTACAAGTGAGGTCATTTACACAATGGAATACTATATAGCAGAAAGAAGGAAGGAAGTCCCACCTTTGGCGACAGCATGGTTGGAACTGGAGACCATTATACTAAGTGAAATAAGCCAGTCAGTGAGAGACAAATACCATATGGAAAGTTCCATTCTAACAGAGCGGGGAACTGCAATTCTCTACCAGAAGGCCTAATAATATCTGCACTAGACTTCTCAAGCTTGTCCCTACCTCCCGTTCATAGGCATTCATTGTTTTATTGCTCCTTCTTTAATTGCACAGCACAGATGTTATGTTTTTTACAAATAAAGGCAAGACCCTCCACCAGCAAAAATGCTCTAAATTGCTTTATTGCAATAGTCATTTCATTGTGGGGGCCTGGTACCGAACATGCAGTATCTCTAAGGTATGCCTGTATACCTCCAAGCCAAAAGTATCAGCATGTGTGTATGTGTCTGTATGCATGCATGGGCACATCTACTTTCACATACCCCAATTCAGAGACATTTAATTCTGTGTTTAAAGGTAAGTGATTATAATTATTCAAACAAAACAACACAGAAATTCTACTCTTTCTGTATTTACTGCTCAAGAACCAGTGATGCAGCTGGATGTCTGCTGGGACAATTAGAAGCTAGCCTGCTATAATCTAAGCATATACTGACTGCAGAGTGGCTGTGTTACATTCTTACCTTTCAAAAAATTCAGCCAGAGAACCACTTTTCCGACATTTAAAAGGACTTGTTAACATACATACCTTAAAAGATAATATTTTTCATGTAGAAAAGGAAAATTAAAATTTGTTCATTGAAAAACAGACTAAAGCCACAGAAAATGACTTTAGTTAGTTGCTTTAAAATTTGGTAAAAATAGCAGATTTAAATGAAAATTATATGCAATTATATTCCAACATATTATGGCATCAAAAGAGACCTACAGCCCTCTCCATACAGGCAAAAAAGCTTTCCATACTGCTGTTCATGCAGAAGCCAAGACTGACGTAGCTTCCTGGGAGCTGGGTTCCAGCCTTAGAATTTGCCTTGTCTCCAATCCCAGGACCTGGACACTGTACAAGGGTTTCAAACTCATTTTCACCGGGGGCCACATCAGCCTTGCAATTGCCTTCAAAGAGCCAAATGTAATTTTAGGACTACATAAATGTAGCTATTCCTTCAGTAGGGGCAAGGAGCTTGACACTGCCACCAGGTGGAAACAAGGTGTTGGGACGGATAAAACAGGGTGGAGGGCCAGATTTGGCCCAAGGTCCTTGTGTTTGTCACCTGTGCTTTAGAAGCTAAGGATATGATGCTTTGCCTGATAACGCACAAGAATAAACCAAGGTTTTCTCAAAGGCAGCAAGGCTACATAACCCAAATGACTTAAGCAAGGTTTTTGTTGTTCCAATGGAATTAGGATCTACTTTTTACAAAAGATGTTTTGAGTGAACGCTATTAAAGAGCTGTGTGAGGTCCATGACAGAGCATAAGATCCAGAGGGAGAAATGCAGGTTTAGGTCTTCACTCTATTACAAGTGATCCTAGTCAAATCACACATTGTCGTTGGGAATGAAGCTCCTTTGTAAAATGGGAACGATAGCAACTAAGATATTTAAAGTGCTTACGATATTCCAGGTGCCTGTGCTGTGAGGGTCAGAGGTATAAAACTCCATGAAGAACACCGTTCAGGAGAATGTGCTACAGGGAGGCCGTGTTGACTGGAAGGCACCAGCAACCACATTTTCGGATCCACTGGCACTTGCCCCAAGGCCATGCTTCAACCAGGTCATGCACAGACAATAGCTTAGCAGGAGTACTGCATGGTCAGACTGTTTCTACCCAGTGCAAGCCTCCTCTAATGAATGAATTTTTGCTTGGACTAATTCCTTCTCAGAATTGCACTGTAGTTTGAAGCGTTTCCAACCCAGCCATCCACCCATTCACAGGTGTCGGACCTGTACAGCAACCTGAAGCCTCCTCTGATCTGCTCTGTTCCCTTCTCCTCTACCCTTTACATGTGTTTCCTCCAGTGAATTTCTTTCACATCTCACCTGATCTTGCTGCCTGCTTCTCAGTGACCCAAGCTGGAACACATACTAAGCAACTGGCATAATCTCATTTCATTTTTCATAAAAAACTTATGGCATTAATATTATTATCCTCACTTCACCAATATGGAAACAAGGATGAACGCATAGGAATTCAGTTAAAATAAGCCAGTTCTTACTTTACAAGTTTGTTGGAGAAATTTAATGAGATAGTTAGGTGGAAGGGCTTTATAACTAGTTTTTTTTTATTGTATTTTAAGGGAAGATGAACTAAAACACAAAGAATATCCAAGCACATTTTTAAATTATTCTTAATTTTTTTTTCTTGGCTTTCCACCACTCTCATGTGCTTATGGTAGAAGACTTTGTTTAGCCCTCAAAAATGTTCTGGAAAATAACACAGTATCTTTATCACACCTTTGTCCCACGTACCCTTTTTACCTTTATCATTTGAAGACAGAGAAGAATGAAATTTGGATATGTGAGTCAGAGCACTATGACATACCTGTCATGGCATTCTGATCTTTAAAACCACAGTTGTATTTCCCTAACCTTTCTAATCAATTTAATTGCACACAATGTACTAGCCAGAGAGAGAGATAAAACTATAGGAAACAAAAGTCTTTCTGCTTTTATTAATATCCTTTCTAAACTTTCAGCCATCTTAACAAAAATGCTGACATCCAAATGTGTAATATTTGGTATTCACAGTCCAAATATTTTTATTTTTTTTTTCTGATCATTAAGCCTGACCTGATAAAAGTATAATTTTCCGTTCCTTTGGTGAAACAGAGGCTATCATTAATGTCCTCACACACATGTACATTCTTACCAAAATAATTTCTTCCATTGCTTCCCACTTTGCACCCTTGACCTCCGTCTCCTCCAGGGCTAATAGTTACAAGCCTGCTGAGATAACAGTCTGGACCACAAAACTAACCGGCAAGCGGTTGGCAGATGATCAGTGTGGTAAGGAGGTTCTGAGCTTAGAATTCTTCTCAAGTCTCCACATGTTAAGAATTTCCCGGACAACTCTAGTTTGTTTGTTTTTTCTATAAAGTAGAGAGAAAGGGACAGAAAAGAGCAAGAGGAAAGAGGCCGGCTACGGTGTAGCTGAGAGCCACGCAGAGAACAAGTGGCTAAGAGGCAAAGTGCAACTGAGCAGCTCCTGAAGGAAGCCAGCAGGTTAGGTTTGTGTGTTCTCGTTAGCTTCCCCTCCAAGGTGAATGATCTGAGGCGACAAGGATAGAACTGTTGCCTTTTTGGGGGCCCTAATGGGTGCTTGTAAAGGAAATATCCCAATTAGGCTGATTAATGAGTTTGGAATCCTTTGGGAATCAAAATTCCCAACTCCTCAAGCTGCCTTCATAAGGGCCTCTAACAGATTCAACAATGTCAGAGAATCCCAGAGAGCTTAGAATATGATCAGGGAACAACCCCTCCTCCTCTCTGCTAATTCTGACAGCTCCTTCTGTGTGGAAGTGCCAGCTTGCCTCTCTCACAGGGGCTGGAGGCAGCAGGAAACTGAGCCACCCGTGTGGGTCTCACCGGCTTTTTCATTTGTTTTTATTTTGCCACGAGACACTTCAATTTAAACTACATGGAAAGATATCTTTATAATATCCTCCTATGCTGAGCTCCAGAAAATAGCAGATAATAATCCATCTGCAGTCTTCTCTGCATCTGGCTTTTAATCCCAGTTAATCATACAGAGACTATAAGGACCTTCAACCAAAGAGTTGTCTTAAGGTTCTTATCAGGTTAGCAAATAGGATAGACAGCTGCTGAGCACTGAGTGACATCGGTAAGAATGCATTTAAATGATTAGTTCACATCCTTTGATCACAAGGAGTCTCAATAATACACCAAAAGTATATGCACACTCCAAAAAGTAAATCTCTTGCCCATCTCCAATCCAATCCAAACCAAGCTTCTGAAAATCTAAATAATACCCTTTGTAGAACAGACCTTGCTGAATATTTACCAAGATTACTTAAAATGAGAACATGTCATACTTCCTTGGCCCAAGATCTTTCAGATCATTTTATGATTATATATGATCAGTTAGATAAATGCATTGTAAGAGAGGGTTGCCTTTTCTCTGTTCCTCATTTCCACATGGGGAGAGTCTCCCAGAGCATACTCTTAGCTTCTCTTTCTGTTTTCACTTCTTGCCCCTAGGTAGGTGTTGTGGCTTAACGGATGGTTAAGTTTGGGAAAAATAATGCACAATTGGCTCAGTCTCACTCTTCTCCTTTTGGGAAGGGACCTAATCACCAAGATTAAAGACTCCTTGGCTTCTCTTTGCTATTGGTCATGCAGGAGTCTACCTCCACTGGGAAGCCTGCCAGGACCCAGTCCTACCATGCTTAACAGGCACACATCTCCTAAATCAGGGGCTTAGTATTAGCAAAAACCCACATGGCTAACAGATCCAATGCCACAGACAATAACTTAGCCATTATTAATGCTAAGATGAAATTCTGGCATCCATTTTCCTTTCATTGTATTTTTAAATTGTTTTGACCCCAGGCTGATATGAGAGATCCTATTGATTAGGAGTCCTTAGAGACACAAATAGTTGTAGTATCAATAGTCTTCTTGCCATGTGAATAAAATGACATTTGTATCCTTTGGAGATAAATTCTGCAGTATTGCAAAGAAAATTAACTTGCAAACATGGGGATAAGTGATCAGGTGAGAGGACAGTAGGAACATAATCCCTGAGCCAATGTGTTCTGAAAACTGAAAATAAAGCAATGCATACGAGTGCTTTTCAACAATAGAATACTGAGATATATAAACAATACAACACAGTCATTTGGGGGAGCCTTACATGGTTACAGGAATTTGCTGTTAGACCCGGTGACCAGACTCTCATCTCTCACATATATTTATACACATGTACACACACACATTTACTCACCACTCAAGTAAGGTTGTATAACGTGAAAAAAAGCTCCTTGGAATAGTAAAGTGCTATAGAGTATCAATGTGCAAGGTATTATTACTTCACTTTTTTGAAATTCTCACATTCAGTAGATACTAAGAAATTGGTGAGGGAAAAAACTAAATGGAGAATAATAGCAAAATGTTGCCTCAAGATCATTAAAGTTCTTTCAAATACATCTAAGATGTTTAGTCATTGGTGAGTAAAAGATCCAACTAATTTTGCTGACAATAATATATATAATAGTAAAATTATAATTAGAGTAAAATTATAATTTACTACTTTGTATTAAGGTAATTTATAATGTTTTTAAATCACACTGCTGTACATATGTGTGTTGTGCTATACGTATTTTGTTACAGGAAACATGTTCATATTGGGCACATTTGCCTATTAGCAATATTCTGTTCTGTCGGTTTGTGCCAGGTGTATGTGGAGAGTGCCAATGACCCTCCTATATAAAATGTTCCTATGTTCATGAGACACAGACAAAATGAGCCTGATTCCCTATGAGAAAAGAGCTAGACACCAAACTTCCTATTCAGAGGAGAGAACCCTTCTCTCATGTGTGGTACAGGTATCCCAGGCAGGCAGAAAGATGTCCTGCCTCTCACAAAAGGGTACTTCTTTGTGTTTCCAACTTATTTCAAGTGGAAGTAGAAAGAGAAGACAATTGCAAAATTTTCACCCAAAGAGTTGTATACCCTATGTGAGGTTGAATTCTCAGAAAACACATGTAGAATGTAACTACAACATTAAAATCAACTCTTTTAAGCTCTAGAATTAGCAATATTCCTGAAGTGCTTATAAAATGGAAGCTACCTAAGTCTCTAATCAATAAGGTAGTTCTAGGGGTTTATTCCTCCCCATAGAACACTTACTTCTTTAAATATGTCTACATTTATTTATAATTTATAGTGCCTTACATTCAAAAGGGATTCAAGAGACCAATAAGTCTATTCAACTGACTTATGTCCACTTCCTGGTTCATTTTGATCCCTATATTATTGTCTCTGATTGAAAGTTTTCACTGAGATTGGTAATATCGATTATTTGGTTTTGTGTACATAGACATATGTTACAATACTAATTCTATGTATTTCTGTCACAATATTAACTACAATTCATTATTTATCTAATTATACCTATTAATGTTCATGAAGAAAAATGATAGCAAATGAATCAAACACTGTTAACCTGTGTCTTGTAACCTTGTTGCTCTGGGAAGATAAATGTCTGTGTTTATATGGGGCTGTGTACACACAAAATTTTTTTAATTATGCAAATGTTAAAAGTTCCAAGAAATATAGGTTTATAGAAACAGAAAATATTGTATCCTCTATGAATTTAATGCTTGAATTGTTAGTAACTTTATTTTAGATTTACATCCAAATGAGTCACTAATGTCCTCTTCTACTAACCTAGAATAAAATTGGTTTTAGCATACTCGGTCCAATGAGACAAAGTTACCCCCAAGGAGATAGAAGGTAGAGACTTAAAGATAAAACAAATCAAGGATCATTCCTACAAGAGTTTCCAAAATGGAAAACAACACTGGAAGAAAAAAGTGGCGAGGAACAGATGGGCCGACAGAATTTTGCTTTCTATGTGACATTGTGCACTTATTATTCACGTGAGGACTAATTTATAAACCCAAACAGTGTTTATAAACTCTATCCTCCTAATGGAAATGAAAGCATTAATACAACCAGAGGATTCTTTACTTTCCAGGTTTTAATTAAAATCACAGGCGTTAAGGAGTGAAAGTGTCTTCGTGGAATACAAGTCTAATGAAATATCTCCTTGCCTAGCTCAGAGCGCTGTGTGCAGTCCCAGTTTCTGGCACAAGACATTTGAAAATCCGACCCCCATGTAACCAGGAGAGCTCTCTCTGAAAATTAGAAAAGTAAATTATACCACACTTTGTTTCAAAGAAATATAGTTGCTACAGCAGAGTCAGGAAAAATCATAGCACATCAAACATGCACAGCCTTAAAATTGGTATCTTAACTGACTAACTAGAGAATGAGAGCAAAACATGTGTGTTCTATGCATCCAGAGAAAACCTGAAAGAGAGGGACAGGTGCCAGGATAAGAAAAAGGAAATGTGGGAACACAGCAAAGGCAGTCTAAGTGAGAGGGGGGAAAGAAAGGAAAAAAGAGAAAGGCATATTCAGAGTAGTAGCATATCAGCATGAAAGTCTGAACATTAGTTTTGCTACCAATGATGAAGAAAATATACACAGTCCTAGAAAGCAACCTGGACTAAAATACCCACTGTGTAACTGTTAGCCCATATACTGTTTATGTATTAAAGGTGCCACCTGCCTGATACAGAGCCGAATTAAGATAGTGATGAAATTAAACTGGTTTCTCTGTAACCGAGGTGGCTAAAAAGAGCAGTACACTCTATATACAGTCAGATTAGTGATGATACATGACGATGTTGATAACATAAATGATGACAACATAGAAAATGTGCTAAATACTAAGGTTGTGTCAGGCAGTGTGCTCCACGTTTTACAAAATCATTTCTAATTCATGTAACAACTCTAGGCAGTGGGTGTTATTAAGCCTTTAATAATATATACAATAAATCCCAAAATTATTAAAGTATTGAGTGACAGAGCTGTGTTTGAAATAACAGCTTTAAAAGAATAGGTTTTTTAAAAATAGCATTCTAGTTGTTCCTGAAGAAAATCACGAATATAAATACAAATACACACACATATATATATATTCATATTCCTGTCTTACATATACATGCATGTATGTCAGGAATGGGTGTGAAAGAAACTAACATCGAATGCTGGCTTTTTTCTAGACACCTGCTAGGTTTATATTTCATATTATCTCAATGAATTCTCACAATGCCTCAGAAGACATAATTTTGTATATATTTTTGGTATATGTGGGAAACCAGAAGTTTGTTAAATTGTTAAATTTTGACTAAATTCACTAGGAAATGGCAGAAATAGTATTTGAATATAAGTTGGTCTGACTCTAGAAGGGCACTGACCAAAGGAAATGCAGTGCTGGCCAAGGTGTGAGGCACATGTACTTTTAAACTTTCTAGTGGCCACATATTTTAAAAGTAAAAAGAAACAAGCACTGCTCTATGCAGCCATCACAGCCTTCTTCAGTTGTTGCCTTCTCTAAGTTCCTGGGTTGACCCAGATTTGAGGACTTCATTTTCATATGTCTCTTGCTGTGATACCTCAGGAAAAACCTAGTAAGGGACTCAATTAGGCACAGCAGAGAAAGGCATGAGTTCCCAGGGCCCATTGCTTCTGTACTTTCTATAGATGCCACACAACTCCAACCCTGGCACAGTTACAGGCAGAGCAACTATACCCACGGAGATAGACTTGCTCTACTCGCCTAACCCTGTGAAGGCATTTCTCTGCCAGTTTATCATACCTTAGTTTGAAACCTCCAATCAGAGAACTAGAATTTCATTGAGGAAGCAGGTTATAAGAAGTAAAATATATATATATACACACACACATATATATATACACACACATATACATATATAATTTATTTATTTTATATATATACACACCCACACATATATTTGTGTCAACTCTACCAACTTAAAAACATAGAGTGAGGATGAGGAATTAGTGCCATAAAAATGTACACAAAGGCTGCCATGACAATTCAGCTTAATGACACAGACACTTCTCACTTCCACACTGTATCTGTATTCTCAGACATGTCCATTTTAAATACCACAGGGACACAGTGATGTATGTGTCTTGAGAATACAATCACTGACCCCTGACATTCTGGTACATTTAAAATGTCCTACATTGTGTTTCTTAAAGTGGGGTCAATCCTCTAAGGAATATGTAGGCAAAGAATGGTTTTATCCCAATCCCTTGAATTTACTATATCCATGTAGCATTTAGAGTAATTAGTTATTTGCCCTTTAATCCAGCAAGGTTATTGACAAGATTGAAATAGCCAAGCATCCTTAAAGATGACCATAGAAAGACATGATTTCAAATAAATGGCCGGAATAGGTTTACTCAAACACATCCACAGTGGGTTCCACACACAACACCATGCATAGAAGGATATGGCCCCAACCTTCAAGGGTTTTCTATTTAAAAATAGGCACATTGATTATAAAACATTAAAATGTACAAAACAAGTAGTAGTATATTGTAATTATTTTATTTCCATCATCATGTTCTTTGCATATATTATCTCAAATTTTCCAGCCAATCCTGCTCTAAATATATCTACAGTCATTAAATTAGTGAACCACTCTTCTTTATTGCCCACCTGGCATATGCTTTATGAGTCTAATTAGCTATAAATAATAGAAGTGAATTCTTAACCAAGTAGATATTTCTCTAATCAAATCAGACCCCTTTATATTATGCATGTGTTATACCCTTTTTAAAACCACTTGACAGATTCTTTTTTGACAATGGTTTTTAAAAATCTATTCTATATTCTTTGACTTTTTTGTGCTCAAAAATGTCACTTTTTTAAAATAAAAAAACTGGTATTTATTTAAGCCCAATTATATATTAGGCATGGTGTTAAGTATGTAAGATATATCAAATCATATCATCTTAAACCTGATAGTATCCTATAAAGTAAATATCACTATTCCCACTTTATAGCTGAGAAAACTGGGAGTCATAGATGTTAACCAACAGATCAAAGGATACAAAACTGGTAAGTGGTTGAGTCAGAATATAAATTCCAGAACTCTCTGACTTTCATCCCCAGAATGTCCTTGTAAGAAAAAAGTAATCTTGAATCAAGCCTTGAAAACTGTGGTTACTCAATCTGAATAATCCCATTTGGGTAAAAAATAAAGGGTGATATTGAAGTAATCAGAATGAATTCCTTGTATAATTCTTAACTCTATCTTCCCCAAAAAGGAATTTCCATAATATGAGTACTAATAGTGTTATTAGAATGGTGACCTGGAAATCCACAATAGTGATTTCTTCATATATATTCTAAATTACTCAGTAATCTGATTATTTTATAGTCTTATCTCCTTCCTGTCTGAGCCAGGGAGAAACAGAATTAAATCTGAAGTTTCTAAAGGTGAACCCAAAAGACATTGGCCCTCAAGAATTTCCAAAAGGATGACTAACACGTTAATGCAGTAAGTACACAATGCTTGAAGAGCTAAAGGAGAAGGCATGAAGTAAAGGCATCACTTTGTAACAGTAGAGTCAATAGGTGAGCTAAGATCTGAAGGAGCCATATGCTGTCTCTGCAGTCCCTGTTCAGAGGTCACTTTCCATATGTGTAAGATTGAAATAAGCATTATTATTTCTCACAGATATTTTAAGGATCAAGAGAAAATATGTGGAAAGCCTATGAGTTATTGTCTGCCTAAATAAGTACACAGTGTTAAGTATCTCCCCTTAGTTCTCACTGAGGTTCACCCATGTCTTGTTTGCCAGGAAAAATTATCCAGGAGTAAAGACAAGTGCAAAATACACAAACAGCTAATCTTACTAAACAGTCAGCCTGGCCAGATTGAAAACTCATGTCAATTGTTTCGAATTTAGAGAAAAAAGAAACAGAACCAGGACCAGGGTAAAGAAAAGGAAAGGTATCACTATAGGTGGCTTCATCATTTTTTCTTTAGGTTGACCTGATTGTGTCCATCACTGTGTTTTAACCAGTATGATGATCCTTCATAACAGATACAGTCATGATCAAATGGAAGCATAGATGTTCTCCCTCTCGTACATTTCAAAAGTTGACCCATATGCTTTCATAACCACTCACAGGTATGTGCCTTAATGCCATACTATCATGCCTCTTGGAGAATAAATGATGTCAACAGAACACTTTGCTACAGAAGATTTGTTATGTACAAAGATGACTCTTTCCTAACAACTGTGCCTGTCCAGAAGTGTTTTCCCTGAGGAAGGTCCAGCCTAAGCAGCAAAGGTGGGAGAAAAGGACTGAACAAGAGCACATTAAGAGTGAGCCTCTAAGCAGATGACAGATATAAATGACTCTGGAAAAACACTTTCTTCATCTTTCTATTTCACACTTGGACGGCTTCAACATTTTTATGGACCCTCCCAAACCCCAACTCACCACCTATAAATGTTTTATGTAATGTCAGCCTATCAGCTGTACTGGCACAATGAACATGACAGGCATGGTGCCAACAGTTGCCGTAAGAAAGAACTGGCAAAGCCATAGCCTGAGAAAATGGATCAGAATCATATGAACACACTTTCCTGAGGTAAATGGGAATAGAAACATCACACAATAAGACACCAAACCTCAGACATTTTGTTCAGGGGCTGAATATGGCATTACTGCTGAAAGAAATATGGATAAGGGAATGCCTGTCACAGTTACAGATTTCTGGTGGGTGGGATGGAGGTAGAAGTGACAGACCACCTATCAGCCACAACAGAGATGATTGATGAGCCCAAAATACCAGGCAGTGGAGCCCAGCCTCTCTCCTGAATCCATTTGTTACTTCCGATCTCTTTCTGTCTCTGTCTCTGCCTCTCTCACACTGCAGCTAATCAGTAGTGATAGATGAGGGTAGATATTCACTCCTTCCTTCAGGCACCAAATTGCATTTTCTCTCGTTTGTCACCAGGTCTATCATCCATTTCTCAGTGAGTCCTTTATTCAAATAAGAAAGGAGCAGAACCTTTCCTGAAAATTGACTGTTGATGCAAGAGTCCTGAAGTGTTCAGAAAAAGGCAGGAAAGGAAGGAAATATCAAAGGTTCATTGTTTTACTCATAAAGGGACTAAGAGAAATATTTCTAGGAGAAGAGTACTGAAAAGGAAGTTCAAATAAAAATGCAGCAAAATGAGAGAGCATGATTTGGCAAGAGACTAGCCCTCAACCTTGTGCCCCTATTTGAATTGGATGCAGTCACTCCAATGACTCATTAAGGCAGCCGAGTCACCAGCATGGCTGGTGTTTATAGGACCTTGCCATTTGCTGGCTGTATTGATGACTCATGCAAATAGAAATGGACACATTTTGGTCATATCTCATTCTTATTTATCATCTTCAACAAGTATGAGCCAGTGAATAAAGCTGTAAAATTAAGACCATGGCCGAGTCTGTGTAAATAGGTTGAGGCCAGAACATTCAGTACTTCACACTGGCAGGGATTCATCTGTAGAACCAAGCTACATGGTGGATACTCAAAAAACTGAACCCAGCATCTGCACATGAGGCCAAAACAGCCTCACAAGAAACAGCCAAACTGAATATTTTGGTTCTAATAGATTTCGCTGTGCACATGGGAATCATTTTTAATCAAGAGATCTAAGATCTAAGGATGGAAATTTTGCTGAAAATAGTAATGGTAATGACAACAAAGATCACATGACAATTATGACAACACAATAAAGACAGAGTCAGAAAATGGGATATAGAAGGGTCTTTACTCCCACAATTACTCTTCCAAGTTGATTTAAAAAATGTAATAATCACCTTAACTAAAAAAGATTCTAGTTCATCTTTCATGCCTTAAAAGCAGGACCTCTTGATAACTAAACTAAAATCTATCTTCCCTTTTCAAACTATCTTTTCAATAGATATTTTGGGACCAGGCATTGCTATTAGAAATCAGCCTTCCTACATTCAAAACAGGTGTTCTTCTATTTACATATAAGCTTTTGACCACAAAAGCACTGTTGAATTAACTATGAAAAAATTATGGCCATCCTATTTGATAATTCTTCCTTAAGATAATCTCATAAAAGCCATACAAAAATTCTCACTGTATATGGAGGTATTGATGTTATTATCAGATTATCAAGAAGTCCAAATTTGTAAATGTTTATATTATGTTTAAATAATTGAAATTAAGGAAAATATTATAAATGTATGTGTTCTTACTTTGCACCAAACTATAATGTACATTTCCATATTTTAGAATTTATGTCTGCATACAGTTCATATTTCTGCAATCATGGTACATTATCTATTATGAATATGAAACCTGACAACTAATTAGACAAAGATGCTGGAGATAGATGGATGGGAAGTGTCCTCTCATGCCTAGCACTATTTCTAAACTTCAGTTGAATTATTATCATTAGTATATAAAATGCTTGAACTGTTTCCCCTGATAACTATAATACATCTATTCACTTAGACTGTCAATTTGGCAGCATTAATATTACTTTAAAAATAATATTTTCAAAAAATACACTGATCTTATTAGAAAAGTAATAGCAGAAAAAATCAATTTCACACCATAAATTAGAAAAATGAATGAAGCCCTTTGGGGATTGAAATCATCAGCACCTGACACTCCCTTAGCCTAGAGTCTACATCATCTTCTTTACTCAGTTATGAAATAGGTGCTGCAAATATTACCCTGGCAATAGGTATGGCTATGCAATTGAAATAAGTAGATGATGTTCTCTTTGGTACAGTTATTTAAATTGCTTCAGCAGCCATATTTTCAGCTCAAATTATTTTGCAGCAATGGAGCTTTATAAAAGAAGTAAAAGAACCCACTATGGAGCTTGCAATTTGATTATCACATTATTCTCTAATCTATGTTCACGAGCAACTTGGAAGTCACATATAAATTGACTCTTTAGACTGAAAAATCTATGTGTGTTTTTATTACTGATGTCATATAATATATAAACAAATAATTTAATATTTAGGCCCTCGATTATGAAATGGTTTTCTAATTTTGAACTCAATGGATTATTGTGCAACCCTAAATTTTGCTGTAATTATTTAAGATTATTTCTATGAATGGATGCTACAAAGTGATTTTCTTTCCTTATTCTATCAGAGTGGCCCTCTCTCTGAGAAGAGTAGATAACTGACCCAATCAGCACTGGCCAATGAAGACACCATCCGTTAACTGTTGTACCCTGAAGGCACAAATGTCTGGATAAGTATAAACCTTTCACCCTTCATCAATGCTAAAATTTAGCACTGATTTCCTACAATAAAGGCTTATATCTTCCTTCACCTTTTTCTTATTAATCCTATTTCACTTGTCTTTATGAGTTCTCCTAGTTCCTTTTACTCCCTCCAGGGCTTAGCTGCAAATGAGATTTTACACCTCAGTGTAGAATATCATGCACATTTTTCTATAAAATTAAATAAGAAGTCCTCCATCCTGGCACTGCATGACTAGAATCCAATTTCTGCAACCAATGTCTTTCCCAACACCTCATTGTCTTCTTGCCATCTCACTTTTCTTTTCTTTTCTTTCTTTTTTCTTTTTTTACTGTTGCCTTCACATGATCTCTTGGTGTGGAAAGGAAGAGAAAGCAGTATCAGATGGTGAAAGGAGAGTAGTAGGCTGCAGAACCCTGGACTTCCATGCCCACTTTTCTGAAGATGCCTCATGAGCAGGATTCAAAACTATTTCTTACAGCTTGTGCAGTTCAACAGCCGGTTCATCTCCTATAACTTCACGTCATTTCTATTTCTCTCTGCCTGCCTTTCAGTGGTCACAAAAAATAATCCTTTAATTTTTCTCCTTGAAAGAGGATTAAAATTTCTTACAAAGAAGGCAACTCAGAGGAAAAGCAAGTCCTGGGCACTCTCTGAAAGGCTTGGTCCTTTCAAGGAATCTCAAGAACCAGAAGAAGCTTTGCATCCTAATAGAACTACAGTAAGTCCAAACATGTAAGCCAACCAAATGGCAGACATCTCAGGACTCCCTCAAAGCATTCCAATCAGCATATCCAGATGTGAATATGGGTAAATAGAATTGTTCGCTTTCTTTTTCTAATGCCAGGTAGAATTAAGTTCTTATAAATATTAAAATTTAAAAAATAACAAAAGAAAATGATTCAGTCAAATATTTTGCATCACCTTCAAGATAAATTTAGATCACAGGTGTGATGTTAATAAAATGCAACTTTCTGAAGTTTTCCTTTTGTGTAAATTGGCAATGGATGGCAATATATTGTGCGCATGAAAAATATGAGGTATATCATAGCTTCATAAAATGTATGTTAGATTGTCATCCTAGATATTTTCTGAGTCAAGGAGATACTCCATATTTTTAAATTTCAGAGACTACTCTGTAGAAGATCTTTCATTCACTCTGAGCCTAATAATTTTAATCACTTAAACAAAGATGAGAATCTATACAGAGACATGAACACAAATGCATTAAGTAGGTAACATCAGGTAGGAAGAAGCTGGATGACAGGCAACAGGGAGTTTTCGGGACTGAGATAAACCAGGCCATATTTTTCCATCAAATCTAAAGACATTTACATGCTCCAAAAGAATTACATAAAGTACAATGGCAAATAACTTTTAGTGGCTGGCCCATTTTTAGGAAAACTTGCAAAAAATGAAACCTAAAACTTCTAATGTTCTATGATTCTACTATGCACAATCTTTCTGTAATTGAGAAATAACTATGGAGTAGGCACTGGATGCTATAAATATTAGACATCCCTAAAGTATTACAATATGATTAAAATAACTCCATTAATATTGGGTTATGCTTACTAGATTTTTTTTCTTGGGAACTTAACCCAAAGTTATGTAGTCTTCTGGTTTGATTAAAAAAAAATAATTCTTACTGAAAGTATCCTCTTCTATAGAAAATAGAATCCCATTGGGAAAAGTACCATCATTTATTAGGGGGAATTATTTTAGCTTCTTTTATCATATAAAGAAGGCCAAATGTGTTTGTGTGTAAGTTATAAAAGAGGGATTTGACAGATTACATATATGGAAGGATTAGAAAGAGTACTTGGAAATGTGATATTATCTTTTTATATCACGCTACAAATAAAGTAAAATACATTGAGAATTCATTATGGAGAAGAGATTCTAGTTGCTTTATAACTGAGCTTATTAAACAGCTGATCTATTTTGATGACACAACTTCCAGCAAGATATTTTACTTTTGATTATACAATTTCACGAAGACTACATCAGGCCTAAAATTGAGGGAAGTCCAATCAACAGTGATCATTTTCAAAGCATCACAGCCAAAGTGTTTCTAGGCTTCACTGATGGGATGGCATAATTGTATTACCTTTTGAAATTTCACGGACAGTTTCAAAAAGGCTTGGGCAAAAACACTATTTTATTATTCCCTTCTTTTAGTATTTATCCTGGAATAAACAAGAAGCTTGTAACACTCCTGATGGATTTTCAAATATCCAGTGATTGTTGTACTACTCTCTCATGATTCTATATCCCTTCAACAGAGCAGAATACGCTGCTAATTACATTGATTTCCCTTTTATACGAGAGGCACATCAGAGAAGCCAATATGTGCTCTCAAGCCTAGAACCTATGTGTTGAGCAGGTGCAAACATTACTTTATGTCTCAAAATTGACACCTTATGTTGCTGCCAGGTGAATCCCTACTTTCTATGTGCCAGTTCTCTGAAGGCAAGCAGAATTTCCAGGAGCTTCTGATCAACTGGTCCAGGAAATCTTTTCCGTTCAACCTTTTGAAAAGTCCCCCACCATTTGACCTTATTATCTACATAAGCCAATTTCCTCCAAAGCTAGGCTCATATTCTCACCTACAGCAAACACCATATTTATAGTCCAAAGCCTTTTTTCATATTATTCCTATGGCTTAACATTCTCTTTCTAGTCCTCTAATCCTCCTAAATACCAGTCATTCTCCAGCCCAAGTTCAAATTCAAACTCTTATGTACTTAGCTGATAACCCCAACCTTATTTGATCTCCTCTGAATTTCTAAGGAACATAGAATCTGTATGTTCCAAACTAGCTACAAGTTAGATTTCATCTTTTTGAATGCTTTAATCTTTCCCCCCTAAGTGTGATCTCTCTGTAGACTGGGCTCATATTTTATAATTCTTCTAAATATTTCACTGTCTAGTAGGACTCTAATTTCTAAGTGGGTTTTCAATATGAATATATTTTTTTTGAAAAAAAAGGGTCATTAGACAGAAAATGATGATTTTAGAAAACTGATTTTGCCAAACAATTAGATGAGAATATGCCTATTTATGATAATATATGGAGCAATTCAATTTCCAGGAGATATAAAAAGCATACAACAGGTTTGCTGGGAGTTAGAGAGATGACATGCTGAGTCATCTTTGTACTGACTGACCACTTCCCAGATAGAGATGGTCATCTCTTTTTATTTTTAAAGATTTTATTTATTTATTTATTTATTTATTTATTTAGAGAAAGGGGAAGGGAGAGAAAGAGAAGGAGAGAAACATCAATTTCTCTCCCTCTCTCATGGACCCCACTGGGGACATGGCCCACAACCCATCCCTGACTGGGAACTGAACTGGTGACCCTTTGGTTTGCAGCCCATGCTCAGTCCACTGAGCTACACCAGCCAGGGTGAGATAGTCATCTCTTAAAAATGAATTGACATAAGTAGTTTGAATCAGCACACATTCACAAATATTAGGCAGTAACCATTGCCTCATGTAGAGTTTACACTATATAGAGACAATCCCATGTGTTTGATTGTAATAAGCAATGGAGAAATCAACAAAGTGATTGTTAATAATATGCAAAATAGAGGTACTTTCCTGACTGAAGTAGAAATAAAAGATTCTCATTCCTCAAAGTGAACTTATTAATTCTTGTATAGACACTAACATTAACATGAATCCTATTTGTTTTGCAATTATATCCAGAAGGTGCCAACATTTATGTGTTTAAAATACAACTGTATATTCACCAATTTACCAAAAGAACACACATACCAAAATAAACACATTTTTGGGTTCACAAGTAAAAATGTACTAAAATATATACATTTCTGAATGTCTATCCTGCTTTGGGGAAAAAAGGACACATCTTCCTAGATTATGTGGCCTCTTGGGCTCCATGTTAATGAAGACTGAAGCCTCCTCCTCTCAATGGGATGGCTATTTGCTCTCCTGCTGAATAAAAATCTCCTAACTTAATTATCATATGAGAATGCTCTGATACTAAAATGGAAAGGACAAGGTGATATTGGTTAAACCATCCCTGTGGGAGTTCTTTCAAACTTGCTACTGCTAACACACAACTGTCTTAAACAGAAGCCATACCCAGCCTAACTAATTTTACATTTAGGTATTAATAATGCATGATAAGCCATGTCTGATATGACAAATTGCAATAACTATTAAACCATTTGCCCATCCAATATATCTGATTAATCATGACATACCATGTGACAAAGACAAACCTCTCAATTTTTAAAAAGAAAGCTAAGTGGATTGAAAAATAGACTAAACCCAATATTTCTCACTGGTGTTAATGATCCTGATTCCAGCTTCCTGTACTGCCTTGGTAGGGAGAGCAAAAGAAATCCTGCTACTTCCTCTCTTTGGATCTCCTTTGTCCAGCTAGCTTCTGGGTGAAAGATAGCAATGCTATCTTATAATCGCGTTTGTGTTGGAGGCACTTTGCTCCGTGAATACAAGGAGCTGAAAAGATTGAGCCTAAAAAATCCCAGAGGGAAAGTAAGTGGAGCCTATCAATGGTTTCACACTTAAAAATATCTCCTATACTGGGTCTTACTAACAGAGTTCCACAGGAACGAATGGAGAACAAATCCTCAAGCACTCAAAAGAGTGTCTACAATAGTGTCTGATATTCTCAGAAGCAAAGTGTCCAAATGTTCACACTGTAGCAGGGGTAAATAGCCCAAGAGAATATATGTTTGCCTCTTTCTCCTTATATTCTGCTGTAACTACACGAGAATTCGCCATGAAAACATCTACAAAAACCAGCACTTGAGCACACATGTCCCCCACCACGTTCCCCAATGTCATCTCGCCTCTCATGTAAAAACTTTTTTATTTATTTAAAAATGATATATGCCACTTTTTTGTCTATTCACTACTATTTTTAGGGTAGCTAAGCTATTTGAACAATGAGATCACATAATCAAAGTACACTCAGCCACTCAGTATTGACTTCCCTAACTATATGTAATAGGAGAATATAAACAGTTCCCGTATGTCAAGTTTTGAACCCTCAAACACAGAAAGATGAAAAACATTCTCATTCTGTGTAACTTTGGACAAGTTACTGATCCTCTTTGAGACTCAGTTTTCTCATAGACAAAATAAATATATTAATAGTACCACATATATTTTGTCAAGATTAAAAGGTGCTGTCACAAAGTGAAGGATCACAGATATTAATATTATTGTGGTGAATAGAAGGAAAGGTAATTCCAATGATCCCCACCTGCTGGTGTTCACTCCTCTTCCCTTGAATTGAAGCGGAATCTGTAACTTGCTCATAAACAATAGAATATGGCTAAGGTAATGGAGTATCACTCCTGTGATGACATTAAACAGCAAAGGTGATCACAGATGTCACTTCCATGATTATGTAACCTTATATCAGATCCTGTTTTAGAAAAATGATGCTACAGACACTTTGAGGTTTGATGAAGTATGAGGTCATGTTGGAAAAGTCCACATGGCGAGGAACTGCAAGCAACCTTTAGGACCTAAGGGGACCCTCAAGTCAATAGTTAGCAACAAGCTTGGGCCCTAGATCATTCAGCTACAAGGAAATGAATTTTTCCAATGATCTGGATAAGCATGAATGTGGACTCTTTACAGGTCATGCCTCCAGAGGAAAGCACAGTCCACAAGGCATCATCATTGCAGCCTTGGGAGATCCAGAGCAGAGCACCCTGCAAAGCCATACCATCTTCTGAACCACAGAAACTGAGATAATTAATGTGTTGTTTTAAGCTGCTACATCTGTGGTGATTTATTATATAGTAATAGGTAAATAATGTAACTATGCATGGCAAAATAGTAGGCAACATGAAGAACATGCTTCTTAAATGAAAAAATTATTGCCTAAGACTTTGGATTCATATTAAACAGAGTTGAGAAATCTTGAGTTCTGTTAAAGCTTTCAAAGAACTTCATGGTGGAAGAGATGGATCTTGAAAGTGATTTGGTTCAACCCCTTTTCCCCATCATTTTTCAGGAAACAAACAAACAAAAAAAGCTCTAAAAAGCTTATATAACTGGCTCCAAGTCATGTTGTCAGCTAATTGTAGAGCTGGAACTTGAACTCAGGTTTTTGACTCAATATCACAAAACTGTCTCCAAAGCTGTGATTTACCATTTTGGTGAGACTTTGTTGATTCTAACTTAATACCATTTAAATCAAACACAGATCATTTATCAATGTTGAATATATGTTAGATGATCATCTGACAATAATTACCCAATTTCATCTGCAAGTCACTTACTGGCACTCTGATATGACTTTTTTTCAAGATTACATTGGGTTGATGTGGTACCTGTCAAAGCTCAAATATATAAGGAACACTGTAAAAACCTGGCAAATGCAGAGCAACCAAGGCTCTGTCAGAGAGTATAAAAGCATTGACATAAAGGGTAAAAGGTTCAGTTAATCCATGAAAATGTCACCACACACTTGGGATCTTTGTCTGAAGGTTAAATGTCACAGACTAAGTGTCAGATGTTGCCAGCAGCCACAATGCCTGAATCAACTTGGGCGACGAGATTGGTAACAGATGCTATGATCACACTGCCTGTGTTCCCACATTATCAACACAAGTCAGATAATGTGACCATATTAAAATCAGAATGTAATTCTAAACAGCACATTTTCTTCCAATATTTATAGTGGTTGATGAACCGGATTCTTCCTACTGCAAGTAAAAAAGCCCATCACTCCATTTCCTCAGATGAGTAAGTCCCAGAGATCTAATATACAGCAATATGACTATAGTTAATAACACTATAGTGTACTGTATACTTAAAATTTCCTCAGAGGGCAAATCTTAAGTGTTCTCACCATGGGGGAAAAAGGTAACCATATGAAGTAATGAATTTGTTAATTATCTTGATTGTGGTACTTATTTTGCAATGTATATGTGTATCAAAACATCAAGTTACACACCTTAAATATATACAACTTTTACTTACTGAAGTACCTTAATACAGCTATAGGTAAAAGAGTATAAGTGATGTGATATCCAGGCAACATATGCAAATTTTATATACAACATATTTTTTAATATATTTGGATATGTATTCTGACAATGAGGCACATTTTTAGAATTTAGAATTGTACTGGAAAACTGTGTTGAAAAAATATTTATTTTTCCATGTCTTCTATTCCCTTGAATAATTTGAATCCTTTGAATTATTTCATTTACTATCTGCGTAATTTTAAGAGTCAATTACCCAACTTTGAGCTTCTTCATTTATATCTTGTTTGCTAAAAGATGGTCTTATAGTATAAATAGAATCATATATATGTAAAATGTTTAGTATTGTATTTATTGGATAAATTACTATCTTTGTCTTTTTTCTCATTTTCCCCATGGGAAGTAACTTTCTATTTCCCCAAAGTTTTTTAGACCTTTGAATAAAAAACGTACAGAATTCCCAAACTTAATAAAGAATCTTTTCTTTTTTAAGTTGCTGGTTTGTAGCAAAGCATTTGTTGTAGGTGTGATGCTTCAACCCCAATGCAAGCCCTGTCTTAAGGCTTGCATGGTGCCTGTACAGACAGAACCAAGTCAAGCATGGAACCTTAATGTCTGTTTTGTCCAAGCATGGCGAAGGGCAAAGATCCATTTCATGCTTTAAGACAGCCAACCTTTTAGCAAATGAAGAGGAAAATTGAACTTAAGTCAGAAAGGGAAAATAAATTCACTTGTCCAGTAAATTTCTTTAATCAACAAAGTGGTTTTTCAAGACTCTCATTCAATGTCACAAAGCTTGCTAGGTGTTTTTACCCACGTACACAAGGTCATAGTAAGTTTTTATAGAATAGAAACATAGGAAAGTACACGGCAAAAGAAGTTGCCAAGCTGGCATAGAGGTGTTTAGAGAAATTTAATATACTCTAATTTATCTCTGGATCAGGTTTAAAACAGAATAAGACCCAGTACAAAAGAAATACTATTAGTGTACCTGTCAATTATTAAGAACTTCATAGACTGTAATTCCCCAGCTTTCTCCCACACTCGAAATGTATGAGAGTTTGAAAAAAATAGGGTAAAACCACATGTAATTTACACAGTCATGTATCACAGCTTGCTCTGGTAGAAAAGGTAAGTAAATGAGCAAATCTGTCAGCAGCCCAGAATAAAATAAGGGTGAAACTGGGATCACAAAGTAGGTGTCACATTCAAACCCTTTCAGAAAAATACTAGTAATACACAAATTTAAATGTGAAAATAAAAGCTTCTATTCACATATTTTATTTTTATACTATTATCTCTTTGTACCTTTCCTACTGTTCTTCTTAGTTTTTCTTTTGCACTGTCTGTATGTACAATACTCCGACACTTGAGTGAAGCTTAACAAATAATTTAAATATCTGAAAGTTTTGTCTACTTAGTTCTAAGCATGTAAATATTCTGAAATATCTTAATATGCAGAAACATCCAGTTATTTTATGACACTTAGAGGAAATGGTTATATAGTAAACTAAATTTTAAACATCAATATTATACAGTTAAATGAATACTTCTATTTTTATTTTTTTACTTAGGCTAGTGGTCAATTTCCTATTGAGAACTTATAATTATTTTTTATTTTCATTTTCCTGATTAAAAACTGTCTTCTCCACCATTACACTGATTCTCTTTTTAATTGTTTTGGCCGTTTTCCCTCTTCTTTCCCTGTCTTTTCCCACAAATATTTTGTTTCTAGATCTTGGTGTCTAAAATTCACCCAACAAGTACATTTTTTTTAGTCTCCTTTTTTGGAAAAATTCCCAGAAAGCAATTTTTCTTTCTATAACTGTTATTGCAAGACTGGGAAGGAGAAAAAGTCAAGAGGGCATATAGCTCTCTGCAGTCAGTAGTACCGCTGAGTCTTCAGAGAATGCTTCTCCCTTCAGCAGGAAGTGAAGGTAGGCAAGGTGTGGCCAGTGCGGGCAACATTTTGCCCACCCACCAAACTCTACGGTTGGTGTTTTGTTTCTTTCTTAAGTGCAGGAGTACCAGCTATCACACATGGGGGAGAAGTTTACCTAGTCTGTAAAACAAACGTGATGGGATTGCATCATTTACATGACATTTTAATAAACTGTGTGTTTGTTTATAGACTATATAAACAGACATAAATCTATATTTTCTAATCAATTAAATAATTAAGCGCAATTCATGTGTAAATGATTATTTTATATGCAGTGTGATTTCTATAAACTTAATTTTCCAAAGTACATGCCTTCCGCACATTAAACTTTCCCAAATGGATATTCACAATCTCCAGACTCTGAAGCATAAATCAGAAATCTGTTCTTCTAGCCCAATGCTTCAGGAACACTCCGTGACTGTCAGATTTCTGTGCTAGCAGCTTTTGTCACCATAGCTTCTCAGCCACTCATTTTTTTTCATGTTCCCCCATGGAGAAATGCACAATAGATCCTCTGTTCTCTTTTTTCTTCCATCACTGATTTAAGGTTAATCTACAAAATGTTAAAAGTTTCATTCTGAGTCAGGTGCTCAGTATATGCTTAAAGGAGAGGTGAATTCACTTGAAATGCATGTTGGCTGAGTCCGCACATGTAAAACATAATGAAGGAATGAGACAGCACCTAGACATATTAAGGCAAAAACATATGTTCGAAATATCTTGAGGACTGAGGCCAGACTTTGTAAAATGTTACTTTTTGGTAGGACTGAAACACAACCATATGGATTTTTCATTTCACTTTGCATGAGGCAGAGGAAACCTATGATAATTTCATTTTATCTAGTACTTTCTCTCTTCCAGAACTCAACAGATTTAACAAACACTATTTAATCTTCTCTGGTAAGTTCTTTTCTACTTAACTTTTCTCTCTCTTGTCAGCAGAACTTTTAAAAATGACTGTAAAATAAATATCTCCTTAAATTGATTGCAACAGTAGACTCAAAGTAGGTAAAATTCCATAGTAGTAAAAAGGTAGAGGTCATTAGTAGAAGATTACTGGCAAAATCAGAGCTAGTTCTGTGGGCACACTGCTGACCTGTGTTAGAATGCCTGAATCTGCTTTTTGGCTTTTTACTTGATGATTTCTCTTAACCCCTGTCTCCTAACATGCACATAAACACACATCCCTCCATGGGACTTATGCTTTAGGCTTTCTGAATTTCGGAGTCTCAGTCAACACAAGGTTTAGGAAAGGTTTTAATAAGTTCATTTACACCAAGGTTGAACAGCTAAAATGTTTAACTCACTTTACTGGGAGAAATTCCCAGGCATCTCAAAATCTGGTTTTGAAAATATTAGGTTAATGTGAAAGGTACATATGTCCTTTTCTTCTAGTGCTTAAGATAATCTCTTTTCCTTTTTCTATCTTTGATCCAGTTTTTTGCTCACAGTTTAGTATGCTTTAAATAACATAAAAGTCTGTATGTTTAATCTTTGTAAAAGAGATTATGATGCTTTAATCTCTAAATAAGTAATCATATATCTTGATTGACATCTTAACTATCAATAATTAATTTTTGATACTTATTTGGTAATTATTAATAGTTCCTTGCTTCATTCTAAACTGTACTTCATATTAGACAGTAATATTAATGTCAACCTATGAATAAGAGAAAAGTTTAGTTGTGTGTGTGGTCATCAGATGTCTTTCCTCTATCTCCTTGCTCTCTCCTGCATGAAAATGTGATTTCTTTGAGGAAATATCTCATATCGCTCATACCACATCTTATAAGCATGGAAGCCCCTTCCTGTCATCTTCCTTAGTTACTACATTCTCACCTCTCAGTCCCTCCTCTACACGTGAGCAACCAGAGCAAAATAGGAAACAGAGAAAGAGGTGCATAGAGAAGATACAGAACTATAAAACTCTAAATTATTTGAAAATTTTACAGGTATTTCATTCCCCCCTATTCTGTTTGGTACCTAATACTATAACCACAAACAAACCGGCTTTCAAAAAGTATACAATACAATTAATTTTTTATATTACTACCCACTTAAGTATCAAACACTAAATAAATAAAGTTAGAATACATAGGGTTTCTTTTCTTCCCTTTTTTTTGTATATGGTAAGGACTTTTAAAAAAATATACTGTATATAAATAAATAATTTCCTGGGTAAATGAAACCAACTATTACTCTCCAAATAGACCCATGTTTAGTTGTTTTTGTGCAAATTAAATAATGTTAAAAGAGTAAGAAAGACCTTTAATTTTTAGCTTCTTCTATTTTCTACCACTTTGATTTGATACAAGGAAAGCAAGCAAATACTTTGAGGTTGATGTCAAAAGGAGGGGAGAAACACTCTCTATTGTTTTCAATGAATAGTCACAACTTGCAAGGAAAAAAATAAATAAACCAAGGAATAGCTTGATGCCCATATATTCAGGCAAGCTTAACTTGTCCTGAAACTTGTAATTATAAAAAGGGGAATCCAAGCTAAGTTACTGTTTGATTCCCAAGAAGTTATATATGCTGACATTCCCATATCATTTTCTTTCCATTGTAGTACCAGGCATCAGGCACCTGGCATTTCCACTGTACCTCACGGATTGTATCTGAGTCTTGCCTTTTCCACAATCACTTGGATGGCTGTAAAGGGGTCTCTCCCCAACTGCAGCCTTATTGATAAATCCTCTGCGAGACTAGGGACCCTCTAAATTTTATTTATCCTGAGTGAATGATTGTTTTGATGTTATGAACTGCATGTTAATTACTAATTATCAATGACTGGACAAAAGAGGTTTCAATAACACCCTCTCCAAAAAAAACATAAAATGTTTGTGAATCAATGAAACAGTGCAGGGTTCAAGACTGGAAGGGGAAATATATATAGGGGAAAATAGATGAGAACATTAGGATGTATCCTCTCAGCTAGCTGGTGGAGGATAACTACATAGATTTTGGAGAAACGGTACACAGAAGCGAGCATTCTTTCATTCTGTATCTATTATTTATTGAGCATCTACTAGGTATCATCATTTTCCTAGGTGATAGACATTCACTAATAAATAAGATTTTCAAGGATTTTTAGGAAGAGTTAAGGTGATATCAGATGGTGACATGTTCTATAAAGACAGAAAGAAAAGAGGATAGGATAAAAACTTCTGGGGTCATTTTGATTAGTTGGTTAGTAAAGGCCTCTTTGGGAAGGTTTATTTGAACTGAAACTAAAATGGCAAGAAAAAAAAATCAGTCATCAGATGATCCAGGTAAAGATTTAGGGACAAAGGACACATTGCAGAAAAGAAAGAGGATGCAGAGAACACAGCGGTCCACACACCAAAATTGTTAGCAGAGTTGCCCATTCTTGGCATCTACACAGAATCAGCTAGGTCAAAGATCCTCAGTAGGTTCAGTGTACTAAGATGAACAAAACTGTTTGTAAAATCTCTACCAATTACAAGAAAAATAAAACCAAAACAAACCAAAGAAGTCAAATTATTCTGATTAATATGAAAAAGACTGACTTGAAGTCTTGGTTCTAAGAGTTCTGGACCAGATAAGGACATGGGACAAATTTGAGTCTATTGCTAACTAGAACAACCATCAGATTGTTGGGTTGTGGCAGGAGGCAACATTTTGACAACCCTGCAACGAAACAGAGTTCATGTCTTCAGCTGGAGTCCCAGCTAGGACTCATTCTCTACTGACTCCTGGCTTTGCCAGCTGACTCCTTTCTGATCACTTTCTCCTCCCAGAACTTTTCCAGCTCTTTCATTCTATAACACTCTGTTCCAGCATTTCTTTTTTTTTTCACAGTTCCACCACACATCTGTACACTGTATTGTGTGTTCACCACCCCAAGTCAAGTCTCCATCCATCACTATTTATCTCTCCTATTCTCTCCTCAACCCAGCAATCACTACACTGTTGTCTGTGAGTATTTTCTCTCTTTACATTTTTTGCTCAATCCCTCCACCCCCTCAATGCCCCCCTCCCCACGACAGCTGTCATTCTGCTATCTATTAGTCTGTCGAATCCTCACCCTCCCAAACTTGTTCATACTAAATGTTTACTATTTCCATATTAAGGAACTTTTGAACACATCTGTTTTACAGTAGTTTGTTTTTCAAAAGATTGTTTTTACCCCTATCAGCAAAATATAATATGTAACGGCTGCTGAGAGGATTTGAAAACAATCTTGTTATACATGACCATATGTTAAAGTGGCACTTGTGAAAACTGAGTTCTACCTGTGTAGAACTTATTTCTTTTTCTGTAAAGGGAACAGGAGGGAAAGTAGAGAACTGAAGTGTCCTGACTAATGAAATTGGGGAAGAGAGCTCTCTTCAAAGCGAAGGGAAACAAGTCATATGGGCTCTGGAAGCTCTTCTGCCCACCAAGCTTACCAGACATAATCATACATGTTGCAGTAAATTAGGGTCAAGCTGTTGAAGAATAAGATAGTACTGTTGGATTCAGATTCAGATTATATAAAAATGATGTTGTGAACACACTCGAAACTTAATATGAAATACTAGTCCTACTGGAAAAATGGATTCCAAGTTTCAAACCCCCTTCCAAATCAATTTGTGCTGTGGATTTACAAATTAGAGCACTGATATGTCTTAGTCCTTCCTCCTCTCATTTCAGATGCTTTGTTTTCCTACTCTTTATTTGTGCATTAAGCATCTTCTACTATGGGTAGCCCATTATTGGCCTGGTTAGCCCAGATTTCATGTATGTGGACTTGACCAAGTTATTTGGTACCATTTAACCTTTCTATTTTTAGTCATCTTATTATTATATGTTCTTCATTATCTATGGTTTGCAAATTTCTCATGAATGACATATATTTCTGTGTTTTATTTAAACATTTTGCATAATGGTATATCTACAAGGCTCTATAATTAAACTTTATTTATCTTGATCCAGTTTGTGTTTCTTTCTCTCTCCTTCTCCCTCCCTCCCTTTTGACTTTGGGTTTCTCCATCTGTCACTTTGTGTATCCTCCTCTCTCCCTTCTCTACTTCCTTCTCTCTTACACAGCACCACCCATAATGGCATGATTTTGTATATGTCCTTGTCTTACCTGTATAGTCAAATATGAACTTCTGGACTTATTTAGAATAACAGCACTTCTATTTGTCATACCTGGGACAGTATTGAGGAATCTAGAGCACTGCTTCCACTTTCCTGGACTTTCTGCGTTTTTTCCCTTCCCTTCCCATCCCTTCCCTTCCCTTCTGTTCCCTTCCCTTCCCCTCCACTTCCTTCCTTCCTTTCTTGCTTGCTTCCTTCCTTCCTTTCTTTCTTCCTGCTTAGCATGCCCAGTCCTGCATTCCTTGTTTCCTTGTGCAACGTTCCCACTGTCCTAGCATCCCATCATTTGAACAATGTGCTTCCTCTCCTTATACCTTCACTAATCCTCAATAAACTACTCATCTCTTATACCTGAAGAAAAAATAGGTCTACCTGGCTATAAGTTTTCATTTAGGAGACAGTTTGTTTTGTCAAACATAACACAAAGTACATAAACATAGTAAAAATTTTTATACAAAAACACATTTTTTCCAATGGGTCACAGATTAACCTATGAAAATCAACTCTGGTACTATTCCCTCCTAGATCATTTTGCTAAATCTAGATATGCAACAGCCTAATGTTCTCATATTTTTTGTTCCCCTGGATCCCATTCAGGGACATGACTGATCTTTCATTCTCTAATATACAAGATACTCTTATATCCTCTTTTTATATTAATTCCCCTAGTTGAATTTCTCTTTCCCCTAGAAATCACAAGGTCTTAAAATGTCTTATCAATTTTCCTTCTACTCATCGCATATCTTATACTTTATTTCACAGCACATTTCTATGTTTGAAATCCCTATATATTGCATGTTTATACTTTGCTTCCCCTGTATTATTCAGTTTACCATCCTAATTTTTTTCATCCTCACATTCTGTCTGAATGAGAGAAGATAGAACAAAGTTTACACATACTTCTCAGTGGTTCTGTGTATACCTACTTTATGCTCTGTACTGTACAAGGTTCTGTGGGGAGGGGATAACACTAGCTAACAGAGCTCCTGTACTTAAAGAAAGTATACCTTAGGAAAATAGTATATACATAGTTAACATAATTAGAGAATAAAAGAATGTAATTAAATGCTAACAAAATTATTGCCCATTCTTAATAGAACTACATTCAATTGAAACTAATCTGATGCCTTAAAAAATATCATTTAGCCCTGGCTGGTGTAGCTTAGTGGATTAAGTGCGGGCCTGTGAACCAAGAGATCACGGTTCAATTCCCAGTCAGGGCACATGCCTGGGTTGCAGGCCAGTTCCCAGCAGGGAATGCACAGGAAGCAACCATACATTGATATTTCTCTCCCTCTCTCCTTCCCTTCCCCTCTGAAGATAAATAAATAAAATTTTAAAAAAAAATTTTAAAAAAATATCATTTACATTTGACTCATGTCTTTATAAGCTTGGCTAATTTCACTCTGTCTGATTCTCCATGCTTGCCCATCTAATTGCACTGCTGGGACTAGAAAATGCTAGGTGACTGAACGAAACACATCCTGCATCCCTAGGTATGATTTCCCCACATTTCTAGAGAAATTCAGCTAAATTTAAGAACTTAGGATAAGATAAGGAAAATGCAGTGAGAATGGTTTCAAGCAAATCTAAGGATGTTCTGGAGAACAAAGATTCCTTCTCAAGGCATCACAGAGTCAGAGAAGCAGTTGCCCAACAGCATCACCTGGGGAGCAGGGACAGACCTATTGTGTCCAACTGCCACTTCTTTTCCTCTTTCTGGCCAAGCATAAAAGCGAGTGGTTTTATGCTCTTCTCTTCTATGTCTTGAAAGGCTCCTGTTGAATGGTAAACCCCCTGGAGCTGGGCAGTGGGACAGCCCTGCAGCTTCCCTTCACCCAGAGGGGTAGGTTAGGTTCAAGGTATCTCTTTTGAAGTTTGATGATAGTTTTTCTCTTTTTACCAAACACTGACTTGTTTTCAATATAATGTGTGCTAAGGATCAGGTTGTCAACAGTGACAGTGTGTGATAGTGAGCCAGTGGCACCACTGCAATGAAAACAGACTTGTCACTCACATTAAGGAGTACCTATTGGGAATTTGGGACACAGTCTGGGCATATAGGAAAGAACTCTACATTAGAAAAATAAGTAAATCTTATTTTTTTTTTAAAAAAAGAACCTCTGTCCTCTTAGCCAGTACTGAAAATAATGAAGACACTGAAAACAGCATCTAAGGAAAGCAAGTCTATAGCACAGATACAAACAACCCCAGCTACTATTTTTACTCAAATCTTGGCAAATGAGAAGTCTTTCCCTATACATATTTAACAGCATGATTTTCTCTATACATTCATTACGTTCAACACTGACTCATCATAAATTATTTTCAGGCCTGTCTCATTCTCTTAAAAATTTCTAGGTTTACTAAATCATAACAAAGGGGAGACTTTGAGATGATTCATATCCATTTATGTCCTGGTAGCCAGGCATTCTCAAATTGTATACAGGCTTCCTAATTTTCATAATGGCTTAATTATTCCCTAAATACCTTCAAATCCTCCTGCTTCTAAATTCTCTTCAGGTTTAGCCAAGTTTCACAATGACTGTAATTACAAACTGTAGGCCCAATGTGCTTCTCCAATCACTAAGATGGACTGTGAATCTTTACCTTAGGCAAGAGTCTAACAAACTAGTCTAGGTATGGTAAATAGTTTTGAGTCAGCATGCCAAATGGTGGTGATTGCTTGGACAGGTAAATTAAGAAAAACTCAGAAGCCAAGCTTCAGTGTCCAGGAAATGAATACTAGCAATAGTTCCAATGAATAAGAGTATTGCACTGGACATCTATTAGTCTCCTCAGCATCAAGATGACCAGTTTTATATAAATAAAACAAGAAAGTTAATCAAAACATTATTTGAAATTATGAATATGAAAAATCAGCCTTAATAATTTATGTTTACATAGAAGCATTGACATTTTAAAAACATCAGATAATTGAATGAAAATAGATCTTGATTGGAGAACAAAAGTTAGAAACAGAAACAGACACATTTCTTAAATCATTCTACTCTGTGCAAAAAATAAGGAATGTGAATGTCAGTGTAAAATTATGGGTTTTAAATAAGCTTATTAAAGAATTAATATAGTAGAGAAAACAAACAAATATGGATAAAAGATGTAAATATAAGTCGTAACACCATGAACGTCCTAGAGGAGAATACAGGCAGGAAGTATCAGGTATTCCACACAGCAATATTTTCACTGATATGTCTCTTGGAGCAAGGGACATAAAGGAAACAATAAACAAATGTCACTTCATCAAATTAAAAAGCTTTTGCATGGCTAACGAAAACATCAGCAAAATGAATAGGGAACCAATCATATGGGAAAACATTGCAAATAATACCTTGGACAAGGGTTTGATCTCCAAAATATATAAAGAACTCATGTGAATCCACTGTAGGAAGATGACAACCCAATTTATAAATGGACAAAGGACCTGAAGAGACACTTCTCCAAGGAGGACATACAGAGGACCCAGAGACATATGAATGGATGCTCAGCATCACTAGCCATCAGAGAGATGTAAATTAAAACCACAATGAGATCACTTCTGACTAATCAGAATGGCCGTCATAAACAAATCAACAAATAACAAATGCTGACGAGGTTGTGGAGAAAAGGGAATCCTAGTACACTGTTGGTGGGAATGCAGACTGGTGCAGCCACTGTGGAAAACAGTATGGAATTGCCTCAGAAAACAAAAAATGGAACTGCCTTTCGACTTGGCAATTCCACTGCTGGGATTATACCCTAAGAAACACCTGAAACACCAATTCAGAAGAAACTATGCACCTCTATGGTCATATCAGCACAATTTACAATAACCAAGTGTCGGAAGCAATCTAAGTGTCCATCAGTAAATGAGTGGATCAAAAAACTATGGTACATTTACACAATCGAATTCTATACAGCAGAAAGAAAAAAGGAGCTCCTACCCTTTGTGACAGCATGGATGGAACTGGAAAGCATTATGCTAAGCGAAATAAGCCAGGTGGTAAAAGACAAATATCATATGATCTCACCTTTAACAGGAACCTAATCAACAAAACAAAGAAACAAGCAAAATACAACCAAAGACACTGAAATAGAGAACAGGCTGACAGTGTTCAGAGGGGAGAGGGGAGGGAACTTCAGGGGAAAAGGGGAAGGGTTTACAGGAACAAGTATAAAGGGCACATGGACAAAAATTAGGGGTGGGTGGAAACAGGAGGGATGTGGGGAGGGCTGGGTAGGTGGGCTAGGATGGGAATAAATGATAGAAAATTGTACTTGAACAATTAAAATAAAATTTAAAAAAAACAGCAAAAAATAAAAAATAAAAAGCAAAAAAAACCTATGGTACATTTACACAATGGAATACTACACAGAAGAAAAAAGAAAGAGCTCCTACCTTTCACAACAACATGGATGGATCTGGAGAGCATTATGCCAAGTGAAATAAGGCAGGCAGTGACAGACAAATACCATATGATCTCACCTATAAGTGAAACCTAATCAACAAAACAAACAAGCAAGCAAAATATAACCAGAGACGGTGAAATTAAGAACAAACTGACAGTAACCAGAGGGGTGGTTGGAGAGGTAGTGGCGGGGAAGGGGTGGAGTGTCATCAAGGAACATGTATAAAAGACACATGGACAAAGCCAAAGGGAGTAGGATTGAGGGTGGGAGGTACGGATGGCTGGGATGGATGGAAGTGGTGGAGGGAAATGGAGACAACTGTACTTGAACAACAATAAAAAAAGAGAAATTAAAAAAAAACTTTTGGCACATATCTGAAGTGTTGAATATGAATTCATGATTTTTAGTGTATATGTAGTTTTTGTAGTTGTGTTCATTTAGAGTTTGAAAGTTTTTGGAAGCCATGGATTAAAGATAGCAGTGAATACATGTAGCATTCAGACTTTGGTTTGCAAATATCATTCCTCAATAAATGAAAATATGGTCCCTTGGAAAAATGACTGATTCCTGATCTGGGTCAGGGAATGTACAGAGTCAGTCCAGAATCTCACGCTGAAAAGCCACAGTGTTCTCATAGATCAGTAGGGGAGTGTGGGAAAGACATAGTAGCCAGTTTGAAGAGGCTCTCACTGTCTAAATTTTAATCAGTTTGGGTATTGGAATGAATAATACCCATTAATTTTATATGACATTGAATAAATAAAAATGTGTCCATTTTGATACTAGCAATGGAGACAAAAAATATATATGCACACTATAACTAGAGGTAACTCTTACATCAATTTTGTAATTTGAAAATTGATATTTGAATTAAAAAATCTATTAGTCATCCTTTCGTTTTAGGAAAAAGCAGAGTTCATCCCCACATTTTGAAGTAAAAAAATTACAGAAAAATGCTAGAAAATAAATGCAGAAGAAATGATAAAACTAGAAAGTCACCATTCAGCAACTATGAATGAAATAATCAATTTAAAGAACCAGCATCATCAATAGGAAAAAAAACACTAGGTTAATGTTCTTTGGGAACAGCAATATACATGTAAAGCTACACTATCACCTCAAAATTTGCTTGCTAATGTTGAAGGCAGAAATGTACCAGTATAATGGAGCGATCTGGTAGTCACCATACTAACCAAATAAATACATTTAGTATCATTGAACGTGGGTTAATCTGATATTAGGTACCTCTTATTTGGATGCAGTATGAAGTGCCCAGTATCATATCTAAAATATTCTTGCCAAAAAGTTTTCTTTGAACTTAATTAAGTTTGGACAATGATTTTATCCACTTTACATAAAATACAGAGGATAAACAAGTTTAAAAAAACTTAAAAAAACACCACTAGGGAACAGACAAGTTAAGAATATGTTACATGTCATAAGAAAATCAATTTGGTTTCTCAAAAAAAAAAAGCTAAGAAAGAAAAAAAGGAAGTTTGAAGTCTTCCCTATATTAAAAGATATAAAAGATAGAGAACAAATATAATATAGGAAAGTTGCTTGGATATTAGCTGGGAAAAAAACAGTTATAAAAGATATTGATGGAACGACTGGAAACGTGAACACAGATATTATAAAGAGTTACTATTTATTTTCTTTGATGGGAATTTGTCATTATTAAGAGATGTTTGATAAGTATGAATTGGAATCTATTTGGATAAGCAACATTAGTGGTAATTAATTCCAGTAGTAAGTACACAGGTGATCATTATTCAATCCTTCCAACTAGTCTCTCCTTCAGAAAAAAATAAAAATAAAAAGTTTTTAAAAATCAATCCAATGTTAGTTTCTTAAGATGAATAAAAAAGCCTCAAGCTAAAAGAAGAATATTTAGACTCACAAAGGCCTTTTATCTTCTCAGTAGAACACACAACCTCATATATGGCACAAGGCTTCCTTAGCCATCCTGTATTCCTCAGTGACTCCTTCCATTCATATGCCAGTGATAAAATATTAGGGGTTTTGATCCCTGCCTCATTAAATAGAGCATATTCTCACTCCACTATGACCTGTGCTGGGGCCAGTTTAAGGAGCAATCCGTCATGAGATCATTAATACAGCAACTGGCTAAGAAGGTGAAGATATTCATCTAAAATTAATTTCCTGACCTTTTCCACAAGAACCTAGAAAGGAATATTTTAGTGTTCATAAGTGGGGGAGCTTCTCCACTTATATACTGTGTTTCCCAAATGTGGTTATTAGAGAAACAGTGCCAAGAAGTCAGGATCCATGGAGCAATCAAGGTTTCAGGAACTCTCTTACAGAGGGAATGCCTCAGGGTGCCTGGGAAGGGTCTGTTTGGAAAGAAGCAAGGTTATTTACCATCTTGTGCATGCCCTTAAATAACTCTATGATGCTAGGGAGAGGACAGGTTGAAACAAAACATGAAAACAGGCTGTAGCTGCAAAACATTTCAGAAGACTCCAGCCACTACAGGAGCCAATGTCAAATGATTCAACCTTAATTCAGCACAGCAAGTACAATCTAGTAAATGAGACAACCCATACTTTCATCATGGTCAAAGACAAGGATGGATATAAAGCCAAATATTTAGCAAATGCCAGTAAACTCTGAGTCAGAAAGACAAATCTTCAGATTCACAAGGAACCATCACTAGGAACTCAGAGATGTCATTCTGAAGGTAAAATAGATATAATAAGAAATCCTCTGATCCTCAGAAAAATGCATCTTGAAATGAAACCCAATAATTTTCAGCATCTCCAACCCACCATGCTATGATCTCTTTGTAATCTCCAAGTTATAGAGATTTCTGAGAGCACATTTAGGGGCCACTAAAGATTCACATTATTATTTTTAAGTAATCTTTATTGCTTTTAAACCTTAGCCATTTCAACAATTGCTAAGGTGGAAAGAAATCCTGACTTCACAACATCTTTTCCATGAAGCTAATGAGGCATGCTTTGGGAGGAAACATGAATTCACAAAAGTGCTGATTTAATCTAAATTGCTTTTTGAAGAATGCTGCAATCTCACCAAAATTAAAACAATCATTGATGTCCAGATATGGGCCAGTCACCAGGCCAAATACAGTTATAAAAAGTAAATAAATAAATATAGCACAGGATTATGATTTGGTATATAGTAAATATTCTATAAGGGTTAAATTAAATTCATTTAATGTAACCTGAATTGAAGAAGGGAGTAGGCCTATGAGTCTCTGCTGGTTCATGACATATACAACCTAGGGCTGGGCTGTAATGAAATGCTTGCTGTATCATCGATATCATGATATCTGTCTCATGAGCGTGTGGTAAGTTCATTAAGTTCATAAAATCTATACTTACTAATGCCCATAATAAAGAGTTAACTACTGATTTCCCCATTGTAATTATGAGAAAACTGAAGCTTAGAAAAGAAAGGCAGGTTGGCCACTTGTCCAAGGTTATAAAACTATGAAGTAATAGAAGTAGTATTTAGATCCAGATCTCTGTGAATTCAAATTTACCTTTAAATTCTCCATTTACCACAAAAATTTCCACAGAGATCCCTTATAGTATCTTAAATTCCCAACTTAATGAAAGGTGTCATCCATTAATATTAGCTTTTTGTACCAGCTGCAGATCAGAGAAGTTGCTCCTGATAGAGATTTCAAAAAGATCTCTATGTTCACAAAGATGAAAAGGTTAGAAGGTTTTTGCAGAAGGAAGTTTTGGAGGTTTAGTATAGATCACTGGTTGAGAGGGACAATGGTGATGATGAGGATGGAAATGCAGGAAGTGATGGAAAGAATGCAGTGTATTCTGAAGATAGTGCTTAAATTGTTGCTCATTTCCTTTTTACATTGACTCCTGGTAAGATTCATGGATCACCAATCAAATCACAGCTACTGTCAATAAATTGTATCTTTTTATATTAGAAGAATTGACCAAACTCACTTAAAATTTTTTAAAAATGAAACATTTAGAAAACATTATACCATATATTAATATTAATATATTATTAATACTATTAATATATTTCTATATTATATATCAATTACCTGTTATATAATATTATATATTATATATTATAAACATACTCTGTCAAAATATGACAACTGCAAACATTTCTGTTCTGTTTCTTTCTAGGTTTTTTCTTCCCTATGCCTATGATTTGGGACTTTTGAAAAACAGCTGTGATTATAAAACATGCACACATTCAAATCTTGTTTTATGTTATATTTAAGCATTTCCCATGTTATTTCTCTGTACGACTTAACAGTCTAAAATCACAGCCAAGTCCCTCTACCCACCCACCCAATAAAAGTTTCCTATCTCTCTTTTACTCATTCTCTGTTGCATTTTTTCCCAAAGCAGCAGTTACAAAACTGTAAATTATTTAAAAGAAAAAAATGCTTCATAGGGGTCTTAGGAGCTGGGCCACAATCTTACACCCATGACTGTCTTATGTAAGAGATCACCTTGGAATATCTACTCATTTTTCTTTAATTTCCTCCTATAAAGACAGAACAAGAAATGAACCAAATGGAATAATAACATAACTTGACAATCTGAGGTCATATTGCTGACATATGACATTTAGCTCCCTCTAGGGACATAGTACATTATCTATTCTATTAAAACCACATGGGATATCTGGGCCATGGTCCTCTAGAATGTGAGCAGCAGGTCAAAATATTATAGACCAATCATTATTCCATCTTTGGAATGAGAGAGGATTATAAATCCATTTTTACATTAGTACTATATTGCAGAAGTCACCTCCAATGATCTATTTACCAATTTGATCTGTGTTTCTCATCACAGGTGAATACTTAATAAACAAGTGGCACAATGCAATAGTAAGGACGGTGTTATTTCTGACACACTGAAAAAGGCGATTGCAATACTGAGAGAAAGAGGCAAATTTCATAGGTTAAAACAATCAACTTATCTTAAATTTAGTATAAGTCTTACAACAGAAACAAAGAGTGTTGACATATTTTGATGTCATCGTTGTTTGCTTTTGGTTTTATTTTTTTGTTGTTGTTTTTAGATGGTGACAAAAATTGCAAAATAAATATTTACACTTCATGCTTGCCTCTTCAGGATATAGGAAAGATACCCTCAGCTGTTCAAATTACATGCAAGATGAGAGAAGAAAAATTAAAATTATCAAGTTTTCTACAAATTAAGATTTAAAAGAATATCCCCATAAATGTGAATGTTGAAGAAGCTATCCAAACACATTATATAAATATGTAGATTCATAAAGTAGATGATTTAGAAATGCTGCTCATTTTGTGAACTCCTACTTTTTTAGAAAAAATATTTATTCAAATATCATTCTCCATTGGAAAATGTAAATGTAATCTATGAAAAAATACAGCATGAATTTCAAGAATATAACTGTGAGAAAAAGCAGGATCCACTTGAAGTCTAGGGAACAAGCTATATAGCCTGGATAAATTAATAGAATTATGTCCATATGACCCAATGACCATACTGTAAACAACTATATGTTTAACTCTTCATTCAATATTATGCCTATAAATTTCATGGTATGACATTAGTGGCCAACACATGGTCCATATAATGCAGCCTTAGGCAAGAATGACATTTTTCAGCATCATCAGTGCTCACCAGGATTAACTTGGAGTGCCCTTTAGCTCAGAACAGTTTTTGTCCACATCTGCTGGCAGCATACTTCTATGATCCATCATTATCTACAATAAATCAATCATCTCAGAACTGACTACAAGGACAATGGATATCAACTGTCATGTGTTGAGAGGGGTGGTATGTGATAGCAAGGGAGGAAAAGAAAGACACTTCAGAATCAGCTAGAAAACATCTAAAGGACTCTTCCAGGCCCTGAATACACATTGCATTTATACTGTTAAAAGCTTCAGAGACAAGTATTATTAATTGCTACTGCCTTTACCATTTCTGCAGTCTATACTTAATCATTCAATGGATAATTAATGCTGTGACATCAAGCATTTGGCTAAACTACAGATGCATATTTGTGTTTTCTACAACCTCCTGAGAAAAATTATTATTACTGTTTGTGTAGGGAAGTTTTGGGCTTCATTATTCATTTCTAGATATTCTGATAGCCACTTTTATGTTGTGTTTTGAAGAATGAACTACAGTTTAAAATTCTTGGATTTTGAAAGCAAGGTTATAATGTTCCTTTTATTCTTATTTTAGTTGGTTTCAAATAGTTTCTATTATAAAAGTAGTACAATAATATCCTAAAAATATACAAAATAGGAAAAAAACTACATTCATGAGTATACTTAGGTGTGCAGAAGGCTGTGTATTATAATGTTGATGGCAAGAGTAAACATTTGAGAAGAAACTAAATGTCTACCAATAAGGAAAGAGTTACACAAATGTTTTCATGAACAAATCATGGAACATATGAATTAACTATTAAACAAAGTAGATCTTTGTGTACTGACATAGAAAGTTATTTTTCTGAGACCCATTTTAATGAAAAAAATAAAATTGAGGACTAATACGTGAAATGTGATAACAAAAAAAAGTTGTGATATAATGAAGAAAAGAGTTAAGATTGCTTTCAAAATAGCCCATTTTCAAATATACATATTTAGTTCAAATTTCCCTAATGAGCTAGAGGTCCCAGAATCATACCAACTACCCTATCAGTATTGAATGTCTCACTGGCACCATAAACGGAATTTAATCTCTGTCTATTCGTCTTGTTCTTTTTCAATTGTGACCAAATCATAATAGTAGTTAAAAGAAACAAATTATAGCAATCATCAGTAACTGTTCAGTACCCTTCCTCAGCATTGTGTTTTATTCCCCTAATTTAATTTTTTTCTTCTTTTTTAAAAATTTATTGGGTTGACACTGGTTAACAAAATTATACAGGTTTCAGGTGCACAATTCCATAACATAACATCTATACACTATATTGTGTGTTTACCACCCCAAGTCAATTCTCCTTCCATCACCATTTATTCTCCCTATATCCTCCCCCCCTTTTCTCAACCTCACCTTCTCCCCATCAGTCACCACACTGTTGTCCATGTCCATGATGTTTTACTCTTAATCATAATAGCTGGGCTTTCCACTTCTTCAAGGGCCCCACTAGTCTTCTAGTTACCCAAGCCAGAGAGCTCAGACTCTCCTCAATGATTCTTTCTTCCTCACTGAATTCAAATGTTTTTTTTTTTAAGATTTTATTTATTTATCTTCAGAGGGAAAGGGAAGGAGAGAGGGAGAGAAATATCAGTGTATGGCTGCTTCTTGTGCATTCCCTACTGGGAACTGGCCTGCAACCCAGGCATGTGCCCTGACTGGGAATCGAACCGTGATCTCTTGGTTCACAGGCCCGCGCTTAATCCACTAAGCTACAACAGCCAGGGCTGAATTCAAATGTTTAGTGTCACTAAGTTTTCTTGATTTTGGCTCCTAAATATCTGTTGAATATATGCTCCCCACCCCACTTTTTATGCTACCACAGTGTTAGGCCATCACTTTTCTCACTTGAATTTCAGTTTTGTCCCTTCAACTAAGCTTTTACACAAATGTAAGATTTCTCTTTTATCACTAATTTTCAGGGGTCAAACAAAAGGTACAGGTTGACTACAAAGTGGTAACAAGAGAAATTTGATGTGTAAGGGGGCTGTTAGTATTAATCTGTACCTTGATTGTGGCTGTTGTTACTATGCCTGTATGCATTTGTCAAACTGAACAACATAAATAGTACATTTTGCTGTAAATTTTGAAAAACCAAAAAGAACAAAACACACACAAAGAAATCCCAAAATTCTCATCTCTTACTTCCCAATGCTTATGTAGTAAGTGGTATCTGAGTGTGGCCCCAACAGCCCCTCAGCATCTGGTTTCTTCCTACTTCTCCTGGTACATCTTGTACCCATTTCGTTTCCTCTTCCTATATATGAGCTACATTGGTCTTTGTTCTATCACCTCAGTGTACTGTTCATCTCAACCTACAGTCCTCAAGTCTGCCAGAATTCTCTTCTCTGGTTCCTTCCACCTTTTGGTTAGTTAACTGTCACACATTTGTCAGATCTCAGTTCAATAGCACATTCTCAAGGATGTCATGGAAATAAATCTCCAGGAACACCAGGCGTGAAGAACAGATTTGCACCCCACTGAGAATCAGAAAACAAACAAAACTGAGGGGAAGGTGTTACAGAAAGAATGGACTAGCTAATATCCTTTATATAGGATATGTGCCAATATGAAACATTGTTAGAACTTTTTTGTACCACTTTTTCCTAACTTTTGTGAGTCCCAGTGGCATCTTGCATTTATCTTCAGAGCGTCTATCACAGTTTCTAATCACACAGTTGACCTTGTGTGCCTTTTTAACTTATTATTATGGCCTGTCTCCACCACTAGACTGCAAGCTCCACAAGGGCAAGGACCGTGCCTACCATCCCCTCCATTATGTTCTCCCAGTTTCTAGCACAGAGATTAACCAAATACATAATGAAAAATGGAATGAATGGTGAGTGATGTTTCCAAAATGCAATGCAAAGCCAATAATTTTCATTGTCTTCCCTTAGGCTCTTTTAGTTACTCAATTGGACTCCAATGCCTGGTTATTTAAGGCCTCCAAACATCTGCCTTGTCTTTTCCTCTGCATGATCCTCTAAAGAATATCCATACCCACATCCTAACCTCGAGAAGCTATGAATGTTACCTTGTATGTGGTGGGGGAAAGGGGTCTTTGCAGATCAAAATTAAAGATCTTGAGATGAGGAGATTATTTTGGTTTATCCAGAGAAGCTCTAAGCACAATTATATATATCCTAATAAGGAAAAGTCAGAAGGAAACTTCACACATATACGTGAAGGGGGAGGTAGAGAATGAAGCCGAGCACCACAAGTTAAGGAACGCCAGCCGTCATCACGGCCTGGATGAGGCAAGAAAAGAGATTCTCACAGGAGGCATCAGAGGCTGGGTGGCCCTGCAGACATCTTCAGTTCAATCCTGGGATCCTGATTTCAGGCTGCTGGCCTGAAATTGTGACAGAACAAGTTTTTGTTGTTTTAAAACACCCACTTTGTGATTATTTTGTTATAGCAGCCAGAGGTACTTAATAAAACCCCCAACCCTTTACTCCCCAGAACTTTCTGAGTCTAACTCATTCAAGACCCCAATATTTATCACCTCCACTAGCACTATCAATCCCTCCATTCTCCTTTTCACCTTCAAGGTTGAAATTTCTCTTTTTAAAATATATTCTATTGATTATGGTATTAGTTGTCCTATTTTTCTCCTCTTTATTCCCCTCCATCCTGTACCCACCCTTCGACCCACACCCCCACCTGAGTTCATTTCCATGGGTCATACATGTAAGTTCTTTGGCTTCTCTATTTCCCACACTATTCTTAACCTCCCCCTGTCTATTTTGTATCTACCATTTATGCTTCTTATTCCCTGTACCTTTTCCCCTGTTCTCCCCACTCCCCCTCCCTCTCCCCACTGATAACCCTCCATGTGATCTCTATTTCTATGAATCTGTTCCTGTTCTAGTTGTTTCCTCAGTTCATTTTTGTTTTTGTCTTTGTTTTTTTAGGTTTGGTGGTTGATAGTTGTGACTTTGTTGTCATTTTAATGTTCGTATTTTTTATCTTCTTTTTCTTAGATAAATCCCTTTAATGTTTCATATAATAAGGGCTTGGTGATGATGAACTCCCTTAACTTGACCTTATCTAGGAAGTACCCCATCTTGGCTGGAAGTCTGCAATTTCTATCTGTTCTCACAAAGAAAGCTCAGTACAATAGCAAGAGCATGGTTTCTAAAATCAGACAGATCAAAGTTTTAATCCTAGCTCAATTAGAAATTGTACGGTTTTGAGGAAATTAACATTTCTGAATTTCAGATTCCTCAGTTTTAAAATGAATGCAACAATTCTTATACGACTGTCCTTTGATAAATATTGCTTGAAATACCTTGTGAAGAGTACTTTTGCAAAATGCTTCATGTCTACTAAGTGGCCAAGAACTTATTTCTTTCCTCTCACTTCCTACTAGCTAACTAAATTAATCTTACCAAAAAGTCACTTTTGCAGAGAAACACTTCAGAATAAGCTACCTAAATTAGTATCCCTCCGACTCTTCACTGCCCTGGCACCCTCTCATCCTTTAGCCCATTTTGTTTTTTCATAGGTCTTATTTAATCTAGATTATACATTATGTGTTTGTGCACCCCAAGTAGATATAAATTCCACAAGGCAAGGGCTTGTCTGCCATTTTCCAGGTTTGTGTCTTCAGTGCCTAGGAGAGTACCAAATAGATACAGGTTGATCAATAAAAGTTTTGGAAAGGGTAGATAAATTTTTCTCAGCTGGTTTTTCATAGTTCCACTTCACTTTCCTGTAAAGACCCATCTTCCTAATTTGAAATTCTCTAATTTAAAGCTGCCATTGTATTGTTATAGAACTAAACTCAGGAATAAACAATGAAAATACAAATTTTATTTTACAAAATTAAAGTAAATGAAACCAATAGGTATGAAAAAACTAAAAAGTCATGACTATGTCTTCATTGTAAATAATCTTAACTATGGACCTTACAAATAGGCAAAAACCATATTACACTAACTGATAAATGTCCAGAATTAAGCTGATACACGTCACCATTATTTCCAACCTATAATTATCAACATAATAGAATAGTATGTTTCATTTTGCTTTCTAACAAATGAGCTTCATGTTGTTTGTTTTTAATTTTTTTAATTACAGTTTACATTCAATATTATTTTGTATTAGTTTCAATTGTACAGCTTAGTGGTTAGCCACTCATATACTTTACAAAGTGTTCTTTGAAATCCTATCATTGTGTCTTCTAGCCAGTCCAAAAAGTTTTTTTTTTAATACGTATTATTCTGTTGCTACAAACTTAGCTAAAATTTTATGCTTAAATCATTTCAATCCTTTTGGAACCTCCCAGAGATTTTCTCAACAACTATTATCCCCATGACTTCTAAATATGTCACATGGAGCATTTTGCAGGCAATAGCTCAATCTTTAGGAACCAAAGTATTTTAAGTTAATGGAGATGGATTTTTTCCTAAGTTGTAGAAATTTAAGTTATAGTGCATTTATTTTCCAAACAAATGTTCACGTCATTTTCTCTTTATTATTGTAATTTGCTCTCTTTTGCTTTCTTCTCCTTTATGCACAGAAAATATTAGCTAAATAGCCTCTTGATTTTGGAAAGTAGTTTAACTTATATTCCTTTTAGCTTTCTTAAATCTTTCTTCCAAACTAGGGGGAAAGGAAGATGAATGGCTTGAAGTGGCTTTTTTCGAATTTTTAAACTACATCATGTTTAGGACCATGAGGGTAAGTTAAGAGAAAGAAAGAAAATAAGGAAGAGTGGACGAAGTGTCACTGAGAGGAAAGGAGTGGGGAGGAGACATGATCTTGTACAATAAGTATGAAACTTGGAGCCACAAAGAAACTGTATTTTGATCTTGGCAGTGCTGCTTGCTATTATCTGTTGTAACTCTAGGCACTTGCCCTCTAAGGATGGGATTTTTCCTCTGGAAAAAAAAAACAATAATGACAGCGTCATAGGGAGGCTCATAAATATTGATTCTATTCTTCCTGTCCTTTCTTTGGAGCCATCCTTGCCTACTTCAACAGTGTCCCCTCTACCACACACTGCAATAATCCTGCATAATATAAAAGGTGCATGTTGATTTATCCACTGTAGTCTTGGCCTCCCACCCCCTGAACTCCATGAATGCCAATGATGTGATACTCCAGGCAGTCTTATATTAACCCTCGTAATCTCTCCTTAGCTCTCCTCCAAGATCTACATCTCTAACCCTCACACCTTTAATTCTAAATGTATATCTACTCTTCTACCTCTCCAATACCCTTCCTGTTATTTGCTCTTTTCTCATTATTACCTCTAGTCAGAATTCAGCTCTTTCACAATTATATGGGCAGGCATCCTGGGACTGTTTACTTTTCACCTTGAAATAAATATTTCCACTCACTGAATACTTAGTGGGTCCTATTACCCGCCAATCACTGATCCAAACACAAGAAGTATGAAAGTGAATAAAACTGATCAAGACCCTTCCCTCAAGAAGCTTTGCTTACATTTTAATGGTGAAAAATAAACCAAAACATAATTATTAGATATATTACTAAGTAGTAATTAAGAAGAGAAGTTGCATAGGGGATAGAGAATATGGTGGTGGCACTGATTTAGATTGGGTTGTCTACAAAGGCTCTTGGGGAGAAGTGGATGGTGGGAGAGAGCACCATGGAAATGTCTGGAGGGACAGTGTTCTAGGACAGGACAAGGAATAGCCACTTCTGTCATGCAGACTCCTTATTCTGGAATCCATTGCTTTCTCATTCACCTACACATCTTGTCATTCTCAGGAAATGCCACAGTTGCCTTTCTTTTTATGTAGGCTTCTGAGTTCTGCCTGAGAAAAAGTCATAAAGATGAACTGATTGGCCTTACTGCAAATTATTACGGAGGGTATCTAGAAACTTTGACCAAGCCTTGCACTGAGTACTCAACACATTTTTGTTGACTCCTATGCCTGAACATACTTTTTTTTCCAAAACAACTGTTATCATAAATCTTTTCATAAGCTCAAACTAAGAGCTTTCACGAAGGATGTAGATCCCTAAGATTCTTTTAACTGTACTTTTTTACTATTACATAAGTTACTCATCTTTACATACATTAAAGAAGAAGAAAAAGAGAGACTTTGAGAGGCAGTTTTCCAAACCCAGAAAGTATTATTAAAAATTATTCAAGTTCAATTTTGAATAAAATCCCCTGAGGTTCCTGTAAAATCTCTGCTGAATAAGTTCACAATTCTGGGAGTCCCATTTTTAGTATAATCTTCTCTTGGCTTACTTGGTAATTCTGCACTCTGAAATAGGAGGGTGTGAAGATTAAGCAAAAAAAAAGTTCTATTTGAGCAAAGTCCCTAACTTTGGATTTTTTTAAAAAAAAGTTGTAAAACTTATTCTTTGTTACAAGTTAAGCTTGAGGAAAAGTATTTCTCTGTTTATGGCAGTGAAGTCTGGGCTTGCTAAACAGCCAGGATCATTAACTGCCTGATTAATCCAAAATGCCTCCAAATGAATGCAGACACTAACACTTTCCTAAGTAAAGTGCTTTCTAAGTATTTAGAAAACTGATAGGATCACTGTAAACCAAAGTGATTCTAGAAAATTTTCTCATTAAGGTCATCAATGGCAAAATCTGAGGCTAAGAAAAAAAAGAATTTAAAAGTCCTTTGTTTTCTTACTGGAAAGGTTTATTGAGTGCTATAATGGGATATTCACATTTATAATGAATCAATGGTTAACTGCATATGGCAAGATGAACCCTCCACAGGTAAGGTATATGCTTAGAATTGCTTTCCTGGTACTGCTCTAGAAGAAGCCAGAGACATTCCAGTGTGTGGCACTATGTCCTTAGTTGGGATGGAGACTTCGGTCCAAATGTTTCAGAAGAAAACTGAGGAAAATGGAGAATACACCCTTGACATTCCCTTCAGCCTCATCCTAACATCCATCACAGTCATCAAATTACACTTACTTTGAACCTAGTTAATTATGTGACGAAGTCATTCTTTATCAGGATAGTTAAAGAGTATACAGAGGTGTATCTATGGCCCATAGTTTGTTTGTTCATTTGTTCATTCATTCATTCATTCACTCATTCATTCATTATGCATTTCTTGTACACTTTTACCAGGCATTTTCCTAAGCACTGAAGATACAGAGCTGAAAGCAATTCTATGCCTGACCCTACCGAAGCCCATGATCTAAAGGGAAAATAGACTTATAAAAAGTGGAAATACTGTGATGTTAAATTCTATTTTAGATATTTTAACATGATGTTGGGAGAACACAGAAGAGAAACTAACTTATTTAGACATGACTTAATAGTTTTTCTGGGAGCTAATATTTGATTCAGATTCAGAAGTTTGGGCCTTGATATGTAAATAAAGCAGCAAGCTTAATATTACATCATGCCTCTCATATTGGTCCAATTCACACAAGTGGACTTCTGCTTTGGCTATCTAAAGAACTGAAGATATGGCTGGAGCCCAGCTGAACTACAGGACTCTCTGACACCCTCTCTCAGCCTTAAATATACTCTAAACTCCTATCATCAGTTCATGGCTAGGTTCTTCCTTAGAGATATTTGATCTCCTTGAAAAGAATCACACTGCCAAGTTGTCACCTATGTGACTTCAAGTGTTATTACAATGTTGTTCCCATACCCCAATCAGTTACAATGGCCTTGCCTGGTTATACAAATAGATAGTGGTTCAAAGGCATAAACACTGACTGGAACCTGGCTTGAGATCACTATTCCTTTTTGTATGCTCTACATATTACACTGTTGAACATCCACCTTGACCCTCACCTTGGGAACCATTCCTACATTTTATCCCAGCCTCACATGGTCTCAGATCCTTTGTTGTCTATACTAGCAGCACTTGTAAAATCTAGCATCTTTCATATTAGATTTATATATGATACAAAAAATACTGACAGAATGTCATGAAAACACATTAACTTTACTAATTTTGATAAATTGAGGTGAGTCATAGACTTGGAAAACAACAGGGGCTTAGATAAATTATGCCTTATTCAAGATTGAGCATATAATAGAAATAAAATCTGACACTCCAACCCATATCTCCTAACTCCATATTCACTTGTTTTTTGCCCTACCACAAAATACGGGTCAGGAGGAGAGGAAGTATAGTGGTTCATCTTGTTGAAGTTATGACTCTAGATTAAAAAAAACAACAATAGGAAAGCAACATACTAATTAAGATATAAATTAAAAGCAGAGGCAAAAAGGAGATATTGAGGCCAAATTATTAGGATAAGCAGGACTAAACCTTAGAAGTCAAGAACATAGCATATTCAAGACGAGCACAGTACCAAGAACTGAATGTTTGAAGCAGCCTGGGAGATCACCTAACAGTACCACCTTGGGGTTGCCAGACTTGGTTATTCATCCAAAAGCAACAGTGTCAACAAAAGATATGGCTGGGATGAAATGACCGAGTTTCTACAATGACTAAAGGTGGTCAAGAAACCAAGATAAATGTCCTGGTCAGTAGCTCAGTTGGTTGAAGTATCATCCTGATATATCACGGTGGTACATTCAGTCCCTGGTCAGGGCACATAACAAGAATCAATCAATGAATAATCAATGAATGATAAATAATTGGAACAACAAATCAATGTTTCCCTCTCTCTCTCTTCCTCTTTTTTTCTCTCCCCCCTCTTTAATGTTCAAATAAAAAATTAAAACACCAATTTATTAAAATAAGAAAAGAAATATTTATTAGAAATTTTAGGCAGAACATGAATAAGAGGTTTGAACTTATGATCATTTAAAATTATCTCAATTTCTATAAGCTGAAGAATAGTTTTTCATACTTAGTAAACTACATGGATAATGACATTTTGTTTGGGAACAGTTAAATAATATGGCATATAAAGTGTATATATAGGTGCCTATTTTGATTTGCGCTAAAATCTCCTAACTCAGAAATAATTATTAGCATGTTTGTGGATTATGCCTCCATTGTTATCTAAAAACATGTTCATTTTAAATGAGGTGGTTTTAATTTATTATACCTATTACTGGCTATCAAAGAAAGATAAGATAATAAAATATCCTTAAGTATGTATAAATTGTACATATATTACCTAGTAGAGGTAGACTTCAATCAATATTTTCTCAGAATGACATTTCTCAGAAAAGAAGAGATCATAGTTTAGCTAACAAATTATTATCCTTCACAAAATAACTTTAGACAGGACCCTAATTAATAATTGACTAATAGCCGTTCCTTGTTTATAAGTCGTAGCATACTCACACTTATAAAGAGTGGGAAGTAGGCAAGCAAAAAACAAAAACAAAACAAAACAAAACACGACATCCTATGAGTGCAGAGAAGAAAGACTGCAGTGTAGAAGATTAAGCCAGACAAACGAGAATAGTTATGTAAAAGTTACGGCAAGGAAAAAACCTAAGAGGCTCCATGTCATACAAGTGGACTCTGCCTGCACTATGTGAAAGAAGACAGACACAAAGAAAAGAAAATCTTTTTGTTGTAATCACAAATGCCATTTATGGCTCCTTTGACACATTTCATGGTCTTAAGGACCAGTATTTTGCCTTCATTTCTAAAGGTTCTCTTTAAAACAAAAGATTTAAGAGTAAAGGATTCATTTATTTCCTAATAGCACTATACATTAATTTGGAGTTTGCTTTGTTCTACTGGGTATAATTTCAAATTACTTCCAATCCACTATAACATAAATTTTTCAATTGAGAAAGTAAGTTTCTATTCATTTTTGCTGTTTTGCCAAATAAATACAGAAAAGTTATATCTTAATCATAAATAATAATAATAATTCTATTTGAGAAAAATAATTAAATGATACTATAGTTGCTATTTATACTGTTTATTATTAACTTACTATTCTTTTTCACAATTCATTTTGCATTTCTGTCATTAATTCCATCAATTTGTTTTAGGTTCTTTCACAGGTACTACTCAATGTTTTGTTCTCTCCTTTTTACATATCCCATAAAGAAAGCATGTGGCATCTCTGACACTGGCCTCTGCCTACAAAGAGCATCAAAGATCCCCCGAGGATGAGATGTGCTTACATGAGAAAGAGACAGCTATCCCAAGACACAGACGAGGCTTGTATATTTATGTATTAATATTGAACTCAGAATCTATTTTGTTTGTATCTTTATCTGTATCCCAATGATATTAGTCATAATAATAGTTATTCTTTGGGTTTCTCTATGTAGTCCAACTGTTTACGATTATTGAATATGTATAAGATAACTGTTAGTACTATTTTTACGGCTTATGTAAATGTAATATAACATGCCAAATACAGAGAACTGAGACAGAAGGCAAAACTCAGATCATGATAATTCACAGGATATTAATGATCCAGGGTGTTTTTTCTCAATGAAGGCCGAAAGACCTGGCTGCCTTCTATTTAGCTGCACTTCCCTGTTTTGAAAAAATTCAGCCTCATCTGAGATCTCATGGTTGCAGTGATGCCCCATCTCCAACGGTTGACAAGATGATGTCTATACTGAAACTTCCTACAGTACCTTTCTAGTACTGTGAGACCACACTATCCCACCAAAACATTGGTCATCAATGTGTCCTTTGGTTTGACTGATGACCAACAGGGGGAACTGTGGATAAAAAAAGGGGTTCTCTGAAAATAACCTCACAGGGAATCTGACCTCAATTTCTAACTGGGAAGGTTATGGTGGGTAGTCATGCCTCAAGCATTTAACTTCTTTAGTAAAAGGTTTTTAAGCAAGGCCTATGGTCCTGTGCATCTAGGTTAATGTACCTTTGAGATGCCAGTAGTGATGCCCCTCAAAGATAAAACCCACCTAAAGAAAGCATATACATAATCTTAACTCTTGCAATCAAATTCCTGCTTTGCTTTTTCATACCTCCATGTAATCTTCCTTACATTCCCTACTTAGTTTCAAATGCATAAAAGAAGCTACAGTACTGTTATTCTTCAGAGCATTTGAGATCTTGCTCCCTGGCATATGTCAGCAGTTTGGCTCAAATAAACTCTTAAAAAATGTTAGAAAGAAAGAAGAAAAAGAAAGAGAACAATGTGACCACAACACTAATTTTCAAGGGTTATGAACTAAAAAATAATAAGAAGTATGTAATGTGACTTAGACTATTTGCATATGTTGCATTTAACATCTGATACTGTAACCAGATGCAAGTCTGGTGGCCTGCAGCCTTGAAAGCCAATACTTGAGAGGCAGGTGCTGGTGTAAAAAGGAAGGTGGTTCATTTCTAGGTGCCTGCAAGCTGGAAGATGGGAGACTTTTGTCTCAAAGTCCATATCCCTGGGAAGATGGGGGACTGTTGTCACAAAGCCCATCTCCACAGCTCAATGGATGAAGGGGTTTTTATATGGAGGGAGAGGGGAAACAGAACAAACAGATCAAGGGAGGTGGATGAAAATTTATCTGCATGCAGACTAGCACAGTCAATTTTAATAAGGCAAGCAATGGTCCACTGTGTATCATCCTGGTTTAGTCATCTTAGTTCCATGTCATCCTTGATCCATGGTTGAAGGTCAGCAAATCTCCCAGAACTGGGATGCCTGAAGGTAGGAAATTAGTTGCTAGGACTCTTATACAAGCATGCTGTTTATCTATGGTTACAGAATGGTCAGAGTCAGCACTTGCAGAAACAATGACAAAAGAATGGCAGGGTGGGTTACAATCGCCCACCGTTACATGCTAATATTAATCATGATGAATTCTAAAATGACACTAATCATTTACCAAATTCAGAAAGTGCAAAAATTACTCTCTGTCTGGATTTGGCCAGTTTTTTTTTTCTCAGACATAATGCTTTTCTGGCCTGCATTAAAATCACCTGAATGTTCCCACTGAGTTAGATAGGAAAGTCATCCTACAAAGGCCAAATCACAGAACCCACAATCTTAAATGAGAATGTCAAGTATTACTCTCCACTCACCCAGCCCTACTCATTACATTCCAAGGGGGGAGTTAATGAGTTTTCTTTCTAAGATTTGAAATTAAAATAGGTCTATATTTCCCCAAATCTCTGATTATGCAACATTAGGCAAATATATGTGTATACACACACATGCCTAGCTTGTAACCATCTAATTAACTCATATCACCCACCAGTATTTTGGGGCATGTACTTTTATTCTGTATTGCTTCTATGTAAAACATATTAGTCACCAATTCCAGTTTACATGGAAAAATAGGCATTAATTGAATGCCTCATGTACACTTAGCAACAAGCACTTTAGAAGCACAGATTATTAAACATACATAGTATCTAAATATATAATGAAGTCATTAGATAAATATGATTTATCAGAAGACTTTATAGATCCAACTTCTTGTCCCACTGGCACTATAGTAAATATTGTTTCATGATAATCTTGAATAAAAAGAAACAGAACTATTGTAAAGAACATCCTTATAAAGAAATTCTGAAAAGTTAACCAATGTCTCTGTGTGTATATCTGTGTTTTGGGGGCTGAGGAAAAAGTAGAAATAAGTTATTTTTCTGGCTCACAATACTTATAAAATAATTTCTGTTCCTTTCTGGTACCAACATAGAAATATACATGATAGAAATATCGGTGATTGGTGATGCTTAATTTATAGCAATTATTTTGTCAAAAGAGTCCCTTTTGTGTTTTCTGGTGCTTCTCTCAGGTCAAAAAAAAAAAAAGAGTGTAGTCCCCTTAGATACATAAAGGGCTTTTTAAAATGATCCATCTTCATTTTTCCTTAAATAAAATTCATTACCAAATTTTATAAATGATTCTAATGCAAGAGTGGTGGTATCAATTAAGCTGCTTCAAACCTATTTCAAGCTTCTATGACCTAAACTATAAGATTTCTGTTATCACAGTTATTTCTAATTCAGATGAGCTCTCCTGCAGGTTACAGCCAAATATTACTCCAGTTCACTCACTGAAGCTCTTCTTTTATCTTCATATAACTTTGAAGTTGCTTTTGGAAATAAAAGTTTATCTTCCCATGAAACTTGAAAAGATTTTTATGGATGTGAAACAAAGAGCTTGAGATTTTAGACATTCATTATAGACTATCTAAACTTTCTATTCATAAGGCTACCCCTGACTTTTAAATAGGGGTAAAAATAAGGTTCTACCTTGAATAGAATAAATGTTGAATGATTATTGAAGGAGTGATGGAATGGAAAAAAAATGAAAGAATTTTAACAGTTTACTTTTAGCATTTCCCCCCTTTGGTTCGCTAAGTTCCTTGTCTGAGGAGACCACTTGTACAATTTATTTCAAATGTACCAAGATTTGATTTATGTTACAGTATAGTATTTCCCAAATAGTCTTCTCCAAAGTCTATATTCTGGACAATAATAATAGGTATGTAAAAAAATTTCCCAGTTAAATAATACCTGGGAAGCTGTGCAGAAAGTATTCTTCTACCCTCTTTAACATCAAAGCCTATGAGAATTTCTGAAATAAAGAAATCTGTTTAATTTTCTCTAACATAGCATATCTCAAAAATATTGTACTATAGAACCCTGTTAATATTTCCTAGTACATAGTCATCACTAGAATGTTGTTTAGGAAAGAACACTATAGGGAAATTTCTCCAATTTTAATCATTGAGCTTTCCAAACACCCTATCTTAAGTCAATTGTTTTAAGAAAGTCATTTTAAAAAATTCTGAGTGCAGTATTGTTGTTACCTTCTTCTATCTGGGACATCAGTAGAAACTCAAATGATCTCATAGAAACAGCAAAAAATGACATTTAAAACAGTAAAATATTAAGTGGTGATGTTGGAATGGTAATTAGACTCACCAGGCTATATTCATTGCCTGATTTCTTGACTGACTGATTGATTGACCCAATGCATTAACTTAAGATTTTCTATGTGGCAGAACTGTGCTGGGGGATTTTTTTATATTTAATTTATTTATAAGCATTGTCAACATACCAGCTGTCGCCTGAGACTGTAGGTCATATTACTATGGCTCCTAGGGCAAACCTGCTCCATCGCCTGCCTTTGTACATAAGGTTTTATTGAAACACAGTCACAGCTGTTTGTTTACATATTGTCTATGACTGCTCTGCACCACAATGACAGATTTCAGTAGTTACAACAGAGACCACCTGGTCTGCAAAGCCTAAAATACTTATTATCTAGCTCTTTAGAGACTACTGTCCTAGATCCTCTCATGTTACATTCATATAATACTCTCAAAAAACCTTGAAGAATGTATCACTCTTCTTATATCAGAAATTAGGAAGCTGTGTTAGCCTGGAATTGCTGCATTGTGTTACCTGGGTAATAAGTAATAAGTCCAAGATTCAGATTTGCCTAGCTGACAATAAATTCCATGCGCTTGCTTCTAAACACCAGACAGCACAATGGTTTTAAGCACATGTATTTCTTTGGGGAATTAAATATATATGTATACGTATACATACATATACATATATATATGCATATATTCAAGGAACACAAATATATATATATATATGAATTATTTGTTATCTCTTTGAGTAAGAAATCACTTCATCTTCTACTTTCATGGATCTTATTAGCACATTTTAAAACAATGCATTTGTATTCTCTTTTGCGTATTTGCTTCTCTATCAAAGACATTGCTCTGGCTAAATAGCTCCATTGTTTTATGCCTAATAGCGCTCCCTCCCTGTACTCTTCCTCATGCAGACCACATTTTGAGAAACATTGCTATGTTATAAAAAGATAAAGCAGTCCCATTTTTTGACATATGGCTCAATTTTTCATTCTTGTTAAAGATCTGAAGAACTGCTTCTCTTTGATGGCTCTCAATTTAACTTAGCATTTGATTTATTTATTTGATTAAATATAGTCTTTAGGGTATTGTTTTTGTTGATTCATCTAAAAAGGGATATTTCACTATTTCATCTTTATAGATTTGGTTTGTTTCCATTTAGTTTTGTTTCTATTTTTTCAATATTGAAGGTAGAAAAACAAGTCTTTGTTTTGTAACATGGGTTATATGTTTTAGTCTCTGGAGAACATAAAAGATTTAGCCATTTCTAGAATGGAATAAAGATGAGAGTCAATACCAACAGGATCAGAGAAACTTCCCAATTCTAATCAATTTACTTTAACAAGAACCTATTAAACTTCTAAGTGCTGTAGAGCAATACATTGGTGACAGGGCAGTGCCCACCCCGAAGAAGACAAAACTCTCCCACGGAGGAGAACTGATATGCCCTGGGGAAGCAAACTGAGACAGTAACAGTGGCTTCTACATTAATGCTATGGAGTAACAGTGGGTTACAAACCCTGAAGATTTCTGCTGGCCTTTTATTTAAATGTGATAGTATTCACAAATAATGCAGAGATCAACAACCAGACTGGTGCCAAACATCAGTGTCCTGCCTCTGACTTCAGCATAGCCAGACTTCCTATGCCCTCAGATCAGAAATCTCTATTCACTCCTTTTAAAACTATATTTACTCAACCATAGTTATTCTATGTTAGGACTTATTAACAGTTAATCTGCATATTCATAAACATTTTGATGAATTTAGAATCAATTGTTTGGAGAAATAACAAAATAGAATTTTAGACCTAGAAGAATCAGTAGCAACCATTCACTCACTCAACACAGACACACACACACATTTAAATTTTTATTTCTTGATTTGAGAGAAAGAAAAACATTACTTCTTAAAAAACATTTGTTGTTTAATTTATTTATATATTCATCGGTTGTTTTCTGAATGTGACCTGACCGAGGACTGAATCTACGACCTAGGCATGTTGGGATGATATTCTAACCAACCAGGGCCCTCAACACATACTCAGTGTCTGTGGTGTGTCATGCACTGTGCTTGCCCTCAAGGAACACAAATAAAATTCTGTCCCTACACGCTTAGGAAACTTGATGCCTAATGAGAGAGATAAGGGAGTTACAAAAACATAAGGTAAAAAGAAAATCTTAACAGCTGACCTTAATTGTTCCTTTGGGGAAGAGAACTATTTTTTTAACATGTGTCCTGATGGGCCGTTTTGTACAGAAGATGAACCCCAACCATAGGTGCTTTAAAAGCCTTGGTAACTAAGTGTAAAATTAAACTGCTTCTGAACAGTAACATAAGGAAAGCAAGGGGCTCAATCAGACGGTAGTAGAAAGGCAGTTGCTAAATAAAGGAAAAATTATTAGAGAACCTATAATTGGAGGACAGCCAAAAGATTATTTAAGCATAGGAGTGTCTAATATGCAATTTTGAATTCAGTTTGTGTTGAAGAAATTAGAACCCTCCTTCTGACCTACCACATCTTCTGTGGTTGTGTTGTTGATTCATTTTTTATTGATTGATTGCTTCATCTTGTGGAAAATGAGAAGGGTTCATGTTTTGCACTTGATAAATGTTATTTAAAAAAGAAAACTTCGAGAACTCCCAAGTCAAAACTGACCAAGAAATGTAAGAGCCCTGGACACTCATAGAAATCTTGGGGAGTTTGGGAAGGGTTTTAATTTTCTCCAGGGCTATAGGTCACAGAAGGCTCAAACTAGGAGACCTGATTTGTTTCCTGGCTAATATAAAAACTAAAGTGCAATTTAGAAAGCAACACCTCTCTCTCACTGCCCCATATGTACATATACATATAACTAATTTGTAGGTAATATTCTACATACTTTATTAAAAGTGATGGATTATTCATCTGGAGTAGAATTCTAGAAGTCTTAATAGAACACTGATATGGTGACTATCTCAAGAAAGATAATAAATAGCATTATGCATAACAAAAATGTACATTAAACAGTAATTCAGACTTGCTGAAACAAGAAATGCTTAAAATATGTCAGACAATAAGAATATAAATGGTTTTGGCTTAAGTAGAAAGTGTGTTAGATTACGGAGTTTGTACTTTATTCTATAGACAATGAGGAGAAAGCACAAATTTGCCAGCAGGTGGTGATATGATTACAGTGGTAGATAAATATTCATCTAACAGTGATGGTGCATAACAGAGGCTGGAAGAAAAAAAATACAGTAGAGCAGGTGAGACAGAATTGGTCAAAATGATTGTGGTTGTAGCTGGAATGGAAGATCATGATGAATATAAGAGATACAATGGAGATAACCATGAACGTGTATTAATTTTGGGGATACACATCTGAATATACATTTTCAGTCAGGAAAATCCACCACTGTGTGAGTATTGTTAGGAACTAGGATTCCACCTTCCATTTTAGAACTTCATCTTTGCTGTCCATGGTTCAGAGCCAGAATGTATGATGCAAGCAATACACTGTTCTGAGGACTTTAAATATTGACCCATAGTATAAAGACAGATGAGAAGAGATCTGGCATGGTGGCTACAGCATCTAGCACCAGTTCCTGAAACAGCTGTGTACACTTTGTGTCCCAGCATTCTCGTCTTCCATTCTCTCCTCACTCCCTTCAGTTGGTTCTCATCTTCATCACCTGACTATGAGAGCACTTAGTGAGCCCCCATGACCCACATCTTGAAAAAGACAATGGTTTATTTGATAGATTAACAGCATTGACAAAGTGGGCCACTCCCAAATTCTTGAATCACCTTTTTCCTAAGTTTCTGTATTTCTTCCTATGTCACTTGAGTCTCCTTATTCATTTATTTCTCTTACTATAGCTTTCTAAATATTAGAGTACTCCAAGATTATGGCCTCAGCCCTATTCTCTTCACAATTTGTGATCATAACTTGGATGACCTCATCCTATTTTATGACTTTAAATACCACATAATATGCTTATAAAACTCAAATGTATATTTTCAGCCTTTCTTTACCCTGAAATACAGGCCTTTCCTTGTGATTAATAGTCATTTCAGAGTCAGTATACACAAATAGATTTATTGATTCTCACTTTCCCTATCTTGTTCCTCCGAAAGTTGAGTGCCTATGCAGTCCAATGCAAACTCTTACCAGAGCAAAGGGGTTTTACACATGTTTACTACTATTACCTAATACTGACTACAGCCTAGAATACTGACTATCAGCGAAGATGCAAAATAAACATCGGATGAGTAAGTGAACTGTCACATTGCATAGGCTGTTCGAGATCCCCCCTTCATATTATTGGTGAAGTTACTGAGACCAATTTAAATGAAGTGATTTTCCAAAGCTACAACTTCATCAGTGGCGGACTTTGGCCTACCTACTCTTTGAGCACATCAAGCAGTTTCAGGTGCTATCACTGCCTCTTGTACCCGTACTTCAAACCTGTCAAAAAGTCCTTGATACTCAACAGATCTGGTGAAAAGCTAGTCTATAGATACAAAGAACAGACTGACAGCTATTGGGGGTTGGGGATGTTGAGGGGCTGGGCAAAATAGGTAAAGGAATTAAGAAAAAAAAAACCCAAAACTCAGAGACATTACATGGTGATCACCAGAGGGAAAGGGGGTTGGGGCAGGCAAAAGAGGGTAAAGGGGTGATAAGTGGTGATGGTAAGTCACTGGGCTTTGAGAGGCCAATACACAATACAGTATACAGATGATATATTATAGACTTGTACCCTTGAAACCTATATGATTTTATTAACCAATGTAACCCCAGTAAATTCAATAAATTATATTTTTTTAAGTTAGTCTATTCCTACATCGAATATCAGATTTCTTACCTGTTTCTGAGTTTGGTCAACACACAAGAGAGGAAGACAGCTGAAATTTCAGAAAGAATGAAAGGCTTCCCAATTGTACTAGACATGTATGGTGTTTTTCTGACTGCCCAGTACCTGAATTCTTTTTATTTTTCAAGGATATGCCTCAATGCACACATTTTGGTCAATACAGGATCTTTCCTCATGCTAGAGAAGCTAAAATAGTTCAAGCGTCCCCTCCTTTTTTACCTCTGGCAGCCAGATTACTCCATCAACTTGATGTCCCTGCCCAGGACTTTGACTCTAAATAGAGAAACAAAAAGACATGGGCCTCTCCAAGTGCAAAGGATGCATGGCACTGGTGGTGGACACAGCACAGTGAAGGGGCAGAGGGCATGCTGTTCAGTGAGGAGATGTCAGTAGCAGCATTCTGGGCAGACATCCTCTGGCACGACAGCTAGGCCTTCTGCTGCAGAGCTGTCCTTCATTCCTAGCTGGGACTGGCTGTCTGCTGGTTTTGCTTCAATTAGTCACGGTTATTTTATTTTGTTTACAAATTAAAGCACTGACTGATCCATCCATGACTCCCACACCATTCTTCAGTGTCATCCACTAACTCACCAGCACTGCTGCTGGTCCCCCCCCTACACCCAAACCTATCTTCTGTGTCATATTTCCTCAGAAACCAGTTTGGTGGCTGGTTTCCTAGCCTAATAACCATATTTAAATCAAAGGGCTAACAGCCTGAAAAATAATTCATCTATCATTTTACTCTTGCATTAAATTTGCATTCTGTACATTAAAGGTAAAATATACATGCACACATACACATACCCACACATGCATAGTTTTGCATAGAATATTACAAAGTTCATAGATTAACTCCTAAGCACATTCATTACAGGAGCATTACCCAACTTATACAATAATTTATTATGGTATTTGGAGCACTATACTGTTTTTAATTGTTTATATGATTTCTTCTATTAATCTCGAGGTCCATGAGAGCAGAGTATATTATTATCTTATTTATCTTTTATCCACAACACCTGAACACTGTCTGTCATATAACAAACATGTAATAAATCTATGTTCAAGGAAAGAATGTCTCAGTCTTTTAAATTGCTTCACATAGATGACATTAGCCATGTGCCTTATTATCTCACCTATGTATATTTAATTACCTTTACTTCAAAGATCTTACCTGTGAAGAGGGTATACAAAAGTCTATTCTTTACCAGGCAGTAATGAGCATTGCTTTTAATAAAAGCACTAAAAGACACTCCACAAATGTCAAGATGAACCACTGTGTTGATGAAATAAGAATAATTTATACAATTGGGTAAATACATATTCACTTGTCTCCCCAGGCATTTCAAGGAAGGCAAAAACAGGCATGGAGGCATTCCATAATAATCCCATTTCTCCAACAAAGCATAAACACCACTATCAGTGAAGACAAGCACCATATTCAATCTCTTTTAATAGCATTTCCTTCTGCTTGTTCTCCAGGTCTTGGGAAACTGACTTAATCTCCTATGTAGAGGCTGAGACAAGTGAGACAAGAGTAATGTCTTTGCTTTGCTGGGACATGAGGATAACTCTAAACAGAGAAAGGCTTGCCACCCCATGACTCCTATATTGAGCTTATTAAGATGATGTACTGTGTACAATTTGATCTCATATTTCACACATTTGAGAAACTTCCAAAACTGAAGAGTGTTTCCCTCCATGTACAAGATCTCACAGTTGGTCCAGTGCACTTCAGCAGTACACCACTCAGAATGAGTGCGATGCCAGCACTAGAGGTGGAACAATGGATTTCCAGGAACACTGGCTTCATGAAAGAAACACGGGCCCGGATGCTTTGAACCAAGGACAGCACATGCGCAGGCTGGTGCTTTGTCTCCCCTGTATCTAAAGGGCATGGGACTTGATTGGCATGTCTGCAGCATCCACAGGTTACCAATTTTGTAATCTCAAGAAGGTACATCCAGGAAATGGAGAGGGCTCCCTGAATGAACCTGATCTCAATGTCTACAAAAACACACCTGGGAGCACTAATTTTAGGTTCTCATCAGCTGTGACAGCAAAACTGAAGTATCATCTGTTAATTTATAATCAGTGAAGGATAAATGTGTTTATAGGTTGTATGTTAGGAAGTCAAGGGGAATCTTATATAGCTTTTCACTTAAGTATCATCATGGGCTGGGGGATGGCTTCTGGGAACATAGGAGGTATACAATTGTTCTAGGAAGAAAAAAAATTTTAGCAGGTACTGGAAGAAACCACATGCTACCATGGTTATATATCTGAGAATTTCTGTAATAAAAATAAAAATTCCATGATATTTATCTTATAAAATTATACAATCCATACATGTCTAAAAGAATATACCTGGATACATTTAAATTGTGGAAGGTAACAAAGAACAAATGGGAAAATGTATTGAATACTTTCACTTGTGTGAATTTAGGCAAATTACTTGGCCCCTCTGTGCTCTAATTGCCTCATCTTTTACAATGAAGATAGAAAATAATTGCCTTACACTGCAGGGTGTTCAACCTTCAGCCCAAAGGCTACATGCCACCCAGGATGGCTATGAATATGGCCCAACACAAAATCATAAATTTACTTAAAAGATTACGAGATTTTTTGTGATTACGTGTTGCAATGCATTTAATGTGTGGCCCAAGACAATTATTCTTCCAGTGTGGCACAGAAACATCAAAAGTTTGGACACCCCTGCCAGGATTATTTTGCCTGGCACATAGTAGGCATATAAAAATGCTATGTATATTTCTAAACTGCCAAATCTAATAAGTGTTCACTTAAAACTAAAACTCACTGCCTTCACTTCACCCATAGCATTCAATAGTGTGTTTGACTTTTATAAATTCACAAACACTTCACATAATTTACATTTCAATGACTGGATCTGAGGTTCAGTGAATGTATTCAATACTGAACACTGCAATCAAGGCAAGGCATCTTACTTAAGCTAACAAATGATTACCCTTCACTGCAGACCTATAATTCATCAATTTGTTCCTTACGGAATCAGAAAAGCACAAACTAAAGCAATTGAGGGCATAAAGACTGAAAAAACTCTCCTCAGATGCTTCCCCCAAACCAAGTAGTTATTCTCAGTGAGACACATTCCCTGTCTTCTCTAGCTCAATAATTATAAGTGGATCTTGGCAGTCTATGGAACTTCACACCTACCCAGATTTCCTGTTAATGTTTAAAGCATCACATATATGGGTCTTGCAATCTTGCATACTAGTCATGTGAGTTATGGCCTCACCAGAATTCTTAACATGTCTGAATGTGTGCTTTTACAGTAGAAGAATGGGAAAGGCAGCACATGGATTGTAACATATTTGTTACTCTCTACTGATAAAAAGCCAAAAAGTGGCCTTCATGGGTAGAAAAAGAAAGTATAACAAGACAATTAGACTCATTTTCAAGAGATCTTTAAGCAGCCTGCCCTGGGAAATCAGAGAAGAGCTGAGATTTCTAGAATAATTTATAATAGTTACGATTGGAAATCTTGCTGGTTTCCTCAGATTCATTATTAGCTCTTCTCTACCTTTAAACTCTTATTCATAGCCAGACAAAGTGAGAAGCTGGGAAGCGAAGAATTCCAAAGCACACTTTAGAAGGGAAATGATATACAGGGAGAACGTTACCATCAGAACAATACTTAGCATGAGCAAGTTACCACAATAGTTTCTTTCTTTGAGTTGCTTAATGGTTTATTTTATATTTTATCTTTTCTGTGTATATATGTACATTCTACTAGTTTGTCTTATTTTCTGGTAAAGGAACATGGCCAGCACTGTTCATCAGTTAACTCACTCATGTTCTCCAGCTCCTTATCCCCTGCCACCTTTACTTTAGAGAATGGGAACACTCAAGTATTTTTTATCATCCTTTATAAATAGGGGTGATAGGTATTTGATACAGAACTGACTGATGATCTGGCCAGAAAGATGCAAGGCCTCTACTGAGGGCTTCTGGGAAGGCCTCTGGTTCTCCTAAGGAAAGGGATAGATGGGTGGCATGATGCCTTGTCCTCTTCCCCATCCCTTTCTATTTTGAATTTGATCATGTCCAGAGCAGAGGCAGCCAGGTTGGGACTACGAAGAAAGGGAAAGTCCAAGAGAATTGCAGAAATAATTACTGACTTTAACATTATTGAGTTGTTAACCAACAACAGATACAAACTACTAATATTATTATGTAAGAAAAATAAACCCATATTTAAGGCATTTAACTCAAATTTTAAATTACTACTGCAAATACATTACTACTCGTACACAGTAGTATTCAGTGACTTCTCTCTTATTTATTGTGAGCACTATAATACATTTTCACTGAAAGAGTTAATACTTGCTATCTAGACTAGTCAGAGCTACACAAGATCATTTGCCATCTTTTGCTGGGCCTTCTTTTGAAGGTGATGTGAATTATTACTCAGGAGAGAGTTCCATGGACCATAGAATATACTAGTTAGAAGTAATCTGTTTAAATGTAAATATCAGTAGACATAGAATGGGAAAAATTAAATAGAATTCCAAGACAAAAAGAAAAAGGGTTAACCCAAATAGACATACAGGAAGACAAACATAAAATAAAAAGTCAGAATGAAAAACTAGTAAGAAAAATTAATGGAAAGCAGTACCCTAAAACTAAACTCCTAAATTCCAACCTGGAGGTGAAAAAGGCTGGGTAAGTTAACTCTCATTGACTCCATTTCTATGCTACCCGTCTTCTCTCTTCTGATTCCAGATAGGCAGCTCCTACCTGTGCCCTCACCCTTGACTTCCTTTCATCTTTCCTCCTGTCTGGGCCTATTCACAACTCTAGTTTGCTTACACAGACTGATGATCCCCCAGGATGCCAACAGGCCACAACAATGAGATGGGAACTGTGATGAGAAAATGTCAACTGCATATTCTCCCTCACCAAGAAGAGGAAAGAGGGACCGTGGGATTTAGCATAGTTGAAATCTTGCTGTTGTATTGGCAGTACGTGGAGATGCTCACTTGGTCTAACCTGAGTGAAACAGGGTTAGAGCAGAGCATCACAACATCCCTAGCCTTTCTCAAGAAAAGAGTAGAACAAAACAGGTAACTAAGTACCCAATAACACAAACGTACATTCAACTCTATGGCATAATGTATCTCAACTAAAATTGCTAAGAGAAATGATAGAAAACTCAACCTTTGTATTGAAATGAATTACAATTGTGGCTATGTACTCAGTATAAAAGTGTTTGCAGCTTTTCTAATTTGCAGAAAGGAGAAAATTGTACTACGTCATTTAAATCTAATGACAAAAATGAAAAAGAGGACCTGGCTGGTGTGGCTCAGGGAATTGAGTGCCCGCCTGCAAATTAAAGGGTCTCTGGTTTGATTCTCAGTCTAGAGCCTGGGTTGTGAGCCCGGTCCCTGGTGGGGGGCGGGTGAGTGGCAACCACACATTGATGTTCTCTCCCTCCTGTCCCCTCTCTAAAAATAAATTTAAAAACATTTTTAAAAATGAATGCTTTGGATTAATTTTTAATGAAGATATATTTTAGAGAAAAAAGACAGAAAAAGATGCTCTCTATGTTTGAGAGTACTATATGCAAAGACATTTTTAAAAATGTACAGAAGAAAGCAAGCAAATGAGTAACAAAGGACAGACATGTTTTTGTGTAAGGTTTTGCTTTACAGAGAGTATTCTACATCGTGTTTATTGTACTTTTCCCCCTTTCTCCTGTTTGTCCAAAGCACAGAAACACTTGAGGAAAACACAAAGTGAATTCTCATAACTCATATGAATTCCATTCCACACATTAACATTGTCGCTATAAGAATAATACTTAGAAACCTAATTAATACATTGTTTCTTTTTGATAACAGAATAGGAAAATTAGGCACAGTTTACTGAGAACTTCTTCAATGTGTAAAGCACAAGTTGTACAGTTTGAAACTGTAATATCAGCACATGTTGTCTCCACACCCCAGGGGGACTAGGAAAGTGACATGGAAAAAAGAAACTTTAGTAGAACTTCTATAGAAGAGGAAATTAGCAGAATTAATGGAACTTTTATACAGCTCAGTAGCGTATTGTAGAGAGAGGAAATATGCAATAGGTGTTTTAAAAAGAAGATATTCAATCTTAATAACAACTTTAAGAGAGAGAAGAAGAAAGGCATATCTCTCTTATAGTTACTAGATTATATAGAACACAGAACAGGAAGTAAAACAGATTGGAAAGCCAAATTAACTTGACTTTAGTGAAAGCTAGATCAACACATGTTACTGAGGCTATAGGTTATTATATGAATTTCTATGCAATAAAAATAAAAATAATTTAAAAAAAGAATATACCTTGCTATTCTAAGGTGTCACTATTAAAGATTGATGGCCTTGACTTCTCAGTGGTCACAGGACAATTTAAAGGAACCCCTTCTTTAAGGTAATTTATATCAGGGCACATTGCTTAGACAGAATGTGACAAATGTAAGCCAAGTATTAAGATGTTTTTTATGATGTTGCCATGTAAAACAATGCAACTAACTTCCCCAGAAAACTAAAAATGGGATCCAGCAATCCCACTGTTGGGACTATAGCCTAAGAACCCTGAAACACCAATCCAAAAGAACCTATGCACCCCAATGTTCATAGCAGCACAACTTACAATAGCTAAGTGCTGGAAGCAACCTAGGTGCCCATCAGTAAATGAATGGATCAGAAAACCATGGTACATTTCCACAATGGAATACTATACAACCAAAAGAAAGAAGGAGCTCCTACTCTTTGCAACAGCATGGATGGAGCTGGAAAGCATTATGCTAAGTGAAATAAGGCAGGCATTGAAAGACAAATACCATATTATCTCACCTTTAACAGGAACCTAAACAACAAAACAAAGAAACAAGTAAAATATAACAAAAGACACTGAAATAGAGGACAGGTTGTCAGTGACCAGAAGGGAGAGGGGAAGGAATTTCAGGGGAGAAGGGAAGGGTTTACAGGAACAAATATAGAGGACACATGGACAAAACTAGGGGGGCTGGAAATGGGAGGGAGGAGGGGAGGGATGGGTGAGTGGGCTGGAATGGGAATAAAGGATGGAAACTGTACTGAATAAACTAAAATAAAAAAAATAAGAAAAAAATAAAAATAAAACAAGGCAACTAATTAGTTGAAGTAAGTTATGGCCCAAGGTAATTCTCAGAGTCCTTCAGGCACCGCTGTGCATATTGACACTTTCAAAATCTGATGAGTAAGCCTGCACCTTCAGTGCTATGATTTACCAACAATTGATAGGGGAAACATTTGATAAAAACCCAATCATTAATAGATTTTGTTTTCTTTTCTCTCTGAGACAAACTCCTTGAAATTTTCTGTAAACATCTCATTAATAGGAATACAGCAAGGGAAGATAATTAGTTTCTGCCATCAATCAAGTTTCCAACTTCCATACCCCAGTCATGCTTAGAATACTCTCTCAATATTTAAAGTTACAGGAGAGCAAAACAAATTCAGTGTTCATGAAACCTAACAAGTGCCAGATGTAAATTAACTTACCTGGAACAAACTAACTCTGAGAACATGTCATGGCATTAGTAAATTTTGTGCCAATCCCGTGGCAATTGACTGGAAAGATACCATTTCATCAGGATTTCCAACTATGGTCCTCTGAAAATACTGACATAAAATAGGAAACCATTTTGGAAGAGAGTAAGCTTTTTCTCTAATATGAAAGTGATATATAGAGTGGTTAATTCAGTGTGTGCATGATCACTAATTGTTTTAGTGCCATAATCACTAAATGTTTTGTTTTCCCTTTGACACTTACAGGCACTGGCTTACTGGAGTCACACATCTGTACAGCAAGCTAGGACTCCAAAGACAAGCAGGAAGTACGACAAGAGTACAGGGGTGCAGCACAAATGACACGAAAGAAATACGCCCTGGCTGAACACAGGAGATCTGGGTTAATAGAGAGAAACAACATCGTTGGGATCAGTTTTATAGCATACTGAAGAAATATATGGGGGTTTTTTAATTAAAGGGTAAGATATTGAAAAGTTCAAGAAAAACTATTAAGCCCATCTCACTAAATGAAGGAAATATTTGGGGGAAATATAAATCCTAAAATTAACTTGGGATGAAGTAGCTACCCCTTTCACCTCTAATCTGTATATAAGGTAGTTGTGAATTTTCCTTGAAAGAAAATTGGAAAATTTGGAAATTATATCACCATTTGTAAGTCAGAGGAAGTTTTCCAAAGCAGTTGTGAAGCTGTCATTTCTAGCAATGTGTCTCGCAACGTCACTCTTAAAAGCTGCCTGAAGGAGATGTGCAATGGCCAGTGGCACGGCAGGTCCAGGTCTGTAGCACTGAACTGCATGTGTCAAAGACTGATTCCATATCCTCTGTCCAAGGTAAAATTGTGTGTGTGTGTGTGTGTGTGTGTGTGTGTGTCCATCTGACCAAGTCATTGGTTACGCTTAACTGTTTTTGCCAATTTTCCCATAGTTTTTATTGAACATAATTGAACTCATGTTCTAGAAATTTTAAAAATTAATTACCTATTTTTCGGAAGTCTAAGGCATTATTTAATACATGTTCAATCCAGTTCTGGTGACTATCCAGCTCATTACTTGGGTCTATGGCTCCAAATAGAGATGTCTTTCAGAAAAGAAAGAGTTCAAACCAAAACGCTCCCCATTCAAAAAAACTGGAAAGTATTTGAATCTGGATTTCACGAATAAGGCTTGGTAAGAAAGAGAAATTTGAAGGAAATTGTAGTTCTGAGGTGAATATCAATGATGTCATTGTATCACGAGGTTTACAGTTGAGAAATCTTGAGGCTCTGAAAGAAGGGAAAGTGGGTAGAAGAAAGGGCAAAAAAGGGGAAGGGGAATAAAAGACACAATGTTTCAGTCATAAGATAAGTAAGTCATGAGATGTAAAGCGCAACATATAAAATATAGTCAATAATATTGTAATAACCTCATATGATGACACATGGTTACTAGACAGTGTGTTGATCACTTAAGTATATTAATGTTGAATAACTATATTGTATGCCTGAAACTAATATCATATCATATGTTAAGTACAGTTTAATTAATTTTTAAAAAATGAACAAAAGCCACAATCTTTTCCAATTCCAATAGCAAAAGACTGCTTTAGCTGGTATTTATACTCCATGATCTCCACCATAAATATGTCACCTACCAACATCCAAGAATCTTTTAAGTTACAAGCCCTAAGGGAACTTGCAATTTCACTTCTTATGAAAGAAAATAAACAACAGAATTTTAAAAAGCACACAGAAATAGCTACTGTTGAATTGGATGTAACATTAAACATTAAAATGAAGAACAAAAAAATCCTGTTATAGTTTTGTTTGGAATAAATTTAATTAGGAAGTAGCACCCATTTGGACTTTCAATGAAAAATAATAGGCCCGCATTCTTATTGACAACTAAAATTGTAAGCAAACCTTTCCCCTCTCTGTGGTTTGGAATAAGATTGATTAATCAAGGAACAGAGGGAAGCCTACCCATATTCTACATTAAACCAGTCTTTGTACCTGAAAGAGATAAAAAGAAAGAAAAACTTGCTTTCTAACTACTTTGTGTCCTACTTCCTCTCAGAGATTTAAACTGATTAACAAAGAGAAAACTGAGCAATCATTACCGTATGTATATGCCACAAATTATTTTTGTAAAGCATCCACTCTACTGGCTGAGTAAAATTGTGTTTTTATTTAGACTTACTAATGTTTTTCTAATAAAAAGTAAGATTTGAAAAAATTAAGAGAAAACAATAATTTGGTAATATTTTCTCCTTTTCCTTTTTTACATACTCTTTTTTAAGATCAAGAAAATAGGGAGGTTATAAAATTAAATCACTACAGAAAAATTGAGATAATGGATATTTTATTAAGTTCACCTCCAACTAAGTACCAAATAAATAAAAATTAAAATCATGATGAATACATCAAATATAAAAATATTTTAAAAGATAATACTTAGCTTTAGGGTGAGTTTAGATAGCATTGTTATATCCATTTGATTTGACTATAAATTATAACAAATTCTTCTGGAGATAAGTTTGTAAAAAATATCATAGTAAGGTGCCTGAGAATGTTCATATTGTTAAAAATAGCACTTTAACACCTAAGAACTTAGCTTAAAAACAGAATCAAATATACAGATATTTACACCAAAGTATATTTCAATATCGTTAATACAGGAAAATTTAATGTACAATAATATTCAGATATGCTATTTTTAAATTAATGATATAGAAAAATGCCTACCACATCAATAAAAAGACATAAACTATATAATATTATATAAGAATACATTGCAGAACTAAGGAAAATACACAAAAAGGCTTAACAAAGGCTTGAAGTGGTTATTTGGTTTTTGAGATTATGAGGATCATTTTAAATTTTTTTAACTTATATTTTCTAAGTATTAAAATACTTTGTAAATGACTTGACTCAGATATACAGTCAGAGTGGGAAAAAAATGCAAGACAACAGAAGCACCTAAACGAAGGTGGACAGGTGAGGATGCAGCTCCTGAAAGTGATGAGGATGTGACTGCAGCAAAGGGAGTGTGTTCCGGAGGAGGAACTGGAAATGTGACTGGACAGCTAACATGTGGATACACTTTAGAAAGCCTTGAAGATCAGGATGAACCACTGATGTTTTTAAATGGAGCAGTGATTTGATGAATGCAAGGTTTTCTTTTAAAAAATTGTTATTGTACTTTTCCCATTATCATTTAGTTCTCTTGTACCCCCACTCCCACATATCACCACACATGTTGTCCATGTCCATGACTCATTTTTTCTTTTTGCTCAGTCCCTTCACTCTCTAATCTCCTCCACCTTAGCTGTTATCCTGCTCTCCATTTTTATTCTGTCCCTATTTTGCTTATTAGTTCAGTTTGTTCATTAGATTTCACATGTGAGTGAAATCATATTGTATTTGTCTTTCTGTGGCTGGCTTATTTCACTTAAACTAATAATTAAGCAAGGTTTTGCTTAATTTAACACATGGCAGTGTAGCAGATGGACTGTATGGAGTAAAAGAGTCAAGGTAGAGAAAAGAGTTAATTCAATCTACTAAATGCTTCTGAAAATGAAGTGATCAGAAACATTCTAAGTTCTACTTCTTGTCAAAAGACATCATCAGAGCCCTGGCTGGTGTGGCTCAGTTGGTGAGAGCACCATCATGTGAACCAAAGGTTATGGGTTCAATTCCTGGTCAGGGCACATGCCTGGGTTGCAGTTCCATGTAGGCGGGACAGGCAACCAGTCGATGTTTCTCTCTTATATCAGAGTTTCTCACCCTCTCTCTCTCTATCCCTTCTCCTTTCTCTAAGTGTGCCCTCAGGTGAGGAATATATATATATATATAAAATCATGAGAGAATCCACACATATTCCTAATGGAGAGGAGAGATCATCTGGGGATATTTCTTGAAGAACCATTTAAGATGGTGCAACCATCTTATCCACAAGAAAAATTTAGAAGGAAAATTTTAATTTCCTCTGATTTGCATTATTTGGTTATATCTGAGGATGAGAGTTCTTCTCCATTCTCTAAAGTTACAATAATTGTCTCTGATCCTGCCTGTTTGTCTCCCACCATTCCTGACATGTTCCTCCCTACTTTAGACACATGTCCAGTTTTTTTCCCCTCTACTTGTCTAGATTTGGAATGTCTACAAGGCCTTATTTAAATTGACTTGCAGATTCCATAAAGATCTGATTTGAAGGCCGGTTCACTCTTCACTAATTACGTAACCTCAAGCACATAATTAAGTCTCAGTTTATCAGTAAAATGGGAATAATTCTATTAATTTCAGCAGGTAGTCATGAGGATTAAATTAAATGAGTATGGGATATATCTTGATACATAATATGGGCATATATATTATTTCCTTCATCCCTCATTTTATCTTCTGACACCAGAACATGAGAGCTGCTGACAAAGGCAACAGGAAAAGCAAACTGAGTGAAATTGGGCCCCCAATTCGGGCCCAAAGATGTTAATGTTGCTATTACTGTTCGGCAGGTTTTTTTCTTGTCTTTGAAATGGTTATTATGCCACTTTATTAGTCCTGGGGATATAACTAGAGCATTCAGTGGCAAAATAGCAACATAATTAGAATATACATTCTTGCAATTTTGTCTACTAGTTAAAGTGATTTTTAAAGAAATTCAAATTTGAATTTGTAAATATGTATTTTATTCTGTCCTTCTTAGAAATAAAACTTAAGAACTATCAGGTAGGTACTTTCCTTGTTTCCATTTCTCTGTTTGTGTGTTTTGTTTTCAGTAGGACCTAGTAAACTTGTATCCATCCACCTTATCTGGCTCATTACCCTTTGTGACAACTAACTTCCCATGTTGTTTGCTGGATCAGTCCAAGAAGTCTGTGGCCACAGAACAGAGTGAATCAAAGGATACGTGAGGAAATAAAATGGATACTCTTGGCCTCGGTGGCACCACGTACTAATTGAGTTCAACTGGACACCTTGAGACCAAATGAGTGGATATTTTCTAACTGGCTTCAATGCCATGGGGAATTTAAATGTGATGAAGCCTTGAAGATTGCTGCAGGACAGCACAGCGTATTTTACCATATTTATTTTTCATGAGTTTTCTCTTGCCTGGCTTTGTAAAACATTCGTCCCAATAAATGATTTACCATGGCAGAAAAGATACAGAAAATTGATCTGAGTTCACCTTCAAACATTATGAAGGCCCTGAAGTCTAATAAGGTTCCAGAGACGATTCTGAGGTGGCAGACAGTTATGAACAGGAAAGGAGAAAACATACCAGGAAAACACTGCACAGACTAATCTGTCTTTCATTTCATTTTAACATCACCCATTCTGAGTGTTCCTTCTTTGAAGGAAGGCCAATCACTTTAAATTTATTTTTAGTTAATGAAGGCAACCTTTTAAACTCCATTAGCAGTTTCTTTCTCAGCCTAGTATAGAGATGCCTGTGGGATTTGAGAGATATACAACTTCTCTCTGAGGAAGTGTATTTTTAAGAGAGACTCAGGCTTCTGCTTCCACAAAAGCAAGATTCAAAATATTCAAAATAGCCAACAATGAATGTTCTAAGAACAAAAATTTGTTCTTAGGTCTGTAAAACTGTCTAATCTTTTAGAAATAAAAATAGATCAGCATCCCAGAGTCCCTAATTTTCTTCCCCTTTACCAGGAAGTCTCATCCCCAAAGGGCACCAGGTTTTCAGGAACAGAGAAGAGCTGATACTTGGAGTAGCTAAATAGGTTTTAGCGAACACCTCTGGAGCTCTTCATAGAGAAGAGTAAGCAGTGTTTTAGGCCATAAAATTGGGAAAGACCAAATTTCTGACTATGGTACACAAAACTGGATACAGCAAAATTGAGTCACACAGCATAATGGGATCTATGGGTTTGGAAGTCAGATATGGGTATCAAACATAGCCTGTCTACTTGCTTACTAAAGAAGCTTATATTTGACATCCATTGGTACTCTAGCACAAGTCCTGTGCAGAAATTTCTGGAAGTTGGACAAGGAGGAGGAGTTGAGATAAGAAAAATAAAGTGACTGGGTTTTAAAAAATCATACTTCATATTCTCATGTTACTTCTGAGACTTTCTCTAATTTCCAAACTCTTGGACATTGTATTATTTTCCCCATAAAATGTAAAGTGACTATTTCAGACCTTAATTTGAATTTCGGAGACCATGGAAATAAAGGGGAGCCATGAATTTATGTTGAAGCGTAGTCCCTGAATGATGGACTGATGATTAGTTTCTATACACTTACTTCTAGCATGTGCTTCAAATCCTAGACTTGGCAATGTTATAAATTATTTCTTGAAATGCGTCTTTGGGTTGTTCACAAATCTTTAAAACAAACTGTTAAGTCCTAGGGTTCTAGGTATCTACGTACTTCAGAAGAAATGTTCAGGATTATAAATTACTTTCCTCTATCTTCCTATTTAGAAGTTCTCCTGGAATAGCATTCTCTTGGGACTTAGGCAACAAAGATGTAATACCCTTTTGGAAAAATAATTTTGGGGAAGGAATAAAGAAGTCCTTATGGAGGGTGAAACCACTTAGCATTCATTTTGCTGACAGACATTTGGGATTTTCCATATGTGATTCCTAAGAGTTAATTTATAATAGATTATATCAGCAAATGTGGTAATCCCAATAGTAGATGTGTTATACCCATAAGTGAATCATAATGTCATCATTAACATATGTTCTCTCCATCTCCACCATGTGTGTGAAATCATAGTGAAGAAATTAGATTCTTCATAAAGTCACCTGATTTATTCATTTACTTGTGAGCTAAAGGCAGAAAAAGACAAAACTCACAAATATGGACCATATTTATCAAAGCACACACACATAATAACAACAACTTGACATTCAATCATTAGGTAGTTTTAGGCAACTGTGGACAAATTTACCTAACAGTTATCTGAACTCAAGGTTGAGCTTTTTTCCAGTTTCACTGATGTGCTTTAATCCTGATAGTAGAGACTGGTATTTGTTAGTCAAATACAGAAAATTCATTCTCCTATGCATCTGGGTCTCACCTACACAGTTACTTATGTGTGAATTTCCCTTACCTCCTCTGAAATGGATTCTCCCAAGTGTGGGCAATGAATTAAGTCAATCATTCTTTCTGTTTCTTCACACCTACACCCTGCAAACAGAATACCTATATTTCTTTGCATAGGCCAGATCTCAAGTAACCAAATATTTCCTTGGCAAATCACCCAAACTCCATTGCCGCCTTTCTTTAATCAATACGCAACAGCTCAGCTGCTGGCAACCACAGAGGCACCTCTTTCCAGGGGCATATAAGTATATTAGTAGGCCAAATGTGGTAATGGTAAGCACCATTTGCCAGACTCTTTAGAGGTTTATGGCGATAACACCATTGGTTGAGCTAGTGCTGCTGCAAGATAATGATGGCCATGATACCTGAACAGCCAACTGAGATAACAGCTTTGAGTCTGTGGTATTCAGCCAGCAAGGGCTTTTGGAAAACTAAGGAAGTATACACTTGCCAGGGCACCGACATGATTCCCATGAACTTGCATTATCAATGATAGACCTTAGTAGTTGTTTGGCACAAAACAGCTAGCTTTTAGGCAGCACAATAGTCTAAAATTCATTGGATTTTTTAAAAGTAAACACTCCCTCCTTATTTCACCTCATGCCTTCACTATCCTGCCTCTTTATTTCTATAAGCCTACATGTAATCCTCTTTTATTTCCCTGTAAAAGCACAACTTTGTTCTCTCTCACTCCCTCCCCTGCATCGCTTCCCTCCCAAGGCTTGGACTCCAATCATTCACTTCTCATTTCTTCCTTTATCTTCTCAACCTGTGCCTCATTCTCTTCCTATATGTATTTTAAAGTGATACTTTGAGTGTTTTTCAACTCATGCTATTCCAAAGCTGATGTATAATGCTTCATAGATTTCAAAGTACTTTCTCTAATGAATCTGATCCTTAAAATAATACTATGACATTGGTAGCAAGAGATGTTGTCTTTTTTATATAGCTGAAGAAACAGGTACAAGTAGATTAATTCTGCCCAAGTTTTCTTAGTGTGTAATGCTCTGATCTGGAATTAGACCCCCTAGTCCCTTATGTTTCTACCTTATCACAGCTGCCTATCTCCATCTCTGACGTCTATGGCTGTGCATCAAATCTGAAAAATACAAAAATGCACACACTAAAGAAAACAGACTATGACTTTAAGACAGTTTACCCTGCTAATGGCAGAGCCTCAGAAACCTATCGACTAATCCTCTGAGCCATGGAACCTGTGCGCTGTGCTGCAAAATACATCTTAATTAACCACAGAATCAAGAGATCAATGTGAGCCATTAGAAGTGCAGTGCTGAACCAAATACAGTGCATTGCGAGAAAGCAGGTAAATCCATAACGTTCACCCAAAACTGCAATTGCATCCCAACAGTGGTGTGCAGTGCAGGGCATCAGACTTGTGATAAGCTGAGCAGTCATACTTCAAGAGCTGGGGGGGCTGGCATCAAGTTTTTTTATTTTTATTTTTCTCACTACTGATTAAAACATTTTAAAGTCTGCATGCTATTTGGCATAAATGCATGTACTATGATAATAAATCTGGATTAAGTCAACAATTACCTGCTTGAACTTTTTAAACTACTTTCCTATCCTAGAGTTACCATTTCATTTTAAAGGTTTACCTCATCACTAAAGTTCTATACAGTTTTACCTGGTACATATAAAATTCACTACATAATGTAGTTGTTTCACATATAAAAACAGCATTTGCATGCTATTGATTCTTTTCAATATTTCTGATTTATTTTGCAAAAATAGGTTTGATTAGTGTATTATCCAAATCATGCCCTGAAATCAGTTGTTAATTTCCTAATTTTCTATGCTTGGGAAGTTGATAAGAAAATTCATCAACAAGGCAAAATCTATTGTCCAGATCAGTCCAAAATAAAGTACAGTGCTGTAATCTATTTCACACAGAAGATATGATGATGTTCTTGCAAATATTGGGCTGTCCTATCTCCTACATCAATCACGGTCCATCCTGGAAGTGTGCTAATCTTTCTACAATGTTCTAAACTACATCTGTGCCAACTGCTGCATTTCATAAGAGTACATCAATTCAGAAAATCTTTTCCATTTTTCCATTACTTACAAAAAGTAAATGTAGCTAATTCCCTTCTGGGTCATAACCATGAAGAAAATATTGGCACTAGATGCTAAAACTTAGCTTTAGTTTATACAATTCTCAGGAATCATCTAGCTTTCCAGAACTTTCTGGTGGATTAAAAGACAATTGCAAAAAAGAATTTTTCTGAGCCTTAAATTGATGTACATATTGATGCTTAATTTAAGAATGCAAAACCCCTAGAATTAATAGAAGGCTCTCCAAAAATAGTAATTTTAACCAATTTGGGAGTGGTGAGGAGGTACAGGATAATAGTCATAATAATTTGGAGTCTGGAGTCTTTATCTAGACAATGTATGGCAGAAATCAGGGACAGGAAAAGAAGCAGCAAGGGGTGTTTATTATTGGTTATCTAAACTATCTTGCATCATATGGTGGGTTTAGTTGTTGACTTATTGATTAGTCACTGCATTTCCTTTCAGCACTTACACAAAACACCTTAATCTATAAAATCAAGCGACAAAACTTCCAAAAGAATTCAACGTTATATTTAAAAATTGTTTCTAAAAACACTTAAAGATCAACTACACTATTTTTAAAAAACAAATAAATATTTGGGAGACAGACACATAAAATAAAATAACCTTCATAATAATAGCTACTTTTTAATTGAATGTTCACCAGGAACCATCTGACTTTCTAAATGCTTAACATATTAATTTAATCCTCACAACTGTATATTGTAAATGCTATTGTTACCTGATTTTATAGATGAGGAAACAGCCTCAGAAATGTTAATTTGCTTTGATTACATAGCTTTAAGTGGCAAAACTGCATTTAAACTCTGAAATGCAGTTTCAGACTCTGCTGTAACCGTCAGTCTGGCCTCTTTTTAACCTAGTTTTCTGAACTCCATACTTTGAAGTTCAAAAGTGTCCACTGATGCCACCCTAAATGTGTTACCGTCAGTTTTAGCAGAGGCCCTGAAACACTTGGCAATCCTGATGTAGTCATCTATTTTTACACTCCACAAGGCTAGTGTCTATTTTATTAGGTCCTTCAGTCCACATCTACCTAAACCACCTTGTCATAAGAATTCTTACACTTTTCAGAGAAAAATGATTATCTCCAGCATGAACAACCTCAACTTCCCACTAATAACACACAAACCCCATTTCATGTTTCTGCAGATACATACCTCAGAAGAAAAGGAAACTTTTATGCAAATTAGAGTAAGCCTTCTATCTGGATTCTTGCGATGAAAATCTCCTATCTTTTCTGAGAACCTGCTCTTTTAGTTACCTTTTCTATTCCCTAAATATTCACCTTCCTCTCCCTACATCCTCAGTTTCCTCCCAGGATATATATGATCCTCTCCCAATTTCTCTTTCTGACATGGCTCTTCTTTCTTAGCCAAGTGCCTTGAAGTATAATTAGTACTTACTATATCCACTTCACTTTCTTTTCATGTTCTCTGTCATAGTTTTCTACTCCTCTCCTGATTCACTGGTAAAGGTCATTAATTATCTCATAATTACTAAATCCAGTGCATTCTTCCAAATCTTTATTTCTACCACGTGAAACTTACCATTTTAAATTTCAGGGCTACAATTCTCTTCTGGCTACCATTCTTACTCCCTGATCCGTCCATCTTAGACTTTTTAAATATACTGTTTCCCTCTGACAAACTTTTGAATGAAGATATACCTGAATGTAATATTTTTGCCTCTTCTTTACCTCCCCTCTAAACATTCCTTTTCCTAGACTGATCTCTCTCCTGTGTTCCATGTATCTAACTGGTTACTGAGCCCACTGATTTCTGACACTTAAGCTCAACATGTCTTATGGTAGCCAGCCTACAAGATGAACCAGATGATCCATACCTCCTACTATTCATGCCCTTTGACACTTTCTCCCACATTAAATCATGCTTAATTGTGTAAACCACTCAGACACTGCAAGAATGACATGCCTGGTTTAGAAGGATACATCTTATAAAAGATAATGTAATACTTCCTTGATGTCTCTTAACTACTTGCTCAGAGAAAAGCTAACTATCATGTTGTGAGGACATTTAATTAAGCAGACCTATGGAGAAACCCATGTGATAACAAATTAGCCTCCTACCACAAACCATGTGAGAGAATCATCTTGAAAATAGATCCTCTAGCCTTAGTCAAGCCTTCAGATGCCTGCAAGCCATCTTGACAGCAACTTTATGAAAGATCCTGAGGTCTAACTCTTTATCTATAAACTATTCCTAAACTCCCGACTCAAAGAAAATGTGAGACAATATATGTTAAGCTGCTACATTAAGCTTCTAAATTTAGGGATATTTTGTTATACAGCAACTAAATTCTCCCTCAATATTTGTCTACTCTCTTATATATTCCTTGTATCAATTATTGACAATACTATCCACTACATTATCCAAACCACACAGGTAATGGCATCACTAACTAACCACCTACCATTTGTCCCCCATCTCCAATCAAGGTTCAAGTTTTCTCTAATTTCCTTCCATTTTAAAGCTCTTGAATCCATCTATTCATCAATAACACTGCTTAGTTCCTGCCTTCTATGTTTAAGTCTTAAATTATATCAGGAAACTAATTATTGCTATAATATTTCTAACTTATCTTTCATCCTCTTTAAATTGGATCTTTAAGTGTAATTATCAGATCATATTCTCCAAAATCACACCCTTTAATGGTACCCCCCATATAGTATAGCTGTTTATTTTTAGCCTCTCTTATCTCATTCACTAAAGCTGATTTTCCAGATACCATACTCTTTCATATTTTTAATTTTTTTCTGCTAGAATGATTTTCTTTTCCTTTACTCCTTCCTCCTAGTTGTTGAAGCAACCTTGACTTTGACAACTAAATTGTAAAATCACTTTTTTAAGTAATACTTCCATATGTAATTGACAGTTCCTTCCTTAAAACTACTGCTGTATTCTCTGTACACTTCCACCAGGGCACTGGAAAAATGTTTCTAATATTTATTTGTTAGATGATAGGTCTGCCTTTCACTATACTAATGCTCATAAAAGCTACCGATTATGTCTTTTTCATCTTTGTATCGCAAAAAAGTGGGAGACAATGTGGCATACATTGTTGGATGCTCAATCATTGCTGGAATAAACAAGTGAACTCTAACCAGTTTATCTCATTCAATTAGACAATTAGTATTCCAAGTGACATAAAGGAATAAAGACAAGAAATATAAAGAAACGTCACCTAATTAGGTATAGCCATAGGCTTAACATAACAATGTTTTTCATTCAGGTTAACCTACATATGAATAAGTAGGGTAAATACATATACACGTATTTTCATCTATTGTACAATAACTGTTCAAAAAATACATACATGCTTGTCTCCCATGTTCATATCATGAAGATGGCCTGGTAAGAATAAAATATGCAAGATATTTCAGTTCAATTTTTTTATGTTATATGGATTGCTTAAAAGAGAAAATTGAAAGTATGGGGGGAAAAGGGTAGCCTCAAGACTTTATAGACAATGACACTTCTAATATGTCCCCATATAGTACTTGTGCTTGATTGTTCATGTTATTTCAAGCAACAGATCACTACCAGCTAGAACAATATTAAACCCCTCACCTCTAGTAGCTCAGTCATGTCTTAACATCTCTAGCACAAATTCTCATGTATACTATGCATAGTTAATTAACACTTAAACTGCCTCTTATAAGATTTTAAGAATAATGATAATCAAACTTACCAACAACAGTGGAAAAGCTTGTACCATCATTTGTAGAAATGCATCTTCAAAATAATACTTGTTAGATACTAATAAATTTAAAGTAAAAATGCTGCAATTGTCCTTAAAATGTATTTTTCTCAAAGGAACTGGAAATGGCACCCTGCACATTTTTTTCTTTAAGAGAAATAAGTGGAAACTAATTAACAAAACAAATAAGCAAGCAAAATATAACCAGAGACACTGAAATTAAGAACAATCTTACAGTTACCAGAGGGGAGGTGGGAGGGGATAATGGGAGGAAAAGGGGGAAGGGTTATCAGGAACAACTATAAAGGACACGTGGAAAAAACAAAAGGGGGGTGGAAGCAGGGGAGGGAGGTGGGGATGACTGGGGTTAGGGGGAAGGTTGGGGCATAAATGCAGACAACTGTAATTGAACAACAATAAAATAATTTAAAAAATAAAATAATATAGGGAAAACAAAAGTAAAAAAAAAAGAAACATTTGAAGAGTGCTATGCTTGCCAATGAGAATAGATTTGTATTAACTTTTAATTGAAAATATTTTTAATTTGGACATTTTAATAATTAGTGAATAATATAAAATGGATAAAAGGAGTAAACCAAATTTTGAAGAAAGAAGAGGAGGGGGAGTAAAACAATAGCATCTACTGGTCTTTTGACACATTCTTCAACATTGCTATTTTTAAATTCACCGTCCCAGCAGAGAAACAGTGTCGTTTTGCAAGACAAGCCGGGAGAGGTCAACTTAAAGTTTATTTAGGGTTGCCTTAAGTCTAAATAGGGAAGCAGAGCCAAGAATCCTGGAGGTTGCCAAAAGAAAGAAGGAAGAGGAAAGTTAATAAGTGTAGTTTTCTGAGTAATTGCTTGAGCTGATATGTTTTGCTCTTATCTCACCCTATGTTGGCATCTTTATATGAATATGTTTTGATTAAGATCAACACTTAATTTACACTAGTAAAGTGGATAAAATCTATGAGTGGGCAAAAAGCAAGGCCAATCTCCTTAATGTCGATTAAAGTGGAAGTGGTGCGTATCTAATATTTTACATTGTATGTGCATTTTTAAGTACTGTATATGGCTTCTGGTTCTTCAAGAGCTGTATGATATGTTTTCTCTAATCTAGTTATATTCTTTCCACAAATATTTTAGTAGTCCCCTTCTCAAGCCCCCCACTACAAAGTTCTAGCCAAAGATGGAGTACCTTCTTCACTAAATGTTTACTCCTAAAAGAGCCCTGGACATGCCTTGGGACACAGGTAATTGGTATCTGGGCAAAGATGGGGAGTTTCAGTGTTGAACTGAACTAAAACCCTGGGTCCAAAAGATAACCTAGATTATACATTCTAATGTAGATTTCTTTTTTCCCCCATCCCCTACCCCAGATCTCTAGATGATTCTGGGGACTACTGCATGAAATATTTATTTGTGTGTGGGCAGCTTGTGAGAGGGTTGCCCCAACAGACATTCCCTCATGGACCCTTATTGCTAGACTCCTTGTACTGTACTCTTTTTAATCTGCTTTTTAAGGACTCAGGATATTATGTAAGAGACAGCTGTTAGGGCAAATAATGTCAAGAAAAATTAAGCCCTTCCATGTATATATTCTCGTTATGACCCAAGAGAGTGATACGAGACAGTATTGTTCCTTCAACCCCAGAAGGCCTCTCAGGTGTAAAGGGAGAATGAGAATTGTATAAAGAATCTAAGTAGGGCTCCAGGTAGAGTGGCTATTCCTGGGATGGAAATGCCAAACTCTCGATTTCTCGAAGCATATCACATTAAGGTAGTAGGTGTGCAATGACTACTCCATGGGCAGTCAAGAAGACTGAAAGATATAGGATCTGCCCTCAGAAAATTTATTGTCTAGTTAGACGGTAAGCAGTATGATGAGTTTCTACAGATGTTCAAAGTCCATCTGTTAGGAAAGTTACATTGGGGGTTCGTATATTGTTGTAAAATTGGAACAAATACCATCTAAATTTCCTTCCAACACAAAAATTCTATGTTACTTTATTCCACAAAATTTAAAAATTGTTTTGTTATCTAATTGTAAAATATTATGTGTGATTAAAGTAATAATATAGAAAAAAGGACAAAGAAGCATGTTAACATTTTTGTAAAACTTGTTCCACACTTCTCTCATAATAATGAGAGTACTAATTAAATTATTTAGCTGTTTTATGAAAACCATATGAAAACATATGAAAATGTTTATACTTATGGTCTCTTTTAATGTTCCTGATAACTCTATGAGACAGGTTCTATCACTCCTCATTTTACAAATCAGGAAGTTGAAACAAAGAAAAATTAAGTAGTTTACTCACAGTTACACAACTGATAGAAGAAATACCTAGAATTAAAATTCTGGTAGTCTGACTCCATATAATCAAAAACTGTCATATGGCCTCAAGATGTCCAATTAAAAAGCACTATCCATACATAGTATTCTACTTACATAACACACATGCAATCCCAGTGCACATTATATTTTGAAATCTCCTTCTTTTACCCAACAGTACTTTGTGAACACCACTCCAAGTCAATAAATATAGATCTAAGTCAACATTTCAAATTTGTGCCAGAAAGAGTCTATAATTTTATACATATTATGTAAAATGTTGTATTGGCTCTATGCTAATTAAATTTAATTCAGTTCAATAAACACTTACAAAGAATCTGTTTGTTAGGCCTGTTACTAGTAGAAATTATCTGATCCATGTTCTTAGAAACTCTGAAGTAAATTATAATCTATGGAGTTAAAAATCTCCCAACCTCATGAAATATACCTCTGATTTCCCAGGCCTATAATCACAAGTGTTTTGTAGCTATTTGGGGAATTTAGGATCACATAGGCAACCAACTCCAATAATTTTAGAAAAGGTTAGGGATTATCTGTAACCCAGTGCATCTCACCTTTGAGTGAGTAATTGACAGTGTACTACAGTAGCTTCTACCACTAGGGTCATCCTATGTCTTGCGGGCCAGTATAATGAAGCTGCATGAGAAAAAATTGGACAAGCCTCTCAGTGAAAGATTGGGTGGTTAGGAAATCCATCACATTTTATCGTCCCAATGAATTATCATGTGTCATCCTTCATCTTTTTGTAATGCTTGCAAGTTGGCTCACATTATCCTGTCAGTGTTTACTCTCTCTATTGTTTAACCCTTTCTACATGTTCTTGCTAAATGCAGGAAAATGAATAATCTCTGCCAAGAAGAGGATATACCACAAAAGTGGAGAAAGGTTGATGGTTGTCAGAGAGGTTTAATATTGAAAGCCACATTAATACCAGGAAGTAAAATTGTATACTAATTGAAAAGTTTTGTTCGGTCCCATCCTAGCTTCAATACTGAATTTCTATATAAATGTAGGCTAATTTACTTACCTTTTTCTACCCTGTGATACTGAGACAATACTGACACTTACCCCACAGGGCCTTTTTGGGGATCACATGAATTGATGCCTTTAAAGCTCTCCAAACTGCCTGGCCCACACTAAATAAGTGCTCACTAAATGGAGCTTTATGCCCTTAATATTAAACTCTTCTCTAGCCTTGACTGATTGATTATGTTGTGTAGTAATGTCCATTTCTTTGCAAAATATTAAATATTGAAAAAGTAATCAAAACAGAGATATTATAAAACATTTGCACCCCTTGTGCCCTTTATCTTAATCCTTATCATTATTTTTCTTTTTACTCTGGTATTTTCAACCCTATTTAGATAGGCTCATTGTTCCTAGGCTCTCCTCTTCTAAGACTGGCTCGTTGTTGGCAATTTATTTAGAATCTCTATTCTCTCCTGAAAAAATTCCTCAACATTTTCGATTAAGATAGTTTTGTGGCCTTGGTCAATATGTTTTAATCAAAATTACCATGTGATATCCAATATTCTCTCAGTTTGTACCTGTCACTCCCCTGTACTCCACCACCTTCTCCAAATCAAAGGGCCAGAATGAGAGATGTGCTTATTCTTGGTCCCCAATGGGCTTCAAATACACTTTCCAGTTGTACTATATTTGAGGCTTCTTGTTTTCCTCTTGTTTGTAATAAAAATCACTTGCCTCCAGGTAAAATTCTGGCTCAAAATTCCTTAAAGTCCAGAAGATGCTCTGGTGTCATATTTCTTCAACCTTGGCACCCACCACCACTTATCTTTTATCTTCATTTGAAATTAATCCACTTTCAAAGTTTCAAATCTGATATTCTCTTTCAGTCAATCACTCAGCAGATTTTGGTTTACATTTATTATATTCCAAATATGCTGTTACACCCTGAGGACAAATGAAAAATATATCACAGTTTCTGCCACACAGGGCTCCATCCATCCTTCCATTTATCTTACTTTCGCCTTCCCATGGAAGGCAATTTTCATGTTCATCTTATCCTCCAGTCTCTTAACCCTCATTACTCTACCATTCCATTCCTATCTTTCTGTCTCAGTTGACCAAACTCTATCTATGATAAAACACTTCAGAAATAAACTATACCATAAACACAGGTCCTAGGCCTTCCAACATGCCCAACTGCTAATCCACAGCTTTGGGTTATCCTCATAGAACAGTTATATCCAAAATACTGGTTAGCAAAGTCTGCAAAAGCATGCTTTGTGAGTAGACACACATACAAACCAATTCATTTCTCAGCTTGGCAATTATCTTTACACTCTTTGTTTGTATAGCACAGGCAAAATGCATAGGAAACCAAGATTAAATAATAGGCAGCAGAGTACATGATTATGGCTTTGTCCCAAGTAAAACAGAGGGGACCAAGCACTAGAACTGGGACACAGGATAGAGCTGGACTAGCCAGACTCCTGATTCTGAATCACCTAGATGAATAAACTGAAGCTTTCTCAATGTCTCCTTTCTAGAGAGAGAATTGTCCCAAGTTCTGACCTAGGGTAAGTTACAGTTTAAGGTGGTATTTTTTTTAATTCAAAAATTTTTATTGTTGTATCCAATACAAAAGAAGGCACTCTTGCTTTTACAACTTGGGAATAATACCAGCTAGTATGAATTGAGAATTTACCAGGTACCAGACACTATAAATGCCTTATATGTATTAATGCATTTAATTATTTTTTTATTTTCAATTGCAGTTTACTTTCAATATTTTTTGTATTGGTTTCAGGTGCGCAGCATAAAGGTTAGACAACCATATACTTTACAAAGTGTTGCCACCAATATATCTAGTATCCACCTGGCACCATACATAGTTATTACAATATTATTGACTATATTCCCTATGCTGTACTTTACAACCCTGTGGCTATTTTGTAACTACCAATCTGTACTCCTCAATCCTTTCACCTCTTTTACTCAGACCTCCAATACCCCTTCCCTCTGACAATCATCATTCTCTATATATAGGAGTTTGTTTCAATTTTGTTTGTTCATTTATGTTGTTCTTTAGATTCCACATATAAGTGAGATCATATGGTATTTATCTTTCTCTGACTGATTTATTTCACTTAGTATACAACCCTCTAGGGTCAGCAATGTAAAATATAGAGCCTGCTTCACAGAAGTTTACAGATTACATAGGAATGTGAGTCATATACATATAAAACAGTACATCATGACAGGAGGTGGTATTTACTTCAAGCCAAATTATCAATAAAGAGAAAATAAACAATAATGTATGGACTTTATTAGACTAGGGAGCACATGAGGTGGTATTCTTAAGACTTTATTATCTAACCCCCCCTTCTCATCTTATAAGTGCCTACACTTTATTGTTTACTGCTCTCATTATTGCTAATTTTTATCTTAAACACATACCACCTCCTATCATGATGTACTGTTTCATACAACTGTGACTTTCATTTCTATGTAACCTGTAACTTATGGAAGACAGACTATATGTATTATATTTTACATTTCTTTTTTTAATCCCTCTCCATTCTCAGCTGCACAGAATATGAAGTCAATAGATACCCAGTGAGTAATGGAATAAACTGTACTAACAGAATGAACAAAACTCTAAATCTTGCTCTACTAGTTCCATTAAATGAATCCTACCTTATTCCTTTCTTGTTGGTTAAATTATGCATTCCTGCTAATAACAGATTTGAAAATGAGTCACTCCCAGAGAAGGGAAAAAACTGTGTGTGAGATGTATGTTGAAGCATGTTATACATTACTAAAGCCCGTTAATAGCTAAGATTTCTATTGAGAAACTAGAGGAAATGGTTGAGATATAATTAATTCAATTATCTATCACACATTTGGAAATTAGTTACACATTGTCATTTCTGAGTTCAGTACTCTTCCTCCAATATTGTAGACTCAGAAAGCACTGTGGTTTTCACCTAATGCCCAGTGTTCACCCAACCGAGGGACCACTGTTTCTAATGGTCCTCCAGAGCAGAATGCTATATTTGATTTATTTCTGAGTTATATTTCCCTTTGCATCTTGTACATTTTATCATAAAAATCTAAAATAAATTCTCAAACTTGGAGAACATTTTCCTCCTTGTCTTCTTTCATTACCAGATGTCTCCATCACCTGACTCTAACATAATCATGGAACACAGTCAAGTATTCCTCCCAACCAACATTTCTAACCTGCAGTTCAGTTAGTATATACAGTTAGTACCTAAAATGCATTATATCATTTCACAAACTCATTTAAATGAACTAAATCTGACCAAATGTGACACTCTATAATAGGAACAAGAAGCAAATTTAATTTTGACTACAATAGCCCATATGAAAACAAACTAGCAGCCAATGCATTTTCCATATGGCCAAAGCCTTTTGTAATTCCTAACATATTTCAGCGAATATTGGTAGATATACAGCTGCCATGGGATTTCCATACACTGAGAAGTATCAGGATCATAGAACCACTGGTTTCCTGTATTATGTAGATACAAATGGCTGTAGGAATATAAAAAGAATTCATCAGCTGACATCATAGTCTTGGATACTCTTCATAATTGATGTTCAAGATGAGTCAGTAGCAGAAACAAGACTATGCATTGGTTATCTGAGCAATGGGATAAGAGAGTTAATTCTCCAGATCATACAAACATTATGAGTGACAAGGAAATTAGGTTCAATATCTCAAATTATCTTGAGAAAAAGCCAAATACAAATATGAAGTTCTAGGAATATAAGTAAATAATGTTATAATTGCAAAAAAAAAAAAAAAAGAATGAGAAGACAAATAAATCCAGGGTAAATTTATTAGCCAAATAGCAATGCAGTTAAAGGTATCCACTGAAAAATATGCACTTGGCATCTACTCTAAATAACTAATTGATTTAGGAAAAGCTGTAATGCATACCTGGAAGGCTAAAGTTTAGTAACCTTGACACTCAAAGTCACAATAAAGCCTGACTAGCATTCTTGCTAGGATTCTGGTCTCCACAATAATGGACAGAAGGTAAAGACAGTAAAATAATTTAGAAAAACACGGAGATAGAATGATAATGCTTATTGAAAATATCTGAGGAAAAAATTGAGAGATTGATATTATTCATCCTTCAATTAAATACATAAACATGTGTGGTTGTGAGGTTTTAAATTGTTTTTGTGTTAACAAAAGTGGTGAGGAAATGTTGTTTCTCTCTCCATAAAGAGAGAAAGTGAAAAATATCTTCCAATGAAAGCAGGGATAATTTAAGAAATTTGCAAATAATATTTCACATAAAAATATATTGGTGTACAGTATGAAAACCTAAGGTTTATTCTTCTTCTATGAATATTATTAAAGGCAGAAGAGATTTTAATTACTCTAGAATTGATAAAAGTAACCTGTCTTAAAGATTTCAGTGAGTCTCTGGAGGTAATGAGGACCCTAGAGAGATCTGCTTTAGATCTAGAAAACTAATGTGGTCATACGAATGGTCAACAGCTGAATAAGAAGGCTACATACTTTGGACAGGAGGCTACCAGGTAAACAAGATGTCATCTGACATTTTCGGTTTTAAGTCAACAATACATGAAGCAGATGACATGCTTAATCAAGCAGGTAATTAGGAGGTACTAAGTGTTTATAAAAGAGAAGATTAAGGAGCCTTGTGCAATGGGAAAGCAAGTCACTCCCACCTGCAGAACCAAATAGGGTACACTGAGACTCCTCCACACTTCCTAAATAATGAACAACACTGGGGAATGTTATCTACAGCAGCTGACAGCTCCTGAGTGAAATGGCATCTTGTCCACTGCTACTGACAGCTATTTTTCTCTCTAGGGAATGCTCACTAAGGTTGGCAATTAAAACTGCTGAAAAGCAAAGAAACATTGCAGCCCCTGTCCCCTAATCCAACTTTCCTTTTTTTCCTTAGTGGGAAGCCTGTAGGAGTTAAAAAGATCCTTACATTACTGAAGAAGTACACTATGAATGTATACTGTATACTTGTCAAGACTGAAGCTTGAACTGCACTAGCTCTCTGCTTATTGGAAGGTCACATTATATGGTATGTCTGCCTTGCAAGGGAGACACCCCAGGTTGGAGGTACAAAGATTTTGAGATGGGAGTTGCAACCCATTAATCCCATAGACAATGAAATTAATGTAGTTACTACTCATTTTTTAAAAATAATGAAATGAAATAAAAATTATAAAATTTCATCACATGTAGTAAGACTATATTACTTTGTGAAGCTGTTATTTCAGTTATATATTTATGTGGGGGGATGTGGATGTAGGTGTGAATATGCACAAATACAATGGGCCATGATATAAAATACATTTCTTACTATGGTTCTGATGTGCAATATGAAACCCACTGCTCTAAGAAATTATTGGGCTATTCAAATTTAAGGGGAGATCTCTGTGCCTATGCAACACTAAACAGCCATGGGGATAAACAACGTCAAACACCAGATGTCTCCTAAACATCTGGATACTTAACAGCATGTTGACAAACTACCTGATCTTCTGATTACCTATTCCTCTTCTATTCTGGATATTTACTTTAATAAAGCAGAGCCACAACTCGTGACTCAAAGATGTCAACTCTAGCAACAATTTCATTTACATTCTTAAATTACAAAGTATGCTCATTGAATCTCCTCAATTTTTAAACTACTTTCTTCCCTAGACTGAGAGAATTAAACACTGGAGTTTAAAAGAGATTTGTGTTAAATGAGTTTGTTAAAGTCAAAGAGAAGTTCAAAAATGCGTAAGTAATCACAAGTTAAACTAATGTACACAATGAGATATTGTTGACAAATGAAAGTGATGCAGCAAAGCACAATAAACAAAAAGTGAGAAGAAATCATTTGACTTCCTTCAGTATCTGTTACATTTTAACTATAGCAGAGTCTAGATGTGGACTTTCTTATTTGAAGTTATAGGAAAGCATGCCAGTCTATGAGTTAAGGTCAGCCTCCTCTTAAGAAAGAGGAGCATACTGAGATGTAGGTTTATTACTAACAAAAGTAACTTGACAAATCACTGGTGGATAACTAGTTTCCTATAAGAAAACTTCTTTAAATGCATTAGAATTTCAAGAAAGATAAGAGCTATTAACGGAAAACATATATACATTCATGAAAAGTCATTATCCAGGTTTTAATAGTGGTTTTTTTCACCACAATTCCTGACAAAATTTGGGGGAAAAGTAAACAATAACTTTTTTATCCTGATTCCCATGACATCAGCAGGTAATCTATTGAAATCCCAATTTATTAATTTCAGTGTCATATAATTTCTGAAAAGAATCTTTAAAAAATAGTGGTTTTGCTCAGGATTGAAGTATATTTGGCACGCATTTCCCCACTAGTGGTCTAAGGTGATTGCTAGCTGAGTGTGCATTTTCCTAGGAATTTCCACAAGGACTGTAGAACAAATCAGTGGAGCAAGTATGAGGCTCAACAATGAATGAATGTGATTAATCTAGAAGTTTCATTTCATAGCCTCCTGTTGAGCTGTGCCTCCTGGTAAATTGTGAACTTCCAAAACTTAATAAATACAAGAACAAGAACAACAACAACAAAAATTAGTCATTGCCACTAAGCTTGAATTTCAGACTCAGTTTAAAACAAACAAATAAACAAACAACAACAACAACAGCAAAACTGACATCTCATTAGCTAAGGGCTTTAGGATACACCACAAAATCTCTGCCTGGATTTTCTAGATTAATAATATGGCTAGTCTAAAACATTCTAGGTTATTTGGTGTTTATGAAATGTTACACACTCATATTGTCAAGATCTATTCCCATGAGATCTTGGGATATAGCATGTTACCCTGTTCCTAGCAGATGTTTGATATTAGCCGACTGACTATTTTTCATACACGAACCATTCTAGAGCCTCTGGTTGGTCCACCAGTAACTATGAAATAACTATGTAATTTACCTGGAAAAATTTCATGAAACATCCCTCTTCAACACCAAGGGAAATATTAGAGTGCTTTAAAAAATAACCTTTGAATAAACTTTCTACAAAGATGGGAAAACAAATACAGAAACAAAAGAAGTTTCTGGTTCAGGCAAAGCAGATATAGGATAAAGATCTTCAAGAAAAAAACCTAAAAAATAAAGAAATACTCTCTCAATCTGGATGCCTACAAGCACTCTCTAGAGTCCAGACCCTAAGTTTATCCAAGTACTGGGGCTATTGTATAAGAAAGGTTTTATTGTGGTTTCTGTATAAATAAAGCAATTCTTAAGTGAGACTGAGTAAGCTTATGTTCTAATGAGCATTTAGGTCAATTGTTATTCAATCTAAACTGGTTCTTTTATTTCTTTAACAAAAAGAAAAGAGAAAAACTTAACTGAGAAAAACACTTAGGGTAGATAAAGCTTTGGCAGTATCCCAAGTGGCAGCAATTTCTATGGAATAGTTCTATCTCATGTGATACTCTCTAAGCTATTTTATTATCTGCACTAAAAAGCCAGCAAAGGCAGCTGCTGCTTCTCAGACTCTGGCATTCTCTGTTCATCCTTCCAGCTCCACACTGCCCTGCTGCAGGCCACAGGCAGAACTGAGTGTGTCCAGGATTAGTGACCTAGAACATATTCGTGGTTTCAGAAGGCAGCTCAATCTCCGTGCACAAGTGCAGCATACTCCCTGGGTAGATTCACTTCCTTCCTCCAGCAAGAGATAAGGAATGTCTATTGCTTTTCACTTTCTTTCAACACATTTCCTCCTAGACTAATATGAAGGTACTTGTATTGCATATTTTCTCTCAAAATTTTATTGCTAGTGTATTCAAAACAAAACAAAACAAAACAAAAAAGCCCTGGCTGTTGTGGCTCAGTGAATTGAACATCAGCCTGTGAACAAAAAGGTCATGGGTTTGATTCCCAATCAGGGCACATGCCTGGGTTGCAGGCCAGGTCCCCAGTTGGGGGCATGTGAAAGGCAACTGATTGGTGTGTCTCCTTCACTGATGTTTCCCTCCCTCTCTTTTTCCTTCCCTTCCTCTCTCTCTAAAAATACATAAATAAAAATCTAAAAAAAATTAACAGAGATTCCTAAAAAGCTCAGATATCTATAAAAGGAAAAAAAAAGTTTGACAATAATTCACATTTTTAAAGACATGTGTACAGTACCAAGGTACAGACCTTGAACATGCACAATGTTTTTAGTACATTGTCTAAAACAGAAACTTGATTATCTGATTTAAGGTAGCAGGCAAATGACCACCAGCAGGTATATCTTCAGAGAAGACTTGTGCTATGTATTAAATTTCTAAACACAATCCAAAATGACCCATTTTCCAAACTGTCATCACACATCCCGACTGACCTTCTTCAGAAAATGGGTATTGACATACTTGAGGGAAAAGTTAATTCTGCATGGAAAGAGGTAAAGAAACCACACAGACTGCCCCAGAGGACAGAAGTGCTTACAGACCTCGTGGACCTCTGGGTCTCTATAAAGGACAGCAGCTTCTACTCGCCATCACCCTTCCCTGTCTCTGCTTCCTTTCTTCCACCGAAATGTGCAGCTGCTGAAGTCAATTGTGACAAGGGCAGATGCCAAGAAGAACAACAGCAAAAATATGTTAATGACACTCTCAACACTACCAGTTCTTCAATTCCATTCAATTATCTGTACCTTTTCTCCTGATTTCCATGACTTCAGGACGTTATTTATCAAGTGTTCCCTAATTAATCAGGCACCAAGCTTGACTGTGCTAATGAGACTCTATTTACAGCACCCCTCCCCCAAGCTGCTCTCCACCCCTAATTCTCACATCTACTGTATAAATCCTCCTTCTCCTTTTCCTTCCTACAGTGGCCTTGGGGCTTTTGAAATGATCCTGACAAGAAGAGCTCCTCCTGACAGTTTTAAGGGTAATTAACATATAAGCAATGCCAGTCCCAAACTAGTTATCCATCATTACTCACCTCATGATAGGAACTTGCTCTGTTCATACTCAGTGAGTCACAAATGCACTTCCACTTTTCTCCTTCCCATTCTCTAGATCCCCTCTCTCTCACTCACAATCCCATGACTCTCCCCCTTATTTTTATTCACCTTTGGGCAATTTTTCTTTTCTTTGCCAGTTCCTCGTGCTCACACATTATAATTAGTCATTCCATTCCTTCCTTTTAATCCAGCCATAAAGACAGTATTTTTCATTCTATCTTTGTGAAAATCTTTGAAGGTTTGTAATTCTTCTCCTGCAGTTCTTTTTAGTTTTCCTACATTTTGCTTATCGGTAAATGTTCTTTCTTTTGTTAAAACAAAACAACTTTTCCCGTTTTTTTAATTATGCATGTAAGGCACTCCTCCAATTCCCTCTGGGTAGGGTACTGTGAATTAGGGGTACTATTTTGACTGTTCTCCAGCTACATCAGTCTCAGGCTCCTGCCATTAGTCACTGCCTCTGCCTTCTGTCTCTGAAGACAGAATACCTCTCTTGAACATATAACCCTCAAGTAGTCTGGATAGAAATTAAAGGAGGATCTTGGCCTCCCATTCTTTTCTCAGGTGCTCTTAGAAAAAGCAACAAACTCTTATAGCAAATAGAAAAGGCCACTCCAATATCACTTTTTTACTCTCTTTATTGTTAAGAAAACGTCATTATTCCTCACCATAATCAGATACCTAAAACTCAGAAACTGACTCTAAGTACAATCATCTCATTATAAGAAAAGAAAGTTGGCACAAACAAGTAATAAACTAGGCCTAAAGTCATCTAGTTTTTAAGTGATACAGCTAAGACTTCAGTCACATTCTCTTGAATCCTATATTTCAGAGCTTTTGGATTACTTTCCAGGATTCCACTACCTGGACAGGATAAATTGACCCTAAGCCTCATGTAAACCTAACCTTTGTCCCTTCTTTAAACGTGATAAAACATAGTCCCACTTAGAAAGTTTAAGGGAAAGAGGGGCCCAGTTTTTACTACCAATACATGTGATAAAAAAAAAAAATAGTGGCACCAGTCTACTAATCTAACTGAATGTGAACCTAACAAATTCCTCTCTTCCAGAGATTATGTAACTCTATTCCTAAAACCCTATTTAAATAATATGTATATGGAAAAAAATAAATCATTCCAAAATTATTATTTTCATACTTAAATTAGATATGGTTTAATTATAAATTTTGTGATGGTCTGGGTGTTGATTTTTTTTACCTCATCAACTAATTTTCTTAAGATTAGAAACTCTCCAAGCATGAACCTAAATACAACTAAAAATAAAATAAAAGCTTTATAGCCGTATGTTGTTTTCTTTTTTTCTGAATGCAATGAGACATTTTTCCACAGATATAAGCAGACAGCAGAAGTGTTTGGGAAGAGGAAGACCCTGGTCAAACCTCCTAGATAAAAATAAATGTAGGTTGTTGAATAGAAATTCTCATTTTAATGTAGACCAATTTTTCAATTATTTCTGTTATCACTATCACTTGTTGTGTCCTACTTAAGGACACAACAAGTGTTAGTGCCTTAAAGACATTCTTTTGTTTTACCATCCTCACTTAGATCTATAATCCATATGGAATGGAATGTTGTACATGATGTACGGAACTCTTATCCGTAACATATAAATGATTCTTAGAAATCAGTAAGAACTGGGCAGATAATAGAAAAACAGGCATGAAACTTCAACTGTAACTCTAAAAAGAGGATATACAAATATTGATAACACATGAAAAAGTGCTTAAATTATCTAGTTACCACAGATATTAAAATGAAAACAAGGTTACTATAAAACATCCAACAAAATGGTCAAAATACAAGACAAATGCTTCAAATGTTGAAAAGGACATGGAGTACTTGATACTCCAAAATGTGCTGGTAAGGGTATACATTAGTATAACCTCCTTGAAAAACTTGGCAGTAAATTTCAATATATAAATACCCTATGGCCTATAAACACCATTTATTTTCCAATGGGAAAGCATATATAGAGTCAACAAAATACAAGTACAAGGATGTTCATAGCAATATTTATAATCGCACACAACTAGAAACAACTCAAATGAACATTCACAGTAGAATGGACAAAGAAAATATATTAATATAATAAATATAGTATAGAGCAAGGATACATGAAATTCTATGGATGACTCTTACAAACAAAACATTGAGCAAAAGAATCCAAAGGCAAAAAAAGAGTGTGTATGTAAATTTTCAAAGCAAGGAAAATAAATCTATGGTGGGAGATGATGCTTATCCTTGGATATCCGGTACTACAGTGTCTGTCAGGGGCATGGCATGATTCTGAAGAATCGTAGTGTTCTAGTTTTTGATTTGGGTGATAGCTACACAGGTGTACACTTGTGACTTAATAATTTCTTGAGACCCCTCTGGCTTTAGTAAAAAGAAATATGTATAGGGAAAAAAATACTTCATCAGACAGTGGTTCTAGTGTTGTTTTTTGAAGCCTAAGGAATAAAAGAGCTGAAGGTAAAAATACAAAAATAAAATCACCAGCCAGTACTTTTAAACACCTATTATGCATATATCTATGAATACTAAAGTAAAAACAGACACTTAACCTCAAAGGAGAGAGAGAATGTAGATAGTCTTCTGTGGCTAGGAAGTAGTACCTCTGGAAGAAAGAACTAGTAACAAAAATAGTAAAATACACTAGAAGTTAGTTTGTGACTATTGTTTAACTGAGGTGGACACAATACATGCCAGTAGAAATATACAGGACGCAGTATTTAACACTTAACAGCATTGCAATAAAGTGATACAGTCAAGACATGGATTATAAATCTGGAAATCACCTGAAGATAAGACAGAGTGAAAACTCAGAAGATATGTGGATCCATAGTAGGTAAAGCAGTCTAGGACTAGAGGAGGCAGAAGATAGTAAGAGAACCTGAAAGGCAAAATACATTATCATAGAAGCCCAAGTAAAAGTAGTAATCGGATCTTTTCACAAATACCCTGTCTCTTCTTTTGAGCTTAAGATAGGATTGTACTTTCCTGCCCATTTTGAAGTTAAGAGTGACCAGTTGGTTTGATTTGTTTCATAAAATATGAACAGCTTTAATGTGTGTCACTTCTGGGTGGAAGTTGAGGAAGTAGTTTGCGACTTGCCTGCCATAGTGATTGTGGAGGTTGTGAAGATTATGAGATGAATCTTCCCAGAGCCTGGGTTGTAGAATGACTCCAATGTGGAGAGTGTCCCAACCTCAGACTCATATTAAACATGTAGCATTGAAGCAAAAGAAAAAAACAAATAGCACCCTTATTTTATTGCCCTCACCTATCCTATAGATCCTCAAGCAAAGATCAATGCTACAATTCAACCTTTTCTGTTTCCACATTCAGATGGCTAAACACTGCTAGGAAAAATTAGGTAATCACACTACTACAAATTTTAAATCTGCAAAACCAGTGGAACCTCAGCCTTTTATCTAAATTCAGACAGTTTCTGCTCCTATTTTTACTTTTCCAAACTTTAATCATTGTCCTCTAGACTCTATGCCATTTCAGCAAAGCATCTACCCCTCCTGAAGCATCAAGAGCACTAAGGCTGTGAGATCTAAACTTTTGGTACATTCACTCTTGCCCTCTCAAACTAACTTAAATTCACCCATATTCATCCTTATCTTCTTTCTTTCAATCTTATAAGATGAAGTGCCCTTACTTACGATTAAGCAATCCTTCACCCAAACAATTTAGTACTGCTTCTTCTGGGACTTTGTCCCACTATATTGTCCTTCTCCTCCCATCATTTTCAATCTACTACTCCTGATTCTTTCCCCATTGATCTATGTCTGTGCCATTAACCCTGGCTTGAAATTAACTCTTCCTCTAGCTACCATAAACTCCATCTCATTCCCAGAAAAGTAGACTCACTCCTAAACCCATCTTACATCTACCATTCTACGGCAAACCATTCTTAATATATTATACCAGAATTACTAAAGACCAAACGATTGCCAATTAGATGTACATTATTAAACCTGTATCTTATTCTTGGTTTCAGTGAAAACTGCTGACTTCTTCCTTATTAAAAATCTCTAGTATCTTAGTGTTAGTGACTCTACATCATCCTTGTTCTCTTTGTAGCACTCACTGCCCATTCTCTTCTTCTCTGTCATTGATGTGTGCTCCTCCCAACAAGCTTGAAATGTTGATGATATCTACAATTCTCTCCTTGGCCCACTGTTCTTCTCACTTTGTACAGTTTCCCTTAATGATTCCATTCAATCACATGATTTCAACATTATCCATATGCTTATGATTTTAAGCCTAAATCTTTTCCAGATTTATTCCTTAAGCTTGAAATCCATAGTCAACTGAATATCCTGTAGGCAGAAATCTCAAAGATAATATGTCTAAAAGTGAATTCATTTCTTTTCTTCCTAAACCTAATTTTCTTCTCACATTCTCTAAATTAATGGAATTAACATCTAGCCACTGATCCAAAACAAAATCCCAGGTTTTATCCAACTTTGGCATATAATACATTACCTACTTTTTATTCTTTTGGGCCTTATTATTTCAACCTGATTGGCCACTGCAAATTTCTCTAAAATTTTCTTGGACAACTTTGTAGATATAGCATCCTTGATTAACAGCTTTTTTTTTTTCTTTCAGAACTTTGACTATATTATCCCACTCCCTTCTAGTCTGCAAGATTTGTGCTGAAAAATCTGCTGACTGGGGTACCCTTGTATGTGACAAGTTGTTTTCCCATTGTTGCTATTAATATGCTCTGTCTTCAACTTTTAACAATTTAATTATAATATGTCTATGTGGGTGTCTCCTTTGATTCATCATGTTACGTACCTCTGGATCTGGAAGCTAGGTTAGGACACCTATCAGCCATTATTTCTTTCAATAATCTTTCTGCCCTCCTTCTCCTTCCAAGACTTATGTAACACATATATTGGTCCATGTAATGGTATCCCATAGTCTTAAGCTATCCTCACTCTTTTTCATTCTTTCTTTCTCCTTGCTCTTTTTATTGAATGAGTTCCACTGCCCTCTATTTGAGTTCACTGATCTGTTTTTCCACTTGATCTAGTCTGTTGTTAAACCCCTCTATTGAATTCCACAGTTCACTCATTGCATTTTTCAGCTCTCTAATTTCTCTTTGGTACATTTAAATACTTTCTATTACTTTGTTGAAATTGTCACTTTGTTTATGCATTACTCTTTTTGACGAGCATCTTTATGACTATTCTTTTGACTTCACACTGGAAAAATCCCTCACTTCAGTTTCATTAAGATTGGTTTCTGGAGATTTATCTTCCTCTTTTGTTGGAACATATTCTCCTGTTTCTTAATTTTCCTTCACTTTCTGTGTTGGTTTGTGTGCCTTAGATAAAACAGTCATCATTCATCATTTCCAATCTTGAAAGATTAATCTCATGTGAAAGATAAACCTTGTCAATTACCTGACCTAAGTTCTTGGTTGCCTCTCAAACTTTTTGATTGTCTAAGTCCTTATCTTTGTTATTAGTGGCTCCCAGTAGTTGAGGGTATGCCAAGGCTCATCAGTATCCCAAAGGTGTGGGAAATATCCATATATCTGTTCATTTTTCCTGAAGACTATTAATTGCCTGCCACTTCAGCTTTCCAATGCAGTCTAATTGGAAGCCTGACTTTTATTCAACAGCTAGAAAAGTTGGACCATTAGATATGCAGTCTAACTGCTATCAGAGAGGAACCAGGAGCTAATTTTTGCTTATTCCCTCTGTACCTACCCAAAGGGAATAGTCATTGGGAGATTTTTGTGTGCCTAAATAGCAACACCACTTTGTTTTGTGTTGTCATGGGGACTGAATGCCTAGCCCCGTCAGTTCCCACAGCTATGTGATTTGGTAGCTAATTTCTTGGTTAGCAGCCATAACTCTTGGGAGCACAGGATATGATAACTCTTTCCAAAGAGAAGCTGGAAGCTTGATTTACTCTTGGAGTAAGCCAGGGGAATACAGCCGAGGACATGCCCACCAGCTCTATCAGGCTCCCCAGAGGATTCCAATCAGCTCCCAGATGTGGTTTGATAAGAAGATGGAATTGCACACAGCAGCTGGGCAAGTATGCAGTCAAACACCTTCTAGGTAGACAATGGGAGATAAGTGTTTCTGCCTGCTCCCTCTGCACAAAGTTGGGTGTCAGGAGATAGCTGCAGGAAATGCTTAAGCACCTGCTTGAAAGCTGATTTTTATTGTTGTTGTTTAATACAGTATTATGGGACTCAAGAATTCTGAGTTGTCTATCAGAGCTAGGTGACTAAAGGACTAAAATACCTTGGATGATCACTGCAAGAATCAGAGCACTTCATGTGTGGACAATCTCCTTCTAGGGAGAATGTGGCAATTTGGTTTCATTGTTGGAGCAAGCCTGAGGGAAAATATGGGGCAAGTGACCACCAGCTTTTTCAGAATCCTGGAAAAAGGAGGATCACATTCAGCAGCTAGATGTAGGTTGATTAGAGAAGCTGGAACCTCAGGCAGAAGTTAGAAAGTTATGCAGTCAAACCTCTTCCAGGCAGAAACTAGGAGATGATATTTTTGCCTACTTCCTCTACACTGATCTTAGCTACAAAGCTGGGGTAGGGGGTGCTCTGTACCCCTTTAAAATCTGCTTTGTTTGCTATATTACTGTGGGATTCATGAATGCAAGCCCCATTGACTTTCAGAACCTTAAGAGCTGAGATGTTAGACTTGTGGTCCAAACCCTTCACTCCTCAGAAAGAAGCCAGAAGTGGTGGTTTTCTTCTGATTGTATGGTGCTGTGCCAGGGATGGGAGTTTATAGTGAGAGTGAGTCTCAGCCTTTCCTATCAATTTTGATGTAGTTATTTTCTCAGTCACCCAATGTGTAAGAGTCACTCATTCAGTTTCTTTTATTCTCTCAGATGGCATTGCTCCACTGGTAGCTGTATATTCGGTGTGTTCATACAAGAAAGTAGATTCAGGAGCCTCCTATGATTCTCTTTCAATCTTCAGAATTCCCTGGGTAGGATAACTTTAAAACATATGTTCTACACTGCCTTCCAAATTTCCTCAGAAGGATTAAACATTAGTTACCCACAATGGTAATCTACTTGAAAATGTGCCCTCTTTTGCACAAATTTCCTTCTCTGCATTACTTCCTCATTTCCCTGCAGGATTTTCTCCCTCTTCAAATTACACTACTTCCACTTCCATTCTCACTTCAGAGTCTACTTCTAAAAAACTCAGACCAAGATGTCAACTCATTTGATCACATAACAAACACTTGATTTGAGTTGGTAACTATGCCTGGTCTCTATCTGCATCATTTCACCACGATTTGCTCTTTCTGTACCTCTTCCCTGGCCTTTTCAAAGATCTCCATATTCATGTCTCTCCTAATCCTGCCTACCTCAGATCCATCCTCTGCATTGATAAAACAGTAAGATCTTTAAAAAGCAGATCTTCTTGTGTCACTTATTTGACTGAACTTTTCAGTCCCCCACCACCAAAAGGGAAAGCTCAAGATACTGGTAATGGAATGGAAGATCACTAATGACCTTTCTGGTCCTGCCTGTTTTCAGTTTCATCTCTCTTACCTCTCCTGTTATATTCAAATAACACCAACTGAATTATACTCTCACTCACTCATCCCTGTCCCATCCTATATATCTAAATAACTAGATCTCACCTCTACCCTACCTTACTTAGAAAGATTGCCTTTCTCTTCTTAACATATACCTCAGTATACCATCTTTTAAGATCAACATCTACTCATCCAAAAAATATTTTCAAAACTACAGTGCAAGGCTAAAGTCAACAAGCTTTCATATAACTGCCTACATATATAAATTCCATGTCAGATCATAATATCCTATTTATGCCTAGATTATTGCAAATGTCTCCATATGGAGATCTCTCCATGCCTTGAGTTTCTTCCCCCTTTTAATCTAAATGGCACATTTCTACTGATGTTAATTTTCTAATAGATAATTAATAGAAAGCCTCAGCTAAATTGTGTATCTAACCCCATTGTTAATCACTCCATTATGATCTTCTTTTTAAGTCAGATCAAATTACTTTCCTCAATGCCATTCTGCAAAGCTCCTGAATGCTTCTATGCCTTTGTACATTCCCCTGACTGCAATGGGTCTATTCACCTATTAAATCATCAATAAATCATCAAGTTTTATCTCAAACATCACTGTTCTAAGGTGCTTTCTCCAATACCTCTCCTCCCCAACTATTAGGAATTCCTTCTACTGGATTTTCTTAACACTGGCAAATATTCCCTTTCTAATACTCACTTCATTTCCTTGTAATTATTTGTAAGTGCCTCATGGGATATTCTTTCTCTTCTTAGCTCAATATCTGATACTCAGTAAACATATCATAAAGAATTATTAAGAACAAATAAGTGAATGAGTAAATTAATGAAAAGAATAACTAATTTTCAGTAATGATAAACAAATATAATGACAGAGAAGCAAACAATTTTGCTCACCATGTGGATGAGCCTTAAAGGAACTTTGGTCCTTCCAAGTGACAATTCTCACCCTCAGAACTTGAAAGTAAACTTGAAAACAAAAGATGGGAAAAACTAGAAATGAATAAATACAGGAGGAAAGGAACAAAAAGTGGGGGAGGGGCAGATAAAATAGAGGAAAGAAAAAAACAAAGATAATATTGCATGTAACACCCTCATCAATGTTCACCTTCTAGATCTAAGGAATCAGCTTTCTATAGCAATGATATAGTTTATTCCTATATATAGAATCCTTATACTCTGCTTCAGCTCAAGGTGCATGTGATCACAATAGATGAAGCAATGAGAGAGCAAGCCTCATTTCCCGCCGGAAATTTTTTTCGTATCATATCATATCATATCATATCATATCATGTCTTTTCAATTGCCACCAGAAATTTCAACTTCCAGACATGAGAAGCAGCATGTTATGTTAAAGCACAGAAAGAAAAATAGGCATAACGAAATTAAGTCTCCAGGATCTCAGGTAGAAGGAATATCATCCAAAATAAAGCAAATTATTTAATGGACTACAGCCACTGCTGGTCATTGCAGTAATCAGATGAATGGAAATACATTACAGCCCCACTTTTGGGTTGGGTTGCATGCTCTAAACATCTGTCTGCTATGAGAAAGAATGTGTTCTCATTCCATTCTGTCTCACAAGTTTCAGATATACACAGAGGTAGAAATTCATTAAGACAAATCTATCATTTAGGCTTTGCAGCAAGGGATGTGGAGATTTAGGAACAACAGGTCACTCAGGGGACAAACACAGATACAGATTTAACTAAAATACTGACTTTTGGATCAAATCTAAAGCCAAATGGTAGAAGCTGTAAACCATCTAGTATAATAAGAGTAAAATGGTACTGTTACATCTTCTCACTATATACCTCCATCCCTTTATCTCTCTCTTCTCCCTGTCAGTGAGAAATCCAAAATATTTCACTATAGTTAAACATTGGAGGATCCTAAACCCTCTCTGTAAAGTTCTGAGGGTTTCTTCTCTCACAGATATTCCATTAAATATAGGTCAACAGATGAGAGTCTTGGAAGATAAAAACATCTGTCCAGTAACTTTCATTAATCAAACAGTAAAGACATCATTTCCACTTTCCCTTGAGTGACATGTTTCTGCTTCATCCCATGGCCCTTTCCTCATCTCCCTTCTCATGCTATCTTTCTGTCTTTCTATCCTCCTGTTATAACAACAACAAATTCCTCAGAGCCGTCAAACATATCACACCTTGGTAATAGCCTGAACAAGGATGTTTTTGAAAAGGCAATGTCTGAATATGACAAATGACATTAGCCCTGTGTTTGGCAGGGTCACAGCCAAAGCTGAGCCTGATATTTACAGTATGCTTTATGAAACCACAAACATATTCTTTAATCCCATGGGATGTCATGTCACACAGAACATATGCAATTAATCTCCTATTGTGACATTTATCACCCTTCTCCTCAGGCAAGCCTCTCTCAGGGATGGTTAAGTAGCCACTGCTGCAGCTGCCACCTATTAGCAATAGTCACATGTGTCTGTTGCGGTGTTTGGCATCAGTGCAACGCCTTACTTGAAGAGGCAACACCCTACATCAGTGCCATAAAGAAGTGAGCCTTGAAAAAAGGCTCAAACCTAATAGGCCATGTAGCAAAATCTTTCCCCACAGGAATAAAACATTAAATGCTTGGAAGAGACACTGGCCTTGGGAAAATGACTGTCATAAGTTTTAAGCATTATATGAATTTGCCTTAATTTAGTTCTAGCATGACCATTTATTTCAAGACTTGAATACACTGAAATTATAAAAGTTTTAGTATTAGAAAGTATGGGTTTTAATCTCTATAATTGCCTGAATGAAGACAATGCTAAATGATATGTACAGCTAACTAAAGTTTATTGAAAAAATTAAATGCTACACCTCCATAATCAGCTTATATTTGTATATTATATCCAAAATTATAGTTCCAAGTTCTACCCTTCTATGATTATTGCCCTTATAAAGGCTCAGAGACAGACACCTGAATGTTCCAAGATTATTTCTCCAGCAACATGAAGACCACAGGATGGGGCCTGACATCCGTATCTCAATGCCATTATAGCACTGAAAACTCTTACAATTTGTTAGCTACGCAAGAACAGTTGTTAGCTTCAGCCTGAGCAACTGCTTAACTAGCAGTGCCTGACCATGATGCACGTTAAGATTGGCATTTGTTTGTGTAACCCCTCTGTGAACACATGCAGGGTTAAATTCAATTTTTATATACTGGCTTTAACTCCATTTTTTTCTCTAAAAGAAAGCATATCAGTAAGTTACAGTTTCTTATTCAAAATAGAGTCTAATCAATACAAACAAACCATTCACATTATGTTAGAATTTCACTATGAAGAGCAAGATACTTGCAACAAAATTCACAGCTCTTAGGCAGACTTTAGGGTGTCAAGACACTACTGTTGATCCATGAGTCACCATAGTAATCATCGTACATGCCATCTATTACAAACACAGTGCTAAGGACTTTGTGTTACATTTAATCATCATCACAGGCACAAAGTATTAGATTACCTGCCCACAACTGCATGACCAATAAAGTTTTAGATCCAGGGCTTGAATCCAGTTCTTCCTACTCCAAAGACTGTGTTCAACCACTGTCTACATTTACAATGTAGATCTTGCTTTGCCCAGTGTGGCTCAGTTGGTTGGGAATCATTCCGCAAAGCAAAAGACTGCTGATTTGATTCCTGATCAGGGCATGTGCCTGTGTTGCAGGTTCGGTCCTTGGGTCACTTTTGAGAGGCAACCAATTGATGTTTCTCAGATTGATGTTTCTCTTCCACTCTTTCTCCCTCTCTTCCCCTCTTTCTAAAAATGGGTAGATAAAATCTTTTTTAAAAAAGAGTATCTAGGTCTTGGCAAAATATGACTGCAACCTGTATTTGTAGCCTTATCCTTCAAAATTTTAGAGCCACGTCAAATAAATTCTCTCAAATATCTTCTCTGAAAATTCCACAGATGTTATTTCTAGTGCAATGGTTACCAACCAGGGCAATTTTGACCCCATGAAATATTTGGCTATCTTTAGAGACATTTTTGGTGGTCACAACTGGGGAGATATTACTGACATGTAATGGGTTATAGATGTTGCCAAGCATACAACAATTAATGAACAGGAAATCATCCATTACAAATAATTATCCATCTATCTCAACATATCAATGGTAGGAGATTAAGAAACCCTGGTATATTTCATAATGGTTCTTGTAACTTCCTTATGGAATTTAGTAATATCTTTCTTAATTGATATATGAAATATTCACAGAGGTCGAAGACTATGGCTTACACAATTTTGTGTTCTACATCTCTTTTCCGAAGAGTGACTAAGAGGGGCTTAACATTTAATGATCCCTCCACTACCACTGACTCTTTAAGGGAAATCCAGAAATGCACATTGCAAGGTCTAGGTAAAACAATGGCTGTATCATAGATCTATACATTTTGGAGATGGAAAACAGATAAGAAAAACAACAATCTTATTTTAAGACATGGATTATGAAAACCAAGTACATTGGTTAAGGTCATAGAGCAAGTGCCACTTTCTTGGTCCTCAGACTAGGATGTATCTTAAATAAAAGCCAAAGCTATAAAAGCAAAACATCAAAAATAGAAAACATCTCTTCAAAAAGTAAAGTTTATCTTTTCCCAGGAGAGTAAAATTCTCCTCATGCCATGCGTTAAGTGCATGAGTTGTATTTTTTTAATCATAAACATGCTATGCATCAGTGCTTCCTCTAATCACACTGACAGTGGCGATCAATGCCTTTTACAGAGATTTGTGGAAACCACAAAGAGTCAAACGTGGCTACTATGGAGATAAATGTCCTTGAAGGCTCTCAGCCTTAGCTCACCACTAAATGCCTCCTTGGAGGATGTTTTATTTTATCCCCATGTTATTATTGGAATGGGGCAGTGGTTCAGTACTGACTCAGAACAGTATCCAAGGACCTAGTTTATGACTCACATGCAAGATCCCTCCAGACTGAATTCTCTTTCTTATTATCTCTTGTCCCAGTCCTGGTGATTCCTCATCCAATTAGTTCATGAGATCTCTTAAGTGACACCATAGGAAGTTCTTTATTAAACACACATACATATATAAGCACACACACACCAGAATTTGAAATTTGAACCAGATTGTGTCTTCTATAGAGATTAAGGTCTGTGCCTCCTTTACCTGACCCAGTTCACCCACCTCTTAATAACTCGTTCACTACTGCTAACAAAATTACTTCTTAATCATGTGAAATTCTCACAATATCATATGGATATGTGCACCAGCAAAAAAAGATCAGGCCAAAGAGCTTAGAGTGCCTCACTTCAAAAGGGATTGTCTGTTGCTGTATCCTCAACAGCTTGTGCTCAACTGAGAGAAACCAAGCAGAAGAGAATGCCACACCAGCCCAAGATTAAGGCAAGATGCACTCTGTGCCAATAAATAAGCACAGTCACAAATAATGGAGCAAGGTTAACCTGCTGTTTGACACACTTATCCTGAGTCTCCAGATCTCTCTTGAGAATATATACCAGGGGCCTTCTGAATTACTTGAAAAGACAGCTCTCCATTGGTGGATTCCCCACTTATGGACAAAAAATGGAGATACTATATTTTATTACTCAAGGGAGAACCTTTTCCTCTTCCCAAACTAGTGGCAGATCTATGTGTCAGAGTACTGTGCTGCATACAATATTTTCTAACCATGTACTCATCGCAGAGCCTTCTACTTAACTCCCTCCTCTGTCACACAAAATTCCCACATAAATGTTAATGTATTAGACCCATGAACAGAAAGGTATGAATCTCTCAGCATTTTATGATTTCACTTCTATTCTTCAAAAGCCAAATTAAATCCCAGAAGGAAAATTATATTTTGTGGATACTGCAAATAGTGTTTTTTAATATATGTACAGCTTCATAATGATATTACTATTATTAATAGTGACAATAATGAATAAATTTGCTACTAGAAAATAAGTAGTAGTCCAGATTTTATAATCCTGTTAAACACCTCTGTATTTTATATGTTCCATATTATTTTTTCTTTATGAGATGACCTGAGTCACATATGTACTTAATATATAGCTTCCTAGGGATACAAGAAAATGGAGCTATAAGTTTTTATCTTATCTCCATCATGTGTGATGAATATTAAAGTATGCATATGTATAAAAATACTTTCTATTGCTTCAGCTATTTGTTCTAATGGGCTGAGATTATATTCCATATGATTTTATTTTAAAAAGCTATGTTTTTATCCACAAACATTTAAATAAAAAGGAAATAAATTGGCAACCAAAATCACTCACCAAAATAAAACTATCTACAAATAGTGTGTTATTTCCTCAATAACTTTTGTCATTGACCACTCCAAATAACAGTCCAAAAGTAACCACAAGCAATATTACTATACTGCAGAGCTAATTCTGAAATCATAGCCTAAGAAAGAGCAGTCATTTTTTAAATATCCTTTAAAGGTTTTGAGTGGATATCTCACTTTGACATCTCCTGCCCTTTAATACCTTTGATAATCTACTAAACTTCCCTTACTATAAAGGAAACTATCATAGCAGAGAGGAGGACAGGAAGAAAACAGTATAAGGAAGAGGATAGACAGAAAAGGAATATCATTGTATTGATATTTGATGTTAAAACAAAAGACAAATGTCCACTGTGTCCAAGAATTGAAGAATTCATCCTATTGTCTGATTGATAATGTGTCCAAATAGTTCAATTTTCAAACTACCCACCTGTTTTATTGTTGTGTATGCATTCAGTCATACAGCACAGAAGAACAGTAAATGCATTTTTGATTAGCCTGGATTTGATGAGAAGATCACCATACATATTTTCTTTGCTTAATTATTCAAATATTTTTAAGTTAACAGGGTCAGGTAGGTTGTGGCCTCTTGACACACGTAACAAATAGTTCTTGGTGTTTTCTACTGGCATTAAAATGTGGAGTGAATCAAGGGTCAGCACTGCAAGGGAGCATGGAAACACACTGGCAGTTCCCAGGGATGCTCAAGGTTAGAAAATCCAGAGGTCCTCAAGTGCTACTATGGTTACCTCTGAAGTTCCTATTGCTCTGAAAAGATTATTCCAGTGGGTTTCAATATGTATTGTGTATCAGAATCATCTGAAGGGCTTGCTAAATCACAGATTGCTGGGCCTCCACCAAGAGTTCCTGACTTGGTTCTCTTTAGTTTGTTCATTCATCTTATTTTTTATATTCCATATACAAGTAAAATCACATGGCATTTGTCATTCTCTCACTTATTTCACTGAGCATACCTACTAGGTTCATCCAAGTTACTGAAATGGTTAAGATTCATTCTTTTTTATGACTGAGTAATATTCCATTTATATATATGTATATATATATACATCTTCTTTATCTATACATTTATCAATGAACATTTAGATTGCTTCCATCTTGTCTATTGCAAATAATGCTGCAATGAATATAGGGGAACATATCATTGTAACAGAGAATAAATTGGTGGTTGCCAGATGGGAGGGAGGCTAGGGAAATGAGTAAAAAAAGTGAAGAGATGGAAGCTACAAATTGGTAGGAATAAAAATAGTCACAGAGATATAAAGTAAGATGTCATATGGGTATTAGACTTAGTAGAGTGGTCACTTCTCAAGTTACATAAATTCTAATCACTATGTTGTATACTTGAAAATAATATAATGTATATTAACTGTAATAAAAAATATAGTTTCACGTCTTTTTTTTAATAAGGGAGTCTCTGACTTGGAAGAACTAAGGTAGCCTCAGAATTTGCATTTCTAATGAGTTTCTACATAATACCCATGTTTCTGCTTTATTTTTTTTAATATTTTATTTAGTTATTTTTAGAGAGAGGGGAAGGTAAGGAGAAATAGAGGGAGAAAAACATCAACATGTGGTTGCCTCTCACATGGTCCCTACTGGGGATCTGACCTGCAACCCAGGCATGTGCCCTGACTGGGAATTGAACCAGAAACCCTTTGATTCACAGCCCGAGCTTAATCCACTGAGCTACACCAACCAGCCAGGGCCCCATGCTTCTGCTTTAAAAACTACATTTTCACCCTGGCTAGTGTGGCTCAATGGATTGAGTGCTGACCTGGAAACCAAAGGGTCTCCAGTTCAATTCCCAGTCTAGGGCACAAGCCTGGGTTGCAGGCCATATCCTCAGGAGGGGGTGTGCGAGAGGCAACCATACATTGATGACTCTCTCTCTCTCTCCTTCTCCCTCCCTTCCCCTCTCCAAAAATAAATAAATAAATAAATAAACAAACATAAATAAATATATAAAAACTACATTTTATGAATCACTGTTCCATTCAATAACATGGAGATTTTCTGGACAGTCTTATTCTGTGTTCTACAATATGAATCCCATTTCCACATTAAATAATATATACCACCACCACAATCTGGGATTGAAAATTAAAAATTTAATAAGCTAACATTTCTCTACTTGGTATCAAACATTTACTTTATAAAAATAATTCATTGGCCAAGTATTGGAAGCAACCTAAATGCCCATTTGTAAATGAGTAGATCAAAAAACTATGGTACATTTACACAATGGAATACTATGCAACAAAAAGAAAGAAAGCTCCTACCCTTCACAATAGCATGGATGGATCTGGACAGCATCATGCTAAGTGAAATAAGCCAGATGGTGAAAGACAAATACCATATGACCTCACCTATAAGCGGAACCTGATCATCGAAACAAATAAGCAAGCAAAATATAACCAGAGACATTGAAATAAAGAACAGAGTGATGATAACCAGAGGGGAGGTGAGAGGGGAAAAATGAGGGAAAGAAGGGGAAAGGTTGTCAAAAACATTTATAATAGACCCATGGACAAAGCCAAAGGGAGGTAGGCTCTAGGGTGGGAGGTGGGAGTGGGTGGGGCAGGGGGATGGGAGAAAATGGAGACACCTGCACTTGAAAACAATTTTAAAAAAAGAAAAGAAAAAAATTCATTGGTATGGATACCCACAAATGGATATGGTTTACTGTACAGCTATATAGATTTTATTAAAGAACATTTAATTCCACTGACACAAGAAAATATAGAGTATAGAGTCATCTTTTATAATTTCAGTTTAAGTATTAAAAATATTACAATCAATGTGTAGAAGGAATAGATTATACATTTGACATCATTTGTTTTTATTTTGGGGGGTTTGGGGGGTGCAGTGGTAGTCTTGTGCAGAATGATATCATATGGTTTTTAATTTTAACAGTTTCATAAAGCCTATCTTCCAAGGTTATTCTGTCCTAAAAATATTTCATTAAACATAAAACTGTAAACTGTCCACTGTGTGCATGGTACCTTGTCAAGTCCTTTGGAAGATTAAAAAAGAAGATGAAAGTATCTAACTTAGCTAAAAATTACTGCAAAGAGGGGTTGGGTTCATACCATACAATAAGGCAAAAGACAAAATTTTATACAAGAAAATTCAGAACTCATAAAATAGAAGTATAATAAAAGTACTGTGGTATAGCTTACCACTTTTAGAAAAGCTCTAACTTTTTAAAAAATAAAACAGTGATCATCACTATCAATTGATGAGATGTGGGACTTGTGAATATTCTCTGCCTATACCTCTCATTCTATTGAGTGTTGTTACTTATCTTTTCAGTCTTCTCCTATAATAAAGTTATTCCAATTCCTTTGATGTTTTTTTCAACCAATATTGAATGAGCTTTAGATAGCAGGCATTTTGCTGGACAATGGGTAGCAAAAGTTGATCAGACCACATGGCATCTCTCTAAAGCTCTTTCAAGTCTAATAGGAGAAGACGGAGAAGTAAAGAGGTATCTGTGCCATGGTGTGGTAAACACTAAGAACTGGGAAAAGCCTTTCAACTAGACACAGTAAGATTTTCTAAATGACTTTATATGCGAGACAAATCTTGAATTAATTGTAAGAGACATCAATGTTGGAATAGAGATTTTTTGTTTTTTTTTTAAGATTTTATTTATTTATTTTTAGAGAGGGAAAGGGAGGGAGAAGGAGAGAGAGAGAAACATCAATGTGTGGTTGCCTCTCATGTGGTCCCCACTGGGGACCTGGCCTGCAACCCAGGCATGTGCCCTGACTGGGAATCGAACCTGTGATGCTTTGGTTTGCAGCCCGTGCTCAATCCACTGAGCTACGCCAGCCAGGGCTGGAATAGAGTTTTTTAGCAGAGGGAACAGTAAGCCAAATGGCCTCAAATCATGATAGAACATGTGGGTTTGTTAGGAAAACTAAAGGTGTTCAGTAATGGTTGGAGGAAAATGATGTGAAGAAATAATAAAAATAATTAGTCCACTAAGAACAAAAACAGATTTGAAAAGGGGCTATTCAAGTCATTTAAGGAACTTAGGTTTTACACCAAAGCAGTTGGAATCCACAGGATTTTAAGAGAATGGCAGAATAAGATTTGTTTCAGCAGGGACAATCTAAATTGTAACCAATATTTTAGTTCTCTGAATGTGTCATACCTCCTTTGGGTGTCTACATGGAGCAAGCAAACTAAAAGTGGTAAGAATTATTGAAAAGTTAGACTAGTCAACCGCATGATATGCTTTTACACAGTCAGGTATGCAGATGTTCAATACCACTCTGGTTGATTTTCCTTTTCCATTTTTCTTGTGGTGTTTTGTGAGGCCTCCAGTGAAGAATCCCAGGACTGGATACATTAGTCCAGCCAAGGCCTGAGTCATGTTGACTATTGGAAAAGGGCTGCCCTCATTCATTTCTCATAATCATACATTTATTTTTTACTGGTCCAAAGGGGGGAAAATATGTGCTGATGGTCTCATTGTTATCCACTGTGGTCCCTACAGATCTTCCTCCCCAAACTGCACAGAATTCTCTTGCTCTGTCCTACAGTCTTATGGTCAGAATTTCCTCTGAGGATTATGCTCTTTGTTCTTTCTACACAGTATTCTACTAGTTTTGACTACTGTTTAAATTATCCATCATTTGGAATGTTCACCCTTTGCTTTAGCATTTAGCTCCTCAATGCCTTACTGCTCTGGCTTCTTACATTCTCTTCATTTCCTGGTTGTTTTGCAGTCCCTCATTTTCACCAAATTAAATTCAATAAATATATTTTCTTAATGTTTTGGGACTTTGTACTAAAAGCATGATAAAAGTAATTTTAGTGTAAATCCTAAAAGTAAAGTGAAAAAGGAATTAAACTAGTTTGAACTTTATTGCTTTTTCCCTCTTTTTTGAAGAAAATTTAACAATGAATACCTAGCATATTCTATATCTTTGAAAAAAGCAATTTAATAAAAAATTAGAGTGCTTCTAGTTAATTTAATTCCCTCCAGACCCACATTCCTTCCAAATCGCACACTTCAAAACCACGGAGCCTAAGAAATTTAGATGCCCTCTGAGAATGCTTAAGGAGAAGGGGAGAAGAGCCCATGAAAGAAAATGAAAGTAAAATCTAATTTATGAAGAGAAAAGGGAAAGTGGTGAGGAAGTTTCAATTAATCTGTGATTGATTTAACAGTTTAAAACAATTGTTGAGGAAGAAAAGCAATATTTGCATTTAATTAATTATTTGGAAGCTATTGAAAAGAATACACACATAGTAGTGTATCAACCCTGTAGCCCACATGACAGATGGGTTGAAAGTCAGTAGGAAGTTACTAACTTGAAAAACTGAAGTATCATATACCATAGGCATACTCTAATTCCAAGTTGAAAGATTTGGGAATAAAAATATATGAGAATAATAGTTATAGATTGTAAGTTGGACAAAATTTGAGGTACTGGGTCAGCTCAAAATCATTGACACCTGGGTTTTTTTTTGAGATGATTGAAGATTCTACAGTGGCCCACTGCTTATCTCCAAAACGGACCTTCCAGATCTTTGTTGTTAGACAAAAGTACAATTCTATTTACATATATGTAATTTTTTTTAATTTTTATTTTAGTTTATTCAGTACAGTTTCTAACCTTTATTCCCATTCCAGCCCACCCACCCATTCCTCCCCTCCTCCCTCCCCTTTCCAACACCCCTAGTTTTGTCCATGTGTCCTCTATATTTGTTCCTGTAAACCCTTCCCTTCTCCCCTGAAATTCCCTCCCCTCTCCCCTCTGGTCACTGACAA
>CM052539.1:103947116-104021340 GCA_028533065.1 Trachops cirrhosus | reverse complement strand
TTTTTTTTAATTTTTATTTTAGTTTATTCAGTACAGTTTCTAACCTTTATTCCCATTCCAGCCCACCCACCCATTCCTCCCCTCCTCCCTCCCCTTTCCAACACCCCTAGTTTTGTCCATGTGTCCTCTATATTTGTTCCTGTAAACCCTTCCCTTCTCCCCTGAAATTCCCTCCCCTCTCCCCTCTGGTCACTGACAACTCTCTTTTTTTTTTTTAAAACATGTCTTACCTGGGTTGTTATTCCACAGGATCAACTGAGTAATCAGAGGAATTTTTTCTCAAAGACATATCTCATAAAACTGCCAGAGTAACTGACATATTAAATGATGCAGTGGATCAAAGCCAGAATGACAATTATCCCTTATAACTAAATGGGGCATTGTTCTAACAATAGTTGCTATTGTCTTTTGCTTTTGATTGGGAAATCTTGTTCTGTGTATGAATGAGTATATGAAGATGTGAAAGCCTTCTATGCCTTCTTCTGATAGTCTGCTTTTTAAACCTATATTCAGGACAGAGCCAGGAGGAAAAAGAATAAACATTTCCCTGCAAATCAGTCCTAATGTTGGGCTGAACACACACTCACACTCATACACATACTTCTGCCTGCTAAACTTTGAGACTCCCCACTGCTCCATCACATAATGTGTATGTGCACTGTCCTATAGTATATGGCTGAGAAAATCCATTCTCCAGCTCTGTTCTAGTCCCATTGCCTAGCTCCTCTTTTTGTGGCTCTGAAATGATGTAGAGGGCTCATCCTCTCCTGCTACATCAGGTTCACTGCCCATCTAGCCATCTTTGCTCTTAATAATAACAGTCACCTACCACATAATGATCCAGACTCTGTTTTCAATACTTTATATTCTCATTTGCAACATTACTTATAATTACAGGGTAAATTGGTAATGCTGTTAATATCTATTTTTCAGATAAGGAAACAAAGGCTGAAGTACATTAATTAATGCTCAAGTCCCAGAACTAGGAATAGTGAAGCCACGACTAGAATTTAGGTTTCTGCCTCCAATGTCCACATACTAAACACTCTATTAATAAACTTCTGCTTTGCCACAAGGGGCAGAAAAGCCACTGAAGTCAGCATTGTAGTATTTCATTGTTAATCCCACTTATCAATGCTCAGGATGAAACTAAACCCAACCCACATTCCCCTGCTCTGTACACCAAAAAGTCAACTATCTTTTTGTTTGTTGTTCTTGCCTATCAATGGCTATTTTGTTCTATAAAATATTCACCATGCAAATTAGGTAGAAAAGCAGAAGGCATGATGTAACTCTATGGTTATCATTTTGAAAAAGAATTGAAGAAAATATGTAAAGAAGTGTGAAATGCTTTCTTTCTTCACATTCCCTTATATAGGGACTTGGATAAATTGTAGAAATGCATATTAAGATTTTAGGATTGAACACTTCAAACTTGTATTATAACTTAACCAGAAGCCTTCATTTCTGTAAGATGAGGGATAGAGATAGTTAAAAGGACATTTTGCCAAAGGCTGGTAGAAAGAACAATTCTAACTACAGCTGCTGGTGGTTCCCTTTTTGGGCTGACCTTCTTCCTCCTCCTAGGGCATAATTAGAATGTCCAGAAAGTGCATTAACTCGGTGCTCCCAGCCCCATGCAAAATCTGAAATTTTCCAAACTATAGAAAGCTTATCAAAAGGTGCACTTAGCTACCCCTGCTGCTATTAATTAAAATGTAATCAATGAAAACTACAGGGGCAGTTTCTTCCCAAACTGAAAATGACACGTCCTGTCCTCCAAATATTGCTATCACTCCTGATGACACTGCCATTGTCCTCTTTCTTTGTTTTTTTTTTCCTTCACCCTCTGTCCATTTAATGTCAAGCCAGGGCACTCTCTCATTTCATAAAACCAGTTGCACATATGAATCACACAGTGTGCTCTAACAGAAGGCTCATGAGCTTTGGCATCTGGTTCAAATGCCAGCGCCACATGTTCATCAGCTGTGTACATTTAGCCTCCCAGATTTTCAGTTTCCTAGTTATAGAATGGGTATCATAATAAAACCTTAGTAGGTTATTTTGAAGACTATAAATGTAATAACACATGAAATATACTGATTGCATTGTCTGGTATATTATGAGCCCTTAAATGGTGGCAAGAATTATTACCATATGTGAGTAAACATTGAATTAAGTCCCACCTTGCTATTACTAGAATGACCGGACTAACCTTCGGTACAAAAGACCTAAAAATATACAATTAACTTTGGGTTTTTCTGCCTGTTTCTAGTATTGTCTATCCTCTAGCCAAGGAATTCTGCACACTGCTCCACATCATTTTCCTTAAACACTTATTATGTAGGACCCTTGGGTGACTAGATAACATCTTAGAACTTCCTATGGCCTTTAAAATTAAATATAAAATTCTCTATTCTTCACTGAACATGTATGCTGCCTATCCTACCAAACTCTGTTCTTATTTTTTATAGACAATATATTATTATAGGAGAGCCAAGCTCACCTATAGGAACAATTTGCCTATTTCACCTGCAAGTTTATAAATTTTGCATTCTGCTGTACTCCTCTCAGGGGAAAAAATCTGCACTGAGCTACTTTCAAGTTCGTGTTTCCACCTTTGTACAAGACTGTTTTCTCTTTCTGTGAAGGCTTTCAAATTAACACCACTCAGTGCTTTCTTCTTTCTATATTCACTCACAGTATTTGCTTTCAGTTTGCACTTTACCATTGTGTTGTACATTGCTTTGCTTGGGAATATTTATTCAATATTTGTTTGTTCTTTATGTTAATAAGGCCTTTGAAGCAACATAACAAACATTGTATATGTAAACTTCCCCAAAGTTAGTGACAGTACCAGGACACCAGAATAGATGTTCACAGCCTGTACCATTTAACAGTATGACCAGTATCAGAGTAAGCAGGTACATGCATGACAGTTTTCCTTCATCTAGGCCTCATGATATTCATGTTTCTACCCATTCCTGGAAGCACCTGAAATTGAAGGAATCCTGATGCGATTTCTATTGCTCTTACATAAACAAAACTTAGCACTGACTGCTTAGAACAGGCAACTCATTCACTGATGTTCAGAACCCAATTCATAGTAGAGTTCCACTTTTTTCCCTCTTTCCTTCTTTTCTTTCTGAAAATGTTGCTATGGAAACTACACTGGGTTTTCATTCTCTGTGTTTGTCAGGCTCAAAAGCCAGGGAGAGAGAGAGAGACATTGATCAGTGATGTAATGAGACAGCCTCTGGGGAGAAAGGAAGGCCATGGGGTAGTGTGTATTCTCAGGGCACTGGATCACAACTACTTTTTCAGTGAAGACAGGTCGATCTGACCATCCTTTAGGGGGATTTAATTAAAAACCAGTCTGGGCCAGCCTTTATGCAGTACAGTGGCAACATGGATCACCAGTATCCAATAGTGGCATGTCAAAAAAGGTGGAGGTTACTCAGAAATGGCCCTGTACACATTAAAGGATTCTGCTGTGCATTGCTGTCAAGCAAGAAATTCATTTGGTGCTCATCCTTTTAGCCAGGGAGATTTATTGACCATGGGTTGAATTCACTTTCCATGTATTAGGTCACTGGAGGCCAGGAAGGTTGCTTGTTCCTTCCTCCTGTAGTTTTTTCTATGGCAGGGTCTTTTCCAAAATTTCACCGATGGGTTAAGGGAAGCACATAAGCTGAGGAAATGAGGAAGTGAACTTTGAAGGTATTCTCACTCTTGTTACAGCAATGACTGCTGATAATATTTCTGCTATGATATCCTTTTTATGTATGACTTCACAGCTTTACAGATATATTTCATTTTCCCACATATTTTTCATTCCCTCATATATTAGGGGAAGGTAAGGAGCTGTTAGTGCCTGGAGGCATCCTAAAAAGCCCTCTGTGAACAACTGATATGTCAGCAGTGAGTCTCTGGTTCCCCGCTTGGAAAATCCCCCTGCCTGTTTGCCAGGTAATGTTTCCTTGGAGTGAACTGTGCCAGGTTTTATGGCATCTGGCAAGTGGAGAAAATGTTCTGAGAACATGGAATTTTATGAGCATACAGAGTTATCTATACTGTCCAAAGAGTTCTTACTGTCTTCTGATTCCCACACCTGCAAGTTCACATTTTTCCTTTACATTCACTCTTGCCTCCTCTCTCACTTCCTTTAACTCTTAGATAATCCCTCCATTCAGCGAAGTTCATAAGGTTTCAGATCCTGCAATCTGATGGCCTGTATCACCCCTCTTCCTTTCCGTATCCCACACATGTAAACTTGTGCAAGTTCTTAAACCTTCATAGGCTCTGATTTCCTTTTTTCCATTTTTATTAAATTTATTTGGGTGACACTGGTTAACAAAATTATACAGGTTTCAGGTGTACCATTCTACAACACATCATCTGTACACTGTATTGAGTGTTTACCACCCCAAGTCAAGTCTCTCTCCATTACCATTTATCCCCCATCCCCTCCTCCACATGCCCTCACTCTCCTCCCACCAGCAATCACCATGCTGCTTGCTGTCTATGTCAATGAGATTTTCCTCTTTTTTTCTTTTTTGCTCAATCCCTCCACACCCCCCTACCCCGTCCTCCAACTCCCCCACCCCAACAGCTGTCAGCCTTCTCTCTGAGTCTTGCTCAGTTTTGTTTACTAGTTCATTTTGTTCATTAGATTCCACATATGAATGAAATAATATGTACTTATATTTCTCTGACTAACTTATTTCATTTAGCATGCTCTCATGGAGTTACCTCAAATAATTAAAAATGGAACTGCTTATGACTCAGCAATTCCACTGATGGTAATTTACCTGAAGAAACTCAACACACTAATTTGAAAAAATACATGCACCCCTATTTTCATTGCGGTGTTATTTGCAATAGCAAAGATTTGGAAGCAACACAAATGTCCATCAGTAGATGAGTGGCTTTGATTTTCTCATTGATACAAGGAAATGGTATAGTACTATATTACTGTAAAGATTATTACAGTGACGTATGTTAAAAAAACTGGTGATGTGTCAAACAGAAAGTGTTCAGTGAATACTAGCTCTTATTTAATTCATTTAGATACACATATATCCCCTTGTTCTCTCGTTCCTCTATATCTCTTTAGTCTGTGATCACATTTCTCAACATGATTTATTCAAATTTCATGTAACATGTTAAAGTTATATAACACCATTAATATCTTTACATACTACTGCAAATTCAACTGAAGCTGTAATCATGCAGAATTACTTCAAGATTTGTAGAATCTATGAGTGAGCATTTCTTGAGGGAGAAGGCATAGATTTCCAAATGCTAAGTTTATTCACAATAGTTGAGATAATACATTGTTGAATTTATATATGGTGGCTCATTAAATATATAATTTTGAATTTGCAGGTGGGTGGGTTGTTTCAGGAAGAGGCAAGAAATATAAAATGGTAGAAATTCCAGTTCTGAGGATTTAACTTCTTAATTGTGGCATGTTGTGTCTCTGACACCTGTAATACTCCCTATTTACCTATCATTTACCCTATATGTACTACATGACTATATAATATAGGAAGAATTATTGGTGGAGCTAAGGATTCTTAAATGATAATATAGGATTCTTGATGCAAAAATTCAATTAAAAACATTCCCAACTACAAATACAATGCACTGGCACTGTGTTATATGGTGAGGATGTAGTAGAAGACAAGGTAGACACGATACTTGACTCGTGGAACTTTTATCCTACTAGAGGCACATTGGTAAGCAATAAAGAAGTGTGATGAGTGGTATGAAGAGGACATAGTACAAGGTGTCGTGGAGAACAAAGAATGGGAACCAAATATGGTCTAGAGATAAAAGAGGTACATGAGCAGACAGGGAAATCTTATTTGAAGCTATACCTAATTTAAGACCTAAATAATGAATAGCAATTGGTAGATAAATAAAAAGTTTTAGGACAGTGAAGTGGGAAGAATTCTGGAAGCAGAAAAACAGTACACAAAATCATAGTAACCCAGGCTGGGTGGTTCAGTTGGTTGGAACTTAATCCCATACACCAAAGAAGTGGGTTGGATTCTCAGTCAGAGCACATACCTCGATTGTGGGTTTGATCCCTGGTTGTGCGGGAGGCAACTGGTTGATGTTTCTCTCTTGTCCCTCCCTCCCTCCCTTTCTCCCTCCCTCCCTCCCTTCCTCTTCCTAAAAATCAATAAACATATACTCAGGTGAGGATTTAAAGAAAAACGTAATAGTAAGATTGACAACTGCACATTCAAAGCACAAAATGAAATTCAAGATGGCTAAAATGTTAAGGGTCAAGGGAGTTTATCTCAGGGTTAACTGACTCTTACAGGTCCTCTGGGACCTATTAGGGGCCTTATAGATCATAGTAATAATTTAGAGATTTAGCCTGACAGTGAATGCTTTCAAGCATAGAAATAATCTAACCAAATTCTTAAAATACAATAATCCAGGAAAAGGATAATTGTTGCCTGAACTAAGGCTACTGTGTTTAGGTGGACAGAAGTGGATCGATGCAGGAGATATTAAAGACATAAAATTAACAGGACTTGGTGGTAGACTAGACTCCTAAGGGTAGGAACTGTGCTTATGTTTTTCTCTGTTTCCCTCACAGTGCCTGTCATGGTATTTTAAGGGCAGAAGGGACCCAATAAATATTTGTTGAATGAATAAATGAAGCCTCTAAAGCTTCGCTCCCTAGAAGAAATATGAATTATGTTCATGTTTCATTTATAAGGAATATGATGAATGCTGAAAGCAGAAACACAGGCCTTTCAGCATCAGTCTTGTTGAGGGATCTAGTAAGTACGAATTTCAGAGTACTGCTGTGTGCAGTCCCAGGGGACCATGGCTGGTTTGAGGCCAATACTCACGGCCTCCATCACAAACGCAACTGTGTGGTCATACCAGACAGTTAAGGAGGTAAAAGGGCAGCAGGAAATCCAAGTCCAGAGTTTTGTAACTTAATGTTGATTCCTGAAAATGCAGCTGGCTTCTGAAATGCTTCTATTGCCCATTACAGAAGATAGAATATGTCACACAAATTCACACACTGGTCAAAAAAAAGTTGAGTTTGGCTTGGGAAGAGGCAAGAAGATAGCTAGCTCACATGTAGTATTCAGAAAGTTAACTCCATCCTGGCCTCTTGGCAAGTCATGCATACATAATAGGTGATTTCATCCTATTTTATGCCCTCTTTCCTTCCTTCCCTTTCTCCTACTTTATTCTCTCTCTAGAGCCTCCCTCTTTTCTTCTCTACTTTTCTCTCTTTTTTGCCCTCAATTTTCACTTCTCAGTTCCATTCCTCCTCTCATTTATAGCCTGGTATCAGTTTTTTGGTCACAAAATAAAATAAAGATTAATTTAAATCCTATCTAAATTGAGGCGGGGGGCATAAAACATATTTGCCTTCAGCCCAAACCACTACCAATGTCTTGCTACACACACACACACACACACACACACACACAGACCAGTAACTGGTAGTTGAACACAGAATCTTTACATCTTATGTTTCTTCACCAATACTCAACAATAAAGTATTAAGAAAATGATAGTGATTCTAGACACACCACTAAGCAGCCATCAAAATGTTGTTTGTAAAGAGATTTTAATAGATAGGAAATGTTTTTGTTATCATGTTAACATGGTGGAAAGTCAGAAAAAAATTATATTTCAATATGATTTCAGCTAGGTAAAACATGCATTTAAATTCTACAAAATCATACACTGATGTGTTAACAGTGATTAACTTTGTAAAAAGCTTTTATTTTCATTATCATGTGTTTCTATATTTATAATTTGCCTGCAATAACATGTTAATTACATTTTAGGGAAATATTTTAAAATCAAGTTACAAATAAGACACCATGTGGTATATACGTGCAGTGACAGGAAGTATTCTACATGAGTTTATTAAACTTGATAATGACATGTAATTCTAGAAGAGTATACAATTTTTAGGTTCTAGATGGAGGATACACTGAAGAGTTAAATGACCTTTGATTGTCTTGGGTGGGGATTTCAATCAAAGGAGATGTGTTAACCCCAGAACGATCAAGTCTAAGAACTATGAGGCCAAATACTCATTGCTTAGAAGAAGATTCTCTGGCCATCTTTTTAATATAGTTGGCCCCATAAATCAAGTATTTAGTTAAGAGCACCATGTTCCATTTAAGTTTTTACTTCTTAGTTCTTTATGTAAAGCTAAACTAATAAAGAAATTTGGTGTCAGCTATGTGTCTATTTTCTGTCTATTTGTCTACTTGTTTACCTGTATTTTGGGAATTTATTTTATCTATGAATGTTTTTTGCTGCCAGTATGTTTTGTTATTGTTCATGTTTTAGATCTTTGTGCTGCATCTGGTTGTGTGGGGTGTGTGTGTGTGTGTGTGTGTGCATGCTCTCATGGTTTACGTTTAATGACCGATATGTCCTTAGCTCTTGAGCCAAACAGGCTGAAGGATACATTTTAGTTTAATCTTTGAAAACATTGTTTTGGAGTTAGACATAATTACATTCAAACCAACCTTTACATGTAGAACTTTGGGCAAATTACTTAACTAATGCAAATAAAATTTGTATAATAATATTATTGATCTTATAAGGTTGTTGGGAATATCATAAAACAATATATGTAAAGAAACTACTGGCATAAAGTGATTTGTCAATAAGCATTAATGCTCATTTTTATTATATGGGTATCTACTATAGACTCTGGTCAACATATTGTCAATGGCAGAGAGCAGTAAATAACACAGTGACCGTTCTTACTTTAAATCTTAATAATAATGAGAATAGGGCATGCTCTAATTTATTTCTTCTGGATTCCACACATTGAGAAAACATACAAAAACTTAAACTGTTCCATCCTCCTTCACACTGTCTGAAAACATCAACATATAGGACTTACTATAGTAGTCATGACGTCTTCAATGTATACAAAATGGATAGATTATTGTCTTACAAATGTTAGAGTTCTGTCCTTCATACAGCTCATCTGCTTAAGTGGAAAAAACATGAAAAGGGTAAATCTTGAGAAAGCGGCGCAGCCATCTTTGTGGGATTGTTACCTTAGTGTTGATATAATGAGAAAAATCTCTGCCACCTGAAATCTAAGAGGAAATTATTCCCCATAATTAGGAGTCTTCTTCAGATCCCAGAACTGAGGGACAGATCTTTCCAACTTATACTAACATTATCAACCACTGTAACATATAATGTTCAACCCTTTCTGAGGAGAAAGTTAGCAAGGTTTACATGAAAAGAAAATGCTTCTGGAAACAGCATCTCAGGCACACTGATACTTGGGTAGTAATAATATAGGGTGAGAAAGCTTTCCTATCATTCTCAAATCATACCATATACATAAACACCTTCTCCCATCTGAAAGTCTAACTTACATTATCCCAGATATCACATGGGAAGGTGAGACAGGATCATGCAATGAAGTCTTAAAAGTCAACTGGCATAGAAGTGATCCCTGCCACAACACAGCTCTATTCATCTGAACACACATAAAGGATTGATAGCAGCTGTACGGCAGACTGAGTGTAGACAGGGTCAGAGGAAGGAAACAGCATAGTGACACAGTAAAACATAACTTCAGTGGTGTCACAACTCCATGAAATGTTGGGAAGCTGCAAAAACATAGAGAATGGGTGAGTTTAAATCTTTTTCTATTAGTACAGCCTGCAGCCCAAGCAAAGTGGCTGAACTGTCCAGATAGCAGCAGCAGTCACAAAGCACAGAGCAGTCGAGCAGCCTACTCATGTGTTATATAATACCAAAGCCAGAAGCCCATCTTTCTTGGTTCACTTACAAATTCTAAGAAAAACACACATGGGGGATGGGACTACATATATCTAACAGGCACATTTTTATGTACAAAAGGCTGCAGAACAAACTTGGAATTTCTTTTCTGCCTCTTAGGTCCCACTGCATTTATAAACATGATTCTTTAAAACAGACTTCACATTTCTCCCTCAGTCCATGACATTTTTAAGGCTTTTAAACATCTCCTCTTTGCATTTAATGCTGTGTACTATCCTAAGCAACATCTGTGAACCTGCTCAAAGACATCCCAGCAGCATACCTGGGATATTCCTAGATGACTGGATCTGAAGAATGAGTGTATCTTTTAGTGCCTGCTGTCTAGCAAAATGTCATGTCACTCAGAACAGACAGATCTAAAGAATAAAATTGTCCTGAGTTAAGAATCTGTGAATTGATTTGTTGCAGTTTTAGTAGGGCAAGAAATGTCCCCCACAGAAAAAAAAGGTGATGTTCAAAAGTACTCTTAGAATTAATTTTCCTCCTAATAACAAAATGGAACTAGATTCTCCTAGCATATTAACAAATATACCTTGTATATGTCAATAGTTTTAAAAACACTTATTTGCCCTAAGAAGGGAGTAAAAATGAAAACTGGAAATTTCAGGCTTTCTAGTTAACTATCTCTGCATTAACATTACTGAGAGAGAGGAAGAAAAGAGGAGAAAATAATACAAAAATTAGAGTTGGTTCTAAAAAGACTTTACAATCTGATGGCCCCACCCACGTACATTGTGACACTTGATAGAATAATACAAGGCCTCCCAGGGTCGGATGAGAGTAAACTGCAGTTTCCCCCTCTCGGTGGAAGTTGGTGAGGGTAATAATGACAGAGGCGATAGCAGGATGACCTGAAGGGAAGAGTAGGATATTAGCTGCTGGAGGCTGGAGAGACATGAGTACAGTAATGGCTTGTTGGCTATTTGAAGTGCATCCTTACCACCTTACCATATCTGTGAACAAATGTAGTGAAGAATGATAACAACTAGAGGGTGGCATTATGGTGAGAAAGTAAAAAAATAGGCCAGATGCCCCCCCACCCTACCCCAGAAAAAGGACAGATGGAATTCAATAAGAACTTATGGAAACTGTTTGATGGTGACAAAGATATGGATGCCCACCCCTGGATGAGTTTTTAGGCAGGTGTGACCATTATTCTGGCTTTCTTCAATAGGCCACAATAAACCATCATAGAAATGTCAACATCACCACCTATGTATCATTCTAGGCAAGCTTTGATGATTGGCACAATATGAATAATGAAGTCTAATGATCACCAAAATCATTACAGAATTAAATGAATGAAATAATAAACCAGATGCAAACATTTATTGGGAGAGCCCTCTAGGCACAAAACAGAAAGGGCAAAAAATATGCAGCTATATACTTGGCATATTCCAAAATCATTAAGGAGTCTGGAGAACTATGAGAAAAAGAGATGAGTGGAAGGAAATTAATTCAAAAAAAACAGCCTGAGGCAAGATCATGGAGGTTCTTCTTGGTCATTCCAGGTCATTGGTCCTAATCTGGATGTCATAGGAAGTAAGGGGCTAGGAGTTCAAAAACTGCAATAATTGATAGGATCCAAATAACACTGCTATGCTTAGTAAGGTATCAAAAATAATGACAGTATGGATGGAACTAGAGAACATTATGCTAAGTGAAGTAATCTAGGCAATGAAAGACAAATACCATATGATCTCACCTATAAGTGGAAGCTAATCAACAAAACAGATAAGCAAGTAAAATATAACCAGAGACATTGAAATAAAGAACAAACTGATAGTAACTGGAGAGGGGAGGGGATAATGAGGGGAAGAGGGGGAAGGATTTTCAAGGAACATGTATAAAGGACTCACGGACAAAGCCAAAGAGGGGTAGGATCAAGGGTAGGTGAGTGGGGCAGGGAGTAGTCATGGGGGAAAATGGAGAAAACTGTACTGGAACAAAAATAAAAATAAAGAAAAAAGAAAAATATAGTAATTTGAATAATTCCATAAAGTTTTTATTATTATTATTGAAGTACTCAGTCTTTACAGTATATATTAATTGATTTCAAGCCATTTTGTTTTAATTACATTTAAGTAGGCCAGTCACAATTCATGGGGCTACATTTTGGTAACAGTGGGAGTTAAGACAGCCAAAGTACAGGCTCTGGGTGGGTTTTAGTAGAGAGCAGGAAGTTCATTTTGTAGTAACTTACATGAATAATGAGAAAACTACGGAGCACTGGAGGCAGGTGAGGCTGTGGAGGCAGTGGGCAGAATATGCACTATGTACCTGGTACATGAAGTACCCAGAAGAATTTGGAATGACCAGCAATGAAGATGGCCTCTAAAAGTTAAACTATCGAATCAGCAAAGATTACTATGACGAGGCAAGTTGGCTTCTGGACCACAGCAACCTTCCTGCGATAATTTACATATCTAAAGAAAGAAACTGACAATCTGAAGCTGAGATTGGTCAGCCTTTGTACCACAGAAAAAGGAAAGTCACAGTAGCACATTTCACTCCTGTCCAGGAAAAGGGCTTCCTGGCATTGTCAAGCTGCTTGGAATATCTGTTCTTTTCTGGCAGGTAGATGTAGATGGATGCAGGCTGCCATTAGAACCTGATGAGACTGAGCACTTGAAACAAGTATCTTACTCACCAAGCAACCTTCTGTTAATGTGGCTCCCCATCTAGCTTGCCAACAGAGTGGGCATTCACTGGTCAGACTGATGCAAATATTTGGTCCAGTTAACAGTAATATTTTTCATTGTAAATTAATGCAGTGGCTTTCCAATTTATGTGCTTCAGGCTTTTGTTGGTTGGTACAAGTCATCCTCCCTGAATAATCAGCTCTGGGCATTAACTAGGCGAAATGCTGGGACCTGCATTGCTGAGGTCTGAACTCCAGCTGTGATGAATTCACCCTAGAAATGCTTCCCTGCAAGGTCTCTTGGCAGCTGGCCTTCTCCTGGGACACACTGACCTTGCAGTACCTTACATTTGAAATGCCGACATGTGCCTTCCAACACTGGCTCTCCTGGGAACAGTCACTGACGGGGCATGTGTGCAGGGAGTTGTAAGATGTGATTAATTGAATATTGAAGAAATGTCTCTCCTGGTGGTAAAGGAAGTTTAATTATGTATACTATAGACACACTCTTTAAATATGATTAACAATAACTAATATTTATTGATTTATTGAGCACTTTCTTAGTGCTAAACACTGTTGTAAGCATTTTAAATATTTGATTTAAATTCTGTATTCCTATTTTAGGGACTGGAAAAACATAATAATAATGATTAATTCATTTTCACTGGCTCATATCATAAGTAAAGGATAAAACAGGGATTTGAACTCAGACCTTTAATCCCCAAAGTTAAGAGAATGTGCTCCTGAGTCACACTCGCCCTAGCTGGAAACTTAGCTCCACTACATTAATTTTTTGACCTTGGATAAAATAACTAACTTCCCAAATCAGTTCTGAGTCTAAATGTTTAACACATAGGATTGTAAAAAAAAGTACAAATGAAATCATAAAAACAAAGTCCTTAGTAATATAAAGTACTTAGTTAGTGCTGCATCTTGTACAAGAAAGCCATCTGTTAATATAACACAGTGTTAAAAATATTTCATATATGGGAGGTAATACTACATACCCAGGTCAGTGCTTGGGTATGCCTTCCCCTAAGTATCCTTCTTACTCCAGATACATACCTCTGGTATTTCATAATATAACTTATTTACATGAGCACCATTCCAAAAAAATTGAGTCGTGTTTCAGAAATATATACACATAAGTAGATAAAAGGAAAAGCTCAAACACATCCAATAAAAATTTTGGAAAGCAAACAAAGGGTAGCATGACATATATTTCTGTATCTTTGAATTAGGCAGCACATTTGGCTCTGAGCTACCTATAAGCCCAAGTAAAGGAAAAAAATGTGTTTCATTTTAACTTTCACAGAGTCCAGAAGATTAAAACAAACCTCTTTCCCAGAGTTTTGAGAACTGAGAGAACCTACCCACATGAGTCCTCATCAAGGCGGTACTTTGTAACCCAGCAGCATCCCAACAAGTCCCCTACAATGCTTGTAATAATAAACCTCAATCATTTTAAAATAGCAACTTTACATTTCAAGAATCTAGAGTGTCAACTCAAATGCTGGGTACCTGACTGGCTTTGAACTGGACTGCCTGAGCATCTGTGTCCTCACCCCCAGACAGCAGGTGCCCCCAGTTCTCCCCCAGCCTGCTGCAGTGACCTCTCCTTGTACATGCTTCCCACTGCAAAATGCCAGGCCTCGCCTTCTCTCTCATCAGCTTTTATTCCAAACACTCTGTGCTTTTTTCCATTCATTTGGGGTTATATTTTCCAATTTTCTGGCAATGTAAAGAAGAGGTCAAAGTCATTCATCTGGAACCAGAAAGGAAAAAAAAAAGGTCCACAAAAAGTGAGCTTACTATTCCAAATAGTAAATAGCTGGAAGAGAACAAGTGCCTCTGGAACTTGAAAACCTGGCTTTAGACAATACATCAAAAGCACTTAAGTTAGCACCAAAGCACCTTGGGCTTTCATACCTGACTGGCAAAAAATTGAAATAAAAAATAAAAAGGGTAGCAATGAAGAATAGAAAATAGCATATTCCCTAACGGAGCTGCAAAAATGATTGGAGTGCACCCTCTGTCATGCTTGGTGTATGCTTACACATGCCTTCCAAGTACATCCCATATCAGCATCGATACAGCACCTCTTCTAGATGTCCCTTCTCAAATCTAGGGCCTTTTATTTCTTCCCATTTGTCTGCCTCATCCCTTTGTTCAGCCTGGTATCAGGTCCTCAGGTCCACCTTTAGAGGTTACATATACACTGCCACAGGCTTTTGAAAACACTCATCCTAATTTTCACCTCCTTATAATTTCTTCTTTTTCTATTTGCAGAAGTATATTCTTATTCATAGCCCTGGAAAGACGAGAAGGACCAAGGCCAGGCTAGCATGGAAAGGTCGCTTTCATACTGTTTTCAGCACAGTCTCCAGTGGGAAGTCCCATGGTTCTCATAGAGGGAGCCTGTCTTTTTCCATGACATTTCCAGATTTAGCTTCAATAAAATAACTGAAACCCTGCCTTGGATGTTTGAGAACAGCATGTTGTCTGCTAGGTCTGATTTTGATTGCAAATCGTATGTTCTGCTCAGCACTCAGCACGTGGTTGATAATCCCCCAGTCGTAGTTCCCTTCTGCCTGGCCAGGGAAAGCTAACAGAACGACGCTGTGCTTTACTGATCCACAGCCTCCCCTCGTCCTTGTCCCCCTCCAGCCACCACACTCTATTCTTGGGAGAAGTCTTACCAGCTGTGCTGTGGCTTTCACCTTGGCTGGACATTTATAGGGATAAGAGAAAAACAATTAACTGTCTGTTAATTGAATGCATCAATCTTTGTTCCTGGAGACAAAGTAGGTGATAGCCACTGGTGGCTAGGGGTTCACAAGCCCCTAAAACTTCCACAGCTGAAGAGGTGACACTTCACACCCAATGGGAATAGGTACTGAAGTGTCTTAGCCAAAGTTCTCTGTCTCAAGAGCTCGGTGAGTCTATGTTTAGGCTAAACATAAGCCTGGTACAAGAATAGCAATTTTGAAGGTGATTATTTTTCCTCTGACAAATGAATTTATTCCCTAGTGACTGGGAAAGATTTTGGCTGTATAATTCTCCTAGCACTCATTCTGTACATAGTAAATAATGTACTCTTTGTTTCCCCTATGATAAAACTGCAGAGAAGGAAGTTGAAATTGTTCAAGGTCATGGAAGTCTGCTGAAAGTTTACATGAACAACAAAGAAAACAACAAGAAAAAAAAACTTTCCAGATGCCCAGTCTGGCATAGGACAACTTGGCAACCCTGATCTCAAATTCAGTGTTCTCATTAAAGCCATGATGGGGAACCAAGTATGTAAGATAGAGTTGGAACAGTGGTAGACATGAAGACCTGGCGTTACTCACTCAGAGCTTTCAGTGGCTCCATCCACCCTCGATTTAATGTTGACAGCAGTATTTCTGCCTCTGACAGGAACAGCATTGACTGTCGCTTTGTGTACTAGGCTATCTCTACCATGACATATAATAACAGGATCGGGATCCTGAGGATTTATTGGGAGTGTTAATAACTGGGTATGAGTAAGGTCCAGGCTCCTCATCTTTAGCCAGGGGAAGCCCTGCTAAACGGAGCTGGTGTATATTCTCTTTTGGACAGGGAGCTCATATTTAACACACAGCTTCGTCTTTCCTGACTGCCCCCTGAAAAATTATGATTTTAGTAAGTAAATATTTAACAAAAATCCTGGTGTCTGCATTTTCTATTTGTTTGTCTGCATTCTATATCCAGTACTGTGAAAACAAAAGAGTTAAGACAGAATTTATTCTGTAAAAAGTAACATTTTTTAAAAAAATTAAAGGGCCTTTCTTTGTTTACTTGAGTTGTTTCAATTGCACCCCAATTTTGCTTTCAATGTGTAGATACATTTTCTAGTTTTTAAACATGTTTTCTTTCTTTTTTCTTTTTAATCCTCACTGGAGGACATTTTTCCATTGTTTTCAGAGAGAGGAAGGCAGAAAGAAAATGGGAAAGAGAGAAAGAGAGAGAGAGAGAGAAACACCGATGAGACAGAGAAATATGGATTGGTTGTCTATCATAAGTGCCCTGACCAGGGCCCAGTCTGGCATAGGACCACTTGGCAACCCACAACCAGAGTATTTGCCTTCACTGGGAGGTTGAATCCACAATTCTTTGGTCTATGGGACAACACTCAAACCAACTGAACCAGTGGCCAGGGCAGTTTTTAAACATGTATTTAAAAAATAAACATTTGGAGTTCCTGCCACGATTGAGGTGCAGATAGAAATGCTTTGCTTCCTTGCACAACCAAAAAAAGGATAACGACTAATTTAAAAACAATAAACAACCAGAAATGCCAGAAAATCAAACTGCATGGAACTCTGACAAACAAGGAGTTAATGAAACATTCATCTAGACCTGTAGGAGGGGCAGAGACAGGCAGCCAAGCTGAGAGGATGCACCGCAAGGCACCTGACCCTGTAGGTGAGGCAGGGCTGGCTGAACGGGAAACTAAAGACTCAAAACTGTAAAAGACTCTTGCTGTAAACTGCTGTGGTGGTTGGGACAGTGGGAGAAACTCCCAGTCTCACAGGAAAGTTGGCTGTAAAGTGAGGCTAGAGTGGAGCAAGCAAGTGGCATTGTTCCCTCTCTGACCCCTCCCCACCTACAGTGCCACAACACAGCAAAGAGGGTTGCCTTGTCCTGGTGAATACCTAAGGCCCTGTCCCCTTGCAACATAACAGGTGTGTTGAGACAAAGAAATATGGCCCAAATGAAACAACAGATCAAAGCTCCAGAAAAAGAGTTAAGTGACAAGGATATAGACAACCTATTCAATGCAGAGTTCAAAACACTGGTAATCAGGATGCTCACAGAAATGGTTCAATATGGTCGCAAAATGAAGGAAGAAATGAAGGTTACCCAAAGTGAAATAAAGCAAAATATACAAGGAACCAACACTGAAGGAAAGAAAACTGGGACTCAAACCAATAATTTGGAACAAAAGAAAGAAATAAACATCCAACTAGAACAGAAAGAAGAAATAATAATTCAAAAAAATGAGAAGGGGCTTAGGAACCTCTGGGACAATTTTAAACTTTCCAACATCCAAATTGTAGGAGTGTCAGAAGAAGAACAAGAGCAAGAAATTGAAAACTTATTTGAACAAATAATGAAGGAAAACATCCCCAATCTGGTAAAGGAAAGAGACTTTCAGGAAATCCAGGAAGCCCAAAGAGTTCCAAAGAAATTGGACCTAAGGAGGAACACTCCAAAGCACATCGTCATTATGTTACCCAAGATTAAAGATAAAGAGAGAATCTTAAAAGCAGCAGGGGGAAAGGAGACAGTTACCTACAAAGGAGTGCCCCTAAGACTGTCAGCTGATTTCTCAAAAGAAACCTTACAGGCAAAAAGGGGCTGGAGAGAAATATTTGAAGTCATAAAAATCAAGGACCTACATCCAAGATTACTCTATCCAGCAAAGCTATCATTTAGAATGGAAGGGCAGATAAAGTACTTCCCAAATAAGGTCAAGTTAAAGGAGTTCATCATCACCAAGCCCTTATTATATGAAATGTTAAAGGGACTTATCTAAGAAATAGAAGAAAGTAAAAATCTATGAACAGTAGAATGACAACAAACTCACAATATCAACAACTGAGCCTAAAAAACAAAAACAAAAACTTAGCAAACAAGTAGAACAGAAAGAACCAGAGAAATGGAGATCACACAGAGGGTTATCAGTGGGGAGGGGGAGCAGAAGAAGCGGGGGAAGGTACAGGGGATAAGAAGCATAATCAGTAGGCATAAAAGAGATGGGGTGAGGTTAAGAATACTACAGGAAACAGAGAAGTCGAAGAACTTATATGTATGACCCATGAACATAAACTATAAGGTAGGGGGAATGCTGGAGGGTGGGGAGTGTAGGGCAGATGGGGAATAAAGCAGTGAAAAAAAAACTGGGAGAACTGTAATGGCATAATCAATAAAATATACTTAAAAAGAAAAAATACAGAGTTGATGAGATAGAAAACACACTAATATTAGGAAACCCAAGATAACTGGGATCTTTCTATGTTCATTTAGTATTCTCATCTTTTGCTTCTCTGACTCATTCCCCAAAGCTTTTAAACAGTTTCCAAACTGTTAAAGAGACATTGCAAAATTGGATATGCTCCATCTTATCCAAAATAAAACTGACTACAACTAAATCCATTATATACTAATTAAATATAAGTTGAGAGTGTCTATCCACTTGGTCCCCAAACCATTGAAAGTATCAGATTTAAGTGACTCTGAGTTTTGTTACAAGCAGTTTCAGAAGAAGCCAACTGTGGTTAAAATTCACAACCTGTAGATACTCTTTACATCAGATATTGCAATTGCCTGGAGATATTATTTTTATGGGCATTCATTTATTTCCAATTTCCACAACATTCTTGGTAACTTCTCTATGAATGGGGAAATGCAAAAATAAAATACATAGTGTCGAGTTATATTCAGATGTGAATAAATAGATCTCCATCAGTGACATTTATTTTCTGCCTCTTAATGTTTATAAATGGTAATGTGTTCTTTGTACTCTGATTTTGTGTGTGTATAATTACATTATTCCTGCAACACAGGTACATTTATTCTTTTGGTGTATATATATTTGTTTCTATAATCTCCTATTAATTAGGTATAGCTATGAAAAGTGAGTTTATAACAAACATAACTATATTGTGCCTTATTGTGGCTGAAAGGGAAATAAAACTGGAAAAAAAGATTGGGGGCGCATGAGTTGAAGAAAAGCAAAGTGAAAATAGGCTTGTATTTGAAAATCAGGTAGACTCATGTTAGTACACATCTGAGACAGTAATCTATACACTTCCTTGTACAGATGAGAAAACTGAGGCTGAGAGGGGTTTGCCTAATGTCTCAGAAAGGTACATTCTGCCTACAGCCAGCAGGCCAGTGGCATTTCTATGCTGCTGACTCAGAGCACCTGGACCAGAAGGCAGCTAAGTCCTTTCCACAGAAGTTCCTTTAGTTTGGATTCCATGATGCTGTGTTGTATTTAAAACCTAAATTTGTCTCCTCCTTTCTCCTCTTCCCACCCCTAAAAGGTACTTTAACTAAATAAGATTTCCTAAGACCCTGTCAGCCTCCTCCTACTATCGCTCTTCCTTGTATCTTCCTTCTTAACCACATGTAAGTGGGACACATGTAGCAAATAAGATGAATGTGAGGTGACTGGATAGCTAGAGAGTACAGATACATCATGCTTAATACTGCAGGCAGTCAAGTATGCCTTGAATTCTGAACACATTTGAAAATTCATAAATTCAACAGGATGTAAGATCTAAAAATATATTCTAACACGAAAAAACAATAACAAGGTTTCCTTCTATCATATTCAAACACAGTCTACATAGACAAACCTAACAAATAATCCAGACTTCTCTACTACACAGATTAGGAAAGAATTAGAGACACAAGAAATAGAAGTCTGTCCACACCACACCAACCTCCCTTTGTTTAACACATTTATCTTATGCCCTAAACAAAATGTAGAAGCATAAAAAGGAGTGAATTCATATGGATCATTAAAAAGCAGTTCAAAACAGACCACATAGCGATCACAAAGCCATCATCTGTTAGTGCTGGAATGGCTGGGTGTCTGTGATGAATGTATTTGCAAATATTGCTGTGAAGTAATTTCCTTCCATTTCTGGAGTACTCCAGATAAATTAGATTCCCCTCTAATCACATCTGCTGCTGCCTGTGTATGAGAAAAGATAGTTTGTCTGCGTAAGATATAATATGTACTCAGAGGGTAGAGGGCAAAGAGGTTCAGTGGAAAGTTACTGCCTATGATCATAATGGGGCAGAGTACAACCAAATAAAAAGTCACAGGATGCTTCTCAACAGACTATGCAAAATGACATCCCAGACATTGCTGTGGAAATAGTAGGGAATATTACAGGGCATTTGCAAATCACCTGTCAGATGTAAACAAGACCTTCCATAAAAGGGGCCTCATGATGAGAACTGACTGACCTAAGAATATTTCAAAGAAAAAAATCAGTTTTACCATGTTATTAACCCAACATGTTTACATTGAAACCAAAAAAAGAAGTAAAGTATTAATGTGGTTGAAAATTTAAAATGAAATGTCATTAATAAACTTGCTATATATCAGAATCAGTAGTTGGTCCAAATAGTTTTTATTAAATTTATTGTGTGACATTGATTAATAGGGTCATATAAGTTTCAAGTGTACATTTCTATGATACGTGATCTGTGTATTGCATTGTGTGCCCACCACCCTAAGTCAAATCATCTTCCTTCTGTCATGATAAATTTGCCCATCCTTACCCTTTGCTACCCAGCCCCTTCCCTCTGGTAACCACCATACCATTGTCTGGGTCTATGAGTGTCAGTTTTATAAAATCATATCTAGTCATAGAAAGTGCAAGAATTCAAAAAAGAGATATTACTTACAGTGGCCCCTCATGTACTCAGCAGGTTGCTGATAGAAGATGTTGTTTGTAAACTTCCCAAATTCACCTGGGACTACCATTTCAGAAAACACTGACCATGTCCTACTGCAAAAGCTCCCGTGACTTTTGAATCTACCTTTCTACTGGCATTTGCTTGGGAGGCCAGAAGTACTGGGGAGTTAAGTCCATGGGAATAGCTCCCAGATAATGACAGATGGAAAGTGAAGGACAGGTACCCAGCTTCCTTGCCTTTAGTTGGGAAGATTCTGAGACTTGCTCCTCACAGTTTCTCACTGGGGCTGAGCCCTAGTTGTACACAACACACACTTTATTGGCTTTCCTCCATTCCTGGTCCCACTTCCACTCTCCTACTGTTCTTGTTATTATCCCCCAAATAAACTACCTGCACTCAAATCTTATTTTAAGTACACTTCAAGAGGAACCCAACTGAAGGTGTGACATGTTCAAAACCCTGCCAAGAATGAAAATGAAGCCACAACAATTGTCCAAACTAAAGGTTATACATCCCATGTACAAAGAGAATACATTTTATTTACAATGGCAAGAAACAGTAGAAACATTTAGAAAGTAGGCAGAAAATCTACCATATAGATAGGATAATTTATGAAGAATTCAGAGTAGGAAAATCAGGCTTTGATAACCTAATAAGACCTGAAGGCATTAATACAGTATATCAGAGTACAATTACTAATTTTACTGATACTCTGGGTAGTTAATCATTAAAAAGTTGAATGGAATTTGGTGCAGTCTAACCATGTAAGGGGTATGAGAATAGTTTGCAAAAAATTACATTAAGTAGTATTAAAAATGAATAGTTCTTATTTAAAATTTAAACTTCAATTACTTGGAAAACATAGTAATGCAGAATATACCATTGTCCTGTGGCTAGAGCAAAAATAGATGACATAACAGGTCTGCTATAATTTGAATTAATAGAGTTCAACAAATACAACTTGTGGTAACACTCTACCTAGAAAGTAGAAACTTATCACTGAAGTGGGAATATTCAGGCATAAAGGAAGTAACTAAGAATTAGGAAGAATATTCATCTAATATTTGAATTGAGTATATATCAAGCTGATTTTTCATAATTTCTTAAAATCATATCCCAGCCATTTTAGCATAAATATGTCTGTGCATCTTGCTTTACATAGGGTCTGAGATATATCCATATGTTAGCAAAATAAGCTTAAGTAGTGAGTTGATGAGTATCACGAAAGAACCCAACCTGTAAAAATATCTTCCCATTAATCAAGACTTGACACTTTGAATTCTGCTGCTAGCAACCTATTGGTTTAATCACTGTTGTATTTCATCTTATGAGATTAAAATATACCTAAGGGAGTATCAGTTTGGGTCACTCACACTTTATTGTGTACAAGCTTTGTTTAGTGACAAAAGGAACCTCCAATTACAAAAATTAAAGCTGCAACAAAATGGTGACATGATGATGGGAATTTTCTTAAAACAATTTTTAAATGGGTTTTTGTATAAAACCATCCTAAAATTGTACTCAGTTATACCATTCTGGTTAAAAGTAAGAAGTATGTATGCATACATATAGATCAATGGAATAGATCAGAAAGCCCAGAAATCAACCCATGTCTTTATGGTCAATTAATGTTTGACAAAGGAGGCAACAGCATACACTGGAGTAAAGACAATATCTTCAATAAATGGTGTTAGTGCACTGGCTGGTGTGGCTCAGTGGACTGAGTGCCGGCCCGTGAGCCAAAGTCAGGGCACATGCCTTGGTTGTAGGCCAGGTCCCCAGTAGGGGATGCGCTAGAGGCAACCACACATCCATGTTTCTCTCCCTCTCTTTCTCCCTCCCTTCCCCTCCCTCTAAAATAAATAAATACATTTTTAAATGATGTTGGGAAAACTGGATAGGTACATTCAGAGAAACAAAAATAGACCATCAACTCTCAATATGTAAAAGAGTAAACTCAAAATAGACAAAGTTTTAAATTCAAGTCATGAAACTGTAAGAATTGTAGAAGAATACATAGGCAGTAAAATCTCAGACATGTTGTGCAGCAATATTTTTGCTGATATATCTCCTCGGGCAAGGGAAACAAAGGAAAAAAGAAACAAATGGGACTACATCGAACTAAAAAGTTTTTGTAGAGAAAAAAGAAAAATATCAACAAAATGAAAATGGAATCCACTGCAGAACATATTTGTCAATAATACATTGTATTTGGGTTTGATTAATTATATAAAGAACTTATAAAGCTCAACACCAGGAAGGGAAACAATCCAATTAAAAATGGGCAAAGGACCTGAATAGACACTTTTCCAAAGAGGACATACGAATAGTCAATAGAAATATAAAAAAATGCTCAACATCACTAATCATCAAAGAGATGCAAATTAAAACCACAATAAGGTATCACTTCACACCTGTCAGAATGTCTATCATCAATAAATCAACAAACAAGTGCTGGTGAGGACATGGAAAAAGGGAACCCTAGTGAACTGTCAGTGGTATTGCAGACTGATGCAGCCACTATGGAAAATAGTATGGAGTTTCCTCAAAAAATTAAAAATGAAACTGCCCTATGACCCAGCAATTCCATTTCTGGGAATATATCCAAAGAAACCCTAAATACTAATTCAAAAGAGTATATGCATTCCTATGTCCATAAATTCCTATTATTTACAATAGCCAAGATCTGATAACAGCTTAAGTGCCCATCAGTAGATCAGTGGATTACAAAACTGTGGTACAGTTCATAATGGAATACTATGCAGCCATAAAAAGAAGGAAATGTTACCTTTTGTGACATCATGGATGGACCTAGTTGCTGGTATGCTAAGTGAAATAAACCAGAGAAAGGCAAATACCATATGATTTAACTAACATGAGTGGAATACAATGAACAAAATAAACTGATGAACAAAGTAGAAACAGAGGTATGGATATATAGAGCAAACTTACGGACAGCTGTCAGAGGGTAAGAGGGTTGCAGGATGGGATGAAAGATGATGAAAAGATTAACCAAAAAATGTATATACATAACACAGACAACAGTGTGGTTATAATCGGAGGGAAAGGGGGTTGGGAGTGAGATGAAGGTGGGCAAATGGGAGGGGGAATGGGAACAGTAGAAGACTTTGCTTGGGGCAATGGATGCACAATGCAGTATACAGATGGTGTTTTACTCAGCTGTACACTTGAAACCTGTAGGGTTTTGTGAACCAATGTCACACCAATAAATTCAATTTGGAAAAGAATGTTTAGTCATTGTCTGCAAAGGCAAAAAAAAAGTTGGAGTAACACAAATTTTTTTCAATAGGGAACAGTTAAATAAATTGCAGAATATTTATAAATAAAAAGGTATCATATATGCATAGAAGTTTTTCATTAAAATAAAACAACAAATATTTAAAAGCATAGACCCTGAAAAGAATCTAACAAAGTGAAATCTGCCCATTCTGTGAACAGAATACTGTGATTCATTTTTGACATATGTGTAGTTGTGTGTTTTCATCTCCATTTTGTTCAATTTCTTTATCTTTGACCAGTTTCCCATTCCCAATACCTATATTCTGAAACCTATTCTACACTGACCTACTTCCCACACTTCCTCAGCGCTGACCTTCTTCCTCCTGACTATGACCTCTATGCACAGGAAAATATCTGATGCCACTGAACATGACTGGCCTAGGCAGACAGATGGCCTAGAATATGACCAATAACCAAACAGAGCCAAAATAAGGAAGGGAGGGAGGGAGGGAGGGAGGGAGGAAGGAAGGAAGGAAGGAAGGAAGGAAGGAAGGAAGGAAGGAAGGAAGGAAGGGGCAAAGGGGAAACCAGGCCAGTAATATTAAATGGTGTACAGCAGTACTAGAAAAAAGATAGAAAATAATTTTCAGGTGTCCATCCTTATCTTCATTTTTGCAGTGCTAAAGTTAGATGTTCCTGAGGCAATTTACTTTTCCTGGGGATAGGTTATTAAAATAAATCAACTCAATTCAAGCATTTTTGAAGAATTTACTCTGTAAGAAATCCCATATCAGGCTATAAACAGGTCATGAATTCCACCTCTAAAATTAGAAGGATCCCTTCATAAGATACTATAAAACTGAGTGGCCTGTCTCCCACGCTGTGGGAGGCAGTGGCACCTGAGTAAAGGCAGCTCTTTTAAAGTCTCCCTGTGGCTTGCTGATGGCCACTATAGTGATTTGAACTGCCAGTCAGTCCGAGTGTTTTCTGACTTGCTTCCATAAACTCTGACCTGACAGACTGGAAATCCTGCCAATAACTCACTAAGGAGGGAAAAAAATGCAAGACCTGTCTGTGCTCCTTTTAATTATCTTGGAAATCTGGCAACCAGAAACTCTGTCACAAAAAGACAAAATAAAGTCTTATTTAAAATACAGTGGGAGGTTGACTCTCGAACACTGACCAGCCCCCCATTGGATAAAGGGTAAGGGTGAACTAAGCAAGAAGCTGCTCAGTTTGTGGGTCCTATTTAAATTCTTGTGTGCATCTCCCATCTACCTGCACTGATTTGCATTTAGGCCAAAGGCCCAAGGATGGCAGGCTGACAGAGCAGTCTGACCACCACTGCATCTTCTGGTCATCTTGACAGTTCTTTCTTCTTCAGGTGTGACAAATGACACTCCTGAGAGGCTCTGGCAAGCTTCCAGGTTGTGTTCTGTGTGTGTGGTAAAGGGAACAACAGACTCCAGTAATACACCATGAGAGTATACTTTCATAGCACTCTGATTTTTATGTGTAATTTTTATTAATCCAGAAAATTTGCCCATTGTCAAAGAAATGAATGGGTTGAATATTGCAGAATGTTCCCTCTACAGGTTAAAACTCTTGCTCCTTTTTTCAAACTGTTTATCTATCACCAGCCCTAAAACTAAAAGCCCTCATTAAAAGCTCAAAATATAGACAGACAGTGGGGTCTTCTCCTTCTTTCTCACACCCACAACTCAAACAATTAGAGGGAATGGTATTAAGGTTTCTTTTCTAATTCTCATAGCGAGCTTTGAAATTACACAAGACCACTTAATGTGCTAGATGTGAATGAGAATATAAACAAATACATGACATCTTTTACCTATAAGAAGGTGTTTTTAAGTATGAAGACAAAAATAAAAATACAGCTGACCATTCCCTCATGCCATCAAAAATCTACATGTAACTTTGACTTTCCAAAACTTAACTATGAGTAGTCTTTTGACTGGAATTTTGGATAACATAGTTGGTTAACACATATTTTGTACATTATATGTATTACATACTGTATTCTTACAATAGAGTACACTACCCAAGAGAATATTAAGAAAATCATAAGGAAGAGAACTACATTTACAGGATGTATTGTAAAAACCTACATAAAAGTGAACCCAAACAGTTCAAACCCACGTTTTTTCATGGTCAGTTGTACTTACAAAAATAAGAAGTGATGAAAGATTTCAGTACCACACATATGTGTGCACACACATGTACTATGGACAGAAAGACAGCATGGGGGCCATTGATGGGGACAGGAAAATACCTTGGAGACTTCACAGCACTGAGCTGGACTTTTAGGAAGTGGCAAGGATAGATGGAGCAATGAAAAAAGTAGAATTTGGTGAATAAAAATACAAATGGTCATGCCTGAGGCCATTCACAAAATAAGGTGGGAATTTTATATACTTTGCAAATACTTTGTATATACTTTATATCCTTTTTAAATGCTTTGTAAAATCTAATCCCTCTTCCCCCAGAGATTAGACTCATTGCATAGTCCTCACTACCAGAGGGTCAGGCAGAGCTGTCACTCACCCTCCCTCCCATTCTGCCTCCTCCAACGTGGACAGAACTGCCTGGGTGTTCCCTGAGGGACAGAAGGGATGGCTGGACAGTTCCAGACATCAGTTGCTAATACTGTTCTCAGTGCCCCACAATTTGGTTGCTTGGATGATTAGTGAAATTCTCATGACAGTTCTGTAGCATGTATCTTATTTTTTTCTTTTGCTTTAATAAAAATGAGATCACCTCTTCTTCTTGCTGGGTCTGAAGAGTTAGTCAACTGACCAAAAAAGAAAAAAAGTGAAAGGCATTTTGAGAAGGGGAAAGCATTATAGCCTACAACAGCTTCACTTTTTTGATGCCAAAGTACAGGAAACTCCTACTGCTTTGTCTAAGGCCTTTTATTTTCTACCTGTATATGGATACTGAATGTCTCTGTGCCTCAGCCTTCTTGTTTATAAAATGAGGCTAATAATACAGATGCTGCTCAGAGAAAAGCTGTAAGGATTAATTAACAAAACATGAGTGCTGAGGCCACTGAAAACACGAAGCATGGTATGAAGCCACTTGGTTGGAAAGTAATAGAATGAGGCCTCCTGAAGCACTGGGCAGGGCCGCTGCAGACTCAGCGCCACACCACACCTCCCTTTGAGCGTTCAAGTCAATGCAGACTTCTTTGTGGCCTCACCATGGAAATCTTTCCCAAATCCCAGACCAGCAGCACCTTTCCTCAGAGACTCAGTACCCTCCATGTTTCTCTGTTCTTCCACCTGCACCTGCAGCTTCTCTGTGTTTTATCTCATCTCAGTTGCTAGGTTTTGATTCTGTCTCTCTCATATTGATATTTCTCTTTCCAATTGTCTCAGCATACATTCTACAGTAGAAAAACTTCCCCAATCACACTCCTCACCCAGTAGAGTGACAGACATTGATGCTGCTTCTCCCTCACCTCCCTGTGTCTGTGTGTACCTGCCCCATCCCCTCCCACCCTCCCCCTTCCTCCTGCCTCTCTCTCTCACACAAACACTTGAAGGTAGGGAGATAACAATGATTAACTGGTTACCGTGAGAGAGAAGATAACCCCTCCTCTGGGAAAAATGGGTTCTGAAATACTCACTAATTTGGCTTAATTCAAAAGTTCAATTTAATTAAAACAAACATTTATCATGCAGGTTTGTTTATACCAAGCATGGTGCTACCCATAGTGAACTACAAACTAACAAGCCTAGTTTGTTGCCCTTAAGAGTTAGAAAGAGATGTACATGAGTAGCCATAACATAACAGAAATACAGTGCTTTAAAAGAAATATAACTTAAAAAAAGAAAGAAAAGTAAATAAATTTCAGCTTGATAAACAGAAGGAAGATAAATGGAAAAACAGAAGGAAAACCTTACATCTATTGAGGGACTGGTATGTTTTTATCATCAGTATACTAAATGCTTCCATATAGGTTACATAATTTCAATGTTCCAACTCTCGTATGGGGTATTATTGTTTTTGAAGACATTAAAACTGACAATCAAATAGGGAAGTAACTTTCTCAATTGTGAGGTATGTCAGAGGTCAAAAGCATATTCACAATATAACATCTAGAATTCTGTTGGAAGTTTCAAACATACCACTACTACCAACTATGGAAGAAATACCACATTATATAAATTACCATTGAGAGTATCAATCCTTGAGTGCACTGGCATGAATACCTTTTTTTAAATTTTTATTGGGGTAACATTATGTAATACATTATCTGTATATTGCACTTTGTGTTCACCACCCAAAGTCAAATGTAAGCATTATGTTTAACCATGTATGAAAGGGAACCCCCCAAGAAAAACAACACTAGAATTTATTTATTAAAAATTGTATATTTATTCTTGCATATTTAAACTTCAGTTACCTTCTAAGTACTATCCATCTGATGCAATACATCTATCAAGATATTTTTTCCATTGCTCAAAATAGTCTTCAAACGCATCAATTTTGATGCCTTTTAGTGCTTCTGTTTTCTGTTTCACCTCTTCCACATTACCAACACATTTCCTTTTGTAAACTTTTTTCATCCAGGAAAATTTAAAAAAAAATAGCTGGGGGCCAGATCAGGTGAATAGGGAGGGTGGGGCATGGGCGTTATGACATTTTTGGTCAAAAACTTCTGAATACAGCACAAGTGTGGACAGTTGCACTCATATATCATCCATCATGAAATGGGCCAACTCCTTGAAAGAGTCCTCAAAAAAACAATGCACGAAAGCCGAATGCAGCCTCCCAGAACAACATTAGCAGGCACACTATTACAGATGGGTTCACAGAACACTCACCTAGTCGGGGAAGTGTTTACTACAAAGGACACACCCTCCAGAGGATAATTCCAGTTTTATGGAGGTTTCCCCTCATAGATAGTTGCACCATCACTAATAGCTACTTGAAAACATGTTCAAAGAATACTGTGAAATGAACAGTTTCACTGTTTCAAACACATCTCAGAACAAGGAGGTTAGTATGGCAGCGTCCATGGGCCAACAATAAAGGCAAGTGGCAATGTCTCAATGAAAAATCTTTACCTATCACTGAAAATCATTGTCAACAGGTAAATTCATAGAACACAACTTTTTAAAGGATATGAAATTAGAGGCTTACAGTCAAGATGGTGGCATAGGTAAACACAACTTGCCTCCTTGCACAACCAGATAAAAATTACATCTAAAATACAGAACAACCATCACTCAGAGCTTTCTGAAGTTGAGTTGAATGGAAGTCTGACAACTATGGAATTAAAGAAACCACATCCATCCAGACTGGCAGGACAGGTGGAGACACAGTACAGGCTGGTCCCACATCCACATGTGGTGGATAAAAATTTGGGAGGGATATCTCAGGAGTGAGGACTGGTATGAAGCTACTTGGTTAGAAAGTAACAAAGTGAAGTCTATCGGGGGAACCCCACACCAAGCACTTCAGCCCAGGGATCCAGCGCCAAGAAGATAAGTCCCCATAACTTCTGGCTGCAAAAACCAGCAGGGTCTGAGTTGGTGGAAGAAACTTCTGGAGGCCCAAGTAGTTCCTCTTAAACAACCCACACAAAGACTTATTCATACTCACGCACTCTGACCTCCAGCACTAAGATAGCAGGTTGAAAAACACCAATGACATACATGGAGAAACTGGAGCATCTGGCATCAAGGTACAAGCTGGGGGACAGCTTTCTCACAGACAGAAAGGCAGGCAGGGGCCACTGTCACTTTTTTGAGCCATTCCATCACAGAGCCACAGAGATGGCAGGCGGGTGCCAAATCTGAAACTCCAACAACCTAACACTGTTTGTCCCACCCTAGAAATCCCCTGAGACTCTGTCCCACCCAACTTATGGGCCCATCCAAACTGTTAACCCTGACTTTTCCATGTGAATGAATGGTCTTGGCTCATCCTGTACAACCTCTTAAATCTTCTCAAAAAAACAATAGCTATGTGGCCCCAGGCCCAGCACTAGCAACCAGCCTAGATTCACAGCTTGGCTTTGCCTGGGAATCTTCAAGCCCAGGAAAAGTAGCAGCCATTTCAGATTGCTTTATAGCTCTGGCAGGGGCTGACCTTCACCTGTACCACCTAGGAATTCCCAGAGCCTGCACACCCAATAGACAGCTACAGACCACACCGAAGTACCATCACCCTGCCCAATCACAGCTGATCCTCTACAGAGGGCACAGTTTGGTGTTCCATGGTCAGAGCCCATCCTTACAACTGACTGGCCTGAGTAAATACCTCCCATTGACCTTCTAAGAGCAATCAAGGCTCAACTAAAAGAGAAGAGTGTACTCAGTCCACACAAAGGACATACTTCAAGTACCTGGCTTGGGTGATAGGGGAGGTTGTGCCCCTGGACCCTACAGGACACCTACTATATAACACCATGCTACCAAGATAGGGAGTCATAGCAGCTCTACTTAGTACATAGAAACAAACACAGGTAGGCTGCCAAAATGAGGAGAAAAAGAAATAAGGCTCAAATGAAAGAACAGATCAAAACTCCAGAAAAATAAGTAAACAAAATGGAGTTAAGCAATCTATCAGAAGCAGAGTTCAAAATACTGGTTATAAGGATGCTCAAGAAACTTAGTGAGGACCTCAGCAGCATAAAAAAGATCCAGTTAGAAATGAAGGAATTTTGAACAATAACTCTAATAAAAATACTTCATAATGACAAAAAAAGAAATGAAGGAATTGAAATGAAGAACAATTTACAGGAAACAATAGTAGAGTGGATGGAGCTGAGAATCAAATCAATGGTGTGGAATATAAAGAAGCAAAGAACAATCAATCAGAATGACAAGAAAAGAGAGTCCAAAAAAACTCGGATAGTATAAGCAGCCTCTGGGACAACTTCAAGCATTCCAACATTCGCATCATAATGGTACCAGAAGGAGAAGAGAAAGAACAAGAAATTGGAAATTTATTTGAAAAAAAATAATGAAAGAAAACTTTCCTAATTTGGTACAAGATAGATGCAAACAGGCCCACTCCAAGACACATCATAGTTAAAATGCCAAATATTAAAAATAAAAGAATTTTAAAAGCAGCAAGAGAAAAGAAGTTAGTTACTTACAGTGGAGTTCCCATTAGACTCCCAGCTGATTTCTCAAAAGAAACTTTGCAGGTCTGAAGGGATTGGCAAGAAATATTCAAAATCATGAAAAGCAGGGACCTACAGACAAGACTGCTCTACCTAGAAAAACTATCATTTAGAATTGACGGGGAGATAAGAGTTTCCTAGACTAGAAAAAACACAGGAGTTCATCATCACCAAACCATTATTATATGAAAGAATAAAGGGGCTTATTTAAGAAAAAGAAGATCAAAACTATAAACAATAGAATGGCAATAAATGCATATCTATCAACAATTGAATCTAAAAAAATAAACTAAGCGAACAAGAAAAACCAAGACAGAATCACGGATATGGAGAGCCCTTTGATGGTTGCCAGATGGGAGGGGGCTGTGAGGGAATGGGTGATGAGGTGAGGGGATTAAGAAGTAAAAATAGGTAGGAGTTATAAAATAGCCATGGGAATGTAAAGTACAGTATAGGAAATGGAGTAGCCAAAGAATGCATACGTATGACCCATGGACATGAACAATGGTGGGGGGATTGCATGAGGGAGTGGAGGGAGCTGCATGGAGTGTGGCAAAGGTGAAAAAAATCAAGACAACTGTAATAGCATCATCAATAAAATATAATTTAAAATAATAATAATAATACAAGATACAAAAATAGAATATATTACAGGAATCACTCCAACATGGACAATTTAATAGGTAGGATTCAATGTTAAAAACAATCTGTCTTAGCTAAGATACAAAGTGGTTAAGGTGTTAATGGCTCCTTTTAAATATTGTATGACTGGCATACTTTTCCATGAAATATCAATCAGCAGACTACTATCCGTTTCAGAGCAGACAGGGCATATGACATTCTCACAAGCTGTGCTTTTTCTTAAGGGCTAATGAGTTGGCATAATATTTGTACAAAGTAATATTATCATTATCATAAATGTTTTCTAATTATTTCTTGGTATTAATGAAAGTGTATTATATTATTGATGGATTAAGTACAATATTTATAAAACAGTGATAGGATTAAAGAGAAATAAATATGTATATTTTTCCACACGTGTAAATAATAAATATTAATTCCCACCATCAATTTTGTGTAAAGTAGTTTAATACATACTAATAACTTCCTAAATATTTTAGTAATCTGTTGTGAATATGAGGTATGAATACAGTGTTTGTTTATATATAAGCTGAAGGACTTGGTAATGCCTTTGAAGACTGCAAAAAGGACAAAAATCTGGAAAATGGGTCCAAGAATATGGAAAGTGTGTTGCGATTTTCAGAAAATTAGCAAAATGTACCAAATAATTTTCAAAGGGAAGGAAGACAACTTCTGCCAAGAACAAAAATAAATTTTGTGATTTGTCATAAATCCACATAGCAAATATATGTGTATATTTGTTGGCTCATATGCATGTACTTTAGTGGCATTTTAGCACCATTATTTTGATTTTTGACTTGTGTGTGCAAGTTTTTTTTTTTGGTCCCATTTGGTTGTAAGTTCCCTGCAGATGGTGCTAAAGCATCCACATAACATAGTGTAAAGCAACCAGGATTTAGGGATAAAATGCATGGCTTGGAATTTAGACTTTGCAGCTTACTGGCTGAGAGATCTTGGAAGGTAGCAATGGTGTGCATCATCTCATTCTCTTGTCATTATTTTCAATAACTCAGTCAATCATTTACTTCAACCAAGGGTTTTATCTTGATACAAGTGAAAAGCAATTTCTCCTCCAAAACTTAAAAGTATAATACATTGAAGGCTAAGATTGAACCATTCAAGAAACATGTTTGCTGGTGAGATTTTAAAGAAATTACATCGGAGAACTGATGGAAGTCACTTAAGCAAATAGATTCATAAGAGGCTCCTGAAGTTTTCAATCACAATGTTTCTTCAGTAGGTATACGAAGTTGTTTTCCCTTTGGATTAATTTATTCTAATTTAAGGGATAATGGTTCAGAACTGAAAAAAAAGGAAAGCTCTCTCTCGTCTTTCTATTCCAGTCTATGAGTAAAGGGAGCCTAAATAGCATACCTTCTGAATTTCTCATTTGGTTAACTTGATTTAATTTCTATTTTAAATAACCTGTTTCTAACATACTACCCCATTTTCCTATGGGCAAAGTTATTGTCATTACCCTCATGGTTCCATTACACTAGCCCTAATAGATTTGTTAAGAACAGAATAACATCAGATAAGGAGAAATAACTTACAAAATTAAATTGGGAAGTCTTATCCTCAGTATCTAGGTTGATTTTTGACAGAAAGTAATTCAGACAATGTAGACTTTTTTGAAGTTGCCACAATGACAGGTGGCTGTGTAATGACATGCACAGATGTTGTCAGTGCAGGAGTTATCTCTGGGTCACACAGAAGTTGAGTCTTCTCCCCAGGCATCCCCCAGGTGCGAGCAGCCTTTTCAAACCTTCACTTGTCCCAGAGGATCCAGAATACCCATGACCCCAAGTGTGCAAAAGCATCTGTTCTTAGCATATTACACCAGAGCCAACTTTATAAAAACTGAAATGTTGCCAGAATATGACAATAAATATTGTTTCTTAATGTAAATATTGTTTCTTAATGTTAATAATTTCTAAATGCCTGTCCAAACAAGAAATGACTATGTAGTATATTTTTAAATCACTTACATTTTTTGTTATTCCTGAAAAATATGATGCAGTTTAGTGTCATGTTTCTCTAAGCAATTTTAGGCCATGTATACATTCCAAATCCAATTTGGTCCACAAAAGTTATTTCTAATCAGCTTGTGGTCCACAGCCACTCATATTGAGAGTAAAGGCACTAAGCACACAGGATTCCCTATTAACTGGCACCCAGGGAACAGAAACGATAACAAAAACAAGCACAAGTCAAGTTCAGGAGGCAGAAAATAGAACAATCTGGGCTTCAGACAATAATTAGATGATCTGTGTGTAAACTGACTTTGGAAACTTTATTCATCACCAGAGTCAACCTGTAAACTTAATGATGATAGGTCAAATTTAGAGGTTAAAACCTAGGTTTTATCATTTATAGGTCAGGTCATTTACTCTCTAAATTTAATGAAATCTCAACTGCCTCAGAGTACATATTAGCTTAACATATATTTTAGAAAAGGAATTAAGATCTTATAAATAAATTACTATAAAGATTTGTAAATAGCTCTATAAACATTCTGTTATATCAAAGTAACACCCACTAGAATAAAATACCAGTATTGCTGTAGAACAGTGGCTTTCTGAGTGCAGTCCTCAAACCAACAGCATCTGTACTACTGGGAACATATTAGAAATGAAAATTCTTGGACTCTATCTCATGCTTACTTATCGAAAACACTAGGAATGGAGCTCAGCATCCTGTTCTTGAATAAGGAGCACTGCAGAGGAAATGATGTACCCAAATTCTATTCAGAGTCATATTTACTCTAGGCTATTTCCATATAGACATGAATTTAACCTACAGTTCATTGAAAAATTAAGCCAATGATAATATTCTAGCCCTTGTTCATAACTATTGATTAAAATATTGTGGTTATTTTCTTTATGATAGTATTTAGGAACTTTTATTGACATTAATATTTAGAATATCAGCTGGTTTCAGGTCAGTGGTTTCATTTGATTAGAATGGGAGCAAAATATTTTAAATAGCAAGAATATAAGGCAATAGCTTTGATGTTTCTATGTAGCTAAGCCACAGTCAGAATACCTTGGTTTTCATATATCTATCAGGTTTTATATCAAAGAAAAGAATAAAAGATCATGTCAAGATTTTACAATATCAGATTAACCATGCAGGAATTTTGAGGGTCTGATATGACTTGAGAATAAAATAGGGAGCCTTTGTTTTTATAAGCCTCTGCTGGAGTTGAGGTGGAAAAATGTAAAGCAGAATAATATTCTCACTTCTCTTGGGGGTTTAAATTCTTCTGAGCAGCTGAAAACTAGTGTAGAGACCTACTGACACTTTCACTTTCCCTCCCATCCTTCTCTTCTAATTGCCCTTGGCCAAATGAATAACCACTGGGAGGAAAAAAAAAAAAAAAAACCCCTCCAGGAATGAAGGATTCTTAAGTCATAGATAACTGTGTTCTGAATTTCACAGTGCTGGAGCAGAACATTGCAGAAGGGGGAAAGTGCAGGATGAAGGGGGCTCATTCAGAGCCTGACAGCTGATAAAGAGCAGAGATGAGACAATCAGGGACAAGCTAGTCTGATTTGGGAGTGAAGAAAATAAAGAAATAGGCCAGCAATAACAAGGTAGTCAGACTTGGTGAGGTCAGGTGCCAACAGAAATGAAAAATGGGAAGAATAAGGACTCATTAGGGAGGGAGGAAGTTATGCCATTTCCTTCAAATCCCACAGCAAGTTATATTCTCAAGATTCTAAGTTTAGGTCATTTATAAGACACTGGCAAGTTAATGAATACATACTTTAATTCCTGTACTAAATTTTATGATTCACTGTACTACCTGGTATGCAATGCTCAGCTACTTTATACTCTTGGCATTTAGCATGCTGGTGTTTATCTTGAAGTAACTCATTTTGATCAGACCACTTCTTTTTTTCCTTCTACCCAGGAAGCAAATACAAGATGTCAGCTCTCAACTTATGGCATAGAGGGAAAACCACATGGGTTTCCTTTTTACCAGCTTATGAGTTGCTGAAGTGAGGACCCTTAACAATATGGTCAGCCCTGCCTTCCTCTATACATCCTGGACATCATGGGAGGACCCAGGCCATCAGAGCTCACTCTGCTCAGCCCTCAGTCAAAATAGTACAGAGAAATGATAAACCACAGATTAGCTATCAAGTGGTCAATCTTATCTAGTTATCTTAATGACTAAAAAGGGTATTTAGTTCTTTTAGTCACTAAGGCCACAAAATCAGATCATTCATTCTGGAAGTGACTGACTGGCCCTGTGATTCCCTAAATCAACCTAAAAACAAATAATAAATAAATACCTAACATAAAATTTAATATCTTAATCACTTTAAGTATACAATTGTAGCATATAGACTTAATTTAGTTCCAAATAATTAAAGTTGAAGTCAACCTCAGATATAACTAGGCCCTTTCAGGTCCAAATCCAGAAAGATACAAAAATCCAAAAATGTTGAGGAATTTGCCAAAGGTCACACAAATATCTTGTAACAAAATCAAAACCAGATCCAAGGCTCCTCATTCTCAGGCCAGTCCTCATTCCCTTTTAGCCAATCTGTGTCAGGACAGCACAAAATGAAGTTATATAGCAATTATCTGATAAATTTGATGGATATGTACAGACAAACAGGGATAATTATGGCCAGAAAATCCAATTTAGGTCCTCAGTTACCTAGATTGACTGCCTACATTGACCAAATAAACTGGATAATGGCCAAAAATGCACTCTACATTCTGCTGGGCACCCGTAGCCTGAGAAGCACTTCATTCTGATTTTGTGATTAATAGGAATACATATACCACTGAGGCAGCTATAAAGTGGAAATCTAACTGGAATTATCTTCCATCCATAAAACAGATTTGAAAGTTGTCCCAAATCCCTTATTTATTGGTAAGTCAAGTGAAAATGCTAGAGGAACTAAATGTATACACACTATAGAATTTCCCTGAAGAAAGCAATCACGCTGCTTCTGTTCAGTTCCATTGTTTCATCAAACCTATTATCCCTCCAAATGAATCAACTATGATTAGGTCCAAATTGTGTGGTAAAAGATTACAAAGGCCTCATATCAAAAGCTTCAGTAAATCTGGGTCATTCTTTTGACTTTATTCTACAAATTATGTAGGTCTCACTTGTGAACTTAAGATAAACATCACACTTGGGATGTTTGGCTGTGTGCAGGAAGCATTAGAGAAAGAGGCTTTTGGACAAACCCTCCAAAAACTTTCCTGCAAGATTTCATGTTTTAGAGTAAAACATGTTCCATGTTTCTCTACTCAAATTTGAGTAGAAAAAAATTTCATGTTTCTACTACTCAAATTTAGGTGGTTTGCCTATGCAAAGAAAGTTTCATTGAGGAAAATATATTTCAAAAATGAGATGTGTCTCTGTGATTTTAGAAATGAATAGGTTCAGCACTTTGTGGTCATCATTAGGAACACAAATGACTGTGAATCATGCTTACAGGCTAAGAAGATAAGCCTGGAGAAAGATAAATCAAAAAGCAAGACAGTGGATACCTCGTTGGACTGGGAGTCACAAATCTGGTTCTAATTCTCCATTTGGCATGAAGTGTCTGAGTTACATCAGACAATTCACCCTGTCTCTGGACTCAATTCCCTTATCTCTAAAAGGAGGTTAGCAGGATGAGTTTCCACTTTTACCTCTCTTTGACTTTAAGCCAGCAAACTAAGGATGATGGGCTAAATGTAGACCACCACCTGTTTTTGCAAATAAAGCTTGATTAGAACACAGCCATATGTATTCATTTACATACTGTCTATGGCTGCTTTCATGCTACAAAGCAGAGCTGGGTACTTGCAACAGAGACTGAATGGCCTAAAAAGTCTAAAATATTTACCATCTCACCCTTTACATAAATGTTTACTGACCCCTGCTCTAAGTCATTAATAGTGTTTCAGAGAAAAGAGAATACCTAACATCAGTGCTATACCACAGTCTATACTGTAATGTACTATACCAATTTCTGAGGGCAGACTTTCACTCATCTTCTGCCAAATGCCATGCTGAATAACGTGCCTTGTGGGATATTAATTCTTTGTTCCTTCAAAGTCATTCTGGCTGTTGGATGTGCTGATCCTTCATTATAACTTTAATACATAAGTAACAGGAATTAATAGGGACACTGTCTGGAGGCTTTGCTGACCATTGGTAGGGTTGGTAAAGGTGACTAATTCTGTCCAAAACTGGCCAGTTTCTGGGTCAAAAAGAAGCCTTCCCCCATCTAAGGAAGGCTAGTCAGTCAAGAAATTGATACCAGATGAGAGAGAAGAGGAAAAGTTGTTGAATGTCTATAAAAGAATGAAAGGAAGAGCATCTAAGACAGGAACAGTGTCTCATACAACTTTCATCTTCTTCAGGAGCACAATTTATGCTGAAACTGAAAATCTATATCCAAATTAGTAGGTATGAATTGCCTCAGACTTTGAAATTACCCAAATACCTTAAAACTCAAGTGATGCAATGGAAGGAAATGCATATAAGCTCCTTATTATGCAATCTGACTTCTCTCAACACCTCACTATTTAATCAAAGGCTTCTCAGAGTCACAGCATAAGAGGCCTCCAGTGTAGCCTTATGTGAATGCTACACTTCTCTGTCATCTAAGGACTCGCCCAGCTCTTCATGTACACAGCCGTATCTCAATTTTCTTCCTCGAAATCTTTTTGCTCCCTGGCATACTAAGACCTTAGAAACAATACGTCCTTGGAAAAACTCAAGCAGCTGGCAAAGATATTAAAAGAGTCAAATCTCCACTAAATTGTTAGTTGTAAATTTTTTTAAGGAGCTAAGTAGGAGCTGTACATAGCCTTAAAACATACCCTATTGCTGGTGATCTTGGAACCAAAATGATGATGTGGAATAAAAGTAGAATGTGAGATCAATCACTCTTGATTTAGATCTGGTTTAGAATCTGGTTCTTTTATTTTCTTATAGATAAAATTAGTTATTTATTTAAACCCTCTGAACTTCAATTCTAACCAATTAAATGGACTTGAAATTGTCTCCTTTAGAATATTCAAATCTCTGATAACTGTATGCAGCTGTATTAAACACTATCTATCACTATCTTTGAGATATCACTAGTGACCAGGTGTGATATATTAGTTCATTTGATCCTCAAAATATTTTTTCAAGGTTAGAATCATTAATTTAATTTTACAGAAAAGAAACTGAAGGCTAGACAAGTTAAGAAATTTGATGCAATAGGCTTTTCTGAATCCAAAGCCTATGTTCTTTCCTCAAATATGCATTGTTTTCCACTAATGACTTTTGTTCACTGAGGTCTACTCTAGTTTCTGGATTGCAATGTGAATAAGGAATAGGGATGTGGGGCACCTCAGCCTCATCATTCAGAAATTATTTGCCCTCATAAGATTCAAAAGGCTTTGCTCCAGGACCCTAATCCTAGTGCCCTCTGCCTGTCACATGCTTTAGCACACAAACTCGGATCTGACTCAGCTTTCTACTTACTTAGAGTTTTTCCCTGCATCTCAGTCCATTCAGCTTAGTCTATATAATCTACTTAGCTCCTGTTATTCATCTGCTCCCCATATGCCCAAAACAAACCATAGGGAACACATGGACGTCTCTCAGCCATTTGGTGGAATCTGGCCATTACTAAGAGAATGCCCAAATGAGCAGAGATACCATCTACATAGATGAGCTGCTGCCAGGGCCTTGCCATTCATCGGATTTCATGCTCAGATGGCAGCACCTACATGAGCCATGCCCATTCTAAGATTTAAATCTTGCATGCACATTAAGCCCTGTAGAGAGAATCATACTCAGTGAACAGTCACCCAACTGCCTTTATTCCCTTTCTCCCTGACTCTGCCACTCATTTCCCCAGCATGCCTTCTCTCTCTAGTGTCTGCTCAAGGTCTTGAGTGATTTGTGTCTGAACAAGAATATAGGTTTGTGAGCTCAGTAACCCAAGGGACCTGGATAACTATGCCTTAGCTATGGAGCTTCTGTACATTTGGTCAGGGCAGCCATCCACTCTGAACCCAAATTCCTGTTGGACTAACTGTAGGCCCAGGGGGTTGAAGCCATCTGACCTGAGAGAGAATTGAGAATTAAGAAGAGAAAGAACTGCTGAGTTTGGAACTTTAACAGATTGCAATATTATATAAGTGCTCAGTTATTTATCATAGCATCTTCTTTCTCTGGCTAAACTGAAAAGGAATATGAAAAATCTTTGCTTAAAAAGCATATGTTTCCTCTACAAAGCATATTCAATACTTCATTCTAGAATGTTCCTTTATAACTTGGTAAATTTGCTGCAGCTTATCATAAATGCTTCTAAAATCCCACAGGAAGGATACAAAGAAGATGTAAATTTTGGAAGAACAGTAAAGGAAGAAGAGTAAGGGGTTTCTCTCCTTCCTTTCTTCCCATCAGCCTCTCTCTCCTATGTCTTTTAAGTATATACAACAACAATAAAGAAAGAAAGAAAAGGAAAAATTATCTGTTGGCTGTTAATTCTGTCAGCTCATATTAGAAAATAGCTAATAGTTTGGATTACAAATTACAAATCTTTAAATAAAGTTTGAAACATGTGAAATACATGAATCTATTTCCTAAAATATTAATATTGAATGCTTCAGAACTTTGATTCTTCAAATATTTAAATTCTCTGTGAATTATACTAATTATCTTACAGATATACTAATTATCTTATCCTGTACTGAAGTCATTTGTAAACACTTAGTAGACTAGTTTTTTGAGTGTAGAGTCCACATAAGATTTAGTATTTTTTTTACCCTGTACTTATTAAGTATCTGATACAAAAATAGGTTCTAAAGGGAAAAAAAGATGAACATGAAATATTTAGAGTACACATGAGATTTGTGTTTACCCCATTTCATGGTACACAGATGTCACTAGGGAGTAGCTGTCTATGCAGGTACGACATTCTCAAGTGCTTCCCTAATAATATTGTACTGTGTTAAGCCACTGAGATGTGAGGGTCTATTTGTGACATCGGCTAAAGCAGCCCTAACTAATACAATGAACACAAAATTCAATTAATTAACTATTTAATTGATTAGAGCTGGAATGATACTAATCTAAGATATTAAAATTTTATTTCTGATTATTTAAGTACAGCAATAAAACCAACGAGCTTAAATTTCAGGGCCATTCACTTCCACAGCTCCCTTGTAAGGTCCTGGGAAAGGCCCTAGATACTTACTCACAGTTTTTGTAAATTTTTCAAAAGCAGATTGTTGTATTCTTTTCCTTAGGAACAGAACCCAAAATTACAAAGGGCTTAGGGTCCATAAAGTAGGTATCAAAGAGTATGGTGGTATATAATGCATAAAGTATGAAATTTACTTTTGTAATTTACAGAAAGTTGATCTCTTCCACTGAGTTGTCTCTTTTATTAATAAGAATGTCACACAATCCAAAGTAGCCTGCAATTTACTGTCACATTTTCTCTAATTATTTTTCTACGATGCTTATTCATAAAGAATTACATCATTAATAACTTTGAACAATTGCTTTTGCAAGATGTTGATTTTTTTTCCTTTTGCATTTGACAAAGCTTGGAAATAAGGCAAAAAATGTCTTTCTTGTAATGGTGTTAGTTTTAATAATAGATCAACTATGAGAGCTTTAAATATTTCTAGGAAATTCATCATTGGGCTTAGATAAACCCAACATGACACCCAAATTAACACACACACAGGGTTTATGGAATGCTCAGAAAAGAGGAAAAAATGATTAGCCAAATAATGACTAAAATATTTAGTCAAATAATGTTTGATTGAATTCACTTTCACATATTTTTATATTGTGGTGACTGAGACTATAATCATAAGGGAATATGGCTTAAAAATAAAATAACTCATAATTGTGGGTATGAGTTTGAGTTTTGCAGGTGAGAATATAATGGAACATTTTGCCTGAGCATTCAGTTCTAAACATCTGTGTCTATTATATTATGAGAAGTTTCCCTAGCAAATATTTGAACTTGTTTTTATTCAATTTGATTTGCCTCATCCTTTATGTCTACCGAGGTCCTTAAAGACAATTGATAAGAAGAAAGAAAAAATATTTTGCTTCATTTAGACATAGGCTTTAGGGATTTGTTAAAATTTAATTGTATACTCATTGTTGATATCATAATTTAAAAAAAATAAATTATTTTCTAGGAAAAAATAATCTTGGAATTATTTAAAGCAACATCTCCATGATAGTTAATTTAGGACAAAATAACAGAAGACAAATCAAGAACTAAAGATCAATGATTGGGTGTTTAAAGATAGCATTCATTCGTGAAAACAGTTAAATTCACATAATAAAAGTTGAAGACATCTCTATGGTTTCGGAAGCAAACGAGTTCCCATAAAACCCCAGAATTACTCATGGATGCATGCACAGTTCACATTTTAATGAGGAAGATTTTCAGAAATTGCACAGTAGTGTCATGCTATCCATATGTACGCAACAAGGGCAGGAGCTTTAACTTGTTTTCATCCCATTCACTTTAAGAGCTCAAATTAAAACACTGAACTTGTCACTGAGAAATCCAAAACTGCTAAGTTTCACTTCCGAGAAATTTCAAGTAAGCTATTATAGAATAAATAATTTTAATATCTACATGTGCATTTCATGAGTGATGGTTTTCAATGCCAGTGCCCATACAGATGCACTTTTACTATGAGTCCAGTGAGTGCCATTATCCAAAAGAACAGGAAATATGTCCTCTATACCTACTTTAGACTCCCTTTTTTGTATAGGCTGTTCTATAATTCAATAATTAACTTTCTTCTCAGAGTTATCTCTTTAATTCTCTAAAAGACACTTTTGACATATTAAGACTCCCTAATTTCATTGGAAGATATCAGCTAAATAAATCATTTGACTGAGACCTTAAATGCAATTTAGTAATTTTCCCTAATCATTTGTGAACACAAGCCAGTTGATGAACATTAACTGTAACATTTACAAGTGCTGGTAGCTTTTTACTGTCCATAACCTTCCCATATTCCTGTAGCCTGGAGATATATCAGTTGAAGCAGCTAAACAGTGGTCAAGATTTCTTCTTACACCTTCCTGTTTGTAGTGAACATTTGTTCTGCCTTCGTGAACTTGATATACGGCATTGAAATCAATGATGCACATTCATCATAAAAGAAACTAGCATTTTATCTAGGAACTGTAGTTTTGCTGATAAGTGAAAAAATAGGGAACAGCACCCAAGAGAGAGAGGGAAGAGAGATTGGGAACTAACAGTTGGTAGAACTGTACAGAGGCTAATGGAGTACCATGCAGGAGCAATTTATCCAGCATTTGGGCTACAGTCATATTATCTTGTCATTCTCAAACCTGTCTAACCCTTCCTTAGGGGCCTATTGCAGGACCTTGCAGATACTAGGTGCTCAGGCAAAATACTCCATCACTAGGCCATACCAATGATCTGTATCTTTCTTGCTTGGGACACATGCCGAGGATTGAGAATGTAGACAAGTGGACACACAGGGAGGCTCTTTCTTCACTTTTTTTTTGAATTTTCATACTGGACGTAAAGTTCTTTTTAATTAAAGTAGAGTCAACGTACAATATTATATTAGTTTCAGGTGAACAACAAAGTGAGATTTCACATTTATAAACTACACAAAGTGATCACCATAAAAAATCCATTAGTCATTTGTCACTGTAGAAAGTTATTGTGATACTGACCATATTCCTTACACTGTACTTTATATCTCTGTCAATTATTTATTTTATAGCTGTAAGCTTGTACCTTTTAAGCCCCTTCACCTTTTTGCCCATACCCCACCATCCAATTATGTGTCAACTATCAGTTTTTCTGTATCTATGAGTCTGTGTTTTCTTTGTTCATTTGTTTAGTCTTTTTTCCCAGATTGCACACATAAGTGAAATGATACAGTATTTGCCTTTCTCTGACTTAATTCACTTACCATAATACCCTCTAGATCTATCCATATTGTTGCAAATGGCAAGATTTCATTCTTTTCCACAGCTGAGTAATATTCCAGTATGTGTGTGTATATGCACAGAAATATATATAAGGACTGTTGGGGAAAAAAGTCCAGCCATTGTTAATATAACAAGAACGGTTTGTGCACCATCAATGTAACCTGGCAGCCAAGGAGAATGGACTGGGATGTGCATGTGTGAACAATAATGATTTCTCTGTGCTAGTCAGTGGGGGTGGTAGATGTGATTGGGTGACCATGTGTACTGTGTGGCTGTAATATTCAAAATGAAAGAGCAAGTAGAGCAACAAATCTGCATCAAATGTTGCATTAAGCTTGAACATTCCTCCACAGAAATTATTTCAATGATTCAGAAGGCTGTAACTATGGGTAACTGGTGGTTGGCAACTTCATCATGACAACAGACCAACTCACATATCACGTATTGTGCAGAGTTTTTGGTGAAACATCAAATCAGCCAGGTGACTTAGCCCCCTACTGCTCAGATTTGATGACCTGAAACTTCTGGCTTTTCCCAAAACTCAAATCACCTTTGAAAGGGAAGAGATTCAGGAAAATACAATGGAGCAGCTGACAGCAATTAGGAGAACTGTGTAAGGTCCCAAGGTGCCAACTTTGAAAGGGATTGAGGCATTATTGTCCTATGTACAATGTTTCTTGTACTCTGTATCTTTTTCAATGAATATGTCTATTTTTCATATTACATGGCTGGGTACCTTCTGGACAGACTATATATAATCTCAACTTCTTTACCTATTCCTGTATTGATGAATAGCTAGGGTGCTTTCATATCTTGACTATTGTAAATAATGCTGCAGTGAACATAGGGGTACATATGTCTTTTCAAATTAGTGTTTTGTTTTCTTTGAATAAGTGCCCAGACATGGAATTCTTGGGTCCTTCTTTGGTTTAGACTTTGGTTTAAAGTCTATTTTGTCTGATATAAACATCGTTATCCCAGCTTTTTTACTGTTTCCATTTTCATGAATTACCTTTTTCCATCCTTTAATTTTGGTCCATGTGCATCTTTTGGTTTTGAGTCTCCTGTAGGCAGCATATGTAAGGGTCTTATTCTTTCATTCATTTGGTTACCCATTTTTTTGGTAATTTGATTATTTTTATTTATTTTTAATATATTTTATTGATTATGCTATTGCAGTTGTCCCATTTCCCCCACTTTATTCCCCTCCGCCCTGCACAGCCCCTCTCATCCACATTCCCCCCCACACACTTTAGTTCATGTCCATGGGTCACACATATAAGTTCTTTGGCTTCTACATTTCCCATACTATTCTTGCCCTCCCCCTGTCTATTTTCTACTTACCATCTATACTACTTATTCCCTGTACCTTTTCCCCTCTCTCCTCCTCCTCCAATTGTCCTGTTGCTAACCCTCCATTTGATCTCCATTTCTGTGGTTCCGTTCCTGTTCTAGTTGTTTTCTTAGTTTGCTTTTGTTTTTGTTTTAGGTGTGATTGTTAATAACTGTGAGTTACTGTCCTTTTATTATTCATATTGTTTATCTTCTTTTTCTTAGATAAATCCCTTTAACATTTCATATAATAAGGGCTTGGTGATGATGAACTCCTTTAACTTGACCTTATCTGAGAAGCACTTTATCTGCCCTTCCATTCTAAATGAAAGCTTTGCTGGATAGAGTAATCTGGGATGTAGGTCCTTGTCTTTCATGACTTGGAATACTTCTTTCCAGCCCCTTCTTGCCTGTAAGGTCTCTTTTGAGAAATCAGCCAACAGTCTTATGGGAACTCCTTTGTAGGTAATTCTCTCCTTTTCTCTTGCTGCTCCTAAGGTTCTCTCCTTATTTTTAATCTTGGGTAATATAATTATGATGTGCCTTGGTGTGTTCCTCCTTGGGTCCAAATTCTTTGAGACTCCTTGAGCTTCCTGGACTTCCTGGAAGTCTATTTCCTTTGCCAGATTGGGGAAGTTCTCCTTCATTGTTCGTTCAAATAAGTTTTCAATTTGTTGCTCTTCTTCTTTTCCTTCTGGCACCCCTATAATTTGGATGTTGGAACATTTAAAGATGTCCTGGAGATTCCTAAACCTCTCCTCATTTTTTTGAATTCTTGTTTCTTCATTCTTTTCTGGTTGAATGTTTCTTTCTTCCTTCTGGTCCATACTGTTGATTACAGTCCCAGTTTCCTTTCCATCATTATTGGTTCCCCATACATTTTCCTTTATTTCACTTAGCATGGCTTTCATTTTTTCATCTAATCTGCAACCAAATTCAACCAGTCCTGTGAGCATCCTGATTACCAGTGTTTTGAATTGTGTATCTGATAGGTTGGCTATCTCTTTATCACTTAGTTATATTTTTTCTGGAGCTTTGATCTGTTCTTTAATTTGGGCCATTTTTTTTGTCTCAGTGCACCTGCTATGTATAAGGAGTGGAGCCTTATGTGTTTACCAGGGTGGGGCAACGCACATCTCTGCTTTGAGATGCTGTATGTGGGGAAGTGGTTGAGTGGGAACAATGGCACTTGTTCTGCTCTCTGCCAGATTTCAGTCATGTCTCCCACTACCCACAAGCAAATTGGGCCCTTCTGGTGCTGATTACCAGGTGGGTTGGCTTGTTCTAGGACCCAGGTGGGTTGGGCATGTTCTAGGACCCTGTGGGTCTCTCCAACGAACTCTCCTGTGAGACTGGGAGTTTTTCCCACTGCTGCCTCAACCCGCACAAGCGTTTTCAATCAGTGGTTTGAGGCTTTATTTCCCTGCACTGAGACCCTGGGCTGGGAGGTCTGTCTCACTCCCCAGGTGTTAATCCCCATTTATCTGCACTTGAATGTGGGACTGCCTGTTCCACCAGCTGCCACCTCACCAGTCAACCAGCTGCTGCCTTGCCAGCCAGCTGGAGCCTTGCCCACCTCATTCCACAATCTACCACTTCAGTGGGTCCACCAGCCACCACCTTGCCTGCCCTGGTCCTCCACCACTGCTTTGCCACAAGTCCTCTCTGCCCGCCTGCCCATCTACATCCCTCCTACCAGTCTGGATGGATGTTTCTTCTTTAACTTCTAGGTTGTTGGACTTCCATACAGTTCGATTTTCTTTCGTTCTGGTCGATTTTTTTTGTTCTTGTTTTTTTTTTTGTTTTTAAATTGTTGTTGTCCTTCTTTTACTTGTGCGAGGACGCACAGTGTGTCTACCTATGCCTCCATCTTGATTGGAAGTCCTGGTTACCCCATGTTTTTTAATGGAGCACTTAGCCAATTTACATTTAAAGGAACTCTTGATACGTATGTACTTTATTGTCATTTTCATTGTTTTCGTACTAGACTTATAAGTGGTTGGTCTACATTCTTAACTGTATATTTGCCTTTGGTAGTGAGATATTTTTTTCTTTTATATATTTTCTTATTTCCAGTTTTGGCCTTTTCATTTCCACTTAAAGGATTCCCTTTAACATTTCTTTTAATGTCAGTTTATTGGTGATGAAGTCCTTTAGTTTTGGCTTGTCTGGAAAAATCTTAATCTCTCCTTCAATTCTTGATGATAACCTTACTTGTTAGAGTAGTCTTGGTTGCAGGTTTTTCCCTTTCAACATGTTGAATATATTGTACCACTCCCTTCTAGCCTGCAAAGTTTCTGTTGAAAACTCAGCTATAATCTTATGGGCATTCCCTTGTAGGTAACTAGTTGTTTTTCCTTTGCTGCTTTTAAGATTCTCTTTTTATCTTTAACATTTTAAAAAAATTATTTTATTATTGTTCCATTAGAGTTGTCTGCATTTACCCCCCACCACTCCCCACCCAGCCATCCCCACCTCCCTCCCGTTTCCACCCCCCTTTCGTTTTGTCCATGCATCCTTTACAGTTGTTCCTGACTGTTAACAATTTAATTATAATGTGTAATGGTGTGGGTCTTTTGGGGTTCATCTTGTTTAGGACTCTCTGTGCATCCTGGACTTGGATGTCTGTTTCTTCACCAGGTTAGGGAAGTTTTCAGCCATTATTTATTCATATAGGTTTTTCATTCCTTTCTCTCTCTCTTCTCCTTTTGGAGCACCTATGATTCAAATGTTAATACACTTGATGTTGTCCCAAAAGTCCCTTAGGCCATCCTCATTCTTTTTATTTTTTTTTTCTTTTTGATCTTCCAATAGGGTTTCTTCCACTACCCTGCCTTCCTAATTGTTGACCCATTCTTCTGCATCATCTGATCTGATGTTGATTCCCTCCAGTGTATTTTTCATTTCAGTTGTTATATTCTTCAGTTCTGCTAGGTTCTTTTTTATATTTTTTAACTCTTTGTTGAAATTTTCACAGAGTTTATACACTTGTCTATAGTTTTATGAGCATCTTTATGACTATTACTTTGAACTCTTTATCTCCTAGACAGCTTATCCTAGTTTCATTTAGTTCTTTTTCTGTGGTTTTGTCCTTCTTTTGTTTATTTACAACCTATTTTTTCACTCTTAATTTTGCCTGTTTGTTGCTATGTATTAGGTAGGTCAGCTAAATCTCCTAGTTTTGAAAAAGTGACCTTATTTAGAAGGTGTCCTAAGGGGCCCAGTGGTGGAGTTCCCCTTATCACCAGAGCCAGGTGCTCCAGAGTTATACCCTGGTAGCCTAGTGTGACCTCCTGTTGGGGTTAGGTCACAATTTCTATGGACAGACTGGCAGGCAAGGCTAGTCCCTGGACCCCTGGCTTTGAGACTTGGCCACAACTGTTGTGGGTTCACTGGTGTGCAGGGAAACCTCTTAGTGTGGCTGGCTGTGAGGCTGCCCACCAGGTATGGCAGAGCGAGAGCTGCTCTGGATGGGTGCTAACCTGAGTGGGTCCCCAGGGAATTTCAGAGTGGGGTGAACAGTGTTATCAAGATAAATGGAGAATAGTAGAAGTGACACCTGCTAGTGCCAGATCAGCTAGGTTAAAGAAAGGGAGAAAATGTTGCCCACCAGCACCTCTGACTCAGGAGAAAGTTTCAACAGATCCCTGTGCCTCTGGCACCCACCCTAAAGTTAATCAATGTATCAACTGCATGTATGTCCTAGGTGTTTGTCAAACTGCTGCCTCTATGCCAGGACTCAGAAAGAGTGCAACCTGGGTTTTCTACACCCCTTTGGTTCTCCCAGACATAAGCCACACTGTTTTTCAAAGGCAGATGTTATGGGGGCTTCTCTTCCTGGTGCAGGCACCCCAGGCTAGGGCTCTGACCTCTCACTGTTCAGAGACGACCTCCATGGTTGTGATATCCTTCCCACAATGGGTCACTACATAGACAGTGGGGGATGGACAAGGCAGATCCTGGCTCTACCCTTCAGATATGTTTAAATGTGGCTTTTTCTTTTTATCTGGAGTTGTAGGAAATCTGTTCTGCTAGTCTTCAGGTCATTTTCAGAGGTAACTGTTCTATATGAAATTGTAGTTTTGGTGTCAATGAGAGGAGGGGAGCTCAGGATCTTCCTAATTTGCTATCTTGACCTCAAAGCTAGGAGTCTTGCTCTTAAATTTAAGTGTAGCTTGTCTATGAAGTGTCGTTCCTTGTGGTTGTTGCAGAAAACAAATGTGTCTCTGGATGGGATCACTGAGTCATTCCTCTCTTCACTCTTTCAATCACCTTTCTTAGAGCCCCATATCTTCTCTGTCCAGTATTTGGTATTCCGCCTGGGCCCATTGGAGTGTCTGGAAAAATGTATTTCTTTTATAGCCCCTGAACAAAACCAGTATTCATTTTCCAAGATGGAATCACAAGAGAAATATGAAAGCTAACTGCACATAGTATAAATAAACATGGTATGGGAACACAAGAGCGGAACACGGCAGCCTGACACAGACGAGAGAGACAACCCAGCATAACAAATAGTAAGTTGTGCTTTGCCCGTGGCATTTTCTGGCTCTATCGATAATTATATAATATAACAGCCACTGATTTCTCAGCTCTGGATCAATAATGGGTTTCACATCCCCTCCAGAGCTGGTTGTTGACCAAGGTGCTCGCTCAAACCCCCACCCATCCATGGTGAAAATCAATTCTTGCATAACTGCTTGTGTGCTTGGAATTTCAGCATCAGAGTACTGAAGAAATGTGGAGTTAAACAGCACTGAAGAATTCATGGTGATTTTATAGTTGCCCACACAACCCTATACAGCTCAACCAGTAGCTTCAAAGAAAAGTTCTCAATCTGAAAAATACAGTGGGATCTTCCAAAAACAATAGCGACACAAATATGTAGCATACTTATAGGCCCAGAGCAGTCTGTAGCTAGATGCCAGTAGTCTTAACTGTCCTGTGATTAAAAAACCTCACATATTCTAACAAATGAGCTAAAAGTATAGCATTCTATATGCTTAGTACTACAAAACTGTAGTGCCACAATAATATTTGTGATGAATCCTCTGACTTAATGTCCTCAAAATATTCCACCACATTTTATAAGGCATCAAAGGGTGATTACATCACATTATAATTTTTTTTCAAAATTTAAAGAGGCCTTATTTCCTGACACATAGTGACAAATTTTCAAGCATGAATATTGTGAAAATCATCCCTGTCTGTGCACACTCAACACAAATAAGAGAGGAGATCTACAAGCAACATTTGAATCTAATCAAGACAGATGGCCAAACCTGATAATATAGATGCCAAAGCAGATTTTTAAAATTGAATTACCCAGTTTGGTTGTCTGCCTTGATTTAGTTAACTAGGCAATGGCTCTAGCTCCTCTTCATTCGTAAAGTCTTGAGTGGTGGTATATGGATGAGGGCAAAATTGTGAAATAGATTTTTCTTAGCCACTACTGTACTCTCCTCCTCTACAGGGTGTCCTGGAATGGAAATGCCAGAGGAGTATATCACAGGTATGAAGAGCTTTCATTTTGCAGTTAAAAAATAAATAAAATCGAGAGATAATAGACAAGTTGTCCAAAGTCAGCATCCACCTCAGAATTGTCCCATGGGCAGGGGACCCATGTGCTGCTACACACTATGTATCCTTCAGCTACATTGACAAATATATCTGTGGGTTCTAAAGCCACACCCAGAAATTACCTCCCTTTAACCCTGGTGATACCATCTACCTTCAGCACAGATCCAAAATCTGACCATTTCTCATCACTCTCATGTTGGTCCAAGGTACCATCACATCTCACCTGTGCTACTGAAATTGCTTCCTAATTACATCTGCAGAAGGTGTCACTGCCTCTAACATTGCCACTCTCATCCTCCCCACCCCCAGGTTATCCCCATCACTACAACCAAAATTATCCTTTTAAATAGGAACATGCCATTTTCTTTCTTCTTAAAACCTTCTGATGGCTCTGCATCTCACTAAAGAAAAATTAAGTCCTGACAATGGTCTATAAAACTCTACACAATCCATCCATCTCTCTAACTTCACCTTTACTTCACCCATTTGCTCACTCTGCACCTACAACACTGGTTTCTTCTTGTTTTTTCAATACTCCAGGCATCCTCTGACCTCAGCATTTTCACACTACCTTTCCCTTCTCCTTGGACCACTTTTTATTCAGACAAATCATTGGCTTGCTTCTTCTGCCCTTTCTTCAAGAGTTTATTTGTCACCTTCCCCTATCTGCCTTTTAAAAAATAAAACTTTCTTTTCCACCCCTCCCCCAGCATTTCCTACCTAATTTTCTTCAAAAAAGTTAACTTCTAATGTATAACGTATTTTCCTTTTGTATGTTCTCTGACTTCCAGATCAGGATGTGAATTCTAAGAAATGGAAAGTGGGGAGTGCAGAGAAGTTTTTTTTCATTTTTTTCTTTGTTTGTTTGTTTGTTTTTCACTACTCAACCCCAGCAACTAGTATAGTAGCACTAGCAAGCATTTGATCACAAATGATCAGATAAATTATGGAATGATAAGATAAATATTAGGTTACAAAGTTCGGAGGCAGAGGGGACAATTTGGGTCAAAGGAAGCTTTCTTTAATTCCTGTTCCTCATCCCTAGAGGCATGTTCTTTCTCTGACAATGCAGAAGGTTGGCTCAAGCAATCCAAGTCTTCTAGGAATTTAGGCTTCTGTCCTAAGTGAATGCTGGAGATGATATAACACTGAGTAAGTGTTGGAAATCTATCAATTCCTGTTACTATGTTGCTGACACCCAGGAAATGTGAGTCAGGAATAATTCTTTCTGCTCTAGAGACATGAGTTGGCAAAAGCTGGGGAATGAGGGACTTGATAGAATGAGGACAATGTTCAAGAGCCTCACTGAGGGAGATATGTAACATAGATTCCCTGCCTTCTCTTCATGATTTGCCCAGGGTCTGAGACCTTTACTTCCCTCACTCCTTCATCCCTTGTTATTTGGTATTTCTGTGTCTAGAAGAGTATAGGAAGTGCATGAAATGGGTTAAAGGATCCTTTACACTAGAAATCAGAATTGGATAAGGCAATTTCAAGGCTTTACCGAAGTGTCCAGAAGAATCTAAATTTTTTTAAAATTCTAATAAGCATGGGAAGTTCAAAGAATATATGACATGAGTACAGCATCTGAGTCACACCGCTGGGCTGACTATATCCCATCCAGAGAGCAGGGACCCATCAGCACCGCTGGTCAACTGGGCAAAGAACAAATGATGAATGTGACCTAACACTGTCCAACTGCCTAACCATAAGGATTCCCTTTCTGCATACACCCTCAGTCTACACAAAAATAGAGCATTAGAACAAATCTATCTTCTCATTTTTTTTCTTCTTCTTTAGGCGCATACATCAGAACAAATCCACAAAAGGAGCACCAGCAGAATCAATCTACATACATTCAGCCAAAATGTTTAGATTTCAGTACACTTTTACTTGCTTCCTCAGAGAAAGAGAGCACGTGCTACATCTGACTCAAGCAACTACCTACAAACATTATTTGTATTGCTTTCAAAACCTGGCATGTAAAAGGTAATTAAAAAGGACCTGTTCTCTGGGAAAAGAGAAGCTGATGTGAACTGTGGATATTTTTTTCTCCAGGAATATCCAAAAATAAAGTCATTGTCAAGAAACCTGACAAAAAACAAGTAGTGATAGCAACACAAATCAAAACACCTTCATAATCAGAATTGATGTACGTTATTCAAAAAAAATTTTGATCATTAATGTATCTCTTTTATCTCATTGACAAGGCAAAAAAGGCATAGTAAGTTGAACAAAATAATCAAACATGGCATCTTTGTACTCAATGTGAACCACCTTCACCAAGGTAAAAAGACAATCTTAAAACTAAAGAAATAAAAGGACCACTATTTTATTTTAGCTGTTTGCCAAGCCACTGGGCATGACCTATTTTCAAAATTTTGGTCCTTAGAAAAAGACTCCAGTGTTCAAGTAGGTATGCAAGCCTACTCTTATTCCTGGATTTACCCTGAAAGAGTCCATCAAAAATAAGGAGAACAGCTAAATTTTTCCAGGGACTCTGGGAAGGCACTTTACTCTGAATCTTTTGGGTTAAAACAATATTCATGAAGTAAAGTGCTGAAGAAAAAGAGAATCCTCCCCTTGCCACTTGGCTTAAACTTGGATGGAATCTTCAACCCAAACATTGTAGAATCTTTGCTCTAGCTTGGACAGGAAGGTATGCTAAAATAGATTTTCTGCCTTTGAGATGAATAAAACATTGTCTGACACAAAAACAGCATGTAGAATTGCATAGTTATATTCAAATTCATCCACCTGATTACTAAGGAATGTCCCTTTTTCAAGCAGAAGTGATTCTGGCAACAAGTAGAAGTGGTCCAAACTCAGCTGGTCTACGTCCAGCATCACATTATATATTTTGACGTTGAAAGCTTTCATCACACCAGGTTGAGGAATCCCATCTTCCTATACATTTCCTTCAGTGCACTTACAATTGTAATTGATTAGTTGTGTGACTATAGCTGTTTGCTCACTGCTTTGTCCGCTTAGAAAAATGCCTGACATATAAAACTCATTATTAAAAAATGGGTAAATGAATGAATGGAAGAGGGAAGCAGTTTCTCTTCACTCATCTGCTTATTCCCAATGATAAGTGAGTTATCATTTTAGGACCTTTAACAAAATAAAAAGTTGCTGAGTCTAGTTCTGAGCAGGATCATTATCACCTAAGTCCCTAAGAATAGACATAAATTTTCTTCCTCTCTCCGTGCTACTCTTTCTCTGGTTATCCATATCGCACCTAGATTTATGGATATAATTATAATGGTATATATCCTTCTGTGCTGGGAATGCTCACAAAAAGTTTCTTATGTTCAAACAAGAGAGTCCAGCATTTTCTACTAAAATCTTCAGGTAAATTGTCACTTCACCACCAACAGGGGGAGGTTTGTCTTGGCAAAACAAAATTTACAGTCCCACAAACCCAACAAGCACAAAATTCAACCAAATGATGCAACATTAGCTGAAATGCATAAGAGGAATCATTTTAGCAAGGACCATTGTCTCAAAAAATAATAGTACTTTACAGATACTTAATTGAGGAACAGTTGACTTTTCCTTCCTTCCAAAGCAGCATAGGCCGTTAAGTAAAAGATACCAAGAATTAAATCCTCACTCCACCCCTTACTGGTTGGGTAATCTTGAGCAAGTTATATATCTAATGTAAACCAAGCTTCTTCACCCAAAAGGACAGAGAGAATAATCATGCCTATTTTGCTGGGTCCTGTAAGGAATGAATGATAGAAGTCTCTACTACATGAAGGTATTTGATAAAGATCTACAGTCACATTTATTCTTATTTTAAACTGGGAAAGTTTAACCTACAAGTGTGTGTGAGAGCATGCATCAGTCTGTATTTATAATTTAAATTGTCTTTATTGATGGAAGCCCATTTTTAAAAGTGAAGTTTTGGCTCTGTGCTCATTACAAGACTGGGATCTCCGACACTGATGAAGTAGCCCAAAAAAGAATGCTAATGCTGATGATCCAGGTGTCTCCATGAGGAGCTCAGATGTTTACTGCTTGTAAGGTACCAGAATCACACACTGATATTAGTGTGCTACCTTTGAAGGGATGGTTAGCAGCCTTTTCCCTGAATATTTTCTGGGGTAGAGGAAGAGAGCTAACAAGTTATGTATATTTAACACCTAGGGGCAAAATGTTACTGGAACACTTGAACACTGGTAAAAGAATTACTAAATTTAACATAAAATTATTTGTAATAACAGAACATTTATTTGCCACAATGACATTTGAACCAGGGTTGGTATTTTTCTTAATTCCTTTTTTATACAAATATTAGCCTAAAATGAGACAAATGTGGTAACCTTTTACAAAATCTGTTAGAAGAGCAAAGAAAGAATTTTATATATCTAAATAAGAAGCATAATACAAAGAGTAGGGGAAAACTTTGATAACCACCCTGAGGGAAATAAGCGCCAACAGATAACAAAAAATCAATTCACATTTGGCTTTCTAAGGGTTGTACTTATAAACATACTGATATTTGTGCACTCACATTTAGTATATTATATTATATTATATGCTATAAATTAGGATAAAACATGTAATCATATGTATATATTATATATAACACTAATCATATTGAAATATGTATCCTACTTTCATGATATCATAATATGTTATACTGTTGTATTGAAATATATTAATTAAATACTTTTAATAACTTGAGAACTCACAGCCCTTCACTCATATTATAAAAGTCTGGTTGCCTTTTTCTTTTGTCCCACTGTTTGTCCTTTTCATCTTATCCTACAAACATTTCAAGAATGCATTTTTCAGACATTTATAAAGAATCAACTTACAGTTGAGCTTGTTCCTAAACATGGTACTTCACACCTTCCACAGGACAGGTTAATGATTATTTTTGGTTTTAGATGCCATCTGTTACCGCTTCTGCTGGGCCAAAGATCCTGTTTATGTCAACAAATCACTTAATTAAGCAAACTAGGTGATGAAACGATGAGGTGTTTTTTTTTTAAATGATGTGGATGTTCATAAAAACCACATGATTCAATAGTATGTTTTATTTAAAAGAATATAGAAGAGCTGAGTGGGGAGTTCACTGAGCAGGCAGTGGGAGAAAGGATGCAGATAAGAAGGTTCCAGCGAAGCCCCTCACAGAAAAGAAGGGGAAGTAATCTAGTACACAGGTTGAGGGATTGGCTTTAGGTCAAAGGACTTATACCCTTTCCTCTGACAGGAGAAGAAAGAAAATTTTTCATAGAGTAAAGAGAAGCCTAACTGAATTCTCCTTGGGCATTAAGTACAATATTGCTGACCATGTGACAGACCACTGAAAAAAAGTATCTCTGTACAGCTACAGCACTGCTTCCAAAAATCCACATTCACTTGACACTGAACATGACTTCAGAATACTCTGCCTCACTCTGGGACACTGTTTCTCATTTAATTCATGGCTGCACGGTATTCTTGCATATTTAATAAGAACAAAACTCCAAATCAGAGTACTCCTCACATATCCCCTTAAAACACAGTTTTTGTAAAATTATACCCACAAAATAAGACTTCATCTCAATTAAGAAAAAATGCTAATTCTGCAAGCTTTTTAAATAATGCTTGTTTATAAATTTATAGCTTCCTTGGATTTTCTTAAATTCTAATTATATGCAGAGATAGACTTAAACCCCCATTATTATAGAAACCATTAAGTTTACTATGATTCTAATAATATTGAAGGGATAGACTTAAACTACTTATCTCCAGATGTTAAACCTAAGTATTCACAAAAGTCATGATTTCTATATATGACAAGACTCCTCTTGGTTCGAGACAGGTTTATAAATATGACTTTTTAGAAAAGTCCAATGTGTTAAATAATGCTAATGTAGGAAAATGATTCTGATGTAAACACATTTATGGCAATAACCCTAATTGCAATAATTTGGGGGACACGTTCAGTTCTGTAAAAACTGCCATTGGGTCACTGGCCTGAGAATCCCTTGGGAATAACATATCATGGGCATCAACAGCAGGCAGATGCAAAAACAAAGTATTAAGGTCACGAGTATGAGCAGTGAAACTTCCCTCACTGGAAAGTTTATTAAATCTTCTCCAAGACCAAGGTCCATAAGTTTAGTACCTATTTTTTCTATGTAATTTGTGGTTTTAAATCTTATAATTAAATATTTGATCCATTTTGAGTTAATTTTTGTCTATGGGGACAAACTGTAGTCTAGTTTCATTCTTTTGCATGTGGCTTTCCAATTTTCCCAGAATCATTTACAGAAGAGACTTTCTTTTATCTATTATATGCTTATGGCTCCTTTTTCAAAAAGTTTGCCCATATACATGTGGGTTTATTCCCAGGCTCTCAATTCTGTTCTAATGGTCTGTGTGTCTGGTTTTTTCTGCTAACAGGATGCTATTTTGATTATCATCACTTTGTAGTATAATTTGAAGTCAGGGAATGTAATACCCTTGGCTTCATTGTTGTTGTTTTTTTTCTCAAGACTGCTTTGATTATTCAGGTCTTTTGTGGTTCCCCACAAATCTGATGAGTTTTTTGTTCTGTTTCATTTAAAATATCATTGAGATTTTAATGGGGATTAAATTAAATCTGTATATTGCTCTGGGTAATACAGACATCTTAACTATGCTGATTCTTCCCATCTATGAACATGGGACATCTTTCCATTTAATTGTGTATTTTTAAATCTATTTTAAAAATACCTTGTACTTTTCAGTATATAGGTCCTTCACATACTTTGTTAAGTTTATTACTAGGTATTTTATTATTTGTGTTACAATTGTGAAAGGAATTTTTTATTTGTTTCTTTATCTAAAATTTCATTATCAGTATATAGAAATACAGTGAATTTTTGTACATTAATTTTGTATGCTGCAACTTTGCTGTATTTGTTTATTGTTTCTAATAATTTCTTGGTGGAGTCTTTAGGGTTTTCTATATAAAGAATCATGTCATCTGCAAAAAAAAAACACACTATTACTTCTTCATTCTCAATTTAAATGCCTTTTTTTTCTTTCTCTTATCTGATTGCTTTGGCTAGGACTTCCAGCACTATGTTGAATAAGAGTGGTGAGGGTGTATATCCTTGTCTTATTCCTGATCTTAGAGGAAAACTTTCAATTTTACACCATAGAGTGTGATATTAGCTGAAGGTTTGTCATATATGGCCATTATTATGTTAAAGTACTTTCCTTCTATACCCATTTTATTGAGTGTTTTAATCATAAGTGAATTTGACTTCAAAGACAAGGGAAGCAAAGGCAAAAACAAATGGATGGGACTATATCAAACCAAAACAGCTTCTGCACAGCAAAAGAAACCACCAACAAAACAAAAAAGCAACCAGCCAAATCAAAGAAAATATTTGTAAACAACAGCTCCAACAAGGAGTTAATATCCAAAATATATAAAGAACTAAAACAACTCAACACCAAAAGAACAATTCAGTTAAAAATTGAGCAGAGGACCTGAACAGACATTCTTCTGGGAACACAAACAAATAACCCACAGTTACATGAAAAAAATGCCAACTTCTGTAGCTATTAAGGAAATGTAAATCAAAACTACAATTGGATACCACCTCATACCTATTAGTATGGCTATACTCAGCAATACAAGTAAGTGTTGGGGAGGTTGGGTAGAAAAAACGAACCCTCATTCATTGCTGGTGTGAACATAAACTGGTACAGACACTATGGAAAACAATATGGAGGTTCCTAAAAAAATTTAAAAATAGAGTTACCATATAACCCAGGACTACCACTTCTGGATATCTACCCTAAAATTTTGAAAATGTTTATTTGCAAAATATGTGGATCTCTATGTTTGTTACAGCATTACTCACAGTGATCAAGACATGGAAACAACCAAAGTGTCTGTGCATAAATGAGTACATAAAGAAGATGTGGTTACAGATACACAATGGAATACTACTCAGCCATAATAAAAGATGCAATATTGCTATTTCTGAAAACATGGATAGACCTTGAGAATATCATGCTAAAAGTAATGTCAGAAAAAGTTAAAGAGCCATACACTTTCACTCACATGCAGGATATAAAACTGAAAAAAAACCCCACAAATGAACAAATAAGAAAAACAAACAAACTAAAACTCATAAACACAGACAACAGTATGGTGGTTACCAGAGGTAAGAGGGTGGAGCATTAGTAAAGGGTAAAGTGGGTCAATATATGGCCATGGAAGACAATCTGACTTTGAGTATTGGGCACACAATGTAATATACATAACGTATCACAGAAATGTACACTTGAAACCTATATAATTTTATTAAGCAATGTCACCTAATAAATTTAATTTAAAAGTTTATTAAAATGTATATAAAGTTTATAAAGGAAAAGAAGAAAGTAGTCTTGCACTTGATAATTGAAATGTACTATATTATCTAATAATCTGGAAAATGGTGGAATAAATGCCTATGCTGTAAATCTACTGGGTAGAATTCCTAATGTATGGAATTGCTAATGACAAACATGAGACCACTAAGGAATGGATTAAGAGTTAGGAGGGAAGAGGAACTAAGTACTCAGAATAGACTCCATCCTGATCACCTTCCTTATTACTCTTTAAGGAAATTCTGAGATTCTAATACATAGAATGATCATATGTCTTAGTTTGTCTTGGACAGTCCTAGTTTATTCCAATGGTCCCAGTGTAATTATTGATAAAGTTCCTTTTCATTCTCAGAAGTGCCTCAGCTTGAATGATAAATTATATAGTCACCCTACCAGTAAGCCATCGGACAAATGACTGAATTTTCTTCAGGGTATTCTGACATTAAAAGGAATGGATCACTTTATTATCTGTTGCTGTCATTGCTATTATTTAATACTGAGTGAACAGCACTGGGTTACTGCAGACAGAAATCAATAAAAAGCAATGCTATAAGCCTTCAGGAGGGCAAAGAGATCCTCACTGCAGGGAGGGGATTTTAGAAGTGAGTAGCATTTTATGTTCATTAGGACACAGTGGATTGTCCAGACTCCATGGCAATACCATTGCTTTGGTTTAATATTTAACTAGTAAGTAAAGTCCACATCTACAGAATCTGTAAGGCAATAAAAGGCTCACACTTCTTCCCTGACTCCATTTACCTCTGCAATATATAGGAATTATTCAATTGTTCAATCCACAAACTTGTATTAGAAATCTATTATATTTTATCACCCTACCTGTCACAATGGACTATGCAAAAAGCCTTGGTACTTGCATTTAAACAGTTCATATTTTAATTGATGATTCAAGACCAAAACAATCACATGATACTTAAGTGTAAAATGATATGATAGTAACTCATCCAAGTAATTTTACAACAGTTAGAATATTGAGCAAAGGGAAATTGAAGAATAAATGCTTGAACTTAGGCCAAAAGGATGCAAAGGGCTCCAAAAGGTGGAGAGGGAGACTATAAGGAAAAGAATAATTGTGGGAATAAACACATGTGCAAGAAACAGTGGCTAAAATTAGGTTTGTTTGAAAAGAAAATAAATACTGAAAACACAAAGTGGAGCCATGTTTCAGGTACTTTAGAAAAGGTGAGTGTTTGGACTTGATGTAATGTATGATATTAACATTCAAAACCATCCAAAGTCTGCTATCTCCATTTTACCAACGCTTTTGTATACTGTAATCTGAGACCATGACAACACAATGAAAGGCACTAGATAGGAAAAATATCCAGCTTCTTGTTACTTTCAGTCCTAAAGGGCAACTATAGTGAACAAAATATAGGTGGTTCAATAAACTGTTCGTTAATTTATGATTAAATATTTCAGAAGACTTCTTTAGTTTCTTTGAATCACAAAACAAAGTCATGTCTTGATTCTGGGTTCAAATTTTCCACTTTCTTCTCTAACTTTCCAAGATTACATATTTACACAGGTAAAAACTTCACGACTCAGCTGCTAAGACCATTTTGAATATGCAAAGGTTATCACTCTAATCCCGTCTGAACCTTTTGCCACTGTTGCTTTCCTCAAGTCGTTACTTATTCCATGAAGATGTTTCCAAGTAAATCTCCCTGCCTCTACTCAATAAAATCACTCCACGAAGACAGCTGCCAATCCTTCCTCCCCAGATCCTTGAATTCTTAGTGTTTTCTGGATAGCAGTGATTAATCAATGACAGGCATATTTGAATCATGTGAATCTGCCTTCTCCTTCCTCTTTTAGACTCTGATCACTACAAGGGCAGGAAACTATGCTCTATTTTCTTGCACTGCTATCATTATGTATTATTATTTAGCATTTAATGAGAAACAGTAGTTTTTTGTGGAAGAATACCAATCAGTTTCTCACAGCTGAAAGCAGATAATGGCCACAAAAAATAGAAGCATTAGTACTAGCCAAAGGGAATAAAAATAATGAGAAAACTAACTACATGTAAAATTTTGAATCAGATAGTAAGAGAAAATAGACCCTAAATAAATGGAGTAGGCTTGAAATCAATGACTACTCAACAATGGCTGAAATACTGAACTCAATCTTTTTAGCAGTAAACCAAAGAACAGTGGACAATTAGGAAGTAATGAAGACACTGCTAAAATAGCTATTGATAAAAGTCTGGTAGGAAACTACTTCAAACAACTGAACATTCGAACATTTACAAATAAGGAGGCCCCTACTAAAATAATTGAACATAGTACAATGGGACAAATTAAGGGGAGTAAGTGGGTAGATTTTTGAAAGTAAAATCTGAGGGCAAAGGAAAGCTATGTTACAACATTTTTGAGATGGAGTTAGTGAGGCAGTCTGCCAAAGAAAAAGTGAGTGAATGCTTCCTCTATGCAAAATTATTAAATAATCCAAAATTGTGTCTAGGATTCCCAACCACTACTTTTCATCCTTTGTGCATTGCCCATTTGTCCTGACTCAACACACTTTCAGCTGCCCTGGCTGACTGGGTTACCAAAAGTAACTTCCCTTCCAGGCTTACCATTCTTTTCCCAGACCTCTGTTTTCTGCTAAGACAATAGCTAGGTATGGTGCTAAACTAGTTCATGAAGACTAACCTAGCTTAACTCAATATTTCTATTTAATGACTGTTACATGTCAGGCACTGTGGAGGATGCAGAGCTGTATCCAGAAGGAGCACAGCCACCTCAGTGTTCAACATATGGATGGACAAGAGGTGTGCTCACACTTAGCACAGGACGTGAGTAAGTGACTTAAATTCTTCTGCCATACTTCTAGGTATCTGCTACAGATTAATGATGGTTCTGGCCTAGTGAGGTTCAGGGTGTTTTTTTTGTGTGTGTGTAACATGCTTACTCCCACATCTCAGATTTCCATCCATTGCTCTCTCCTCAATTTTGCTTTTCACCAACCTCCCTAAATGTGCTTTGCACTGCACTTCCACTGTTTCTTCAAAATTTTATCTGTAATTATGTTATGATCCCAAGTAAAAATAATGACAGTCGTATGAGTTTCTTCATTACACATTTTAAATGATCAACACCAGATTTTTTGACACCCACTTGTCACAACAGGATTTTTCTAGGAAAAAGTCCAAGCATACTCATAAATGACCAAAAGAAGTTGTGAATATGAGAGATGAATAAGATGGCAAAGCAAATAATTAAAAAGAAAGTTTTGCATGACAAAGTTGAGAAAAACCTCTGAAACTAAAAGATAGTTTTAAGTGGGAAAATTTTTGAATAGTAGTATAACAGTTATAAAACTCTTCTAGAACTGGAAAAAGCACCAATAGGATGTTTCAAGTTTTTTTGTTTTTGTTGCTTTGTTTTGTTTTTTGTTGTCCTTACATTTTATTTGCAAAGTAAAAGAGATGATTCCTCAGAGAAAGAAAATATATAGTTATTCCCTACTACAAAGTAGATGACACGTATCTGTTCTCTTTCAAATGACAATTTCAACCCATGAAGCAATCAACCAAGAGAAAGGTCTTCCTATATTCTAGCACTATGGACAAGATAGGTAGAAAAAATTTGAAAGCACAGTCCCAGAACTCCAAAAATTTACAATACATTCAACAAACTCACTCTGGCAAACCAATGCACAAATAATTTACTGTAAACCTGTATGAACTATACAAACTATAGATATATAGGAATAGATGAGCACAGTTCCATTAATACTAAATAATTATAAAATGGATAAGGAACAAATAAGTAAATGAACAGATTATGATTATTGGGTTCAGTACTGAGAAGTGAGTAGATTCTGATGAGCTAAAGCTAATGGAGAGTATATTTGATGTGCAAGAATTAACAGAGCAGAAGCCACAGCCAGGTATAGGAATGGGGTAGAGAGATTGTACTTTTAGTGGCTAATGTCACAGAAACCAGCTCAAATGGAGGAAAAGGTCAGAGGGTATAAAGAACACATTTATATTTGTTATAACTACTTGTTTACTCTCCAAAAATATTATCATTCCAAATTATATTATAGTAATAATTAAATTGTTCCAGTGTAACAGTTTCACAAGCTTAAGGATGTGAGTGCCCAGAATAACATAGAAGAATAAATATTAATATGATTGACTTTATTTCAGTTTATATCAGTTTTTACCCATTCACTTTGTTGATCCCACATTCTCCCCCTTCACTCTGTTCCCTTCCTTTTTCTGCTTTAGTCTCATGAGGTTTTGTCTCTTTGGGTTATTTTTGGCTCACCTCCTGGTTTCTCTTTGAATTCCAGATTCTTAACCATCATCTACCATATCTGCTAACATTTTCTGATCTCATTCTTCATGCATTTATAGTCAAAATATATAACTTCAATAGCTCCACTATGCAACATTATGCAGAATGCTAGCACAGGAAATAGGCAGGTGTTCCACCATTTTGAATATCTTAAGCAGTATATTTCTTGTTTCTTTGCTTCTGCCAATATAATGGCATACTAAAGTGCTATTTGACCTACGTGTAGTTGGTGACAGCCTAGAAAACACCCGTGATCCTCTAAAGCACAGGTGGCAAACACAAGGCCATGGGCCAAATCCAGCCCCCCACCTTGTTTTATCTGGCTTGGCACCTTGTTTCTACCCAGTGGCTGCACCAAACTCCTTGCCCTTAGTTAAGGAGTAGTTACATTTATACAGTCCTAACATTACATTCAGCCCTTGAAGGCAACCTTGAGACTGATGTGGCCACCGGTGAAAATGAGTTTGTCACCCCTGCTTTAAAGCTACTTTTGGTTAACAAACAAAAGAAAAAAGAAAATAAGAGAATAAGAGAGAGAAGAGAAGAGAAGAGAAGAGAAGAGAAGAGAAGAGAAGAGAAGAGAAGAGAAGAGAAGAGAAGAGAAAAAAGATAGACATAGAAAGAAATACTTCAGGGCTGTATGTATCCTTCTTGACATTAGCCACATCCACGGTTTACATAACAATCCACTATCCATCCATTCATAACCTGTTTACATTTCCAATCTTTCTACCTTTCGATATAACAACTTCCTTCAATCCACTTCTCAATACATTCAACAATAAATTAATATGGGAAAAGGTAGAACTTGAAGTCAGAAAACCCATGCTTAAGTCTTAACCTTCCACTATTTTACAAACTTAGGAAAGCCATTCAAATTACCTTACTCTCTGAGTCCTCTTCTGTAAATGTACTAGATAAAAAAAAAAAGTCCCTGCACTCCTACATCAAATTAGACACAGGAAATTCTTAGAACATCCAAAAATTTTCATACATGTATTTGTGCATTTGTTTCTTTTGAGCTCTGAGAGTCACTACCTAATTTGTAGTCTATATTCATTGACCTTCTCTAAATATTTTATAGATTTTTGTCTTTGTTTTTCTTTTGAGATGCAATGACCAAACAGACTTCAATGCCCAAAAGAGATCTTGATACACACTAGGCACTCAATTAACATTTTCTGACAAATGGACTAAATATCCCACATTATGATACATCATTTAATTCAAGTTTAATATTTCTGTGTGTTTATTTTCAATTCCCTTCCTAATTTGTCAATATACTCAAGGGTTACCTCAAAGAATGTTCTATAAAAATGTCTGTGTCTTTTATAAGACTAACAAATAACTCAATTTACTTTTCCATAAGCATAGCTTTTATTATTTTTCCTAAGTGAATTACCTTTCATTGCCCACTTTGATATCATCTACCACTTTTCTGCCCACTCATGCAGGCTGGCAGGTTCCTCCTGCAGTTTATCTCCATCTGCTTGGCATTTCACTACCTGGAAGAGCTTAGTGTTATCTGCAAACTTGGATAACTCATCATGCATTCTCTCTTCCAAATCATTTATGAAAATGTAAAATAAGACAGGGTCCAGGGCCAATCCTTAAGAAACCAAACAGTTTTTACTTCTCCATTCAGAGAAGCTCTCATTTATCTCTAGATCATGTTTCTCTTTCCTCTTGTTAAAATAAGCTTTGTATAATTACTGTGTGTGTGTGTGTGTGTGTGTGTGTGTGTGTGTTTGTAAAATGTTTCTTCTGGGAACTAAAGCTATTTGTGATTTTGGAGGTACAAAATTATCCAAAATGTTTTCCTTCCATAAAACTCTTATGGAACAACCAACTTGAATAGCAGTGAAGAAGTGGAACAGATAGGACTTTGGACCCTTTTGACTTCATTTTCAATAAAAGCATATATGTTCTTAGCTGCTTGATATGTCATGACATCAATTCGTGAGCCAAAACAATATGTATAACTTTGAAACCACTAGTCCAGAGAAAAAGTTTTAGAATCTGGGTTCCAAGAGTTACGTTCTATTCCATACTCATCTATGTACCACCACCATAAATTTAAACCAGTGGCCTAACCTTGCTGATAATCTGGTTCCTTGACTGTAGAGCAGGGAAAATAACTCCACCTTGTTGCTCTTGCAGAGATTGTGAGGATGCAGTGATATAATGTAGTCCAAAGTGAACTGCAGCATTGATAAAGGAGTAAGGTTTTCTGGATGGATGCCATAGAAGGGACAAACCTACCAACACTACCAGATGGCACATAGTTCAGATATTCAAAGGGCCTGAGCTAGAAAGCGGAACTAAAATGTCAGGCAGCAACTGATATGAGAAACTGAGCATAGAGAGGACCTTTAATTTCAGTAAGATCAAATATGAGAGATAATGGAAGTGAGTGTGAAAGACATGGAATATTCTCTTGAAATGCTCTGGAGACTGTGGTCAAAGAGTAGAATATTGGAGTTCAATATTTATGAGTAAGGGACTTAGGAGTGGTGGCTGTATTGATGTTGAAGTGAAGGGTGTAGAATTGAGGAAACCAAGGTCTTTTAATTTAGTGTATTGCAAGGATCATCCAAAAATGCATTTATCCCCTCGATGGGTGTAAAGAAACAGTAAATTTAATTTCAGTATCTTCAACACCATGGGTGAACCATGAGGAGACTGATGCGTGGCAGTACTGAGAAATGAACGTTGTCAGATGTCAAGAACCTCAAAGGAAGACCTTGAACAGGAAAATGGAAACAGCAGCCTGAGCCAGAGAATCATCCATCCCCACCCCATCTGTGATTCATGGACTCACAGGTAAAAGGTGAAGAGAAAATTTCATACCCAAAGGAATGCCTAGATTCAGGAATGGAAATGCAGGTATGCAACAATTTTGCTAAAGGGTTGACAAAAGAGGAGATTCAGTTGATAAGAGCATAGGGTTTTCAGAGGGCGTAAGCAGAAAAGCTTAAAGAAGTTGTCACGGGGCAGTGTTGAGAGAGCTATGTAAAGGCAAAGAGAAAGGGTGGGGGAGGAGAGATGGGATAAGAAAGGACTTTGACCAAGCATTAAGGTTAAAAATATGCTTCGGTGGCAAAAAGATATCCTAACTTCCGGCGTTTTGATTTTGACACAGAATAAGGGCCCTAGATTCCATCTGTTCTTGTCTCAGAGTGAAGATACTTGCTTCAAAGTTTACAAAGGGCATCAAGGGCCCTATTTTTCTAGAAAGAAGCTGTCTAACACACATTAAAGAAATGCTTTTGCACCATACAGGTGTCCCATTCACAGATACTTTTTGATATGGATGATCTATACATTTCAATTTAATGCAAAGAAATCCAAATCACCCCACTTTTTGTTCCTTGGCTATCATAGGTACCCTAAGTACCAGTACACATATAAACTCATCAGCTTTATCTATTCTAGCTTTGTTCTAAGGTTGTAATAAAATCCCTTTATCTTTTGAATACTGAAACTTGCATTTTAAGTTTTGATAGGTATTTTCAAATTGTCTTTTAAAACCTCTGAATCTCTATCCCTATCTCCTATCTCTATCACTTCACAGGTTTCACCCAGAACAAATGCTGTGCAAATAAGAAATGCTATCTCTCACACTATTTTATCAGAAAGTGTTGACACACACTGAAAAATGTCCAGGACATTTTGCCTTCTTATAACAGAAAACGTAATTCAATTTAAATGTTATCTGTATCAGGAAATCTATTTAAAGCGAATATTAAAGAAAAATCCCACTCTCCTGTTTTCTTTAGAAATAACCTATCTCCAACAAACCTTGTGTAATGAAGGAGGATTCATCACAACCAATCAATAAACTTAATAAAAATAAGATATAAATGTAGATTGAAGCTGATAAGGCAGTATGTGGCATATTGCACAGACACTATTAGTATCCTACCCATATCTACTCTCTCATCCTCTTAACAAAACCTTGATAATGCTCAGGGTGGCTATTTGCCTGTGAACATAAAGTCTCACTTTCCACCTCTTTTGTGTGACCACATGATGTAGTTCTAGGCACTGAGAAGGAAACATATCTGCTGTGGAAATCATTTGTACTAACAACTCCCACTTGACCCCCTTCCTCCACCACCACTGTCATCTGCTTTGAATGTGAATATGATGTCTGAAAGTAACACCATTCCCAATGTTGTAAACTTGAAGGCAAATATCATACAGGACAGGCTTCAAGAACTGCAGTGATATTAGCTTCAATATTCTACACCACAGACTTTTTAAAATTATTTTTAAAATTTTTTTCAATTACAGTTTACATTCAACATTATTTTATATTAGTTTCAGGTATAGAGCATAGCATTTATACAATCGATATTTTACAAAGTATTACCTCTGATATTTCAGGTACACACCTGGCCTCACACATAGTTATTACAATAGTATTAACTGTACACCATGTGCTATACTATACATCCCTGTGACTTAAAAATATATAGCTCCTGTTTGTTTTACTTACTATATTATTTTGGTTATTAAAGCTAAAGAATATATATATTCTTATAAAGAATATATTCTTATAAATATAAAGAATATATATAAAGAATATATATACACACACACATATATATGATATTAACAATGTAGATATAGTAAAGGTAGTTTTAAAGTTGAATTCTAATGGACTCTTACAAGAAAAGATTTGAATGAAGAATGTGGATTTTTTTTTTAGGGGACTGTTTGTAGCCTTTGGTTGGAAAGCAATATAATTAAAATAAAAGAAGCTGAATTTTGAAACTGACATACCTAAATTAACATTTCATTGATGTCACTTTGTAGCTCTTGGGGTGGAAAGGGAGCCTGGTTTCTTCATGTATAATTTAAACATAATCATAAGAGTCTTATAGGCTTACTCTGAAGATTACATGTGATGATCACATAGTAGGTAATCGATACATGTGTGTTTCCTTCTTTCATTCAAAATTGATAATTTTTGTGACAGAACAGCTTTGGTCCATATTCTAGAAGGCAATGCAATTTCACATTCTTTACTTTTTTTTTTTTGCAAAGAAGAAAAGCTGATACATAGAGTTTTTTTTTTCAATCTAAACCACATATTTTAGGATATGGTATAGGAACAGCACTGATTCAAAGAGCCCTTAAACCTTCTAGAGCTACAGCCTCATAACTGAAAATTGATGTTCATCATGAAGGACCATGAGATTCTGCAAGATCCAGACCTAGAGGATTAAACTATGTTCACTCTATTGGATTTCCCAATGCAGGACATATGAAAAAAACATACAGAGAATGGTTAACTCCTTGCTATCTAGCATTCCCTAAGAATGAGTATGATCCCTCTAAGGCTAATAAAAAGATTTTTTTTAAACTGGGAGAGAAAGAGAGATGATCATTCACATGGCTAAAGGACAAGTTCTACAGTTGTGTAAGGTTAGCAGTTCTTCTGGCTCATTTAAAATAAAAGTATATATTTTATGGTTGCTTTATAATTAAGAACCATGTTTGTAGGATTTCCTGTTTGTTAGATTTAGCAAATGTAATTACAAAGTAGTAACGAGGCTATTAAAATATTTCTCAAAGAGTGTTCTAAGAAACATTAGTCCCCCAGGATGCTTTGGAAAAATTTCTTATGGTTAAGTAACTTTGGGTAATACTGTATAATGCATGGTTCTGTTAGAGACTGAAGTAATACATTAATATATTATAGACTCAAAGAAGCCTCACCTCTATGGAAACTAACATATACCTTAGCCCAATTCCAAGAATTGTTCCAAATGTCTTTGACCATGAAAGCTATTCTCCTAGTAATACCTGTTAACTTCTGACACAAACAGTGTTGTTTGAAAAACACTTCAGAAACTGCTGAATCTCTAGTATAGAGTGTGGTAGCCATATAATATAATTATAGTGATCCCTATAAAAGCAGAGTGAAACATATTCTGCTGTCCATTTACTCTGTCCATGCGGTCAGATGGATAATTAAGCTGAGAAAGATGGCTCACATGCACCTGGATTAAAGGAGGAGAGACTGATGTTAAGGTGGGGGTTTTTTAGGCCTAGATTTGTACACTCTTACCTGTTTTACAATGTTACTTGCAGGAAAATGTTAGTATACATATACATTATCCACGGGGAATACATTCCAAGAACCCCAGTACATATCTGAAACCACAGATAATACTAAACCCTCTATATGCTACGTTACGTTTTTTTCTTATACGGGGTAAGCAAAAGTAGGCGTTTAGTTGTTTGTATGGAAAATAATACAATAATTAATAAATAGTATAAGACTGTTTCACAGACAACTGTAAACCTGCTTTTTCCCACCACATACCTATGATAAAGTTTAATTTATAAATTATGTACAGTAAGAGTTTAACAGCAATAACTGATAATAGAGTAGAACAATTATGATAATATACTGTAATAAAACAACAGAAATGTGGTCACTAGTTTCAGGGAATCCTGTGCTGAAGTCTTAGTATGGACTCCAGCTTTCCAGCAAAACACGTTGCCACCAGTCACGTTTTCTGCTCTTGTCTTCCACACGCAAATTTAATGACTTTTCCTTCTCAAGCATGTGCCTTTTCCATCTTAGGCATGTATCAGGAACTGTGGTCGTATCTTTTGCAGTTCAAGGTTCGACAGCAAAACTAGCACAAATTTCTTTTTCCTTATTTATAATTTCATGGATTGAAGTTTGTTCTTCCCATAGAGTTTCGCAACCTTAACATATACTTTTTTTTTCTTTCCTTATTAAGAGGAAAACTGTCACCGTTTCACTTAAAGGAAGCATTTTACAGCTTCTCTTTGGCATTCTCGAATCACAGCCTCACTGCTCTTGCACTTTAGAGTCTTTATTAAGTAGGTAAGGGTACTTGAACAAAAGCACAGTGATGCTGAGACAGCAGATCTGATCACTGAGACGGCTGCCGAGGAACCCGGCTGACGGGCGGGGAGCCTACAGAGGAGCTGTGTTGGACAAAGTGATCATTCACGTCCAGAGCAGGATGGCCCAAGATTTTGTCACGCTCCTCAGAACAGTGTGCAATTTCAAACTTGCAAACTGTTTATTTCTGAAATTTCCATTTAAACCTTCAGATCATGGTTTACCTGAAAAGAGAAACATATATAAGGGGGGACACTACTGTACACATGCGTACATAAATAATTTAGAGTAACAGCAAACAGTCAACTATATTGATTCAAATTTTTTGAGAATCTTCTCCCTACAAAGAATTCTGTTGACAAAAGAATATAGAACATATGGCTTTGGTGGTTCAGAGTCCGGTGTAGAAAAGGAAGGTGGTGAAAAGCAATTTCCCAAAACATGTTTCTCCTGAAACACAACATCCTTTCAAATGAATAAAAACCACCACAATGGAAACTAGCATAATCTGAAGTGAATGGGTGTGATTCCAATTATTCTTTAAATGTACATTTCATCTGATATTTTGCAAAGGAAGGCATGGTAAAGGAAGAGGATATATATGACAACTTTACTCAAATCGGAATTGCTGAGTAAATTCTGCTATGGGAAACCAGCTATAATAATGTTCAAAATAAGATTTTTCTTTCATTGTTTTATGTTATATAGCAACGATATATGCATTATCTACTATAAGTCAAAGCAAGCTGGATAATGAGAAACCTTTTCTTTTTCTCTTTTTTTAAAGAAAGGATTATCATTTTTTTTTCTTGGGAGTTTGTAATCTAATTAGAAAGACAAGATATATGCCCATAAAACAGGCAACAATACAAGGGAGATATGACTAAGTGTCATGATAAATGACGAGTGATAAAGGTATCAGGTGTTCTGAGGGGAGTGGAGAAGAAGAAATCAACTGTGACTATTTTCATGGATATAAAATATTCTAAATTACAAAATCAACCTGACTTAAGTATGTTTACCTTGTTGTTTTGATTTTGCATGTTTAAACCTTTATGGAATTGGGACTCTTCTCACCAGTTAGCCAGAGAGAATAAAACAGGCAGTTTTGTCCGTGCCATCTGCCACTGACTCCTGTGGCAAATCAGGTGACTGCCTATATTTGTGTTTGCTACCCAATTTGTATTTGTATTAGAGCAGAATATATTGAGATTCTCAGATGCAAGAAACTGTGAAAATACCTGGTCTCATTATCTAAACTTTCAGTCTGAGGTTTAGCCATCCCTGAACAATCATGGCCCGGCACTGAAAGTAAAGATGTACCTACATAAGCACAAATTGTAACAATAACACTTTGCATTTCTGAAACATCTTCTATTGAAATCGCTCATTCTCAGCACTGCTTACAAACATTAATTTCATCTCACAAGAGAAGGATAATTTGCATGGAATAGGTTAACTCTCTTGCTTGAGATGGCGCCATTCCCAAGTCAGTCCAAAGTGCAGGCTTTTACAGTCCTGGCCTGGTAACTTGACACAAGCAAGATCTACTTGAATTCCTTTCAAAATGTTACTTTTAAATATTATTGACATGCCATCATAATAAGTTATATAATATGGCATCAGTGTAGATACAGAAAAATAATTTTTAAAAATCCCTTTTTTTTCTGTGACTCTGTCATTGTTACTACTATCATTCACAATTTCCCAGTGAAGTTTTTTCGTGTCTGTATCCACTGATATGAAAATAATTATATTAAAATAATAATCTTCAAACATGAAAAAAGTTCAGTAATAGGAAGAAAGCAAACATGAAGAAGATATGAGACCTCACAGGTAGATTTCTTCATTAAAATTTGACCTCCAGGTTGTTAAATGAAATTAATGACTCATCAGCATATGGTAGATTAAAATAGGAACAATGGTGGGTCAGACCAAAATATGGTTACATTTCACCTCACCAGTATCACTGACGGAAGCTAAGGGAATTGAAAATTAGAATGTCCTGAAGCAGACAGAAAAGTGTAATTCTGTGAAATGGAATAGCAAAGAGAGAGTCTAACAATTATTCTCAGTACTTGGAAAACTTATTCACCTTTTTGTTCAAGTAAATAACTATTGAGCATTTTTCATAATCAAGGTGCCATTCCAGGCATAGAGACAGAAGTTCTCAAAAGGAAAGATATAAATGTTTAAGCCAAAAAATAATAATAAGAGCTATAAATACATTCATTCATTTAATATATTCAGAGCATCTATGATAGGTATGGCCAGAGGTTCCTAAAAATGCTGATGCTTTGGAGGATTTTGAAATTTAGCTGAGGTGGTTTTGATTGTCACAATAACTAGAGGAGCCCCTGATATTTTATTGGACAGTATCCAGAAACACCAGACATTCAGGACAGTCTCAACAAAAAATAACTGTCCCAATCTTGCATGAATTTTAAATATACCACTGCACATTCATAAGGGTGAAAAGCTGGTTTATAATTGAGGTTAGACCCTATCTATAAATTGTATATCCTGTACAAAGAGCAATTTACATAGTTTTTTTTAAATATATTTTATTGATTATGCTATTACAGTTGTCCTATTATCCCCCCTTCATTCCCCTCTACCCTGAACACCCTCTCCCACCCACATTCCCCCACTTTAGTTCATGTCCATGGGTCATAAGTTCTTTACATAGTTTTAATAAATACTGAATTCTCTGAGCACAAATATTAATCCAAGTAGCGTTTCACAGTATCTGAAAGTTTACCAATATGTGGTCATTATTTTGGAAAAGCAAATATTTTACACTATTTGGTTGACAATTTACTGATATGTGGCCACTATGTTGGAAAAATCACATCATCAGTGTACATGCTGGGACCTTTAAGTCAACAAAATGACATGCTGCCTGCATCCTTTCACATATGCCATGACCATGGCCAAGTGATGTCAGGCATACATGCATGTACCTGCTGGCTGCATTATACCTTCTTGTGAAGCCTTGCCGGAGTGTTTATATTTTAAAATACATCATATTTTATTGCAATTACTTTTCCTTTATGTCTTCTTACTATTATAGTCAGTCATTATATTAGCTTTTAAAAAATTAAGTAAATAGGTTATATGATATATTAATTTGAATTCAGTTAAAGGTATATTACATATTATGTTTTTAAAATGTGTCACCTATTATTTGATATAAACAGTATTTTATATTATGTTATAAATAATGTTGAACATTATTATTTAAAAAGGAGGTGAGCCTGTGCTGTGCACTGGAGATAAGGGTGGAAGGGAATGGTCCTGGCCTCATAATCCTGACATTCTGGTTAAAAAAGAAAAAAAAACACGTGTCAAGCCAATAAACACACAGATAAATGTAAACTCACAAACACTCCTAAGTGTTACAAAGGAAACAATGGCCATGAAATGAACAAGAACAGCACAGAAGGACATAATGTAAATGGTATAGGGTCAGGGATATTTTCTCCAACCAAAGAGAAGATAGTAAGAGTTACCGAATGAAGAGGAGTGAGGGTCTCCTCTTAGCCAGGAGAAGAGCATGTGTAAACAATACAATCAGCCCTGGCTGGTGTAGCTTAGTGGATTAAGCGAGGGCCTGTGAACCAAGAGATCACGGTTCGATTCCCAGTCAGGGCACATGCCTGGGTTGCAGGCCAGTTCCCAGCAGGGAATGCACAGGAAGCAACCATACATTGATATTTCTCTCCCTCTCTCCTTCCCTTCCCCTCTGAAGATAAATAAATAAAATCTTAAAAAA
>CM052539.1:103832312-103947016 GCA_028533065.1 Trachops cirrhosus | reverse complement strand
AATTTCTCTGAGGAGGAAGACATTTTTTTAAAAAGTGTCACTGGAGCATATGTACTTTTCTTAAATACCTTCAGATAGATTAAAGCATTCCAATATTTTCTCTGGGCGAATGTCATCTGAATTGACAAATTGGGATTTCTATCCCATAGTCCACATTTAGCATGGTCTTGCCTAAATGTTGAAACAAATAGCTTCTTGCCTAAGGGTATGAAAATAACAAAATCAAGTAATACATACCCAGGACTCCCCTTGGATCACTTGATCAAGGAAAATATTAAGTAATGCTGCTTTCACAACTACCATTGCGGGACACTTCAGTATGCAGTGAGAGTGTGCAACGGTAATGCCTATTCTCTTAATACAATGCAGTAGAGAAAATACACTGAGGAGGGTTTGTCTCATAAACCCCAAGTATACAGGAGGTATATACTTGACTCCAGTCAAACACCACAAGGCTTCTTCAATACAAGTGCTTACACGAAAGGAACCATCAAGTTCTTGAGGCCAGTTATCCCCTCCTCTAGCAATCTCTCACCCACGTTGGGTAGAACGCATGGGAAATGCAGTCAGTTGAAAACTTGGTTATGCTTATTATATTGCACATATAGGTGAGATCATATGGTATTTGTGTGTCTCTGACAACCACAATCTCCAGGTTCATCCATGCTGTCACAAAAGGTAAGATTTTCTTCTTTTTTATAGCCAAGCAGTATTTAATTATGTAACTGTACCACCTCTTTTTTATCCACTCATCTATTGATAGGCACTTTGGCTGTTTCCAGAACTAGGCTATTATAAATAATCCTGCTATGAACATAGGGGTGCACATACTCTTTCAAATTAGCGGTTTGGGTTTCTTCATCTATATTCCCAGAAGTGGGAATCACTGGATAAAGGAAGTTCCATTTTTAATTTTTTGAAGAAACTCCATAGTGTTTTCCACACTGGCTGTACCAGTCTCTATGTACAAAATAAATTGATGAACAAAACAGAAACAGGGGACAGCTGTCAGAGGGAAAGGGTGTTGGAGAGCTCAATGAAAGAAGATGAAAAAATTAAGCAAAGAAATTATATACATATAATTTCTATATACATAATTTCCTATAATTATATATAATTTCTCTACTTAATACATATGTATTTTTAAGTCACATAGACACAAACAATAGAATAGTATGGTGATAGCAAGAGGGAAAGGGGGTGGGGTAGGTAGAAGTAGGCAAAGGGAGATAAATGGGGCAGAAAGAGATTTTGTTTTCAGCAATGATGGCACAATGTAGTATGCAGATAATGTTTTGGTGAGTTGTACACTCAAAACCTGTATGGTTTTGTGCACCAATGTCCCCTAGTAAATTTAATTAAAAAAAAAAAAGAAAACCTGTCTATGAATCTTCGTCCTAACTATGAAGCAATTCAGAAAAACTTGGAGAAGTGTAAACTCTCAGCTTCTCATCTGATATCTTTTCCCCGCTTCTTTTCCACTTTTTATTTTTAGCAGAACCAGAGGAAATGCATCTCTATCTGATTCTGGGTTGGAAAGAATCATTAGAGAAATATTTGGCCCGCTCTAACTATCTGACACAGGCTAATTGTGATGGGCGGACTATTGTTTATACTCCCTTCACTGTCACCAACCTCCTTCCATTAGTCAGTTGATCACATTCCTTGTCTCCTAATATGTCAGAAAAACAAGATTTAGAGCCTTCACCTATTACTTTGGAAAGCCTGTAAATCTTTGCCTCAAAAATAAATCCAATAAGACATGGAATTGCTATTACATTTTCCAACTTGGACAAAAGCTTAATGGTTGATTTAAAACAATAGTTTTGAGTTTTATATAATATAGATGTGAAAAAATCTTCAACTAGACTGGAATTCTAGGTCATGCATGCTACTAAAATATTCAAGAATAAAAAATCTTTCTATTTCAACAGAACCTCTATAAGGTATATATTATTTTTTTATTGTTGATCTATTACAGTCATCCCAATTTTCCTCCATTACTCTCCTGTCCCGCCTACCTCTGTACTCCTGCTCAATGTCCATAGGTCATTTATACCTGTTTTATACCTACTCTAGGTCCCTTATCTTCTTTCCCTCCTTCTCTCCCTTCTGCCTCCATACTGGTCACTGTCAGTCTGTTCCTTGTGTCCATACCTCTGGTTCTATTTTGCTAATTTGTTTGTTTTGTTCATTAGGTTCCCCTTACATGTGAGATCATATGATATTTATCTTATTTATCTTTTGCTGCCTGGTTTATTTCACTCATATAATACTCTCCACCTCCACCCATATTGTTGTGGATGGTGGGAGTTCCTTCTTTCTTCCTGCTGTGAAGTATTCCATTGTGTAAATGTACCACTGTTTTTTAATCCACTCATTTACTGATGGGCACTTAGGCTGTTTCCAGCACTTGACTATAGTAAATTGTGCTGCTATGAACATTGGGGTGCATAGGTTCTTCTGAATTGCTGTTTCAGGATTCTTAGGGTATAATCCCAGAAGTGGAATCGCTGGGTCAAAAGGCAGATCCATTTTTAGTTTTCTGAGAAAACTCCATACTGTTTTCCACAATGGCTGCAACAGTCCACATACCCACCAACAGTGCACTAGGGTTCCCTTTTCTCCAATCCCTACAAGCACTTGTTTTGTTAATGATGACTATTCTGACTGGTATAAGGTAGTATCTCATTGTGGTTTTAATTTGCATTTCTCTGACTGGCTAGTGATGTTGAGCATTCTTTCATGTCTATGGGCCCTCTGTATGTCCTCTTTGGAGAAGTGTCTGTTCAGGTCCTTTGCCCATTTTTTAATTGGACTGGTTTTCTTCTTAGTGTTGAGTCATCTGAGTTCTTTATCTTTTGGAGATCAAACCTTTGTCCAAGGTATCATTGGCAAATATGTTTTCCCACATGGTTCATTACCTTTTCATTTTGATGATGAAAGCTTCTTTAGCCATGCAGAAGCTTTTTAATTTAATGTAGTGCCATTTGTTTAGTCTTTCCTTTATTTTCCCTTGCCCTATGAGTGAAAATATTGCTGCGTGGAATATCTGAATTTTACTGCTGATGTTCTTTTCTAGGACTTTTATTGTATCATGGCTTATGTTTAACTCTTTTATCCATTTTGAGTTTATTCTGGTGTATGGTATAAATTGGTGGTCTAGCATCATTTTTTTGCAGATACCATTTGAGTTCTCCCAACACCATATGTTGGAGAGGCTATTTTTACTGTGTTTTATGCTTCTGCCCCCTTTGTCAAATATTAGGTGACCATAGAGATGTGAGTTTATTTCTGGGCTCTCTATTCTGTTCCATTGATCTATGTGTCTGTCCTTATGCTAGTACCAGACTGTTTTGATTACAGTGACCTTGTAGTATAGTTGCATGTCAGGTATTATGATCCCTCCCACTTTGTTCCTCTTTCTCAAGATTGCTGAAGTTATTCAGGGTTGTTGTTAGGTCCATGTAAATTTTTGAAATATTTGTTCTAAATCTGTGAAATATATCATTGGTATTTTAATAGGGATTGCATTCAATCTATAGATTGCTTTGAATAGAATGTACATTTTAATGATGTTAATTCTTCCAATCCATGAACACAGTATATGCTTCCATTTATTTGTATCTTCCTTAATTTCCTTCTTCAGTGTTCTGTAGTTTTCCAAGTACAGATCTCTTACCACCTTGCTTAAGTTTATTCCTAGGCACTTAATTTTTCTTCTTGCTGTAGTAAATGGGATTTTATTCCTCATTTCTCTTTTTGATATTTCATTGCTGGTATACAAAAATGCCTTCAATTTCTGAATATTGACTTTGTATCCCACTGTTCTGCCAAATTCACTAATTAGACTGAAAAGTATTTTGGTGGAGCCGATAGGGTTTTCAATGTACACTATCATATCATCTGCCAATAATGACAGTTTTACTTCCTCCTTTCCAATTGAATGCCTTTTATTTCTTTTTCTTGTCTGATTGTACTGGCAAAATCTTCCAATACTATGTTGAATAAAAGTGTTGAAAGTGGACATCCTTGTCCTGTGCCTGGTCTTAAGGGGAAAGCTTTTAGTTTTTGTCTTTTGGGTTTGATGTTGGCTGTAGGATTCTTATATGTGGCCTTTATTATGTTGAGGTATGCCTCCTCTATTCCCACTTTGCTGAGTATTTATATCATAAATGGGTGCTGTACTTAATCAAATTCTTTTTCAGGATCAATTGATAAGTCATGTGATTCTGTCTTTAATTTTGTTTATGCAGTGTGATGTTTATTGATTTGTGGATATTAGAACACCCTTGCATCCATGGGATGAATCCCACTTGATCATAGTGTATGGTTTTTTTAATGTATTGTTGGATCTGGTTTGCCAATATTTTGTTGAGGATTTTAGCATCTATTTTCATCAGAGATATTGACCTGTAATTTTCTTTCTTTGTTGTGCCTTTACATGGTTTTGGAATTAGGATAAAGCTGGCCTCATGAAAAGAGTTTGGGAATCTTCCCTCTGCTTGAATTTTTTAGAATAGTTTGAAAAGGACAGGAGTTAGCTCTTCTCTAAGTGCTTTGTAAACTGCCTGTGAAACTGTCCAGTCCAGAGCTTTTGTACGTTGTGAGTTTTTTGATTACTGCTTCAATTTCACGAGTTGTTATCTGTCTATTCAGGCTTTCTGCTTCTTCTTGATTCAGTTTTGGAAGATTATATGTTTCTAGAAATTTGTCCATTTTGCACAGGGTTGTCCAATTTCTTTGCATATAGTTGTTCATAGCAATTTCTTACAATCCTTTGTATTTCTGTGGTATCTGTTGTAATTTCTCCTCTTTCTTTCTAATTTTACTTATTTGGGTCCTCTCTCTTTTTTTCTTGATGAGCCTGGTTAAAAGCTTTTCGATTTTATCTTTTTAAAGAACCATCTACTGGATTTATTGAACCTTTGAATTGTTCCTTTAGTCTCTACATTATGTAATTCTGCTCTGATCTTGATTATTTCTTTCCTTCTACTCACTCTGGGCTTTGCTTGTTGTTGTTCATCTAGTTCTTGTAGATGTACAGTTAGATTGTTTATTTGAGATTTTTCTACCTTTTTTTAGGTAGGCCTGTATTACTATGAACTTCCCTCTCAGGACTGCCTTTGCTGTGTCCCATAGGTTTTTGACTATTGTTTGTTCATTTTCATTTGTTTCCAGAAACTTTTTGGTTTCTTCCTTTATCACATTGTTAAGCCATTCATTATTTAATAGCATGTTATTCAGTCTGCATGAATTTGATTGTTTTTAGTTTTTTCCTTGATGTTGGTTTCTAGCAATAAGCCATTGTGGTCCAAGAAGATGCTTGATGATTTCAATTTTCCTGAATTTGTTGAGGCTTGTTTTGTGTCCTACCATGTGGTCTATCTATGAAAATGATCTATGTGCATTTGAAAAGAAGGTATATTTTGCTTCTTTGGGGTGAAAGTTTCTGTATATATGAATTAAGTCCATTTGATCTAGAGTGTTGTTCAATACCACAATATCCTTGTTGATTTTTTGCTTGGAAGATTTATCCATTGTTAACAGTGGGGTGTTAAAATCTCCTACTATGCATCTGTTGCTGTCTATATCTTTCTTGACATCCTTCAAAATGTTCCTTATATATTTCGGTGCTCCTATGTTGAGTGCATATATGTTTACAAGGGTTATATCTTATTGATGGATTTTCTCTTAAGTATTATGTAATGTCTTCCTTTGTCTCTTTTTATGGTGCACGTTTTGAAATCTGTTTTGTCTGATATAAATATTGCTACCCAAGTCTTTTTTTATGTCTGCTTGCTTGGAATATTTTTTCCATCCCTTTACTTAGAGTCTGTGTAGATCTTTTGTTCTGATGTTGGTGTTTTGTACACAGCATATATGCAAGTCCTCTTTTCTTTTCCATTCAGCTACCATATATCTTTTGATTGGAGCATGTAATCTATTTACATTTAAGGCTATTACTGGCAGATACTTATTATTGTCATTTTTCTTTTTGTATCTGTGTTTCCCTCTCTCACTCTTTTTTTTTCTTCTTCTTAAAACAGCCCCTTTATCATCTCTTGCAGTGCTGGTGGTGGTGGAGATGTATTCTTTTAGCCTGTTTTTGTCTGGAAAACTCCTTATTTCTCCTTCCATTTTAAAGGAGAGCCTTCTTGGGTAGAGTGATTTTGGTGCAGTCCTTTGCTTTTCATTACTTGGAATATTTCTTGCCATTCCTTTCTGGCTTGTAGTGTTTCTGTTGAGTAATCAGCTAATAACCTTACTGGAGCTCCCTTGTATGTTACTTCCTGTTTCTCCCTTGCTGCCTTTAAAATTCTCTCTGTCTTTAAATTTTGCCATTTTAATTATAATGTGTTTTGGAGTGGGCCTCTTTGGGTTCATCTTGAGTAGGACCCTCTGTGTTTCCTAGAATTGCATGACTTTTTCTCTCATCAAATTAGGTAAGTTTTCTGTAATTACTTTTTCAAACAGGTTTTCTATGCCTTTCTCCTCCTCTTCTCCTTCTGGTGTCTGTATGATACAGATAATATTACATTTCATGTTCTCCTGAAGTTCCCTTTAACCCTCTTGGTTCTTCTTCAATCTTTTTTTCATTTTGTTGCTTTGTCTGGGAAGTTTTTTTACCTTGTCCTCCAGTGCACTGAATCATCCTATACTTTGTCTAGCCTGCTTTTAATTCTTTCTACTGTGTTCTTCATTTCAGAAATTGTATTCTTCATTTCCTCCTGGCTCTTATTGATATTGTCTCTGTCCTTTTTCAGGCTGGTGTAGTTGCACTAAGTTCCTTGTAGCTTTCCTGGAGCTCTTTGTAGTTCTCCCTGAGCTCAATGAGCATCCTTATAACCATTGTTTTGAACTCAGTGTCTGACAGTTTACTTGCCTCAATTTTATTTAGCACTCTTTCTGAGGATTCCTCCTTTCCTTTCAATTGGGCATTGTTTCTTTGTCTCCCTATTTCAGGTGACTCTTGTTTTTTTTTTCTGCTTCTTTGATAGATCTGCTTTGATTCCCTGTCTTCATGGTGTGAACTTCTATGGTAGGAGACCTGTGGGATTCAGTGATGCAGTCCCCTTGATCTCCTGAACATGATGTTCTTGAGATGCCCCTCATGCCATTTATGCGGGCTCTCTGGTTGTAATTGGGTTTTGGTTGTTGTTGGGTCATTCTTTGGTGGATCCTTCCCTTCAGTTGGCTGACTGAGAGTCACTACACCCACCACATCTTGTATGCTATTGTGCAGGTGCTGCCAGAGCAAAACAAAACAGCCCAGGAAACAAGCCCACAGCCACAAAAATAACTCCCACCCACAATTACACTATCAACAACAAACTAGCCAATATGAATAAAGGTGTAAAGAGACTAAGGCTATTATAATAAATGAAAATGAATATGAGATGACTACCTGAAAGAAAAGTGATTTTGAGAGGATAGAAGGAAGAGCAATAATAAGAGTATAGAATAGAGACAAGGTGAAGAGAGAAAGTAAAGTTTACATCATAAATAAAAAAGGAAGGGAAGAAGGTGCTATGAAGAGAAGGGAAGCATATAGTATTGAAATGAAACATAAATTTAAATATATCTATAGTGAGAGAAAAAATATGAACCAAATTTGAGTAAAAGATCCACTACAGCACTATCAACAACAAATGAGCAAAGTTTAATATAAGTGGTAGGGGAATAAGAGGGGAAAAAGAAAGAAAAGCTTAGCAGACAGAAACCCTGCTGCTTTTTAGGCTGGATGCTATTTGGGTTACTTTCTGGATCTGGTGCTATAGGCTTGGGAGGCCAGTTTGGGGTTTAGACCCCGCACTTCTCAGGGGGAATCCCCTGGCCACTGAAATTTCCATCCAGCTCTTCAGCTGCCACCTGTGGAAGCCCAGTCAGCCCCCTCACATCTCCCTAGAATAGAATATTCTATTCTCACACTGTAGTCATGTTCGCTGAAGAGGTTTCTTCTGTCTGCCCAGTTACGAGGTTTCTCTCCAGCTATTGTTCAGTTGGTTATTCCAGATGATTTCTCTACAATTTAGTTGTAATTCCAGATTGGTCCTGGGAGGTGGTTAGTGTAACTTCCACTTACTTCTCCACAATTTTGTGTCCTCCAAGATATATATTCTCTTCTGAAATTGTGTTGTCTTGTGTTTAATATTTGTAAAATGAGAAGTGTAAACTCTAAAGGTTTAGTTTATAATATCAATGTGGGATCCTGTCATATCAGTAAAATTGCCCACAGATGCCTACACATTGAGAGAGAAAATTAATTACATTAAACTTTAAGAGGTTCTAAGTTCTGCTAAATTGACTGTAAAGGCAGATGTGTGAATCTGCATGTGACATGCCAGGGTCAGCCTACTGCTGCTTGGGAAGCCTCTGGGCTGGAAGCTTTTCTGTCTATTGAACCTTTATATGATCTGTAAGTCTTAGACTACAATTTTCTTAGACACCGTCTCTTAGTTGGGAGTTCTACATTTGGATTTCAGATGTTATATCTGGTGACATGGAAATTAGAGTGCACCGTTTAGGATTAAGATAAGAAGATGTGATCATAGGGTGATCATGAATAAAAACCAAGTGTGAAGAGTGGTCATGCTTCATGTTAACAGAACCACCAAACCCACACTGGCCTCCTAAAACCACCAACCTAGAGTGAACTTTCAGCACTAGCTCAAGGCAGTTATATCTGGGTAGCCAACAGTACAAGCATATCCATAAGGCTAAGTAAAATTAAAAGGCAGTTGCTTTAAGTTTTCCAAAATGTCATTCAAATGCCTATACAATTCATTTATAAATACAAGTGTGTTAAAAACCATTGTTAATGTGTACTATAGAAATCCACTGACACAACCATCTCTTTGGTCACACTAAACTCTGAACTTTAATACAAAGCCCACAATTTGCTTTAGATTGACATTTCTTAAAAACTTTAGAATTAACCTTATGAGATCTGAAATAATAAAACATGGCTTTAAGTAAAAGCCTTGCCCAGCACCTCCAATTTGCAGAAGTCACTGAGATCAGAGTCAAAAAGATGAGTAAAACTGCTCCACCTGGTAGGATGCTTCAACAAGATAATGTAACACTTACTAGTGCAAGTATTCCAACATGATTTTTCTTCAGTATTTAATGTTATCAAAAGGAAAGGAGAGAAAATTTAATCCCAATCTTTCTTACTAAAACTGACATATGTACAGTTGTTGCTAATGTAGTTCTAAAAAGATATTGTAAAAAATGATCAGTGATCCCTTTCTGAGACAACAAAGTATATTTTGGTTACTTAACAATAAAAACAAGAGAAAAATATCTGAATACCTCCATCTTCATATTAAAACCAGATTCATCAATTCCTAAATAAGTATAATAGACTTCTACAGGATATTCATATTTAAGGATAACATGGCTTGTTTTTGCAGAATGGATGGAGCCCTATTTACAGACCAATTTCATGTAGTATTTTCAGTGATTATCCTGGGAAATCACAAAATAAGCTTGAATAGTTATTATATACATTCTGGTGTACTGGTATACCATCCCTGTTAACTTATGGTAACTGTGTTCAGAGGTCCTAGTTGTAGTCATTCAGGAGTTGCTATATGCCAATCAGTCTGCCCTAGGAGCAACCACACTGTTAAGATATGCTGAAAATCACGGGGCCTCAGCATAGCCTGCATAAACATCGGGGCTGACAGTCAGCTAGAGGCACTTGTGTCTGTAGGAAATCTAGCAAAAGAGAAACTTTATGAGGGGTACAGATTGAAAATATCCTGAATTTAGCTTCAGTCTAGGAACAGTTATTATTTTAGAAAACCAAGTAAAAAAAGTATGCACACATTTTAGGGATGCAACGAGCACTATGGATCAGTAATTTACAAATACTCAGTTCGGCAACAATTTATGATTTACCTTGTAATGATGTTTCTCTAATTCTTTAGCAAGTAGAATATATCCTGCTTCCAGGACATATTTATCAGCATCATTGCTTAGAGAACTAAGGACAATATTAATGAGTTCCCAGTATGCTCCAAAAGCATCAAAGCACTTATTCCTGATCTTCACGCTCAGAGTCTGAAGAAAGAATAGAGGGAAACCTACAGGCAGTTGCTCCATGGTTTGTGTGTATGTGCACCAGGAGGGAGCAAACATGTGCAAGAGGAAAAATGTGCAAAGCAAGAATGAAGGTGAGTAACATGTCTCTTGCAAAAAAAAAAAAAAACAAAAACCAAAGAATAACTGCTTTAGAAACTGAGGTCTGGTGGCCTGTTTGCTTGTTTACCAAAGACAGGATATACCATGTGAAAGGAAAATGAAGTGAGAACAAGCCAACATATATTCCTACTCTTCTGTGCTACCTACTTTTATATCCCTTCTTCCACACAGCAACACTGAAGGTGCTGCAGGAAAGGTGTCAGCAAGCCCTTCTGATGAAACAAAGGATCTTAACATTTTTAAGTAATTTGTTAAAAGACCACACCTGGAGAACAGTTTCTCAAAGAATACAGACTTTGAAATCAACTGTTTTTGTTGAAAATTAAATTTATTGGACTGACATTAGCTAATAAAATTATATAGGTTTCAGGTGTACAACTCTGTAATATATCTTCTCTATATTGTATTGTGTGTTTACCACCCTAAGTCAAGTATCCTTCATCATCATTTTATCACCCTTTTACCCTCTTCTACCTGTCCCCACACACTTTCCCTCTGGCAATCACCATACTGTTGTCTGTGGAGTCTCTTTTTTCTTTGTTTAATCCCTTCACCTTTTTCATCCAGCTCCCAACTCCCTCGCCTCTGATAGCTGTCAGGCTGGTTCTCTGTATCTGTGAGTATGTCTCCACTTTATTAGTTTATTTTATTCATTAGATTCCACCTATAAGTGAAATCATATGGTATTTGTCTTTCTGTGATGTGCTTATTTCCCTTAGCATAATGATCTCCAGGTCCATCCATCCATCCTTGCTGTTGCAAAAGGTAAGAGTTCTTTTTTACAGCCAAGTAGCATTCCATTATGTACATGCCCCATAGCTTTTTTACCCACTCATCTACTGATGGGCACTTGGGCTGCTTCCAAATCTTGGCTATTGTAAATGATACTGCAATCAACATAGGGGTGCATATATTCTTTTGAATTAGTGTTTCAGGTTTCTTTGAATATATTCCAAGAAGTAGAATGGCTGGGTCATAGGGCAGTTTCATTCTTAATTTTTTGAGGTAACTCCATGCAGCTTTCCACAGTGGCTGCACCAATCAGCATTCCCACCAACAGTGCACAAGGATTCCCTTTTCTCCACATCCTCTCTAGCATTTGCTGTGTGTTGATTTATTGATGATAGGCATTCTGACAGAAGTGATGTGATATCTCACTGTGGTTTTAATTTGCATTTTTCTGATGATTAGTTACGTTGAACATCTTTTCATATGTCTATGGGCCAACTATATGTCCCCTTTGGGAGAGCAAGTATTCATGCCCTTTACCCATTTCTTAATTGGATTGGGTTGACTTTTTGGGTTTTTTTTGGGGGGGGGGCTGGTGTTAAATTTTATAAGCTACTTATAAATTTTGGATTTTAAGCCATTATCAGATGTATTGACAAATATGTTTTCCCATTGAGGGGATGGCCTTTTGTTTTGTTGATGGTTTTTTCTTTGCTTTGCAAAATCTCTTTAGTTTGATGTAGTTCTATTTGTTTTTTTCCCCTTGCCCAAGGTGAGATGTCAGAAAAAAATATTGTGGCAAGAAATGTCTGAGATTTTACTGCCTCTGTTTTCTTCTAGGGTTTTAATGATTTTTTACTCTAATGTTTATATCTTTAGTCCATTTTTAATTTATTCTTGTGTGTGGTATAAGAAAGTGGTCTAGTTTCATTTTTTGTGCATGTCTGTTCAATTTTCCCAATACCATTTATTGAATAGACTATCTTTATCCCATTGTGTATTTTAACTCCTTTGTCAAATACCAAATCAACTTTTACACATGCCCTCCTCCTTCTACCATACCATACTTCCTCTTCATAGCACTAGTGATAGCAACAGTTCTTGTTGGCATTCAACACTGGCAGATAAAGCAAGTGTTAAAGTCTCAACTACCTTTCCTATCTTCTTCCTTGCCCCCAATTTCATTCTCTTAGGACAATCGCCAAGTTACCACCAATAAATGCCAATTAGATGCAATCCCATATAATCCAGAAGTTAAGGTGATCTGTGCATGTACTCAACTAGTCACCAGAATACTACGATTTATGGTCAGGTCTCCAAATTATCAGTACGATGTTTTCCTGACATTTCAAATTACAGAGGATCTGAAGCAAGCATAGCTACATGCTGTGTCTTTAGAGACATGTGTGGCAGCACTGAAAAGCTAGGCAGGGCAATAGTTTTAATTTTATACTGTCCACATTAGGAGAATAATGAGACAGAATGTTTAAGGATTTTTGCTTAAGTTTAGCCAGTGAATAAATTGGTGGCAGATGGCTCCAAAATCCATGCTTAAACCATTGCACTACTGTATAATGCTATGAGGACTAAAACATTTACTTTAATCCTCACTAATTTAGTAAGTTTATTTAACTTTAACAGTAAAATTTAATTCATTTAAGTTACTACTGTCTATATTCATATTTTAAGTCTATCCATTTTCTCTATTTTTATTATAAGGTTTGAGCATGGGTTATATTCAAATAAATGGTTTATTCTTTAATTCTGGATGATTTAATATAAATTGTTTTTTTCTATTTTGACCTATTTTCCTGTTTTTATTGCTTTGGAAATCTTTCCATTCATAAACACCAATATTTTTCTCATAATGATTTTTATTTATTGATTTGAGAGAGAGAGGGAATGAGAGAAAGAAAGAGATTGATTTGTTCCACTTATTTATGCATTCATTGGTCATTTTTTGTATGTGCCCTGACCAGGAATCAAACCTGCAACCTTGGCATACTGGGGGGATGTTCTAACCTACTGAGCAACTCAGTCAGAATTTTTTTTTCATTCCTTCACTTTTTTCACCTAGCCCTGCAAACCCCGTCCCATCTGACAGCTGCCAGTCTGTTCTCTATGAGTCTGTTTCTCTTTTGTTAGTTTATTTTACTCAGTGGACTCTGCATATGAGTGAAATCATATCATAATTGTCTTTATCTGACTGACTTATTTCACTTAGTATAATGCTCCCCAAGTCCATCCATGTTGTCACAAAGAGTAAGATTACCTTCTTTTTTATGATCCAGTAGTATTCCATTGTGTAAATGTACCACAGCTTTTTTATCCTTTCATCCACTGATGAATGTGCTGCTTCCAAATCTTGGTTATTATAAATAATACTGCAATGAACATAGGGGTGCATAGATTCTTTCGAATTTGTGTTTTGGATTTCTTTGGGAAAGTTACTATGAGAATTAGCCTTTAACTTAGCATTTTCACATGAGCTGCCATATACAGCAAGAACATTTTAAGAAATAATTCTTTGACATTTTAATTTCTTTCAGTATTTCTTAGTCTAAAAGTGAATTTTGATAATTACAATTTCCTAAGAAACCTATCTAATTTATTATGATTTCAAATGTATCCATATGGGTATTACAAAGCAAGCATTATTTTTGGTTTTTAATCTCCTTACTCTCAACAGTTAGAGCCTGTTCATCATTCATAATACTGCATATTTTGTTTTCTATTTTTTGTTAAAATTTCCAGATATTTGCCTATTATGTTGATTTTATCTAAAGATTTTTTCATATTATGTTTCTGTTTCCGGTTAATTAATTTCTGCTGTCATTTTCTTATCTCTTTCCTTATCTTTTTCACTTTGTATTCAAAATGTATAAAGTGTTTTAATGAAAGAATATGATTTAATGCATCTTTATAAAAGTAGCATTATCCAGTTATTTCATCGTAATTGAATTTGGTTTTAAAGTGAATAAAATTATTTTAATTTAATATATGTTAAGGTTCCAATATTGCCATTGAATATGAATTGTAATTTCTAGTTAATTCAGTATTTGAAAAAATGCATCCAGGAACACTCAAAAACTTTTTTCAAATAGGTTTCAAATGACAATAGGTTGTACCAGTGAATCTGGGGAAATTAATTATATTCCAGAAAGTATCATCTTATTAAACATTTGCAGCTGCCATCTTTTTAAAGATAATGTAAACTTTAGTTCTGACTTAGAACTCTGCAATAAATGTCAAAATAATCAGCTTCTTTGAAAATTATAAATGAATGAACCATTAGAAAATGTATAATATCTACTTATAAAATCCCAGTGATGGTGGAGCCTTGGTACTCATTTCTTCAATCCCTTCATTTTTTATGAGGAATTAAAGTATAAAAATTGATTACTCATTCAATCATTCTTCCAGATATATTCAGTGTGATCAATGTGTTGGTCCCCATAGCAGAAATGCAGCAGGGAAGATGTGGAAACTAAGATCAATAGCATGTGACTAGTGAAGTATAGCTTAGTGAGGTGAGTCTAGCTGAACAACCGGCAGAGTCCAATACAAACACTCATCACCTTGTATGATTTTCATTTTACCTATTTCTATCTGCAATTATGATACTCATTTGCTTACTCATTCACTGTCATTTATCTTCCTTCCTGTTATGGTGAGCTGCACTAAGAAGACAAAAGACTCTCTCACTACCAAATAATGTGTAGAACATTTCTTTGCATATAGCAACATCTCAGTGAATGTTTACTGACTTAATGGATGAAGCTATTTGTTGGCCTTGGAGGTTACGTGGAGTCCAGTTGTACTACTGAGGTAAGTCTTGAAGAGTAAATCAATTTGCCATCAAAACAGAATAGAAACATGAGATGAGTGGATCAAAAACTATGGTACATTTACACAATAGAATACTATGCAGCAGAAAGAAAGAAGGAGCTCCTACCCTTCACGACAGCATGAATGGACCTAGAGAGCATTATGCTAAGTGAACTAAGCCAGGCGGTAAAAGACAAATACCATATGATCTCACTCATAAGTGGAACATAATCAATAAAACAAACAAGCATGCAAAATATAACCAGAGACATTGAAATAAAGAACAAACTGATAGTAATCACAGGGGATAAGGGGGGAAACTGGGGAAACAAGGGGAACGGTCGTCAAGGAACATGCATAAAGGACCCATGGACAAAGCCAAAGGTGGGTAGGATTGAGGGTGAGAAGTTGGGTGGGTGTGGTGGGGGAAAATGGTGTCAAGAAAATGGAGAGAACTGTACTTGAACAACAATTAAAAAAAAGAGAGAAAAACAAATTATGGAGCAGAAGATATCATTAGAATGGAAGACCCTCCTTACTGCTGTAGTTTAAGGGGTGTAAGAAGATGTGGAAAGAAGATGGAGGAGAACAAGGTGCCCTGCATGTCAAGCCTGAGAGTGTTGACTTCATCCTCCCATCTGCTCAGGAATTTTTAAAGAAAAGGTGAAACAGATGGATGCGAATTAGAAAACTCACTTTGGTAGCTGTTAGAGAAATGAACTGGGGAGAGATTTTGAGGTCACACTGATGGTTACCAGTGGAGCTGCAGCTGGAATATGTTTTCAACTGCACATTGTCATATTTTCCAGGAGTGCACGTTTCAATTTAGATTGAAAAAGAGCCACTAATTGGGTCAACTAAGGGCCCAGTTTTGTAGGCTTCCCAGAGATTTATCTATCAGACTGTTTAGAAAGGTAAAAGGAAACCACTGTAACTAATAGGTGTCAGTGCTCAGATCCCAGATGTTCAGTGTCTTCAAGGATAAAAGGCATGTTAGCAGTTAAGTATGGAGATTACAGATAATAGGCTAATCAGGCCTGTTGTCTCTGCAAGGCACTTTCCTTGAGTCAAAAACTTTTAATATCACTTCATTAAAATAATTCTACTTACTTTTGAAAAAAAGACAACATATATAAATTGGCTTTTAGAAGTTGAAATAATTTTTATGTCTAGGATTTGTCTGGCAGGAGTTTTGAGTGAGGAGACCAGGGTTTGTCTTCCTAATACACACAAAAATATGTATAACCTATTGAATTGGAGATGGTATCTTTAAAAGCCTCTACTTTAATTAGTTTTTAATTTATATCCATCCCCATCAAAAAGGATTTACAAAGCTTTCTGTGTCAATTAGTTTTGGTAACTAAAAAATAATCAATAATCATTCAGTTTTCTACTGCAGTTACAAATTTCTTCTGAGAACATATCAATATCCATATAAAACAGAAAAATCTGATATAATGTGAGTCCCTATAGAACCTATTTGGGTTTCTTCGAAATTTTGTTTTCTCATGCAGCCAGTTAAAATGAACCCAAATGGAGTAGATGAGCTCCATTTAACTTAGCTTAAGGTTGATTTCTTTTTTAATAAGATTGTAGAATGTGTTGAAAAATTATTTAATATACTGGTGTCTTGAGAAAAAGAACATTATATTTCTGTCTTACATACACTAGTGACTTATATGAGTATATCACTTTTAGTAAGAAAGGGATATTTGAAATATGGACAAAAACAAAAGTAATGCCAAGATTTCTACTTATAGGCATCATCAATTTCTTCAATATCCTGATTTTTCTATTTTACTGAATTAGTGCTTCAAATACATAAATCAATTTAGGTACTATAATGCTTAATACTTACCTGCTAATGTTTGTATCTCCTTCACAAATAAACCATCATCTCCCTGAGGACAGAGGTTTAGTCCAATGTTTCGTCTAGCACTTAGTGAAATGCCTTGGACATAGATGGCACTCAATAAATGTTTGTTGCCAATAATTTCAGGGACAGGAAATGAAATGTTTTAACATTTTACCATTGAAAGGGACAATTATAATCATCTTGTCTAACTCTACTATTTTACAATGAATGAAACTCCTGCTTAGAAAAGCTAGGTACTTTTTAATGAACACAAAGCTCTCCAGGTCTCCTAACTCCTTTTTCAATGTTGATTGTTTATAAAATTTGAGGTTTATGGGTTTTTTTTATCCCTATACCTAAAAATGAGTTTCAAGGTTTAAGGTGATACATGGAAATGAGTTTCAAATTATATATATATCAATCCAATTTAATGTTCAGGTATCAGGAACCAGGGATCAGAAATCCAAATTACAGAAGTACAGAGAATCAACCATCAACTCAGCGGCACAGGTCCTGCTTCAGAGAGTCAGCACTATATTTCTATATGAGGACATCAGAGCCACTACATCATGTGCCCAAGCATGGGGCTAACAGAATGAGAAATATTTTGCCCAGACTTCTTACACAACTATAATTTGAAAACAAAGTTCTCTAATGATAACATCAAAGAATATATAGAGAAAACAGATACTTTGTGACAGAGACTACTATTTACTAGGGTGTATTTCCCCCTCTTCCTGGAACAGATTTCCCAGTGTTCATTGTATTAAGGAGTAACCATGTGATTTCGTTCTACTTCATGGAATATGATCACAAGTGAAACATAGCACTTTCAAGATTCACGATGAAATAGCCCCTTGCTTGTCCATTCTTATTTTGTATGGGCCCATACAACCCCTATGGCAAACTTCTGAGCCATGCACTAAGGCTTTCAGCAATATCAGCAGCCTGGGTCCTGAATGATTCTGAGGATCAGGAGCTGCCTATTGACCTGAAACCCCCTTGGACTGTGATACACATACTCCTATGGTGTTCAACCTGTGTTAGGTTTTGTTGGCAGGGGGAGGGGATCAGAGGGTTACAGCAACTAGTGTTACTTCTATTTGAAACTTTCTATGGTGGAGAAAAATATATCATTCCTATCAGATGGGTATCTTTCAACATCTAGACAATGCAATAAGAAAAAGAGAGAACGGCTATTCCACATCATCTTTCACATTTTCAAGCAGTTATATAAAATGTAGCATTGGGCAGTCTTCACTTAGCATCACCACCATGAACTAGTTAATGTCTCACTGTAGCTCATTTCAAAGGACAGTCAGTAATTCTCAAATCTTAGTGTTCGTCACAATCACCTTGAAGACTTGTTAAACCAGACACATGAGACTATTGGGACTTTCCTCCTGAGTTTCTGATTTTATTATTATTATTATCAGAGCCTGACAATTTGCATTTGTAATAGGTTCCCAAATGATGGTGCCTTGACAGTTGGTCCAGGGACCATACTTGAGAACTGTAACTACAGGGCTTCTTGGTTACTACTAAATATACTTAACCTTTTATTTCCAAACACTGGGCATATATAACCAATTAGCACATATAAAAGTTCTATCTGAGTAGCTATATGTCTGATGCAACACTGAAATAGACACAATAGTATCTAGGGACAGCTGCTGAGCTATCAAGGAGGTGTTTCTCACTTTCAAAATTATCAAAAATACCACTTGTATCCAATAGTCAATCTAGAGGTAGAAAAATCTGCTTACTGGCTAATCAAGTCCTCTTTACAGAATAAAAAAATGAAGGTGAAAAAACTCATTTGAAGATGAGAAAAGATGAGATGTTAAGGGGGGAATCTAATTGTAAGGAGGCTGGCTGAAGACTAAGGCATCATTATAAAGATATACCTGAAGTATAAATAGAATTTCAACCTAGCGTGAGAGGAAGCAGACGTCCAAGTTCCCAGCAGAAAATCTATCAAAAGCTGTCACCAAAAAAAAATGAACTTCAGCCAGAAGAAAAAGGCACCTTTCTACTATCAAGCACAACTTGGCCTTCCAAGTATCATGGAGTTCACTTATTCTACATGGTAGCTGCTTTCCGACTGCTCCAATTTGTAGGTACTTTGCCTGCAAGGCGTGGGTAACCATCCCAGAAGTGATGCTCCCAGCAACACAGCTCTGCCTGGGAGTGAATGTGTAGAGAATGACAGCGATTCCTGTGTGGCAGCTGCACAATGAGGTGGGGTGGGATCTACACAAGCCAGGAGGAGGAAGTCAGCCTTCAAAGGTCCACTGAAGCCAGACCTCAAATACAGTGGCAGAGCTGTGGGTTGCTGGGGGGAAAAAAAATCACTGACAGGCATGTCTTGTTTACAAAGATCTAGGAAAGGGAAACCTTTTGAAGCACAAGTTTGGGAAACATGTAGAGTGAGAAGCAGAATTGAGTAAACACTGATGAGACTGTAAACAGCCAAACACATCTTCTTTTGGGAAAGCAAGGAAAGGTTACACATCAATCTCTTTAGTTGAATTAATGGAGAGGAATTCTTGTTAGCAATACTCTTCAAAATAAAGAATCACAAATTGTAAATTTAAAAAGGAATATAATGTTAAGTAAATGTTGTACCAAAAAAATACATGTATTTAATGATAGTGAAAGCCTAAATTTATACAATACACCAATCTGTCAAATGATATATCTCATTTAATATTCATAACAACCCTGTGAGGTAGGTAATAGTATTAGCCATATTTTACATATGAGAAAACTCTGGCATTAATATCCTGTTTCCAACTTCTTTCTACTCCTTTCCACTTCTGAAAATTTTATATCCTAAACCAAATAATATATCTAACTTAATCTGAACTAAATATTGTCCAAGAAAAGTTGAAATATGGCATGTATAAAAGGGGATACTTTTCACAATATCATCTAAAATGCCCTTTTACTATGAATGGAAATTTTTAGACATTCCTTGGTTCTATCAAGAAAAAAATATCTGCTAGGCTGAGTGTGGCCTCGAAGACTGAACCTATTTACTCAAAAGAATATATATTTCTCTCTCTCCCTCTCCCCCTCTCTCTCTCTCTCTCTCTCACACACACACACACACACACACACACACACGACTATCATTCTCTCTGCTCTAGCAGTTGATATTAAAAGCTGAGTCCTTGTATTAACAAACTGCAGAGCTTTGTTCTGTAAAGGTTGCCTGCCTTGCTTTGTAGGGGCTACACAATGACACTGCACCGACTTCAGCAGCATCACAGCCATCAACAACCTCACTGTCATTATCACCATCATTCTCTCCCACCCATCTGTGCAAATGGCTTCAATAGAGCTCATTTAAACTAGCATCACCACCAGAGCACGTGTGTTGATTAGTCTAGTACACAAAAGCCATTTAGAGGCATGATTACAAATCCAGAAAGTCTGAAGTGAAGGCCTTTTGGAGCCCTCATTAGTGGATAGTGATTACATACATGCACAGGAATTCTTGGAAAGATGAATAGGTTATCCTGATTTCTTTACAAAATTATCTCCATATGATACCATTCTTTATTCTGAAGCACTATAGCATGATGGTTAAATGTGTTGACTCTGGAACCAGAGTACCTAGGTTCAAAACCCAGCTCTGATGCTTTTCAGCTGTGTTACATTAGACAATACAGACATCTTTATTTCTCACTTTCTTCACCTCTGTTAATCAAATTAATACTATTAGAATTCAATGTTAGTAAATGTAAATTACTAAGTACTTTATTATTACTATTATTTGATTATCATTATTATTATAAAATGGTGCAGCCCCACTTTGCGGAGTCCTTCACTGGAGCTCAGCTTTCATGGCTTCCAGATCTCATGCAGCCTCTGGCCACAGTCTGTCATTCCATCCCCAGCAACTGTACCCCACAGAGACTGGTCTTGCACTATTAGAATTCTATGCTGGTTTTAGGAGGCCAATGTGGTGAGACCATCTCTAACACTTTTCTCACATGAGGATGAAGAGTGAATTTCTAAATAGATATCAAAGTTGATATAGAAAACTATACTATCTCATTTCATTTATGTAAAAACAAAATCTGAGCTCTTGCTTTTTATCAGATGCCGTTTTTGAAATGCACCATTGTATTACTATTTTTTAGAAGGGATGCCTGGTGCTCTATAATGGAACTTCTGGAGGAAGGGTGGCTATTGGCATGAATAACTGAAAAGTTATACAGGAAGAAATTTATAAGTAAAAGGAGAAAGTCAGATTACAAAACCTAAATAAACTTAAGTACAAAGATGAGGAGTCAGAGAAAAAATTATAATTTTGATGGTGAATGAAATGCTCTCTGGCCCAGCTCCATAAGCTCATGCTTGACTCTCCTGGGTGCGTGGAAGTTCTTGGCAGCTTGGGAAACAGCACTTTGTCTTGCTGTTTTTTTAAGGCTTCATTAAAGAAAAACTTATGTGCAAAACCTCCACATATTTAATGTATGAGTTTGGAACTATGTATACACACAATGCACCAACATAATCAGGATAATGAATACATCCACTTCCTCCAAAAGTTTTCTCATGCCTCTTTGTTGTTTTGTTTGTTTGCTTTCTTTTGCTGTGTGGTAAAAACACTTACCATGAGATCTACCGACTTAACTATAGGCACTGCATTGTATAGGAGCACTCTAGAACTTATTGATCTTATATCACTGAAACTTATAGACATTGAACAACCCCTCCCCATTTGTGAAGGGGGAGCACTTTAATAAAGGAGTAAACTTTTTTAAAAATTAAGAACAGAATATTGAAAGAACAAGACACCATTTGGTTTAACCACAAAACATGGCCTAAATGGGAATGAAAGGTATTTTTGCCTACTTCAACAAGGTGATCATTTATTGGGACATGTATAGACCAAACATTAATTGGAAGAAATGACTGAAGAGGCCTGACCAGAAGTGAGTGAGAAACCATTGACAAGAACGAAGCATAGGACAACATATGACAGTGATGAGGATGACACTAGGGAGCATGCAAAGAACAGGCCCTGTGACTTCCACCAGGCTCACAAAGCAGTCACTGAACTCTTCCTTATTAAGCACAAACTAATCTGCAGAATCCTTAACCCTATAGTTCTTGAGTCATAATGGTCACTCTAGAATATTATATAAGATGAAACCTATAAAGACATCTGCTCTGGGACCTCCTATTCAGGAGAGAAGAATTGAAAGGAGATTAGAGATATCTTAAATCTGAAGATAGGACCAGAGAAAATACTGTTTGTTACTGTTATGACTACCTCTTGGAAAAGTCATAAAGGGGTGATATATTTCATAAAACATTCATATTCTCACCCGCCCACCTCTTTGGTAGATAGCTGTACACATTGCAGGCAGGATGTCTACTGAAATCAGTACAGGAATCAGTGGCAATGGTAATAGTTATTCCTATAGATAATTATATTGCCCTCAAATGACTTTTTAAATCTTCTTTTTCAATTACAGTTTACACTCAATATTATTTTGTTTTAATTTATGTGTGCAGTGTGGTGGCTAGATAATCATATACTTTATAAGGTGATCCCCCAACATTTCAATTACCCACCTGGCATCATACATAGTTATCACAATACTGTTGCTATATTTCCTACACTGTGGCTATTTTATAACTATCAGTTTGTACTCCTTAATCCCTTCACCTCTTTTCACCCAGTCCATCAACCCTACTCTGCTCTGTATCTATGAATATGAATATAAATATGAAATCATATTTATGATTTCATTTATATGTGGACAGTCTTCTTCTGACTCATTTCACTTAGCATAAGTGAATAATACCCTTTAGTTCATCCATGCTGTTGAAAATGGTAAGATTCTATTCTTTTTTATGGCCCAGCAATATTCCATTGTGTAAATGTACCAGCTTTTCTATCCACTTGTCTGTTGATGGGCTATCTCCAAATCTTGGCTATTGTAAATAATGCTGCAATGAACATAGGAGTGTATATATTCTTTCAAATTAGTGTTTTAGTTTACTTTGCATATATACCCAGAAGTGGAATTGCTAGGTCATAAGGCAGTTCCATTTTTAATTCTTTGAGGAACCTCCATACTGTTTTGTATAGTGGCTGCACCTGTCTGCATTCCCACCAACAGTGCACTAGAGTTCCCCGTTCTCCACATCCCCACCACCATTTGTTATTTGTTGATTTATTGATGATAGCCATTCTGACAGGTGTGAGGTGATATATCATTATGGTTTTAATTTGCATTTCTCTGATGATTAGTGACATTGAGAGTCTTTTCATATGTGTTTTGGCCCTCTGTACATCCTCTTTGGAGAAATGTCTATTCAGGTCCTTTGCCCATATTTTAGTTGGGATTGTTTATTCTTTCGGTCTTGAGTTGTACGAGTTCTTTATGAATTTTGGATATTGATCCCTTATCAGATGGATTATTGGTGAATATACTCTCCCACTCAGTAGGTTTTCTTTCATTTTGTTGATGGTTTCCTTTGCTGTATAAAAACCTTTTAGTTTGATGCAGTCCCATTTATTTTTCCTTTTGTTTCCCTTGCCCGAGGAAATACATCAGAAAAAAAATACTGCTTTGAGAAACATCCAAGATTTACTGCCTATGTTTTCTTCTAGAAGTTTTAAGGTTTGTCCTCATATGATTTAGATGCCACTGTTTAGTGATGTAATTAAGTCCACTTTTCCAACTGGTGGGTTCTTTGAAATTACCCTATTATGTATTATAAATCACATTTTCCGTTGCTTTCAATATATGTAAGCACTATATACAAAGAATATAGGCTAAGGCTGGCTATATTTGGAATGCATGAAAGAAAACTGAACATTGGAAAAACTAAGTATAATCTCCAATTCCTTCACATGATGAACTAGACCAGGTGATATTAATCCACTTCCCTAAATAACACATGTGGCAGAACCAAAACAGGAACCTCAGTATTCAGTTTCTCCCTGACAACACTCTGACCTATGGGTTAGTGAAGGACCTTAAGAGTCACTTTGTGCAAAATTAGGGAACCAATTGCTATGAGCCCAGACACAAGTCTGTAGCAATCACTTAGGAGACAATAGTAGCCACAGTAAGAGTAGTGACATCCTGAAAATGCTCATGAGTGTTTGAAGAATGAGAAGAACTAATGGGCAGAAATATATAGGATTTAAAATAATATGGGAGATAGAGTATACTGATGTAAAAACATGGCCATGTAATTTTTATTGGGTGCTTGTAGTTGGGAATTCTATACCTAATTAAATGTTACAATAATCTGTCTTATTATGACAAGAAAAGTAATTTCAAAAATTAAACCAAAAGCAGATATTAACCATAAGGCTTCTTGATTATTTAGTGCAAACTAGAAGAAAAACAGGATTAAATATCTCTGCACAGATATGCATACAGGTGTAGATGCTTGGTGTGTTTGATAGGCCATATAACTGCTCCCTATGACAGATAGTGATAGAATAAATAGGAAGAAGGGGGGTGAGATGGGAGAGAAGGACTTTTTATACAAAGTAACTGCAGAAATCAGCTGAGGCTAAGCCATATATAACAAAACTCAACCCCACATCCTAGTGGTAGAGGGAAATCCAAAGAAATCAATCACACTGTTATTTAATTTTAGAAAAGGAAATGGCAGAAAAATGACATTATTAATAAAGAAAAACTACAAATAAAAATAAATAACCCACAGGCTCTCTAAAGCTCTTTAGAAACATTTTAAAGGCTGGAGTAAATGCATGTCCTGGAGGAAAAAGAGGGTAAGCTTGAAAAAGTCCTTTATTTACCAACTGGTAAAGTACAAGATATATTAAAAGGCAGAGGACAAAATGAAAATAAATGTATACAAAATATAAATAAAGTTAAAAAAAACTAGGAAGGCCACAAAATGTGGTACTTCAAGTACAACTTAGAAATTAGATATCCAAAAAAAGGAACTAAGGAATAGCATGCAAGATAATCTATAAAGCCTAATGTAAGTTTATAAGTGTAACAAAAGGAAGAGATCAGGTAGAGAATTATGCAAACCACCTGACCACAGAAATGAGAGGACATACCCAAGGTGATAAGGTAAAAGCCAGGAAACTAGATCTTTTGCCTCAGTCTATCTCAAGGTCATTATCTGTTTCATATTTTCAAGGGATAATCAGATCAAAGGATGCCCGATATATGTGATGTTTGAAAACAGATTGACAAACCAAATATAGAGGAGTCATCCTGGCTTGGATGTCAGCCATCTACAGACTACAAAAGCGACTCAAAGGTGGAACCTTGAAATTGTAGGTCAACGTAGATATGCTTTTAAACTGCCACACTCTACAATTTGAGATTTATCAGAGAGATTTTCCCACAACAGGTTTTCCAAGAGGAGCCTGATAAAACTCCCTTTCCTAATGAAGTCACATCCTAACGAAAAGCATCAAACAATCGATGCTCCACCCCCACCAGAGGTGGCGCGGTGGAGAGGAAAGGGCACAGCACTGAGCCAGGAGGATGAAGATCAGAAGATCATGGCTAGCATTTTATCTCACTTAAATTACTGAACTGTCTAAAGTCTCAGTTTCCTCATGCTTCAAAAGGGTTTACTAAAAAGAAGAAAGAATTCAAGGAGACAACATGATCATGATTGTCAAACAACAGCAGCAAGTGATATTTTTAGAGATTTCACTAGGTTGCCAGGCACTGGACTAGATGTATTAGTGCAATGCTCACATTGCAGATACTCAAGACTCTTCGTTTTCTTTCTTCCTCACAGAATATTCTTGGCATCCAAACAAGTTAATGTATGTGAAAGCACTTCATAAAGTGTTAAATCGTTTTGAGCACCTAGGTACTTATGAAGAGATCATGGGATCTAGTAACCAGAATGCATCACTGAATAAGCAACCAAACATATATTATAAGCTGTTGGAGGAAAACCAAAATGGTTCCCAAAACATGACATAACACTGAGTTTATTTGCTAGTCAATTTTCTAAGGTTGCTAAAAACCACTACGGTCATGAAGCAAGGACAAATTAATTGTGGGTGATACCTGTCATATCTTCTTATATTAAAAAACACTCACCAAAACTATCAATAGGGCATTGTTGAATAAATTATGGTATGGGCGCCTGTGCAACCATTAATGAAGATGTTTTAGGTGAATATTTAATAAAGAAAAATATTTAATAACATGTTATTAAAAGAAAAGAATAAATCACAAAGTATATGTAAACCATGATCCTAATTTTGTGACTTGTGAATATACCATATATGTCTGGAGTGGGAGGGAGTCTGGAATGGTATACAACAAAAAATGTTAATAGTATTGAGCATATAATTAATGTTTCATTTCCTTCTTGTGCTTTCCTGTGTTTTCTCATTTTTTATAATGAACACATTAATTTGTAATGAGAAGTTTTTTAAAATATAAATGATTCTTTAAGCCATACCAGGGAAAACTGTAGCTTCACTCATTCAAAGAATATAAAAGCAAGCTTTGCTTTGGAATAAAATGGGAAGTACTTCAAAGTTCTTTTAGTGTTGCCAAGGTTTATTTAACAATATTTTCTCACCATATATTATACAAGAACAGAACTAAACAGATGGTCTACATCGGAAATCCAGCAATCTAGGAAAAGCTATCCTCACAGTACCTACTCATCATATATTCCATACTATCATCACACACACACACACACACACACACACAACTCCTTATTGCCTTAGTATTAACATACATGCCTAAGTCTTAGGTAGATCCCAAGTATCAAAGTCATCCTACAGCACACATACACACCTGTGTACATGTGCATTTTGGAAGATGACATGACAGAACTATTCACATGCATCATATGACCCTATTGACTTTAAAAATTACATTCTTGCCTCACATATCATACATTTTATACAGAAAAAAACTAAGTAGCTTAGAATTTGCAGTAAACAAAGGCAAGGCTTGAATTTGACTCTGTATTATGTATGCAAATGACATCAAATTAGTCTTCCAAAAGCAACATTTCCTTTATATCACTTCCTTCCTGTACCAATCAATGGTCCTTTATTTCTTTCAGAATCCAGTACAAATGGCTCAGCCAGGCATCCAAGGGTCACCCCGTGTCCAGGCTTCTTTGTCCATACTTTCTAACATGAACCCTTAACTACACTCAGACTGGAGTCCATACTACAACCCAAACACAGAATGGACATTGTTTCTCTGTTCCTTTGTGTTATTTTTCCCAATAAAAGTATTTTTGAACTTTTTCTTTACCCCTATAAATTCTCCTATCCTTCAATAACACACTTAAGGCTTTGTCAATGATAGTGTACATTCCCATCCTCTGGCTTCTCAAATTTATTTTCTGAACCATTCTGCTTTATACTTTGTTATGTGTTGCTTATTACTCTTTGGGAAATCATTTCTTGTGAATACTAGACTCCTGATAAATACATATTGAAGTAAGCTCAATGTCCAGTGCTATAAGAAATACAGTATACTATGTGCCAAAAAATTAGCTGGTGTTATGATTTTAGTGACTTAATTGTAAATAAATGGTGTTATCCCAAATTACAAAACAGTTTGGTTCTTTTTTAATTTAGCCATAAATTTAGTCCAGCAACACTCTCTCCTTGAAAAGAATTTGCTGGGAATTAGCTTTTTCTATACGTACCTGAACGTAATAAAACTGCATTCTTTAAAAAATAGCAAAGTCAGCCGTGTTGCTAATTAAGACTAGACTTCTCCCCAATCAGAATAAAATCATAGACTTGTCTAATTTTTTTAGCTCAAAGAGACCTTAGAGATTATTTTCAGAATCAGAGAGTAACTTGCCCAAGGCCACATAAATGGTTAGTCAAGAATCATTTTTTAAAATTCTATCAGTCATTCTCATTACACCACTACTTAGGGTAACTCAGCATAAAGACCTGGATTTGAAGAGAGAAGCCCAGGCTTCTGAGTCAGGCCCAGCCTTATTCGCTTTAAGTCTCTTTCCTCCTCCGTCTAGTGGAAATAATAGCATATGGCCTCACAAGACTGTTGGCATGGATAGGTGACAGGTAATGTATAAGCATGGCCATTTGAATTGTCAACTTTGTATTCTGGGCCTAAAAAGCAATGCCTGTTTACACACTCATACTAGAGAACGTCACACAACCAAGCCCTGAAGCTCCCTTTCATCAATGCACTATCACTCTCTCTTGCTCTCTTTAGCTCTCTCACTCTCTCTCGCTCTATCTCACTCTCACACTCTCTCCCCTCCACCAACCCAATGCCACAACCTTAGTCCAAACCAGCATTAGCTATATTCTTATCTAATAAAAGCCTCTGGACTAGCTTCTCCCATCACTTTTCTCCCCATACTGCAACCAGAATCCTCTCTTGAAAACTCACACCTCACGTGGCACTTTCCTACCTTAATGCCACCCCTTTTTGCCCCTTAAACTAAATCCCACATCCCTGCAATACTCCTCAAGGTCCCACATGTCAGGCTTAGATCAGCCATCTTGGCTGACCTCCTGTCATTTTGCTCTTTGGTCTTTGTACCCCTCCTTTTCCTTCGGTTTCAAGACTATGGTAGTTTCCTGCATACCTCAAGACCTTGGCAAGACTCCTTTTTGCTACGAAAGCTCTTTCTACCCGTCTCCACATAGCTAACTCCTATTCATCATTCAGATACAATTTCATGTCAATTCCTTAAGGAATATCCTCTCTAGCTCCCCAGACTAAGCTTAGTCTCCCTAAAATGTATTCTCCTGGTACCCCAAAATCTCCATTATATTTCATTACTATGTTAATTAACTTGTTATCTTTTAAGTGTCTGTCTCCTTTGGTATGAGGTTTATAAAACAGTTTGCTTAGGATTAATAAATATTTATGAAAGGAAAGAAGAAAGGGAGGGAGGGGATATTATCTATTTCTTGCATATCCACCCTTCTTCTAATGCCCTTAACCTTGTATACACCCAAACTAGCTGACATAACTACCCATTCTTCATGCTGCACACATCATACAAACAAAAATAAATTTAAACCCACAGAATGCCCACTCTTCTCCTTCCTCCTCTGCTCAAACCACATTATTGCCTAATGGGAAAGATAGGAAATTAAAATTTCAGTAACAAAACCATAGTTGTTACTAGGAGCAGTTGCAAGCCTGCATCTGATATGCCAGTGCAGGTTTGGGTTAAGTCAGTGGAATTAGCTTCATCTCTGCTACATGAAACAGAAATCAGTTTCTCTCCATTTCTGTTCAGAAAGAGCATCCCCAGTGAAATGCAGGCCTGGTTGCAGGCTACCTGGACCAAACTGACCCAGCAAGAATCCCTCTGAGAATTTGTTACACACAGCTAATCATGGTTTCCTCCTAGCAGCTTGCTACTTTCTCCTTAGGAGATAAAGTCACCTACCGCCTCTCCTGGGAACAGGATACAGCTTCTGGGGCTACCAGTTTGGAGGGAGGAGAGCTGATAGGAGGGGAAGAGGTAAACCTCTCCTCCTGCCCAACCCTGGGAATACATAATTGCCTTCTCAAGGAGAGAAAAGGGAGCAAGTTCCTGAATCAGGGAAGACATTTACATAAATTCATCTTGCTTCCTCACAAGATACTTAGCATTCATTCAATTTAAAAACTAAGTGAAAATGTTGGTTTAAATGTATCTAATCCTACACTTTAAATAAGGCTGCAAAAATAGCCCTATAAACAGTGCCTATAGAGAACCCCTTAATATCATTGATATATCAATGGGAGACAAATACTTATTAGTCACATCAATAATGCCAGCATATTTTCTTGCATAACTTCCTTTTTTCATGACTTTTTTTCATCCCAAAATAAGAAAGAAGAACATAGAAAAAGAGAGGAGATGGAGGTTATTTGAGCAGCAGAGTTCTGGTCTGCTGACACCCTCAGCAAGATTCATTAATCTTGGAGATTCTCACTCTCATTTACTAAACAACAGTGATTCACACAGAGTTACACAGCCACAGTAGCAAAGTTAATTGGAATCTAGATCCCCTAACATTTCTTCCTTCCTTCAGCAATCCCTCAGTACTGCAAGCTAACACATTAGGTGAGGTTTTTGTAAGGCTTATGAGAAAGAGAAACAAACAAAGGGTGGTTAGCGTGGGATAAAAGTGGACGCGTGTGTTCCTTCCATTTTATTTTATTTATTTATTTCGCTTCATTTTGTGTTTTGACTCAAGCCCTTTGAGCAAAGTGAGAAGAAGGCAGAAGCAGCTTATGCGACCCCATGTCAATACTGGTATCTCCCCTCAGCTTTACATTAGCACTGGGAGCTCAATATGGCTCTCACCCAAGTACAGAGAAAGAAAGAACGGATGGAGGCAGGGAGAAAGACATAGCTATGAACACTGGCAAATTCTGTTCAGTCAGTGGCGAGCAGCCAGATAACCCTTTTAATTTAACTCTTTATCTCTCTGGCCAAACAAATAATGCATTTGCTTAAAGACTTACACATTTCACAGCATGGGAATGACATCTGACAGTCACAATGCAGGCAATGGGGGAAACCAAGACTTACATAAGATTATGGTCTGCATTTTATCAGGAAATTTTTAGCAAATTCAAAATCAGCATCTAGGATTTCTAATATGTATCTCAGTATCCTATTCACTTGACCATCTTCCCAACCTTAGTGACCAGCCTAGCGCTGCTTCTCTTGGCAACACTGATGTATTTAAACAGTAAAGAATGATAGAGAACACAAGGGAATCTTGGCTGGTGGAGGGGTAATGGGATGAAGGGAAGAATCATGTAAGGAAAACATTTTTTAGCTTTATTTCAAATATGTCAGGCAAAATAGATAGGTATACAGCGAAGAAAATGTACCATGTGGGAAAACATGATAAAGAGGATTTTCACATGACAAACATCGTTACACAAAAAGACATGGTTAGCTTCAGGATTGGACCACAATTCTGTAAAATGAATTATAGTCCTGTTGGTTGATGTAGACAGTTATCAAATAACATAAGATAAATCCTAAGGTCTTTTGGTCAATTGCTTTACTTCTACTCTGTTCTGTGCCTTTCTAGATTAATAAGCTACTTGTAAAGAACTCCCAGAAAAACAGCACATACATTTTTCAGCAGTCATCATGGTAATTTGAGCTGGGGTTTGTGTTATAATTAATAATCATCCCTGAATGCTTGTGACAAGGTCTGCTCAACCACCTAAAAAATCTAGGGAGAACACAACACTCAACAAAGAGGGTAAAGTCCACATTCCTCAGAATGTTAATGATAGTATTATTTCCAAATAAGCGATGTCAGACATTTCCTTGAAATGCAAGTGCCTTAGAAAAAAGGCACCATGTTTCTCCTGTATCACAGACAGAGGGACCTCACTGCCATCAGTGCTCATTGAACCTGTGCTAGGTCATTCGTGGAGGTGAAAACATCAACATTCCTGCCTAGCAGAAAATCAGACTTTAGGGACTCTTTTTAAGTTACTTGGGTAAAATTTGAAATTTTATATTTTCACTTCCTAATGACTTGCTACTATCTCCTTTTTAGACATGTAAGTTGGATTTAAAATTGAAGGGCCTTCTTTTTAGTCCTACGTAAGAGGGAGCTGTCAAATACCACAGGAGAGGTTTCCCCAAAACATCTGCAATGGAACTGTTTGTGGAGGGGTTGGAGAGTGTTCCCGTGGGCAATGTAGGCACAGCTCCTGGAGGATGTTCTTGAAAGGGAGCCTCATAACAATGGGATGGAATGCTCACTTCCTAGGAATTTCTGCGGCTCTCTCACTGGGCAGCTGCTGCAGAACCCCCCTTAGGGGTTGGCCCTGCTGCCTCTTCTGCAGTGTAACCACACTCTTTTCCTAGCCACTCAGCATCCCAAATCAGGCTGCAAGCCAAAGCCAAGGCGACCTTCATGCCCAAATAAACCAGAAATGGGGGTGGGGTGGGCCAAGTAGAGTTCATCTCTCCTGCGATTCCCAAAGGGCACACGGCTACTGTCATCCCAGATGCCAAAAAGAGAGAATAGAGCCAAGGTCAGTAGAAAGCAGTGGCTGTCCTCTGGCTCTGGAGCAGGAAGAGGAAGGCACAGATGCCAGATGAAACGGAGGCCCAGCTAGATCTAAGCCAATGGAACAGGGGCATCAAACGAAACCGAGAACAAAATGGAGATTTCTGAGGAGTTTTTGTTGTTGTTGTTTATGTTTCCTTGATTCTCTTTACCTTTAAAAAATTCCAGTTGAACTCTTCTCTCTTTGCTTGCTCAGGGTTACAAATAAATGTGATGATAACAGTATAAAAACTTTCTTCTGAGAAACTTACATACTTTTATCAACAGAGTTGTCATTAATATAAAGTACATTTGCCAATACATCAAATATAAAACCCAGCTGGGCCCTAACTATGTACCTTCTCACCATTTCTTCATTACATAAAGTTGGAAGTTGCCTCCCCCAATGTGACTAAGATGTTGCATGAATGAGTATAATCATCTATCGCAAAACAGGGTATCTGGATGAAAAGTGCAACAAATCCTTACATCATCACCGAAAAAACGAACAATTCTAATGGAGAAAACACCAATGTGTGCCTGACTTGGTCATAGCCACAAAGAACGGCAGACTGCATAGCCTCTGTTTCACAAGGCTATCCCAAGTTATTCGGTAAATATCCATCCACGCACCCCTAAATACCGGCATTAAACATTTTTTTAACACATAGAGTCTAATTGAAAATGAACACCAAGAACAACATTCATCTGGGGATCCGTGAGAAACAGTGGAAGCAACCTTGTTTCAGGAGGGAGATAGTTGTCCAGGGACAGGGCAGACTGAGAAGGGCCACGCGCTCTGACACTGAGCAATGTGTGTGAGAGAGAGAAGGGCAGAGTGTTGTGAGGCAGCAGGGCTCATGGAAAGAGTGCATAGCAACTGCTTGTGAGTGACTCCCATGTTTTCTAGCCTTATCAGGCCACCCTGCATCCTCCTGTCACCCCATGACTCGGGTTACTGCTGCCTGGTCTGTGCCACACAAACCTTGAGAACTGGAACCACTTGCCATAATTTCACTGAACTTATTTGAGCAAACCTTTGAAAACTCCTCGTTAAAAAGAACAACATTCTTCAGGAAGAAAAATGATCTGTTTTTCCCAAATAATACCAGATACTCAATTTCAGAGAGCTGTCACTGTCGTGTTGGTATTACTAAAGATAGTAGAGCTTTATTTTTTTAAGCAAAAGCTCTTCTGAAACATGAATATCTGGTTCCATGCTTCATTAGACCTTCCCCATCCTTTAGAAGTGCTATCTAACATCAGCCCAGCACTCTGATTTGCCCTTCACTCATGTGGTCCCATTATTGTGTACTGAATATTCCAGTTTTATACAAACTTAAGAGAAGTATTTATTAGTGAGTTCATTCTTAGCATTTTACTTGGAGATGTAAGTTCCTAGAGTTAAATGGAATGGGAAGGAAAGGGATTAACCTCTGCTGCTGGCATAGTACAGTCATGATGCTAATGTCTGTGTAGGAAAAAGCTGAACTGCAGCAGTATCTGAAATCACAGAAAACTCCTGAGAGTGTTGGAGGAAAAAAATATGAAGGAATAAAATGTTAAAAGCCAAAACAGCTTTGGGATTCTATTTGTCATGCAGGCAAGCTTAGTAGAGAAATTATGTGTTACAAGACCCCACAATTTAGGTGGTGGGGGAATGGGTTGGTGAGTTTCCAGATGAGGAAGTTTTTAGGACCTGTGACTTGTAATTGTGCTATGGGTGAGTTCTAGCTGCTACCCTATGCTTGTTTCAGAATGTAACTTGGACATAGTATTCATTCACTTGCAATGTTTCCACTAGTAAACAACCAGGGAATCTATTCTCTTTTCATTTGGCAAGAAGGTTCTATAGCTACTCAAAATATCCCCCAGCAACGAAAAATGAAACCCACAAATGTAACATTAGCAGCCAGCTGTCAGAAGAAAATCAGGAGTACAATTGCCAGCCTGGTCATCTCATGCCAATGTGTTCATGAGAGGGGCTGTGTGTGTGTGCGTGTGTGTGTGTACACGAACAGCCTCGAATGTGCAGTAGTATGAGGAATGTGACTGGGTGCAGGTCCTAATGGTGGCAGAATGCCCCAAACATGAGGTGTAGTGGCTAACTGTGCAGAGCTCCTTTCATGGGTGGGAAGTGTGAGACAGGTGGATTAAAAGGATAATATATTGTTATGTTAGAATTACTTTGTGTATTGGAGCTATGTTCAACATATATGTGGGCTCTGCACGCCAGCTTGTAAAGGAAATACACACACTGTGTATGTGTTTTCATTTTCAACCTTTGTGAATTCATTTTACAATCTCCCAAAACAGAGAGACCTAAAACCTTTTCAAAGTAAACATCCAGCACTAGCTATTTAGTCCTCCAAGCATGAAGCATATTGACCATTTGGAGTCGGCATAGCTATTAACCCGAGAATTCATTTCTCACCCACCTCCGGCAGAATCTGTAGGGGTTATTTTGCATAGATATACAAGTACCAGGTGCCAAGCTGATACCCAACCTCCTTCTAAACTTAATGCCAATTCCTTCCTGGAACAGGAATGCAGTGGTATCAGCACTGGGGACGCGGGGACAGCGAACACCACGAACACCACGGTGGCGCTTGGAGTTTACAGAGGAGCAATCTCAGCTCCTCCGCCGCCACCACTCGCTCCAACCCCTACCCCGCCAACACACACACACACACACACACCAGTTCAAGATCTCCCCGCCAAATCCGATATTGCAGCAAGTCTGTCTGCACACTCCTGCACACCTCGGGACCCAGCCAGGGCACAGAGCCGGGAGGGCAGGGAGCGCACCGCAGGACTTGTAAATAAGCCCAGTCCGTCCATGTCCATCTTCAGAGCGCTCCTGACACCACCGACCACCCCAGAGCCCCGCAGCGGGCAGAAGGGGACGCGAGGGGCCAGGGAATCCCCCCTTACCTTGCAGCGAGAAGAGGGACAGGAAGAAGCCCAGCACCCAGACGCTATGCAGCCAGTAGGTCCTCATGTCTCCGCCGCGCTCGATGCACCCTCACGCGCTCCGGCTCTCGCCTCTTCCACTCGTGCTCTCTCCAGAAAAACGCGCCGCTCGCTTCCCTCGGTTTCCCTCTGGGCTCTCCGGGCTCTGGCGACCCGGACAGACCAGGCTCCTGCCGCACGACGGCCGGACCCAGAACAGTCTCGCTCTCCTCCGCAAGAGCTCCAGCCGCGGGCTGCGGCGGTGGGGGGACGCTCGAAGCCTGCGCCTGGTGTAAACACAGCGAGCCCCCTTCTCCCTGAAGCTCTCCCGCTCTCCTCTTTCCTACCCTCGTCTCCCTCACTCCCCTGCAGCTCCAACTAAATGCGACTGTACTTAAACAGGCAGCGTTTTATAGGACCACGAACCGAGCCGAAAGGACCCCGCTACTGCCATCTAGTGTGCACATCCCGGCATCGCCGCAACTCTGCGTCTGCTTGTGTGTGTGTGCAAGGTCCAACCACGGCTTCCAATTCCCTCTCACTCTCAGCAAACACACGTGAAGTTCTTGCCCTCCAGAGTCCTTGACTTGACCTTGTTATCTCATAGGTCCTGATTATCTTTTTTTTTTTTACGAGGAAACGCTTGAAACTTCAAACCCACATCTGTTTCCATTATCTCATTATTCCTTCTCTCTTTGAAATGTCCTTCCTTCCCCAACAACTCAATGGAAATGCTCCTCCAAACGTCGCCATTACCTTCACCGCAGCAGTCTAATGGCTCGTTGAAGCCTCATCCTCCCTGACTTTTATGCTTCATTTCACTGTGTTGACCGTTCCTTTTTAATTGACTTCAAAGTCAATGAATCAAAATAGTCCTCCTGGTTTCTGATCTTCCCTCCACCAGCCCCTCAGGGCTGCTCCTCTGCTTTTCTTTGTTCATATTTTCTGTTATATTTTCCTGTGTCTTCCCTAAGTTTAAGTTATTTGGAAAACAAACAATTCTGCTGCTAACTCAAGATGAGGGCCTCATCACTAATCTCCTATTTAGCCCTCCAGTATGACTTCCTAGCTAGTGTGGGTATTAAAAGTTTCCAATCGAATCTCCCGGCAGCCAGGTCTGAATGGAGCAAGAGGACACATGGGTTCCCCATTAAAGAGCACTGTCTGGTGTTAAGATCAGCTGATTTTCTATTCTGTTACTGTGGACTCCTCTTGTTAGGGACCTTAACCAAGTCATTTAATCTCGGAACTTCATTTTACTGAACAATGAAACGAAATAATTGAATTGCATAATTATGATGTCTTTGGCCCCTTCTAACTTCATCTGTCTGTAGTGTTTATATCAGGTTCCTCAACTTCGGCAATACTGACATAATGCACCAGATAACTCTTTGCTTTGAAAGGCTCTTTTCTGCAATATATGATATTTAGTAGCATCCCTGGCCTCTACCCACTAGATGACAGTAGCATTCCTAGATGACACATACAAGTCATGACAAACAAAAATGTCTCCAGGTATTGCCAAATGCCTCCTAGGGAGAAAATTGCCCCCAGATGAGAACCTCTGATCTATACCTACTGTCATATTCTTCAGGAATCATTCCCCATTCCCAATTTCCCTGTTTAAGTGAGAAGAATCATCCAACTTCACGGGCTCACTCCTTTAAAAGTATCTTTCACTCCTCTTCTTTTCAATTCCAGTTGGTCATCAGTCTCACCAATGTGAATGTGCCTAAGCTGTCTCTATCTTTTACAAGCTCCACTGCCACCATTTTCATAATATAATCAATATGCATTGTGCACTATACTTTCCAAAAATCTAATTTTCAGTTATCTAATTTGATTCTCATAACAATGCTGTGGTATATTCAGCATTACCTATTTTGTGTTAGTAAGACATAGAGAAATGGAGACATAGAAAAGTTAAGTGACATCAGCAGAGCTGAAGGAAGTCTCCTGACTTCAGTGCTATTTCTAACCCATCTCCTTCCTCCACGTCTTTATCACCACACACCTAAACTGCTACAGCTAATCCCCTTCCTCCATTCTCCACACTCTAATCTAATGTATACATTACCTTCAGGTTAATCCTCTTTAACACTTTATTTAAGGTTCTTACCTATTTAAGAGTTATAGTGGCTTCTTATGGTCTTCTACGTACAGATTAAAACCACCTGGGAGCTTTTAAAACCTACTGACACGTGGCCCAGAAAAATTAGATCAGAATCTCTGGGGCGGGGCCCCACATCTAAAGGTTTTATAAGATTCCCGGTGATTCTCACCTAGGGCTGAGGAACACCTGGCCAACCAGATTGATTTCAGAGCCTTATGTCCTAATTCAAGATTATCTCAAACTCTCACCTTTAACAAGATACGTTCCCTTCTCCAACACCAATGAAGGTGTACTTGAGATTGCCCAATCTTCTTTTAGTTCCACGTACTTCCTTCACCTGCTGCTTGTTTGTCTTGCCAAGACTATACTACTTTGAGGAGGCAGTTTGCATAGGGGCCAGAATATGGGCTTGAGAGCTAGGATGAGGTGGATTCGGATCTACTTTGCCTCCAACCAAATGTGAGACTTCGCATAAAATCTACAAGAGCTGTTGTGAGTATGACTTATGACATATTTGATGAATAATGTTTAGCAATATTGTTTTTCAAGAATCAACTTAGATTTCTTCAATGTTGATGTATATCTTAGTAAGATTTCTCAAAAATGTAATCTGGGGACTCAGATGCAACAGAATCGCTTAGTGTGCATGCTAAAAATTAGTCAGGCCCCAGACCTAATGCATTAATATATTTGGATGTTGGAGTCTAGCAATCTGCATTTAACTAATTTTTTTTCAAGGTGATTCTCGTGTCTTTAATGATTGAGAAAAATTATCAAACAACACAAACTTGTTAAGAGGGGTGAGAATTCTTTAAACTCAGTTTCAGCCATACTGGCATTCTGAGCTAGGTAAGTCTTTGTTGTGTGGAACTGACCTGTGCATCATAGAATGTTTAGCATGATCCCTGGCCTCTACCCAGTAGCTGCCATTAGCAACCCCCTTTCATTTGTGAAAAGCAAAAATATCTCCAGATAGTCTACATGTGGCCTAGTGAAATAATCTCCTCATCCCCACTCTGCCACTCCCGTGGAGACCACTCATCTAAGTCCAAGATCCTTTATTAGGTAAAGAAATTGAGTCCCAGGGAACTCACACAGTCCTACAGTTTAGATTTGGGTTTGTCAGAGCCAAGAAGTAAGTTAGATTAGATTTGTGATCTTGCTACACTATGTTTAGAATGGATTCCAACAATTGTTTAGAAGTTTTCTCAAAATTTTTGTCGTGCCTAGACATTTGCCAGAAACATATACTGTATCGGGTATAATATCTTTCTATTTGTTTCTATATTACTTCAAAAAATCAATCCCTAAAGTCTATGTTAGTATCATATTTTTCCAAATTGATTGCAAATATACCTTTCAATTATCTTGTATCCCTTACAGAGTCTAGCAGAGTGCAAATGCAGGGCAGGCCTTTCTTGAGTGGGGCCACAGAGCACTTATGTATTCATGTATTAATTGTCCAAATATTTTTATCAGAGACTACTTAAATTGTAATATATGCTTTAATATTTTTTTCTCACAAACATTTTTTCTAGTGAAAAGAAAGTATCCTATTCTATTTCTACCCATACCCTTCACTTTCATTCAGGAACATTGTTTACAACACAGAAGAATGGTTCTGAGACAGCCTGGGTAAAGTCACTTGTCGAAATTTTATAAATAGAGATATGCAGGCCCTCTCCCCAGAAATTGTAATCAGGTGTGGATATGGCCATAGGTCAGTCTGATGCATTGCCATAGTTTGAGAGCACTGAACTTAAAGACTTGTGCATGTTTCTGAATGCAAAACTTTACCACATTCTGCGAAGTTCAGCTTATGTGGATCATATCCTTCCTAATATCGTGTGTATATCCACACACACATTTGTGTAAATATGAAGAAAAAAATGCAAGTCTGCATCATCACTATAGTTCCAAAAAGCCAATTTTGGTTACAAAGCCATACATAGCATGGGAAAAATTAATTATAGACATAGAATCCTTTGCTAGCTTTTTACCTGAGGACATTTTCTTCCCTTCCCTGCACTGCCTTCCACTCAAACAAAATCTCCAAGTTTATAAACTCTGTCAACTCACATTGCTAATTCTCAGTGATGGGATTATAATTTACTCTAAGAAGCTTCCTGGTATCACTGTTAAGTCATTTGCACCTATCAAAAGATGTGCGTTCTGATGGGTCCGGGAATTCTGGGAAGTTTCCCCTCTCCTTTTTCAGCTAGATCCTCTTCTTCTGAGTGCAAAATGAAAGCAGGTTGTAAATAAAAAAAAAAAAAAAAAAAAAGGCTAGTAGCACTGAATGTCTTTATCAACTCTCTTTCTCTCATTAGAACCCCTAATTCCCTTACCAAATAAGACTTCCTCTCCCACTCAAAAGAGTTCCCCATAGACACATGAGCTGGCTTCTAAATATTTTATTTCAGTAGACCCCAACCACTTCCCTATTGAGTGGGAAAGATATTTATGTTAAAATATTTGTGTCTAAACTAGCTCGCATGGATTATTCCTCCACAATTATCTGAATAATCATAAGATGGAAAAAAAACAAGTTTCACACTAATATCCTCAAAATAAAATCAAAAGGAAAGGAATAGCAAATGCAAGACATACTGAGTCAGCAAAACTATCTCTAAATAGAACACTTTTCAAACATTAAAGTGTTAGCAAATCCATTTAAAAAAGAAAAAAAAGAAAAACCTTCATTGCAAATACAATTAGATTTATATGCGCAGAAGTGCATTTTGTTCATATATCCCTTAAGATATATTGAGACAATGAGCCTATATATATATCAAACAGGTTACCTGTTTTTACCTGTTCTACATCAGAGCTGGTTTTCTCCCTTTTAAAAAAAGAAGTCTCATCCTGTATTAGTATACAACTGCCATTCATTCCTGCCTATATTGTACTCCCAGTACTTGACTTCAGGCAAGAGAAGATGATATGCACAATATCTTCCATAACAGGCTTTGCAATCAGCCTGCAACCCACAGGCTGTCCTAGTGCCTGCCAGAGCAGTTTTCACAGATCTTGGAACTAGTTAAATAATTTATGTGGAATCAGAGAATGAAGAACAAGAATGCAGATTTTTTAAAAAATATATTTTATTGTTATTCTGTGACAGTTGTCCCAATTTCTCCCCTTTTGTGCTCCTCCACCCAGCCCACCTCCTGCTCCCACAGTCATTTCCCAATCTGTTGTCCATGTCTGTGGGTCATTCATACATGTTCCTTGACTAGTCTTTTCCCTTACTTTCCAACCTTATCCCTCTCCCTTCCCCCTCTGGTCACTGTCAGTCTGTTCCTTGTTTCCATGCTTCTGGATGGCCCATAGACATATGAAAGGATCCTCATCATTACTAGCCAACAGAGAGATACAAATTAAAACCATAATGACACATCATGTCACATCTGTCAGAATGGCCATCATAAACAAATCATAAACAAGTGCTGGCAAGGGTGTGGAGAAAAGGGAAACCTGGTGCTCTATGTGCAGGATTGCAGACTGTTGCAGCCACCTTGGAAAACAGTATGGAATTTCCTCAGTAAACGAAAAATGGAACTGCCTTTTGACCCAGTGATTCCACTGCTGAGACTATACCCTAAGAACCCTGAAACACCAATTCAAAAGAACCTATGCACCCCAATGTTCATAGCAGCACAATTTACAATAGCCAAGTGCTGGAAGCAGCCTAAGTGCCCATGAGTAAACGAGTGGATCAAGAATGCAGATTTTTGTAGGCATGTGAAATGAAACAAGTCCAGCTCCAGTCAAAAATGCATAGAAAGGGTAATTGTGCTCATCTAACAATAATAATACATTAAGGTCATGAAGCTACTTCACAGGCATGAACTCATTAACACAGCAATGGAGAAAATTTCGGAAGGTAGGAATTTGTCTTCTTGTGTTTGATGTATTTCACCCTAGAAGTTTACAACTAAAAAAGGGAAAGCTGGAATTTGATTTGTCAGGGGCCCAAACAGTAGAACTTCATGTGAAAGAATTTTAGTATGAAGGGACTTTCAATGAGGCAGTGTGGTATGTGGTATGATGTAGAAGAAAAATCTAGCTGTACCCCAAATATATATGGGGTTTTCCACTCACTATGTGAGGTTGGTGTTGGTTTGCAAACTGGGTCCTGTACACTAAAGATAATGAGAGTCTGGAGAAAGAAGCAGACAACTTCAGATTGGTAGTTTTAATAAACAAAGGGAGCATATACGTGAGCCGTGTCTTGGGTGGCACCAAGACAAGTGGATCTCTGTTTCCACCTGCCAGAATCTTAAAAGTTTACACAGAGGCCTTAAAACTGGGTTTAGTCATGTATTCGTCCCAGATAGTCTCAGTAACATCTTGCTCTCTCAAGGTCGTATCCATGAAAACAGCTCCAACTATGGGAGTGATTGGTGTAATATACTAGGTCTGTCCAGAAGTTATCCAGCCATGTAATATGAAAAATAGGGACACGTGTTGAAGATGATATAAAGTACAAGAAACATTGTACATAGGACAATGATGCCTCAGTCCCCTTCAAAGTAGGCACCTTGGACCTCACACAGTTTTCCCAACAGCCATCAGCTGCCCTGTCATATTCTCCTGAATCTCATCGATGGTCTGAAATCTCTTCTCTTTCATAGGTGGTTTTGGTTTTTGGAAGAGCCAGAAGTCGCAGAGCACCGAAGCTGGGTCATCGGCAGGGCTGAGTCACCTGGGTAATTTGATGTTTCACCAAAAACTCTGTAGGAGACGTGATGCCTGAACAGCCATGTTGTCATGATGAAGCTGCCAATCACCATTTGCCCATAGCTGAGGCCTTTTGAATGTTCAAGCTTAACGCAACATTTCATGCAGATTTGTTGATCTGCTTGCTCAGTCATTTTTAATATGATGGACATACAGTACACATGCTAATTCAATGGCATTAACTGCCCGCACTGACTAGTACAGTGAAGGCATCATTGTTCACGCATATTCATCCAGTCCACTCGCCTTGGCTGATAGGTTACATCGATGATGTCACACAACCCATTCTCATTATAGTAACAATAGCTGAACTTCTTCCAGATTGACAGACCTCCTACATTCCAGAGACTGAGAGGAGTTGGTAGTAAGATGCCTCTGATCTCCTGGGACCAGCTTATGGGTCAACCATCATTTATATCCTCTCCATGACCTCCTCTAACTCCTGGGTAAATATCCCAACTGCTTTGAGGTCTAGTTCTTCCCTTAAGGGTGTTGTGAATATCTATTGAAATATCACATATAAGTTGAAGCACTCATTGAAGTTGTATCATGAGACTATCTCAAGCACCACCACCCATCATCTGCCTTTCCCTAAACCCACTCCCCCTCCAATTTTATGAGAAAGACTAAGGCTTCCCAAGCTCATGCAATATATCTAAAGTCATACAGCTAAACAAACAATATAGAACTTAGCTTTTCTGCTTCTTAATATTGTACTCTAAGTATACCAGTAAAGGTAAAGTTTCCCACCAATGATTTCCCATGAAATAACACTTCTCTCCTGTGTATAGTGTAATTTTACTAATTATATAAAACTATTTACATAAACCTAAACAAAACTCCAAAGATTACTTTGTTTTAGATAAACACCAGGTAATACAGCCTGAGGCCATTTGAGTAATGGCATAATTCCTGACCAATAAAGAAGTTTTGCTGAGGATGAAAGTTGACAGGTGTCAGAATGAGAAGCTATAATATCCCCCTTTGAACCAAAACAACTTATTTTCCCTTAAAATATCCCCATTTGCAACTGAAAAGAAAATAAAGTATTCTGGCTGAAGAGATTGCTTTTGCCATTAGGATGCAAATGGCCAAGCAAATTTGTTGCCCAATAAATCTTTTGGGGCATAATATAGACATAGTCTTAGAATTTGTAAAGCCTAAACTATAAAAGCAAATAACATAAAAGGAGATGAAGCAATAAATTCCAAATCTAGATGACACTTTTGTATGTAAAACTCAGAGGGTCAAAACACACTCTCAAGAACATAGTTTTTAGGAACCAAATGGAGTTTAAAAGGCTTCTGGTTTCTTCTCTCTTGTTCCTTCTGTCCTTTTTAATATTGTACTTCTGGCAATTAATGAAGTGCAGTAGCAGGACATAACAACCTGCATTGAGCAATGTGAGTTAGAATTCCATTTTTTCATCCTCATTCCCTGTGTTAATTGCAGTCCATGGTGAGAGCGTAAGAACAAATCAAACTTGGAAGGAATGTTTTCTGGCTTTTGACTGTGTTCCAAAGACCACAAAGGGGATTTGAATTTAGAATAGACAAACATTGCAACTGGTAAAGGGACCTTGATGATCATAGAGTCTGACCATTGCCTGTACTTCACTGATGAGTAAACAGGCTCAGAAAGGCACAAGGATGATTTTCAAAGAATTGTGCTTATGTGAAAAGAAAAGATTGCACACATTTTCATGCTTATCTCTCACTGCACTTCCACAGATACCTCATCCTCTAGCCAAATTATTCACTAATCCCTCAACAAATTGAGCTTTTTGCTCAACACCCCCACCTACCTCACTGTTTATTTTCTTCAAACCCTGTGTTTACCTATAGCAATCCTACCTTATATTCAAGGAGCATCTTCTCAGTTACCTCCATGAGGCAAGGACTTGTCTATCTTATTCACCACAATGTCCTTGGAACTAAGCATAGTTTCTTGTATCTAAGAAGTATATCTAAAAAAATATCTATAGAATAAAGAAATTAGTCTTTCATCTATGCTTCTGGAAGTGAGCCCCTGCTTTGCTTTGTACAATTTATAAGTAATTGACTATAGTTGTAGGCATAGGTAGCATACCTTCCCTTTCAATTGTAAGCTCTCTGAGGGAATGACAATGCTACTGAATATATTCGCTGTAACACTAAATATTGTTTTAAGCATTTAGTCACAATAAAGTTAATGAATAAATAAATGAATGAATGCATTAAAATTGAGGTTTTGAGAGAATCTCCTGAACTATATGAACAATAATAAATAGTATTGAAAATTTAATAAATTAAAGGGCCAATAAAGAGTGGAAGTCTTATATCTAGCCATCCTAGAGTAAGTCAATTTTTAAAAGTCTATTAATGAAGATTATTATTTTTCTAAAAGTATATAGACACTTTATTTTGTCTTAAAGCTTACAGATATACATTTATTTACCATAATTTTAGTGTAAGCCCAAGGCTCTTTCTTCAAATAGGCCCATTATCTTTCTTACAAAAACTTATGAAACATCTGAAAAATCTGAGTGAGTATGGGATTTCTTCTAGATTTTTATAATTTTCCCTGAGTCTTTTTCAGTTGTCTCACCCTACCCCCACCTAACTCAACAGCATTTTTTAGATTACCTTTAACAAATATGTCCAAAGCATTCAACATAGTTTTCATTTAAACACCAAGTTTTTCTTTTTGTTCCCTTTATTTGTTTGTTTTAAATAGTAATTAGTTAAATCATGTAATTGCAATAGCATATAAAGCTGACATAAATATGTTTGGAGAAATACTTAACACTTGATAAACATATAATTTGGCTGATAGGAAAAGAACAGCATGATGTACTAAGGGGGTCTACTAATCAGTGAGCCTTCATCAAAATAGGGGGAACAGAATATTGGTTAATTGATGAGTTGGGTAAGTACAGTTGGGTAAAAGATCTTTTCCTGTAACACAAATAAATCTAGAGATAGTTGTCATTCCACATCTATTATATCAAGTGCATAAGAACCCAGATCTCTCAGAATAAAGAATGTTTATAACAACAAAAAGGGAATCCATGTATGGGCCTCAGATGTAGTCCCAAATTTGTCATTTTGTTAATGAATAGGTGCCTATATTACCCATCTATAAAATATATCTAAGTTTACTGTTGGTTGTAGAAACAAATAATGATTTCATATTTATTTTATTTTTATGGTTTCAGGGATGAAGGAAGACTATGAATAAATTCTGTTGCAAGCAGTCATTGATCACGTATCATTCTAAGAAAGAGAGAAAGAGTTGTAATAGATGCACAAGGAATAAAGATAGGGGACGCATGGCCTCTGCCCTCATAGGGGCTTACAATTTAGTGGGAGGAGCAAGAATACAACAAATCAATTGCAGTAATGTAAAAAAATGAGAAAATATTGCTATCATCCCTATTTAGACTAAAACAATATATATTTAAACAAAATTGCAGCACATTTTAGTATGCCTTGGCCAGGTGATCTTGTTCAGCCACTATAGTTCTGTGTAGAACACAACCATAATCTCAGGTATTATTTGTAACAACCATTTGTATTCTTACTCTTTGGCAAGGACTCCCTTGTACTTCTTGCTGTCAAAAAGCCACAATTTCTCTGGGAGCTTTTAGAGCAGGGCAGGCACAGGCATTGGTTTCTGTAGTTGTGTTGAATGCATCAGGTGCACGACAGTTATCAGTGTCTAACTGGTGGAATGAATATGTCACATATTTATGGGTCTTTTCATGTATGTAGCTACACATTTTTATGCTGTGTATGTGTGTGTGCATGTGGTCATAGTGGAGTGGGAGAATTACATTTCTCTTTGAGAAATCATCATTTATCAAGTTAGACTGACTATCAATCCAGAACTGCTTTCAAGGTCAAGGACTGCCGAATGTCCAGAAATGAGATTTCTCATGGATGGGTGCCATAGTCTATCAAGAGCTTGATGAATGTTCTCACACCTGGCCAAGCTGATAGACTGAGCAAACTGAATTCAGATTCCTTACTCCTTGGTTACCTGGTGACTGGCAGAACCCAACCCAATTTTGTCTTGTGACCTTGCATAGCAGACTTTTTATTTCAAATTTTGCTTTAGGGACCATTACTTAATACGGACCATTATATAATATTATTTAATATATAATATTATATATCATAATATTTAATATATAGTAGGAACCATTATTTAATATATAATAGGGACCATTATTATAATGGACCATTATTTTTCTGGTCCATTTCACTAGATTTCTATCCCTTCTGCCTCATCCTCATGTTCTTCACTACCTTTTCTTTAACAGCTCTGTCTGGCTGTGCTCACTTTCTTTGCTGTCTCTGGGATGATGTCTAAAGACTTGAACGCAATTTCATCTTAACATATGTGATACACATGGTCCAATTCTTCCTTTGCTCCTCTTAGTAGGGTGAAGATAGAGATCATGAAATTAAGATTAATCCTTCATTTCTGTTTTAAATATTTCATTCCTCATACATTTACTTATTTCTTCCCAGTTTACTTTTTTCCTTGTATTTTTTCAATAGTTAAAAATGGCAAAAATACATTAGAACATATTGAAATGTAACATCTTACAGAGAAAGAACATGCAGCATGACAGAGTCCATATTCTGCCCCAAATATCTTCTTCTCTATCCCTTTTTCCTCACTGTAGACCAATCACTCAAGGTCAAACTTATGTCCACCAAATTATTATCTTAAAAATAACTACACTTTCGTCACCCCTCCTTCCTACAAATTCACATTGTCAGCATTATTTTTCTCATAATTATATGATAGAAAAAGTCCAACCATTTTTAATATAATGAGAAGGGTTTGTGCAACATTGATGTAACCTGGCAGCCAAGGAGAGAGTACTGGATGTGCATGCATGAACAATGATAACTTCACTGTACTAGTCAGTGGGGGGTGGTAGACACCATTAAATGGGCTGTACTGTGTAAATGTGTACTGTGTGGCTGACGCATTCAAAATGACTGAATGAGTAGAGCAATGAATCTGCATCAATTTTTGTGTTAACGTTGAACATTCCTCCATGAAAACTATTTGAATGATTCATAAAGATTTTGGAGATGATGCAATGAGTACAACACAATTAAAATGGGGCACAAATCCTTCAAAGATGGTTGAGAATCTGTTGAAAGTGATTCACATTCTGGAAGGCCTGCAACAAGTAGAACACCTGAGAGCGTTGAATGTGTACAGGCTGCAATCAATAAAGATTCCTGACTGACAGTACAAGAACTAGAAGCTGATCTGGGGATTCCAAATCTACTGAGTCTGAGATTTGGACACAGGATCTTGGCACAAAATGTGTTGTGACAAAATTCATTCCATGGCTTCTGCTACCACAGCAGAAGTAACATCATGCTGCAATAGCGAATGATTCGATTCAAACTGCTACCAATGAGCCAGATTTCCTCAAGGAGGTCCTACCCAGAGATGAATCACGGGTCTACAGCTACACGCATGATCCAGAAATGAAGGCTCAGTCGTCCTAATGGAAGTCACCTGGTTCTCCACACCTGAAGAAGGCATGTCCAAATTGCAATAAGATAAATACCATGTTAACTGTGTTTTTAGATTGGGAAGGTGTTGTCCATCACAAGTACGCTCCTCCAGGCCAAATGATTAATAAGAAGTACTACCTCAGTGTTCTTCATTGGTTGTGAGATGAAATATGATGAAAACAGCTGCAGTTATGGACAACTGGTGATTGGCATTTTCATCATGACAATGCACCCACCCATGCATCACATCTCATGCAAATTTTTGGCAAAACATCAAATCACCCAGGTGACTCAGCCCCTCTACATCCCCTATTTGGTGTCCAGTGCCTTCTGGCTTTCCCCAAACTAAAATCACATTTGAAAGGGAAGAGATTTCAGACCATCAGTGAGATTCAGGAAAATAGAACAGACAGCTGACAGCAATTCCAAGAGAGAATTCTGCAGAGTATTTTGAACAGTGGAAGGGATGCTGGGAGAACTGTATGTGGTCCCAAAGGAACAGAGGCATCATTGTCCTATGTACAATGTTTCTTTTATCTTGCATCTTCTTCAGTAAATGTCTCTATTTTGCGTATTACATGGATGGATACTTTTCAGACAGACCTCACATACTGCCTTACACTATCCTTTTGTTATAATATATGTTTTACATTTTTTGGTATTTGTGTAGGATTTCTCAAGTTATCAGTCTGATGTCATTGAAACCATAAAGAGATAGAGAAATGAGCAACTCATACTTTGTCCCCTCATTTTTGTGACTTTTCATGTAGGTTACCTTTTACACTGCATGGACTATAAGCTCCATGGTGAGCAAAAATTAAGCATTATATAATAATAACATCAGTATAATAATATTATACTGATTGGGCATTGTGTTTTTCATGAACACATTCTGACTTCAACAATGTACTTATGAAATGAAAAAAAACCACAAAGAGTACACAAAACAGTATGTGAAACCGAAAGGACCGATAATATAGATAAGAGTAATAAATTTCAGTGTCCTGGTCTAGTAAATGGAGTTAACTATATCCATCTGCCCATTTCACAGAATGAAATTATTTAACTATAAATTATTCTAATGATTGTACACCACTAAAGATGCTTCTTATTATCACTTACCATCATCTTTTGAAAAGCTTCTCTATCAAATCAAACTGTATATATTTATTACTACCAGATAAATACATAACTAATTGTATAGTAAAATAATCAAGAGTTACAATAGTATCCTAATTGAATTATTTAAAAATATTATAAAGAAGTCATAACTATTAACTTTACAAGCTTTCTCAATGGGTCTAGGACCCTGGGCTAGGAATATGTATTCTATAGAAATTTAAAGGTATTATTATTTTATTATTTATTATTTTTAATAACATTAATAATGATAAGACAAATTCTCTGCTGAAGAGGCCAGTTTTTAGTCACTCTGCAGTTATCCCTGGCTTTGAATCTCCCTTCTCTGGAACCGTCAGTTCACAAAATGCTGAGTGGGTAATTAGAGAGGCAAGAAAGAACTGTGAATGTTAGATCCTAATTCACTTGCCTGTAATGTGTTGTTGAGTGGTCCTCTCTTTTATTCTCTCATTGCAAAATTACAAACTGATTATAAGGCCATCATCTTTGAACTGCTGTTAGACCAACACATAGAAAGCATCAAAAATAGCAAAAACATCTAAAAAATTATTCCCCAACTTTTACAGATTATTCTTAACCTAAACTAGACCCATTCTAGTATTTCTTGAAAAACCACCAGCAAGTATTTGTCAGCTAAGTTTAAGGGAGGTGTGGTCATTCCTTGTATAAATTGCCCTTCAAATCCAGGGAGCCTAATCTTTTTTCTTTTTGATAGAAATTAGTTTTGGGGTGGTATACATTTGAATCTGAGTCTAATCCAATAAAATCTAAAAAATTGCTAAAGAAGAATTGAGGAAGATTGTGTTATTAATTGAGGAAATTTACTTTAAAATGATTAAAAGTTTCTTTTGTCAGAAAACCTGTATCTTTTTGCTAGTTTAAAGCTTCCTTTCAATAATTCCTACACACTTCATGGTTCAGCATGACATAACAGTTCAAGGTAGTTATGAATTTTTGATTGTCCATTTCTACACTGATAACATTCAGGCCTGGGCCTTTTGAGAGGACGCTGGCTAATGAAAAGCAGTTTGTCATAGCAATTAATAAATATTAATTTAATGGTTCTCCTCCAACTCCAAAATATAGGTCCCAAATTGTAAAAACTGGTGGCATTGTTTGCTCACATCGTGGCATTTGACTTACCCTAACAGTTTCAGAATACAGTGGAGGTACATTGTGAACATAAGAGGGAGTTATTTATAATACTCAAATACAGAGCAGAAAAGTAATTTAACTTTAAAGTAGCTTATCTAAGTTAGAATTTTTAAGCACTTACATATATTAGACATAACTGCTCAGAGTTTTGCTCTCAAGAAGGTCCTATCAGCAAGAGAAGAGAGATAGAGAAAGATTGTTTTTAGAGTGCTTGTTAATGTTACAGCTCTTCCTGCTTCTTTCGTTTTTCTAGTGTTTATTTACATCTGTAGCAAGGAAAAGGGTCAGAGAGTTATTTGTATGGATGTGTAAGGATCAGCTATTAAAACACATCTTATTCCCACTTAATCAAAAATGCCTTCATGGAGTTGGAATTCAAGGATAGTTTTCAAGGAGAAAAGAAAGTTGATCTGACTGGATCATTCCAATAGTTGAAGTAGACTACTTAGCCATCTGTTGTCATCTGAAGGTATTAAGCTTAAGTTGGCAGAAGTGGCTACAATTGTTGATAAGAGTGCACTAGAGAGTCATGCTGCTATGGAAACTATATCCCTGAGTTTACATTACACCCTGTAGAGGTCTTGACGCCAAGAGTGACCAACTATAGTGAGAAAGTTTAACAAGAAATTACAGAAAGCTGTGAAATAATATTTAGTCTCTAAAGGAGAAAGTTTCTAATTACTAAGACAGGCTTTTTGGCTTTGTATCTGACTTTTCTGATGTAAAAAGGAAGTTATTTTACAGGAAAATGCATCTTTGTAAGGATTTAGTACTCTGCTATTGCAGAAAGGAGTCTTGTAAAATATTTATTCCAGTAATTTACCTTCTTCCCAGAAATAAACTATGAGCAGATTAAAAAGGCTAATTTATTATCAGATTTTTAAAAAATTCATCTAGGACCAACCATATAAAAAATTACAGAATGTGTAACTTCACATTGGAGACAAGAAATTTCAACATGAACATCATTAAGCTCAAGGCTAAGTCTGAAAAAGACACTGGAACTTTACACTAGGTTCTCTGACCTCTAAATATAAAAGCTGGATTGAAATAGAAAATATTTTAGCTATTCTTAATTACAGAGAGAGATACACACAGACACAGAGACTATCAATAACTTTATAGTAAAGAATTGTATTTAAAATATTTTTAAAGAATTACAAGTTAAATAAAAATAAAAATGGAAAATACTGTGAATTTTTTTTTAAAAAGTAAAAGATAATCCCATAGACTTACCTCTCAAATACAAGATTTATGCCATTTTGGTATATTTTTTCTCTCTCTTACTTTTAACCCTCTGAATATGTTTAAGCAACATTTTATATCAGTGAGGATTTGACTTCAACTTAGAAGACAAGAAATGCCCAAAAGAAAGAACTGAGTCTAGGTGCAATACATTTCTCATCTCCCATCTTTATAGAACATACCTTATCAGGTTCCATTCAATGCACCAGAGATCATTATAACTAAAATGGATCCCAGATATTGTCAGTTTCAGTTCCCTCATTTGATAAATGAGGGATCTGAAATCCAAGTAAGTGAAGTTGTTTGCAGAGGTCATGCAATTAGTGAGTGGTTAACTTAGACTCACACCATTTTCAAACCAGCCCCGTGCCACCAATTTACTCTGACATCTTTATATATTAAAACAAACTTTAAGTTACTTGTGACTATAATATAAATATATTATATTAAATTGTTCTTTTCCTAGTCTTTCTACTAGTATGTTTCTCTTCCTATAACAAAAGGATTGTAACATGCATTGTGCCTACAGCTGCCTTGACCAGATAGAAATTCCCAACTGTTCTGTTCAGTTTACCTTGGTGAGAAGACAATGCTTCCCCCTCATTCTCCTCTCTTTAGAAATGTGTCAACCCCAGGTCAGAGGGGAAATTGACATGTGTTCAGAATAGTTGAATGGCAGATTTCTAAAGTGATGGGTGAACTCAGTGAATTGTCACACTAGAAGACAATTAGAATTTAGAGTCCTTATCACTCCACTTCCAAACCCAACAGGAAAAATTCTCCTTTTCCTTTGAAACCTGCCCCCCATGCCCAAAGTTCAGTTTCTCTCATTTCTCCCATACAGTGTACAACTCTTTTTTCTTCTTTCTCTTTATCCAAACTCAATATTTCAGTTGAGTCAGGCTGCTATAACAAAATGCCCATACTAGTGCCTTAAAAACTATAGATTTCTATTGTATTTCTCACAGTTCTGGAAGCTGGATGTCTAAGATCAGGTTTCCAGCATAATTGGGTGAGGAACCTTTTCCAGGATGAAGACTTCTGACTTTCTCTTCTGTCTTTCTATGGTAGAAGACACAAAAGATCTCTTTGGGCTTCTTTTGCACAGGCATCCGTCTCACTCACAAGGCTCTGCCCTTGTAACCCAATCATGTCTCAAAAGCACCACCTTCTAATACTTTATATTGAGAATTAGGATTTCAACATATGAATTGGAGGTGCACACAAGCTTTTAGACAACAGCATTCAGTCTTACTCAGTTCCTTGGAGATGAAAGCCTAGTCTGAAAAATCGCTAAAAAATTTCTCTTGTAGCTCTTTGTTTCAGGGTTGGTATAGGCTGAGATAAAGAAAATGGCTTTCACAGGATGAGAAGAGAGTGAAGATATACAGAGGAAAAAAATCAATATTTGAGATTTAAGTCCACCACGAGATTGTATTCAACCAAAAGATAGGAAGCTAGAGCAGAAAAGGACTTTTGGAATCATTTGATCCAGATTATGCTTTTAGATGAGGCAACTGAGGCTTAGAAATGTCAGGTTATTTTGTTTGTGCATGATCAACCAGGAAGAGGTTCTGGAAGAAGACCAGAGTCCAGGTTGCCAGTGCATTGGACATTAGAGCTCAGTATTGAGGCCCTGAGGATCTCAGTGGCATGCAGATGCCAACATCACTTGTGCATGAAATAATGTGACTTAAGACAGTAATTACATTCGAAGACATTGTTGTGTTCTTCACACTTCTGAAATGCTCAGACTCACACGAGACCTGAGCCAATAACAATCCCTACAGAACATGTGGCTTTTCTTTGCAAATGGCAAAAGACTTGAATCTCTTAATCTTCCAGCATATCCATTCACATATCTTTCTGCTTTCAGAGAACTTATCCTGTCGTGCTGTAACAGGAGACATAAGTTTGCTGAACCCTGATGCTTTTTAGGTTAGGGAGCTACGGTACAAATATCAAGGAACAAGTGTGAAACAGCAGGCCACAATCAAGCAAAAGAGCACGTCCAAGGCAAAAGAATAGAGGGATTCCAGAGAAAAGAATTGGAAATATGAAAAATTGGTGTTGTGGGGCTACCTTCCACTTACCCTTCTTCTCTGCGATACCTGCTAACCTCTTATGCTGAATTTATGTCTATTCCAGTAAAGTTACACATATCCTTAAATATGTGATCATTTATACTTTCATTAAGGTATATTTGGCCACAGCACTGCCCTCATTCTCTAAGACCATTCCACAGTTGTCAGTTATTGTCAAAAACTTTAAGGACCAGTTTATGGTCTACCCTACTCCTAACTCCAATAAATCCCTCCCTGAGATCAGCATGTTCTTATTTTTTCACAGCTGCAGCTTAGAATGTACTTTTTAAAATGTCATTTCCGAGGCCTCTTAGTTGCACTATCTCCCCTGTGGATTACTGCAATAGCTTCCTGAACTCCTGTACTCCTGCCCCCAACAGCTATTTTCTGCAGAGTAGCCAGAGTGATCCTTTAAAAACATTAATCTGATCATGTTACACCCTTGCTGAAAGCATTGTAATGACTTTCCATCACTTTAGTATGAGATCAAAGCCCTTTACCTTACCTGGTCCCTCCTTCCCTCTTATTTGCTCACACGCATCCCAGTTTCTCTGACCATGTGCTTGCTCATGTCCTTCCCTGATAGGACTCTTTTCTCTTAAATGCTCTTCCCACATAGCTTACTCCTTTGACTCGTTCTAGTATATACTTAACTATTACTTCTTCAGAGACTTTCTCCTTGAATACCCTCCCTAAAATAGCAACATCCCTATTTGGTTTGCAAACCGGCCCTGGTACACAAAGATCAAGGAGTGACTAAAGAAAGAGGCAGACCACTCCAGGTTGTTAGGTGGCAGGTTTAATAAGGAAGGGAACTTACATAGCAGCTTTGCTTGAATGGCAGCAAGTAGATCTCTGCATCTGCTGCCAGAATCTTCACAGTTTATATAGAAGCCTTAACTGAGTTTAGTCATGTGTGCGGTCTGGAAGGTCTCAACCGTATTGTTCTCTCAAGGCTATGTTCTTGACAACAGCTCCCATTTGGGGAACAGTGGCAGAATGTACATTCCAAGGACATGTACATGGAGAAGGTGAGGAAACTCCAATTGCCAGGAGGCAGCTCCCAGGTCAGGCAGCTGTCACATCTTCTCCATGAACTCCTCCAACAACCCCACCCTCATTCTTTATTTGCCTCTGCCCTTTTTCTCCCACAAACCAACTTTTTATTACTCAATGTTATTTATCTGCTTATTTGTTTACTGCCTATGACTTCCTGCTCTGCGAAGGCAGGTATGTTTTCTGCTGATACACTCTCAGCAAATATTTGTGAAATGTCAGGATAAAGTGTACTTGTGTTGATCATTTGCTACTAACATACTTTGAACCAATATATTTGTTTTGAGTTTTGATACAAGTACTTTATTGCTAATAATGTGACAGCTAATGTTTCATTTATTTGATGTATATAAGAAGAGATTTTTTTGTTTGAATGTGTCTCCTTCAGCTCTGGCTGGTGTGGGTCAATGAATTGAGCTCTGGCCTGCAAACCAAAGAGTTGCTGGTTCCATTCCCAGTCAGGGAGCATGCCTGGGCTGCAGGCCAGGTTCCCCAGTAGAGGGCGCTCAAGAGGCAAGCACACATTGATGTTTCTCTCCCTCTTTCTCCGTCTCTTCCCCTTTCTAAAAGTAAATAAATAAAATCTTAAAAAATAAATCAGTGTGTCTCTTTCACATCCCTATATACCTTCTTGAGAAGAGAGGTTGGGGTAATGGAAGGACACTAAAAATAGAATCTCATTCAGTACTCTGCTTATCTTTACCAAAGCCTATCCCCAAAAGTGTCATGGAATTGTCCATCAAGTGTGTCTTCTTTTAAATGAATTTATTAATAAAATTATATAGGTTTCAGGTGTACAATTCTATGACACATCATCTGTACATTGTATTGTGTGTTCACCACCCCAAGTCAAGTCTCCTTCCATCACCATTTATCCCCTGTATGTCTTGATAAAAATACAACTAAAAGGTTGAGATCTTTTCTTTATAGGAGTAATTTCTTCACTTCCTGTTTGATATGAACATTGAGAAGAGGATTCAGAATAAATCCACAGCCCCGTCAAAATTATGGCCCATAAACATCGAGGTTGCTGCATTTAACATTTCTAAAGGCCCAACTCCCACTAAGTGACATAATTTACAAAAATCATCTAATACAGTTCTTAAAAAGCAATAGGTATTCAGAAATGTTATTTCTCCTTCCTTGACATGATTTACTCAGCTGTGACAGGGATAAAAAATATGCTAGTGTAAGTGTTAGCTATCTACCCTCCTCTGAGGGTCCTCTCTATGCCACATAAGGCCCTCCTTTATTGGGAAGAATACAAGTAATGAGTGAAGTCAGGAAAAATATTAACAAAATGTCTAATGGAGCAGCAGGGTGAGGAGGGCCTAAAGGCATTTATGGAGAATGGGTAAATGAAGGGATTAATGGAGCTGGGAGATGAAATGACACTTGGAAGCAATGGGAAGTAGACAGTTGCCAGTCACATGAAATAATTAGCATGTGATTGGAAGAGGAGCTTCCTATAACGTTGGGAAACACTGTAATTGCAACACCCTGTGTGAAATTTTTGAAAGTAGTAATCAAGACTCAAAATTATCTCTCTTTTTTAAAGATTTTCTTTATTTATTTTCAGAGAGAGAGGAAAGGAGGGAAAAAAGGAGAGAAATATCAATGTGTGGTTGCCTCTCAAGTTCCCCCAACTGGGGACCTGGCCCGCAGCCCAGGCATGTGCCCCAACCAGGAATCAAACCAACCGGCAACCCCTTGGTCCACAGGCTGACACAATCCACTGAGCTACACCAGCCAGGCCTCAGACTTCTCCTAATTAAACTTTTGTCGCCAAATTCTAGTTTTTTGGTTGTTTTCTTTTCTAAGGTCATACTCAGAGTAAGAGCAATCCAACCCATCCTAGCTGGCCCCTTTCTCTTATGAAATTGAAATTCTCTAAGTTGCTAGAATTTCTAGATAGAAATTGGGTGGGTAATACAAAGCTGAATTTGGAAAGGTTTCTGGAGTTATCTTACATGAATTCCATTCAAACAAGGAGAAAATTTAAAGAGATATGTTGGTAGAGAGCAAAAGGTATCATATACATAATAATAATTATTATTATAATTATAATTATAATTATAGATATAAAATCTTGCTCCGCTTAATAGAGGCCTATAAAATGCTGAAAAAAATATGTGAAAAACCTCACCTTTTGATCCACTGTTCAATACACAGGGAAGCCTGAGTTGCTAAGATAATCCACACCATCACGCACTGTGGCAGTGAGGGAGGCAAAAGGCATTCTGAACCTTTACATATAGGGTGAAGGGAGGGCTTGTTTTTTAAGATTTCACAAAATAACAGGAAATACTCATGCACAGCTTTGACATAGAGAGCCAGAAAGGCTTTTAAAAACTTTGTGGTATGCTAGAATTAAGCTCTTTCTACTAACATTTTTGAAAGAGACTATATTAAATGACCAAATTGTTTTTATTACATTTTTAAAAAGTGAGTCTCTGCTGAGACTAGCTTCAAGGCAAGGGCCAAGTAACCTAATGTTATGCAAATTTCAAAAGAATAAGCATTTTTTACTTTTCCTTCTCAAATCCATTTTGTGCTCCCTTTCGTCAGCTACAGGTAAGCTGTAGGAGGGTCAAGTTTGCTTGTCTATCCGCAGAGCCTATCTCTATATCTGGCACAAAACCCATGTCTAATGTATTACCCAAATAATGCTTACATTAACAATCTAATTTTTAAAGAGGAAAAACACACCAATTAGTGGTTATCTATATTAACAGAACTCATTTATTTTGGACGCTTAAGAGACTTAGAATATTTTTATTTTAATTTCCTGGCAAGAAAGCTCACACTGAAAGAGAATCAGAAATTATGAATGATGTTCTTGTCAAAAAGTGGTCAGCTGAGTGGCTATTCATATATTTATTAGAAATTTGGTTTATCGCCATTTTATTTCTACCCAGCCACCAGTGGAGGCGATACTTATAAATATTTTATTGAATAGCTTTCATTTTAACATAAGCAGTAAGTAGGAGAGCAGATGCTTCCTCATCTACAGGATTGCCTTTGTGATGAAGCCAAATGTCAGGGCTGCTTTGGCAAAAGCTTTAATACTGGCTAGGTCTCAAGATCAATGGTCTTCATCAGGACTTATTATTTTTTTCAAGTTATCATATAATAACTTCTAAATATTTTATTAACTAGCCTCAAGAAAGCCCACTTCCTTCAAATTCTCAACTAAAAACAGCATAATTTGGGGACAATTACTTGATAACTCCCTCTCTAAACACCTGACTGCGCTATGTGTCCTCTCTTCAGCCTCACAACTAAGAGGCCACTTCCTCACCATCAATCTGCCTCACACCACACCTCCTGGTCTTTAATGATTCCAGGTGACTGGTATGAGAAATTCTGGTCAAAGTTAAATTCCACACAACAGTATCTCCTTTCTCCTCAGGGCCTTTCTTCCTTCCACCTGACATAGCTCAATTAATTCTACTGTTGGAAATTTTTACTTTACCTGTTAATGGTGTGATTTATCTCTGCTGGCAGTGTAATATATTTGGTCACACAATTTCCTGAGGGAAGTGACACAAGGACATTCAAGCTGAATTAAATTCTTCTTATTCTATGTTAGATTTTTGCCAAAAATTCCTGGTCTTGCCCCAATGGGATGGGCTATGTTACAGGTGACAAACACAAGGTCCGTGGGCCGAATTGGCCCTCCACCTTGTTTTATCCTGCCCGGGACCTTGTTTCTACCCAGCAGCAGCGCTGAGCCCCTTGTCCCTAGTTAAGTAGTAGTTACATTTACACAGTCCTAAAATTACATTTGGCCCTTTGAAGGCAAACTTGAGGCTGATGTGGCCCCCAGTGAAAATGAGTGTGACACCCCTGGGCTATATTATAAACTGAATATACATATTGGCTTAAGCCAATAAGTTTATTTTTATTAGGAAGTCCAAAACTAGTTGACTGCAGAACTGATTTAGTAACTTAGCAATCAGGGATGACTTCCTTTGGCCTTCTCATCATAGTTATAAGATGGTTGTGGAGTCTCTTGCCATCATATCATATCCAGACAAGAAAAATTAAAAAGCAGCACCAGCACTGGATGTCCACTTGTATCTCATAAGCCAGAACTCTGTCACATGGACAACCCTAACAGTACATTGATTGGGCCAATCTCCAATGCCTGTCTACCACACTCTCCTTTACTATTTCCATAAGGTCTAGGCTTAAAGATTCTGCCTTAGTGAGCCCTCCAGAATTAAGGGCATCTCTGAAAGATAGACTTTTCTATCTTACTCACCCAGTGTCAGGAAAGAAGGACTTAAACACAAAAGAGGGGGCAATATTTGTAACACTTCATTTCACCCACAAAGTCTACCTCTGTGTACATTCTATCCTTCATTTGGTTCTTGACCTATTGGTTCCATCTTCTCTAAGGAAGGAGTTTCACTGCTGGAAATAAGGAAGGCGTACCTCAAAACTGTATTCTGAATGTAGGGTTTGCACCTTAGAGAATATTAGTTCCAAGCACCAGCATTGCTTAGAATTATTTACATCATATCTAGTTTTTATCTTTATCCAGTTCTTGGTAATATTGAGGGACTAATGTGCTATAAACTAACAATTCACTTTTCTAAATTTCAAAGACATTAATATTTACCCTAATTTCTAAACAAACCATCAAATATATTCAATGTAGGTATTTGTCCTCTGGAGTGTTCTTTTCCTCCAACATTTTATTTTAGAATAGTTGCTAATAAGGGAAGAACAAACACCTTTATATTAGTATCCTTCATTTACATTCACCAATTTTTAACATTTTACTACCTCTAAATAATTAAGGGTTAGCTCCTAGGACTAAGGATGTTCTCTTATATATCATAATCATAATAAAATATCCACATTAAAGTAACTTAATATTGACTTGTTATTATCATATACTGTCCATATGCCAATTTTTTTTATTCTCCCAATAAAAAAATAGGAATTTTTCCCCCTTTCCAGGACTCAGTGCATTTAATTGCTATCACTGTCTAGTCTACTATAGTAAGAATAGTTCATTGTTTTATTTCTTTCATGACACTAATATTTTTGAAAAAGGCAAGCTTTTTGTTTGCAGAATTATTTCATTTGGATCTGTTTCCACTTGATTATATATAGATTAAACATTTTTTAATGTTTATGATAGTTTATTTTTTTATTTTTTTTAAGTACAGTTGTCTCCATTTTCCTTCCACCACTCCCTCCGTCCAACTCATTCCCACCTCCCACCTTTGAGCCTACCCTCTTTGGCTTTGTCCATGTGTCGTTTACACATGTTCCTTGACAACCCATCCCAATTTTCCCCCCGTTACCCTTATTTCTCCCCTCCCATCTAGTTACTGTCAGTTTGTTCTTTATTTCAATGTCTGTGGTTATATTTTGCTTGCTTGTTTTTTTAATTTTATTTATTTAATTAGTTTATCTTATTGATTATACTATTACAATTGTCCCATTTTTCTCTCCCCTTTATTCCTCTCTGCCTTGCAACCCCCTCCCACCAGCATTCCCCTCCTTATTTCATGTCCATGGGTCATACATATAAGTTCTTTAGCTTCTCCATTTCCCATACTATTCTGAACCTCCCCTGGTCTATTTTCTACCTACCATTTATGCTTCTTGTTCCAAGTACATTTTCCCCTATTCTCCCCCTCTCCCTCTACACTTGACAACCCTCCATGTGATCTCCATTTCTGATTCTGATCCTGTTCTTGGTGTTTGCTTTGTTTGTTTTGTTTTTGTTTTTAGGTTCAGTGGTTGATAGTTATGAGTTTGTTGTCATTTTACTGTTCATAGTTTTGATCATATTCTTTTTCTTAGATAAGTCTCTACAACATTTCATAAAATAAGGGCTTGGTGATGGTGAACTCCTTTAACCTTACCTTATCTGAGAAGCACTTTATCTGCCCTTCCATTCAAAATGATAGCTTTGCTGGACAGAGTAATCTTGGATGTAGGTCCTTGCTTTTCATGACTTCCAATACTTCTTTCTAGACCCTTCTTGTCTGTAGGTTTCTTTTGAGAAATTAGCTGAGTCTTATGGGAACTCCTCTGTAGGTAACTATCTCCTTTTCTCTTGCTGCTTTTAAGATTCTCTCTTTCTCTTTAATCTTGAGTAATGTAATTATGATGTGCCTTGATGTGTGCTTCCTTGGGTCCATCTTCTTTGGGACTCTAAGCTTCCTGGACTTCCTGAAAGTCTATTTCCTTTGCCAGATTGAGGAAGTTTTTCTTCATTATTGGTTCAAATAAGTTTTCAATATCTTGCTCTTGCTCTTCTCCTTCTGGCACCCCTATGATTCAGATATTGGAATGTTTAAAGTTCTCCCAGAGGCTCCTGGGCCTCTCCTCATTTTTTTGAATTCTTTTTTATTCATTCTGTTCTGGTCAAATGTTTATTCCCTCCTTGTACTCTAAATCATTGCTTTGAGTCCTGGTTTCCTTCCTGCCACTGCTGGTTCCCTGTATATAGTTTTCTTTTTTATCTCATTTTGCATAGCCTTTACTTCTTCCTCTTTTTCTTGCGACCATACTCAATGATCTCTGTGAGCATCCTGATTACCAGTGTTTTGAACTCTGCATCTGATATGTTGGCTATCTCTTCATTGCTTAGTTCTATTTTTGGACCTTTGGTATGTTCTTTCATTTGGGCCATATTTTTTTTTGTCTTGGTGTGCTTGTTACATAGTAAGTGATAGAGCCTTATGTATTCACCAGGACAGGACTTTCCTGCCTTGTGGTGCTGTATGTTGGGGAAGCAATCTGAAAGGGAACAATGACCCTTGCTCAGCTCTAAGCTGTATTTCAGTCACTTCCCCCACTATCCACAAGCAAATTGGGCCCTTCAGGTGCTGATTCCTGTGTGGATGGGTTTGTGTACATTCTAGGACCTTGTGGGTCTCTCCAACAAACTCTCCTGTTAGGCTGGGAGCTTCGCAACTCCCACAGGTTTTTAAAATCAGAGGTTTTGAGGCTTTATTCCCCAATGCTGGAAGCCTGGGTTGCACAGTCGGTCTCATTCCCCAGTTGTTCCTCCTGGATTATCTGCGTGCAAGTGTGCAACCACTAGGTCCACCAGCCATCACCTTGCCTTGAGTCCTCTACACCCCAGGTGCCCATCTCCACCCCCTCCCACCGAACTGGATGAATGCTTCTTCTCTAACTCCTTGGTTGTTGGACTTCCATGCAGTTCTATTTTCTGGCAGTTCTGGTTATTTTTTTTATTTTAAATCTGTCGTTTTCCTTCTTTTGCTTATGTGAGGGGGCAATGTATATATACCTTTGCCTCCATCTTGGATGGACATCTGCTTGCTTTTTTTTTTGTTGTTGTTAGCAAGACTATAGCATAGATGGTTTTGTGTCTGTCAGTGAATCATATCAGGAGATGGATGATTTTAGTTTGTTTTCCTACTGGTGATATTAAATTTGACCATTTGTTGAAGGTGAAATTCACCAAATTTCTCTGTTGGAGCATTGTCTTATCCCCCTTTATAATGAATAACTACCCTGTGAGGCTCTTTGATGAAGATGTTTGATAATCCTGTTCCCCAATAATCTTTAACCCAATGGTTTTATCATACACTGGAGATTCATGCCAGAATTAATGTCTCAAGTGTTGGTTGTAAAATGATAATCTTGCAATTTTGTTATTCCTTCTACATTTATTAGTTGGCATTTTTCTGTAAAAAATAAAGACATTTTCCTTCACTCCCTTTCTTGTCCTTTGAAAATTAGTGTTATAATTATTTGTAGATTTATTTCTTATCCAATGTGTTATAAACCATTTTCATAATGATTTCTTTTTGAGACTCAAATTATTCCATGTATGGCCAATGGAAACCTCTTCAAATACAATTTATGTCCTCTCAACATCCCCCTATCAATTTTTGAGAATTTTTTACTCTCTGACAAAAAATATCCCAGACCTTGTTTTCCCTATCAGACCCAGCCATTATCTAAGGATTTCACTTACAAAGTCAAGATCTAGGTGCTAACTATACTCATTACTACTGATATACTTATTGCCACTAGTTTTATCACTGAACATAAATAGGAAATATGTATTTTAAAAATCATTACTTTATATTGATCCAACACTATAGTAGTCTTCTTCTCCTCCCATTCCATATTTGTAATTCCTATCTTCCACAGTTGGAGGCAGAATGTGAATTCATCAATATGAATATAAATGTATTTACTTGTTCAATCATACAATATACAAGAAAGGTTCAGACTTATTACAGTCATACCATTAACCACCAGCACACCTATTAATTAAAGGTCAAGGTTTCCTCCTGTCCTTAGAATATATCTCACTAGGAATTTAATCAGAATATTTTATAAAAGTTACTTAGGTTAATTAATTCTTTTCATTTTCTCTGTGTTCATATCATCTACTTGATATGCATTTAGGGATTTTCTTTTATTTGTATTCCATGTTAGAATTTTTTGTTATATTTTGTTGAATTAGTATTTCTTGAATATAGAAACAATAATACTATGGTTCAAAAGTAATACCTATATTAAAATTCTTAAAATCTCATTTCTTGTCTTATCTTTACTAATCTGTTTTCACATATCTACTGAAGGCAGCAAATTTTATCATTCTCTGATTTATCCTTCCTGTGTCTCTTTTAACAAAAATAAACATCTTCATGAACACAAACATACACAAGCATTTTCATTTTCTCTTCTTTCCTAGGCAAAATATATACCATATCACTTCATAAAGATTTTTAAAATCTTTTTATAATTGAAACTATTTAAGTCTGTGGGTATGTTCTCATTGATTAGCCTAATCACCAATGAGTGGGGATGTAGGTAACTTCCTAATAATTTGTTACAAATAACATTAAAATAAATAAATTATACATCTTGTAGCTAAATGTGTATCTTTAGAGTGAATTCCTAGAATTAAGGTTTCTGGGTCAAAGAGTGCATTGTTTTGTTATATATTGCCATTTTTTAATCCATATGGGGTTGCACCACTTTGTATTCCTACTATCAGTATAATAGAGTACCTAATTTTCCATAGCTTGAGCAGCAACAAAATGTGTTATCAAACTGGAAAATATTTGCCAATCTAACAGGTAAGAAATGAACCTTTAATTCAGAAGACTATATTTTCATATCTTATGCTTCTTGCTCTTTTATCTTTTCTTTGGGTCCTGTTATTTCTTACAAATTTTTATATTTTTCAGGAGTTGGGTCTTATGAATAATGTTACATAAATTTTTCCTCCCAGTTTGTAATTTATATTTTAACTTTATTTTTGTTTTTTTCTAAGAAGGTGGTCTTTTTTTAAATGTCATTGAATTTACCAGTCTTCTCTTTTATTGAATGAGGATTTTGAGACTCAAGTAGAAAACCTTTAGCTATATTCTAGATACTAGGGGAATGCATCCATGTTTTTTCTACTCCACGTATGGTTTCATATTTTTTATATTTAAATATCTGATTCTTTTGGAGTTGATTTTTTTGTAATTTATAAAATATAAATTTGATGTTATGTTTCCCAAATGGCTATGCAGTTGGCCTATCACATTTCTTAATAACCTTGTATTTTCTACAGTGGTTAATAAATTTCTATATGTACTGTTTTCTAAACTTCCTGTTCTGTACTACTGCTCATTCTGTCCATTACTCTACCAATACATGACTAATTACAGAAAATTGGCAGTATGTTTTAGTATCCATAAGTATGCACCACTCCCCAACCCCCAAATGAATTTTCCTATTTTCAACTTGTATATCTATGAAATATTTTATTAAAATTTCATTAGGTATATATATTAACTTTAAAAAATTGACATGATATTTGTATTGAATCCAAAAACAACACATGGTTTTATTTTTTGTTCAAATCTATTTTTGTGTCTTTCATGAGTCTTTTTCCCTAAGCATTTTATTGCTGTTTAAATGGGATTTTTTTTCCTATTATATCTTTTTTACTGGTTATTGTTTTTGTAGTCAAAGGTTATTTATTTATCTGTGCTAATTTTTTTATGTCCTATTATGAAATTTTTATTATACAAATTTTTAAATAATTTATTCTCTTACATTTTCAGAAAGCACTACCTATCATTTACAAATAGGTATAGTTTTATTTCTTTTCCAGTTTGGTCAATACTTCCATATAATGTTAAATAGTAGTGGGGAAGTAGGAATCGTTGCCTTATTCTTGATCTCAGTATGAGTGCTTCTATCTTGTGTGCGTGTGTTTGTGAATGTGAACATTCTCATTCCATTAAATGTTATCAGAAGGAATGGGCATCAATGTGTCAGAGGCCTTCTGAGTAACTATGATTTTTCTTCCCAGTAATTAATATGAATAAATTATATTCCATAATATGAAGAGGTATGTTAAAAGAGCTCCAAATATTGAGCCATTCTTACCTTTTAAGAATAAATCTTACTGGTCATGATATATTATTTTTTATGAAAATATTCAATTCCATTTGCTAATATTTTATTTAGTATATTCACATCATCATTCACAAGTGATATATGGTTTTTATTTTGTTTGTTGTTCTGCTACCACTAGATTCAACAATTAATGCTATATTTGTCTCATAAGAAGTAATTTGGAAGTTTTTCTTCACTTTTGAAGCTCTGGAACAATTTAGGTAAGCATTCAGATTATCTAGATGTTAACCATTTTATATAATGCCCCTTTGGAACCTTCTAGGTTTGGTGCTGTTTTGTTGGGGGAATATTTTTGTGCAACTTTTACTATTCTCCTGTGAAACTAGTCTATTTCATCTCTGTGTGCAGCAGGATTATTTTACTTAATTGCATCTTGCTAAGAAAATTTCTAGTTACCTAAGTTTACAATGTAACTGCACAGAATTACACAAAGTAAAAATACAAACAATGCAAAAAAATCTGGCAAAATATTTGAACAGGCATTTCAAAAAGAGCAATGTGAATGGCAAGTAAGTCGATGAAAGTGCTGAAAATATCATTAATCATCAGTAAAATGCACAATGAAACCCCAGTGGTAGGGACTTCCATTTCCAGTTCTGCAGGAAAGGAGAAGAAAGTCACCACTGTCCTAACACATAAGAAGCTGAACAGACTGTAAATCAGCAATTATTCTTGGATCACAAAAGAGGGGAGGGCACAGGGCAAACCACTGTCCCAAAGACTGGACAGAGAGGCGAAACAGGAAGGTGCAGTGCACCGGATTAGCAGAGCCAAGACCTACTGGGAGAGACTGCTTCTGGAACCAGGGCCAGGTAGGAACCCCTGAGCTGTAACTGACAAATTGCTGGAGGCTCCATGTGGACAACTCTGAGAGTTAAAACACATCAGGGGACCCAGCCACAGGATGGCTCCCACAACATTGTGAAATTCAACTCAAGGAGCTTGACCAAATTTCAATAGTACTAAATACCAGAAAAAAATCCTCCTGCTTCCAACAGTGAGAGGGGGAAAAAGATCCATTTGAAATATATTAGAGTACTCTGTTCTTCTTAATGAAGAATAGAAGTAAGTAAAAGTAGTTTAGAGAAACTAATAGTAGCTAAAAAGAAGCATATTAAGACTTCAGGTTTCCAGTTCTACATATAAGAAGCTTGGAAGTTGCCACTTTGTCCTCACAACAAATAAAAAGCTGGGTAGAATGAACCATCAACAACTCTTCTTGGATCCTTAGGAGAGAGGAGGGCACTGGTCCAACTGCTGTCCCCATGACTAGAGAGACAGACAGGTGAACCAGGGAGGTTCTGCTTACCAGAGCTGACTCACTAGGTGAAACCACCACAGGAACCAGTGCTGGGTTAGGAAAACCTTAACTGTAATTGATGAATTACTGGAGGCTCCTTGCAGAAAACTCTGTGAGGTAAAACACCAAGGAACCCAGTCATGAAGATCCCCATAATTTTGTAGACCTTACATCTAAGAGCTCAACCAGTTCCCACATAAAATATCAGGGAAAAACCCTTTCTTGCTTCTGACAGGATGAAAAAAAAAGGAACCATTTTGAAATACATCAGAACATTGTGCTCTTGTTAACAAGGCCTGTCCTCAAGAGAAACTAGTTGAGCTGCTGACCAGGGAAAGGGAATTACCCAACTGCAATCCGCTCTGGCCAATCTGTCCCATCTATGAGGGGAGAAAAAAACTGAGAAGCACTTGTGAAGTTCAGAGCCAAGAATTGTATTAGAATATGTTTTGTCCTTTTCTGGTCAAGTTTTTCCAGAAATAGTAGGCACTTTTATAAGTAAATTCAGGTCTTTGAACTCTAGAAATTTTCCTGGAAAATAATTTAAAAAATAATTATATTCCATTTTTCAGGGACTTTAATTATATGCATTAGTCTTTATTTCCCCAATTTATTTATCCATCACTTTTTTTTATCTTCCATTGTATTACATGAAGGATCACAGTATTGAAAAGTCACATGACCTTAGTGGGCCAGATTTCATAAACCCTGCAACATGAGGAACTCTAAATACATTAAATATTGTTACACATTTAGATTTCCAATGTACAGGTACTTGGAAATAGTTCTTGTCCTCATCAAGCTAGGGTGAGGACATGAAGTCCAATAGCATCTGAAATTCTGTGAAGGCATAACTTTACAAATAGCAATGTAAGCTTACAGAACTTACCTTTTTTAAGGTGATATATTCATGTAATTCTAGTGCCGTCACAATTTAACAAACCAAATTTCCTATACTTCACTTCTAAAAACCTAGATAAACCATGAAAAAGAAGCCATACAGTATAAATTGTAACTACAGGAAAATTTCCTGCTTTATTATTCCAAATAATTTTTCCCATGTAAAACAAATGTCCAATAGTTTTGGTGCATGTGGGAAGATAATGTGTGTTGAAGTCACAATGAGGCCTTATTGATGAAATCTTGGCTACGTGAACAGCTCAAGTTGAGAAAAGGTTTAATCTCTAAACCTAGTAGATTGGATAAAGTGAGATCCATAATGGCCACTTTGTGACATTGCAGGCAGTCTCCTTCCCATTGGAGGTCAAGGAGGCCCACCTTTGTAAGGGGGCACTATTGGTGGTCCCTGCCCATATGGTGACATGGCACCAGGAAGGTAAACTGGCATGCCTTGATAATTACCACCATACTAACCATGAGGCAGCATTAGGGGTCTCATTGCTTGTGGTAGGATTCCTGGCTTTGATGGCATCATACCTTCAATTGGTCCAACCAGTGGGTTACCAATGGGAGCCTGCCCTGGATGAGACAGATTACAGTGATATTTAGATAACAGTGCTCTTCTCTCTTCCAATGATATATCCTCATCTGGATGGATCAATTTACTGGTTGCACTGGTTATTGGAAGAGTAATGGGCTTACTTGTTATCAAAGCTGCTGGTTTAGCTGCAATGCTATTTGTTTTACTAGTAGTTGAAGCCCTAGACTATGTATAAGCAGGAAATGTAAGTTTTGGGGGTTCTTTAGTTGTTGCAGGGGTACTAATTAAGGGTTTGAAGTCTGTACCAACAAGTCATTGAACAGCTGCCTGAGCCCATCTGGCACTGGGAAAAAGAGGCTTAGTAACTGGAGACTGGAGCAAGAACTGTTGCTGTTGGTGCATGTGGTCTATTAAGAATACCTGGTGCTGAAATGGCCTGTACTTGTGTCATGGGAGGAATTCCAGAATTTGGAACAGGGGAAGGCATACCTGGTGGCATAGCAGGCCTCAGAGGTGGTATTCCTGGTCCAGGTGGCACCATTCCACCCACTGGTGTCATTCCAGGTGGCATTCAGATGAGGGATACCTGGCATTAATGGAGGTGTGCCTGGAGGCATTCCTGGTGCTCCTGGAACTGGTGGTAGTACTCATTGTGCCACTGGGGCTATATATCCTCGTTGAGGTTGAACGGGCTATGTCTGAAATAAAGTTGAAGCTGCAGAGTCATCATATTCATCAGAATCATCTTGCTGCTTCTTCTTTTTCTTTTTTTGCTCTCCTGTGTTTTCTGTTCAAGAAGTTGTCTTCCTTCATCCATGTCTTTTTCTGAAATACCTTCATATGTTTCCAACTCTATGGTATTGCATTTGGTACAATATCTAATGCTTCTTTATGCACCTGCTTGCAATATATAGCCAAGTCAGGTCCTACATACAATTTCTTATGACATACATGGCATTTAAAATGTTTTGTCTTCTGGTGCTGTATAAAGATCTTATCATCATCAAAATCTCTGTTACAATACCAGCACCATGGCATCAGCTACTTCTTTGTCTTGTGACCCATAACTGTGCCCTACTGACAAAGTAAAAATAGAGGAGAAATAAGTGGGGAAAATAAAGCCAAAGCCACTCACCCTTCAGACTAAATGGCCACTACCATGCCCTGCAGAAAACAACTCAATCACTTTTAATCTGATTCTTTTTTAAAGTATATTTTATTGACTATATTATTACAGTTGTCCTGATTTTTCTCCTTTTGCCCCCTCTACCTGGTATCTCCCTTCTCTCCAGCAATCCCCACCCCTGACCTTAGTTCATGTCCATAGGTGGTGCATATAAATTCTTTGGCTTCTCCATTTCCAATACTATTCTTAACATCCCCCTGTCTATTTTGTATGTACCAATTATGCTTTTTTAATTCCTGTACATTTTCCCCTATTCTCCCCCATCCCCACCAGCTGATAACCCTCCAAATGATCTCCATGCCTATGATTCTGTTCCTGTTCTGGTTGTTTAGTTAGATTTATTTTAATTCAGTCATTGATAGTTGTGAATTTGTTGCATTTTTAATGGTCATAGTTTTGATCTTCTTTTCTTAAATAAGTCCCTTTAACATTTCATATAATAAGGGCTTGGTGATGCTGAACTCCTTTAACTTTACCTTTTCTGGGAAGCAATTTATCTGTCCTTCTATTCTAAATGATAGCTTTGCTGGATTGAGTAATCTAGGTTTTTAGGTCCTTGCTTTTCATCATTTTGAATAATTCTTGCCAGAAAAAGAACTAAATGATAGCCAAGTGCTGGAAAGAGCCTAAGTGCCTATCAGTAATTGAATGGATCAAAAATGGTGGTGCACTTGTACAATGGAATACTATGCAGCAGAAAGAAAGAATGAACTCCTACCCTTCACAACAGCATGGATGAAACTAGAGAACATTATGCGAAGTAAAATAAACCAGATGGTGAAAGACAAAAACCACGTGATGTCACCTATAAGTGGAACCTAATCAACAAAGCAAACAAGCAAGTAAAATATAACCAGAGACATGGAAACAAAGAACACACTGACAGTAACCACAGGGGCAAAGGGTGAGGGAGATAATGGGGCAATGAAGGGGAAGGGCCGTCGAGGAACAGGTATAAAGGACCCATGGACAAAGACAGCAATGGGAGGGAGGATTGAATGTGGGAGTTGGGAGGTGGGTAGGGCAGGGGAGAGTAATGGGCAGAAAATGGGGACAACTGTAATGGAACAACAATAAAAAAAGAACTGAACAAAATAGAGATAACCAACTGAAGGGTTAATGAAGGCAGCCTAGCTTCCTCACCCAGATATAAGAAACCATTCTGAGTGGCATGGGGAATGTGGCCCAGTCCCTGATACAGAAAACCAATGGGGAGCGAGGTCGGCACATAGGACCCAAGCCCATGGATAGGTTCTCCAGTGGGGAATCAGGCCTGCATTGTACCTAGGCTGCTTTGAGATGCTTTTTGCTAAAACTCCCTCACTGTGATCGAGGCAGCAAATGTTTACTGCATATCTTTTAAGTAACTTCCTAAAATCTATGCTAAACATCCCAAGGATGGAGTATAACCAGTTCAACCACCTTTTCCCTTGCATTTGCAAATATCTTTTTTCTTTGATGTAATTAGCAGCATCCTCTTCTTTGTTATCTGTAAAAATTAACTACCTAAAGGGAACCTGTGTATAGTAAATGAGGACCATCTTCAATGTAATGTGCCCAGAAAAGCAATAAAAGCCTGTCCAGGCAGGGGTCGGGCCCTCTCTCTCACTCACAGAGCAGCCGTGCTGTCCCTTTTTCTCCACAGAACTTCTGTAGTCCATGTGAATTTGTTCATTGCCTCCAAATACACAGGCTGGGGTTCACATCACCCAGATGTGTGGGGAACTAAGATAAGCTGTGTTCTCATAGCCTTGAGAATTGGTCCTATAAATAGTTCCCATAGCCTTGAGAAGGCTGGCATGTACAGAATTTTGCTGTATCATACAATATACTGGCTTCCTGATGGCTTTGTGTGCAGGTAATATATAAAGGAGTTGGGATTTCCTGCTGAGGGACAGGTGACATGCAGAGCTATGTAGCACCATGTGGAGACATGTAGCTGGCAGCATGTGTGGGTTGCCCACCCTTGAATAAAGGCATGCCAGACATCCCGATGGCTCCATGAATATTCTTCCATTTACCTCCCATGAACCTGTCTGGCCTGGAAAGGTCGCAACACACCAACCTATCAAATGCAGAGTTCAAAACACTGGTGAATGAGATGCTCAAATAATTCGTTGAGTAAGGCAACAACATAAAGGAAGAAAGGAAGGTTACACTAAGTGAAATAAAGAAAAATCTACAGGAAACCAACAGTGAAGGGAAGGAAGCCAGGATTCAAATCAATGATTTGAAACCTAAGGAAGAAATAGACATTCAACCAGAAAAGGAAGAATAAATAAAAATTTAAAAAAATGAAAATACTATAAGAAGACTCTGGGACATCTCCAAATGTGCCAACATCTGAATCATAGGGATGCCAGAAGGAGAAGAGGAAGAGCAAGAAATTGAAAACTTATTTGAAAAAATAATGAAAGAAAACTTCCGTAATTTGACAAAGGAAATAGACATTTGAGTCCTGGAAGCATGGAGAGTTCCACATAAGTTTGACCCAAAGAGGACCATACTGAGACACATCATAATTAAAATGCCAAAGTTAAAGATAAAGAGAGAATCTTAACAGCAGCAAGATAAAAGCAGAGTTACCTACAAAGGAGTACCCATAAGACTATCAGCTGTTTCTCAAAAGAAACTTTATAGGCAAGAATGGACTGACAAGAAGTAATCTGATTCTTTTACACTATTTTTTTAAATCCTCACCTGCAGACATCCTTCAATTGCTTTTAGAGAGAGGGGAAGAAGAGAGAGAGAGAGAGAAAGAAAGAGAGAGAGAGGAGCATGGATGTGAGAGAGAAACATCAACTGGCTGCCTCTCATAGGCTCCCTGACTGGGTATAGAACCCACAACCCAGATATGTTCCCTGACCAGGAATCAAACCAGTGACCTTTTGTTGTACAGGAAGATGCTCCAACCACCTCAGTTATATCCTCCAGGGCTCTGTCTTCATTTCTTATTAATTTTACATTTTCCTTCAATTTCACTCCTGACTGTATTTCAGAGCTTTCTAATGACTATTTCAAATGTTTTCTGAGTTTTAAAATTTCTGATTTAAATCATTTTTACATATTTGCAAATGCTACTTTAGCATTTAATTTATGTTAGGGTATTATGTTATAGTTTCCTTTTGTTTCATGAATGCTCTTTTGGGAAATTTTTTATGAACTCAAAATATTTATTGTTATTTTCTATTTTCTTCTTATGGGCAGGGATGACCACTTCATTTGTGATGTCTCATCTTCTGGGACTAGCAAGTAATTATATGCAGAGATGATTGAAAATCTTTAGATAGGTTTGTGAATTCTGTGATTGACCTTGTTCTTTTTTTCTAAGTTATTTTTTTCATTTTTATTTTAGTTTATTCTATTCCAGTTTTCCCAATTTCCCCCATTTTCCCTCCCTTACTGAGCCCACCTCCCACTCCCACAGCCAATCCCTGCACTATTGTCAATGTCTGTGGGTCATTCATATATGTTCTTTGACTAATCCCTTCCCTTTCTTTGCATCACCCACCCCCCCTTCCTCTTCTCTCTGGCATCTGTCTCATTGTGATTTTAATTTACATCCCTCTGATGGCTAGTGATGTTGAGCATTTTTTCATGTGTCTATGGGCCATCTGTATGTCCTCCTTGGAGAAGTGTCTATCCAGGTCCTTTGCCCATTTTTTAATTGGATTGTTTGTCTTCTTGGTGTTGAGTCATATGAGTTCTTTATATATTTGGAGATTAAACCTTTGTCCAATGTTTCATTGGCAAATATGGTCTCTTAATATAGGAAAATATATTCTTTTAGGAGAGGGTAGCTGTGTTTTCTGATTTTTCTTATGCTGTTTGGTTGGTTCTATAGAGTAAAGCTATTTTTACATACCCTTGATATTTTTTTAAAAAAGCTTAATGGATACACAATCCTTGATTCACGCTTTCTGTCCTTGAATTTCTTAATAATACTCTTTACCATGTATTTCTTTTTTCACTGTAACTACAAAGTCTCAAAAGGTTGAATCCCCTTTCCAAGTTTCCCCTTTTTTACCAGAAGCAGTACCTTCTGAGCCTGTCATCTTGAGTCTGCAAAGAATTGCATTCAACTCTTTAATAACCACTGTCTGAGTTACTGGTCACAAACTTATCTTTAACATTTTCTTACTAAATGTAGGACTCTCTGAGTATAGTTTTTATCTGTGCTCCATTATTCTTGGTCTCCTTGTTTATGGGTCTTATCCCACCTTTATCCCCCCATAAGCATAAACTCTGAAGCTATATCTGTATTATTTGGGTGTTTATCACCCTACTTATCCATGACTTAAGATTTGTAGTGTTCTCTGTGTCCTGGGTGGTTTTAATTATTCTTATTTTTGATGTCTATGGATATTTTTTAGGATGTATAGAAATCTTGACTTTGACTATTGTTACCATCTTATGAAATACTGGAACTCTAACAATTGCTCTGAAACTGGTTCTGATTAGCTCTTGTTAGAAACAGAAAAGCCAGTTTTAGGGATATGAACAGTCACAGTGACATATGAGAAGACTGATATATGAAAATCTACATGGTATTAACATGAAAATTAGATAATTCTCTTCTTACTGGTATCTACCTTCAAAAATTTTGAATATAAGTAAGCCTTGATTAAGGTAAAACAAGAGGAAAATACTAGGATTTTAGAAAATTCTCTATTGAATTCTCCTTAAAAACAAAACCTTTATGTAGATTGAATTATTGCTCCAAATTATTTGAGCCCCTCAAATATTGCTATCCATCCATATCACCATTATACCTTTGTTGTATGAAGAGTAAAATTTCTCACCTCCTTTCTTTGAACTTGCACAATTGACTTGCTTTAGGCATAAGATGTGACATATGTTACCATATGTGACATAATCAAAAGCTTGAAGTATGTTTGCATATGTGGATTTGCCTTCTTGAACTCTCACTTTTAGTCATAAGAAAATTGTGCCTTAAGTAAGTGCTGCTGGTTTATGACGAATGAAGGCAACATTTTGCAGACCTGGATCTAATCTGAAACTTGGAGCAGCCAAACCAAGTCTAGATCAGTAGAATTATAGATACCCCACAATGTCATGGGCAAGAAAATATGCTAATTGTTTTAAGCCACTGAGTTTTAGGGTAGTTGGTTATGCATCATCAGTCTCACAATCTCTTCCAAGGAGAGCAGCTATTGAAAACAAAACAAAACTGGTGGCAGGGGTTGGGGAACTGGGTAGCATGTGGCAAGCATACTATAATAGGAGGTGAGAAAGACTGAAAGACTATTAGGAAAGTTATAAGAAATAGAGAAAATGTCAACTTACGCCATACAGTGACCAAACATTTCACAAAACTGTCACTAATGGTAATGAGGAAAACAGAGAATACATCTAAGGAACTTGTTGTGTTGATTGAGATTCTGAAGTGACTTCTGAAATTCCAAAGAGGTCACTAGACTCTGCATTTGACAAAGTTTGTAAGACAGGAAAAACTGGAAAGGTAAAAATAGAATTGAGAGGAAATATGAAGAACCCAGAAATGCTAGGATTGCAAAATTGAAAAATTAAACTGTTTTCCACCATATAAAATATATGATTATTAATATATAGCCTCAGGGGAAAGAATGTTCTGGTACTTCCAATAAAATATAGCTTCAAAGTATGACAAAATTAAATATATGGCTATAATACTATTTTTAAAATGTTTGAAAGAATTAAATGAACATTTAGTAGATCTCTGTAACTGAAAAAGAAGGGGGAGCTCCTAGAAAACTTAAAAGTGTGGTCTACCAGGCATCTTATACTTCTAGGGAAACTATAATTGCAATTAAAAATGAGAGGCACATCCCAGAAATAATTGTGGTTATAGCTATTGTATAAGACTAAATTCAAATACATGGAAATTTTACAGTTTTTCAGAGAGTTGTGTTGGCAAAATCCCTCTAGCCTGGACTAAAAGAGACTGAAAATGTTCAAGATATAAAAAGACCTTCAGGCCTCCTACTTTTTACATGGAGAAAGAATGTTCAAAAACCACCTGGGCTCTAAAGAAAAGCACATTTTCCTATGTGTTCTTAAGAAGTGACCAAGCAGATTTTGGGAAAAGGAAAGACCTCCAAAATGACAGAAAAGGAGCTGTGAGAACAACTTCCAAAGAACAGAGGACCTAATTAAGGATTGTTGCCTGACCCAGGCTAGGTGGACTTGGCAATATTTGTTCAACAGGAATATACAATTTCAATGGACCATTGACTGATATGTGCATCCCATTATCATTCTTTTTGAATGGGAATTGTTATGATTATTATGAATTTTTCCTGTCCATGTTATACAAGCATACTTTGGAGACTGGTGAACTTTTAATTAGTTTATAGGTTTCTGGGTCACAAGAAACTATATTTGGACATAATGTAGATCCTCTGATTCTAGACTTTGAGTCTGCTGCTATGATTACACAAAAATTTTGGGGGTCTTTGCATAGTGATGAGTATATTTTACATGTGAATAATTGTGAACAACAAAGAAGCTGCAAAACATTGAATCATTTTTCTCAATTCTTAACTCTACTACAATAATATTATACATTTACACTCCTGTCATGGTTGGAAGGACTGAACTAACCAACTATTGCTTTGGGCTTGATCACAAACCTTGCTTTGAGCATAAGATGTAAGTGGATGTGACATTAGTAAAGGCTTAAGTTGTTTGCAACTGAATTTGCATTCTTGTACTCCTGGCTTTAATATGTGAAGAATATGCCTTGGGTAGGTTTGGGGTCCAAGAAGAGTGAGTGATACTTGAAGATGATCTGAATCCAACCTTCAGTTTGAAGTTTAGCCCAACCAAGTCTGTCCAAGCATAACTAAGATCCATGAGGATAAAATACTTATTTTTGTATAGAACTAAGATTTTGACACATTAGTATGGTAATAGTTAAATATATACTGTCTTTTATTTAACAAAATACATTGATGAACCTTTGAGAGTAAAGAGAATACCTATTGCATTGTCTCAAATGGGCATCAGAAAAGAAAAGGTTGAAATTCTTGGCATAATAAAATGACATATATTTACAAGGAAGACGAGGGACCCAAGCAAAAGTGAAAGGACTTAATAGAAGAAAATTATTCTGAAGCAAAATAATATCTGAATCTGCAGATTAATAGTCTATGCTATTTCAGTAAAAAAGGTGAATCAAAATCTCAAATAATAAGTGATATTTTGATGAACATACTGAATGAAATTCACAACTATTCTTCTGATTAAAGTAACTCTCAAAATTTTTAAATATATTCTACCAAGTCAATTACAGTGGGGATGCACCAGCATAGCACCTTTGGTGCTTGGTGGAGCAAGATCGCAGAGCTAGTTCGTTCAGATACTGACCACCCTGACAGGTCCATAAGGAGGTGACCCTCAGACAAATCAGAGACTTGCTGATATTTTTCAAGGTGGATCTATCTTAGATAATAGCTTTCCTTTTTTGTTGCCAACCCTTGAGAATGTGTGTCTGGAGCTGCTCATATTTCCCATAGAAGTCTTCAGCACAAAGCATAGTGTAGAAACAAATAAGAAAAACCTGATAAATTTGAGTACTTATGACAGTCATCCTTAAAAGTACCAGTATTCCTCCCCTTCCCAGTTCATCTGTGCGATCTTTCAAACTCTTCTTTTTGTGTTCATGTCAGTTCAAATTTAATTTCTATTACTTTCATTGAAAGTTTTCTGATTAATGTACTTAGACTTCAATTTAAAGATAAATTCTCATGTCATTTTGATAGGGAAAAAAAGCAGTTCACTTATCAAGAGTTAAAAAAAAAGTCCTCAGACTTTAGAACATTAGTATTTACTTTCAAATAAACATAAGAATAACATCTATAAGTTCTGAATTCTGAGTGGATAAAAAAAGATATAAATCAAGATTTTATATAGATTTAAATCATTTTGAACATATAAAGACTGACATTGTATAACAAATCAGGATATATTGTGAACATAAATCTTTAAAAATCAACTTAATGGAGGGATCTAACCAAAGACTGAATAAAACAAAAACAAAACTTAGAAATGGAGCCACTATAACACAAAAGGATTGGGAATAAAAACTCAGTACCATGGCTTATGGAATTATTGAGTCATGGCTACATAAATGTGTGAATTATGTTCTATGAAAATGATAGACACTGAGAGAAAAAATACACCCAATGAAAATAATAATATACTGCAATGAATTAGACCAAAATCCCAGCATTACAATAAAAGTCTAAGGCAAGGAGTAGGAAAGAGGTGGGAGTTAACTGATTCCTCATATTTTAGAAAAGAAATGTAACATATAATGTTCATATTTAAAATTAAAATGTATGAAATAAAGACATGAGTATATTATTTAAAATATAAATATAACCATCAAAGGAAGTAATAAGAAAAAATAACCATATGATTTTTAAATTGAAAGAAGTGGGATTGAAAGCAAGAAAATATAGAGCATATGGTAAAATATAAAAAAAATAGTAAGATATGTTACAATAAAACTTAAAAATACAAAATATGTGTTAATTAATGTCCAATATAATACAGGTAGATGTAATTGATAAATTTCCCTATAAAAATATGTACTAAGTTTGTATTTACCAAAGAAAAAAGGCAAAACTATATGTCATAGACAACAAATCCATCTAAGATAAATGAATTAAAATATTCAAAGCAAAAGGAGGACAAAGATAAACCATGCAAATACTATTGCAAGGAAAGCTGACATCTTTATAGCTACATCAAACAAGTTTGATTCAAGGAATTAATGCATTAAATGTGACAGAAGGGAGCATTTTCAGTAATAAAGAATATAATTAACAGTTAGTATATTGCTGTCATTTTTCTTTAAGCCAGAAATTAACATAACATTAAAACACAAGGCTGAGACTGCAGCAAGTACAAGGAAAAATCAAATCTAGAGAATAGTGCTAGAACATTTTAATTTACTTTTCCCTGCTCATAATAAAAATATGTAAAAATATAAACACTTCAGTATTGACTAATAGGACATTACATATGCAAAATCTCTGATAATAGGATATATGATACAGTCAAAGGACATTTATAAAAATTTTCTGTATGTTAATCTAAAAACACTACCATAAGTTCAAATAAAAAATGATGCAGATAATATTTGCTAACCATATTATAATACGATCAGAAATACAAACAGCTACAAAAACAAAATGACCAACTATTAAAAGATGAAATTTTTAACTCTTAGTTCAGAGAGGAAATAAAAAGATAATGAACCATCTAGAAAACAACATTAGTAAAAATATCATATATCAAAACCCACGGGTCAAGACTCAATTTGTGTCTGTTGGAAGATTTGTATCTTTACATATTATAACAATGAACAAAAAAGAAAAGATGCTAAGTGTTCAATTCAAGGAGGTTAAAATTACAAACCAGGAATGCAAAAGAAGGGAAAAATGATAAGTTGATTTTGACATATTAAATGTAGGAAACAGAATAGGCAAAAGTACAAAGAAGAAAATTAAAAGGGTAAAAAAATACTATTAGAATGTGGAATAAAATAAGTCATTGGAGATTTTATGATTTCCAAATGTAAATTAAAAAAATAGAAATTAAGTATACATCAAAGTTTAATCTAAATTAGTGGGAGAAAACATACAGGGTCCAGCAGAGAAATAACACCTGCTTGAATGTGGTTGGTAGGGTAATAATATGGGTGTAATAATTTATACCTTTAATTTGAACATTTCACCTAAAATGTCACATGGTGTGCTTGAGTGTGATATTGCTATGTTATAGAATTACATGCTCATGATTTTATAGTAAAAGATTTTGTAACAAAAAGGAGGTGCATTATTTGTGCCAGACCCTGTATATTATTAATCTTTTTCTTGGTGCGATTGGCCAGTACTGGTACTAGCAAAGTGGGGCTCTGGTGTATTATTGGTTCAGTACTTACACTAAAATACATTTGAGATATAGTAAAGGTTTACAATTTTAAATATAAAAAGTAAAATGAAGGTACTGTAATAAAACATAGGAAATTTTATGTTCAAGTATAGAGTAGGGAAGGATCCTAAACATGATTTCATAAAGATAGAAAGAAATATCTGAAGGAATAACTAATGTAAATAAGCGAGGAAATTATCTGCAACATTTATGACAAAGGCAAACATTCCTTAACAAGAAAAGTATTTTAATATCAATAAGAAAATATGAATAATCAATAATAAAATGTGCACAGGGCACAAAGATATAGTTTATAAAAATGTACACATCTGAAAAGATGCTCAGTTTTATTCATATTTAAATACACGATTTTAGGCAATCATTTTATTAAATTGAACTGATTAAAATTATAATAGTGTTGACAAAAGTCTGGGCTAGAAATAGGTACTTTCCTATACTATAGGGGAGAGTGTTAATTAGCACAACCATTTTGGAAAGCTATTTAGTAATGTCTATCAAAATTTTAAACACTCATACCTTACTTAGCTCAGCATTTTCTCTTCCAAGAACAAAGTTTTCTGCAGATATATCAGCCAAAGTTCCCTAAAACACCCACACAAGTACAAGGTCTGTCCAGAAGTTATTCAGCCATGTAATATGAAAAATAGAGACATTTATTGAAGATACAGAATACTAGAAATATTGTACCTAGGACAGTGAAATCTCAGTCCCCTTCAAATAGGCATCACCTCACACAGTTCTCCCAGTCTCCATCAGCTGCCTCGTCGTATCTACCTGAATCTCATTGATGGTCTGAAATCTCTTCCTGTTCAAAGGTTATTTTAGTCTTGGGAAAAGCCAGAAGTTGTAGGTTGCCAAATCTGGACTGTAGGGGGAGTTGAGTCACCTGATTTAATGGTTCACAAAAAAACTCTGCACTAGAAGTGATGCATGAGTGGGCACATCATCATGATGAAGTTACCAATCATCAGTTTCCCATAGCTGTAGCCTTCTGAATCATCTGAATAGTTTCTGTGGATGAATGTACAAGCTTAATGCAAAATTTGATGCAGATTCATTGCTCTGTTTGCTCAGTCATTTTTAATGTGACAGCCACATAGTACACATGCTCATTCAATGGTGTCTACTGCCCCCACTGACTAGTACAATTAAGACATCATTGTTTATTTGTTTTTTACATACCCTTTACCTCTTCAACTGTGAAGTCGTCATTGTTCACGCATGAGCATTCCAGTCCACTCTCCTTGGCTGCCAGGTTACATCAATGTCACAGAGACATTCTTGTTATATTAACTTTCTTGTTATATTAACAACGGCTGGAATTTTTCTGGACAGACCTCATATATGCATTATCACACTGTTTATAGGAGTTAAAAAAAGATTAAATTGAAAAGCCCTCAATGTTTATCATGAAAGAACTTGGTAAGTATATGATGGTGCACATTGTTGGATAAGGTTCATAGAGAGGCTGTGAGGACCAGTTGACCCTCCAGCTGGGCTCAGGCAGTCAGAGACTCCTCACCCTCTCCCAGACCATTGGAAGGTACTTTCTGCCCACCATTCCCATAGTGGAAACTGTTTAAAAGGAGGTAGCCTTGAGAGAGCAAGATGGTGGTGAGAAACCTAGACTAAATACAAGAGAGAACCCATTTCTGGCCTCTATATAAACATTTTAGATTTGGCAGGTGGGTGAAGAGATCTACTCATCTGTGGTCACCAAGCCAAGCCTCAGATGTAAGTTCCCTTGCTTATTAAACCTGCCACCTACAAATCTGAAATGACCTGCCTCTTTCTTCTGTCTCTCCCTATCCTTGTGTATAGAGGGCCCATTTCAAATTTTGCCTGGAAGTTTCAGACTGTGTGAACCAACACATACTTAAATATTATATTCTTTCAAAGATAACTTTAAAAAGGTATAACTAACATGTGCTAATCAAAAAAAGTATCCAAATATATTAAGTATAAAAATGCAAATTGCAGTACTGTAGTTATAAAATTTCTTAATTTGTATAAAAATATATGAGACATGTAAGATTTTATACAATATACTGTAATACAATCTGGTGTAATACAAATGTGTTTATGATAGAATATGTTCTTCAAAAGAGCTGAAAAAAACTATTAACTGTAGTTAATAAATACAATGGATAGGGAGATGAGATTTTTTTCACTTGATTATTCTTTTCTACTATTTGACTTCATTTTTTTATGAGTCTACACTAATTTCAAGAGGCCCTAGGCATCATGGTTCGGAGTTTACATTATGGACCTGGATCAAATGGGTTTAATTTCTGATGTCACCATTACTAGTTGTGTGGCCTTGGACAAATTATTTAATCTCTCAGATCTTCAATTTCCTATTCTGTGAAATAGTAATAAAAAAAGGAGCACAGATGAAAAAGATGCTACAAGCATCTTTACATACTTTCATTTGTTCTTATTTACTTAGGTGTGGACTGGAATCCCTGAATGTTTGATAGGTGTGCTTTCCATAAGCAACATATGAGAATTCCACTTTCTCACATATTTTCCAACATTTTTGTTAGTAATTTATTATTTGTTATTATATCTTATTATCTGTTAGCAAAATATCTTATTATTTGCTTCTTGTTTATTTTTAGTCATTTTACTCATTATGAAATAATATCTCATTGTGATTTCAATTTGCATTTCTCTAGTTGACTAATTACCTTGAGCATTTTTTATGTGCTTTCTGGACAATAAAATATGTACTTCTGCAATGTTTCTTTAGGTCTTTTGACAAATTTTACTGAGTTGTCTTTTTGTTACTTTGTAGGAATTCTTTACATATTCTAGATATGTCATTATTGAGTATATGTATTGCAAATATTTACTTCCATTATGTAGTAATGCTAGTTCTCTGCTATTATAAATGTTTCTATGAAGATTTAGATAGAAATATTTAAGTGGATAAATGCTTTCATTTCCCTTGGGCAAATATCTAGAAGTGAAATCGCTGGGTCACATGGGAATTATATATTTAGCTTCATAAAATGCTGCAATGTTTTCCACAGTGGCTCTATCATTTTTGCAAACCCACCAGCAAGATACAAAAGTTCCAATCATTCCACATACTTTTTCACAATGGGCATTGTTAGACCTTTTGACTTTAGTCTAGTGGATGTATTATGGTTTAAATTGGCATTTCCATAATGACTAAATACTTGAACACCTTTTGCCATCTGCTTATTGCCCATCCATGTATCTTCTTTTGTGAAGTCTGCTTAAATTTTGCCCACGTTAATTAGTATTGTTTGTCTTATTATTGAGTTGGAATATGTATTCTTTATATATTCTAATTCTGAATTTATTCCTTATTATTTTATTTTTCTTAGTGCAATTGTAATTGGAGTTCACTTTTAATTTTTTTACTAATTATTGATAGCAAGTATATTAAACACAGTTAACAGCTCTATACTAACCTTGCATATGCAACCTTGATATACTCACTTAGTAACATATCAGTTTATTACATTTTTCTTTGCACACAATTATGTTTTCTTCAGAGTTTTATTTCTTCCTTTTCCGTTGTTATGGGGTTTTTTGTTTCTTTACCTTGACAAATTTCAATGGATACAACTGATAGTACAAGTGATTAAAACCTTGACTGGACTTGATCTTAAATGGAACTCACTGAGCCTTTCACTGTTGAGTATAATGTTAGCTACAAGGTTTTAGAGATGCCCTTAATCTGGATGAAGAAATTCCCTTCTATTTCGTGTTTGCTAGCATTTTAATTTTTAAAATAAATGAGTATTGAATTTCTGAAATGCATTTCTGGATCTATGGAAATTATATACTTTTACTGCTTTATTCTATTAATGTACTAAATTACAATGAACGATTTTGGGATGTCAAATCAACCTTGCATTCCTTAGGATAATTCTATTCAGTCAGATGTGTTATTCATTTATATATTGTTGAATATAATCTTAAAAAGTTTTGTTAGAGATTTTCACAGGTGAGTTTATGAGGCATGTATATCTGTTCTGCTCTTTGTTGTGATATCTTTGGATTTGACATCAGTATTTGGCTTCAGAATATGAATTGGGAAATAATGCCTTCCTCTCTGCTTTCTTTTTTGTTTGTTTGTTTTTATGTGTGTTTTTGTTGTTTTCTAATTAATTAATGTATTAATTTATTTGTTTATTTATTGTTATTCAAGTCATTAACTCCATTTTTCCCCCACCACTCCCCCAACCCCAGACATCCCCACCTCCCACCCTTGATCCCACCCCTCTTTGGTTTTGTCCACGTGTCCTCTATACATGTTCCAGAAAACCCTTCCCCCTTTCCTCCCCATTATCCCCTCCCACCTCCCCTCTAGTTACTGTAAGTTTGTTCTTAATTTCAGTGTCTCTGGTTATATTTTGCCAGCTTGTTTGTTTTGTTGATTAAATTCCATTTAAAGGTGAAATCATATGGTATTGTCTTTCACCACCTAGCTTATTTCACTTAGCATAATGCTCTCTAGATCCATCCATGCTGTCACAAAGGGTAGGAGCTCCTTCTTCCTTTCTGCTGCATAGTATTTCATCATGTAAATATACCATAGTTTTTTGATCCACTCACTTACTGACAGGCACCTAGGTTGCTTCTAGCACTTGGCTATTGTACATAGCGCTGCTATGAGCACTGGGGTGCATAGGTTTTTTGAATTGGTGTTTCAGGGTTCTTAGGTTATAGTCCCAGCAGTGGAGTCCACTTTCACCATTTCTTTTCAACATAGTATTGGAAGTCCTAGCCACAGCCATCAAACAAGAAAAGAGATAAAAGGCATCCAAATCGGAAAGGAGAAAGCAAAACTGTCATTGTTTGCAGATGACATGATAGTGTACATAGAAAATCCTATAGACTCCACCAAAAAATCTATTCAACCTAATAAGTGAATTTGGCAAAACAGTGGGATACAAAGTCAATATTCAGAAATCAAAGGCATTTTTGTATACCAACAATGAAATATCAGAAACAGAAATCAGGAAAAAAATCCCATTCAATATAGCAGCAAGAAAAATAAAGTACCTAGGAGGAAACCTAACCAAGGAAGTAAAAGACCTGTACTCAGAAAACTATACAACACTGAAGAAAGAAAATAAGGAAGGCACAAACAAAAGAAACATGTACTGTATTCATGGATTGGAAGAATTAACATAATCAAAACATCTATGCTACCCCTCTCCTTGCTGTAAGAGTTTGTGTATAATTGCTGTTATTGCTTTGTTAAAAATCTGATAGAATTAGGCATTCCAGATATCTCAAGATAAAGTTTATATTGTGGGGTGCCTTTTAATAATTAATTCAATTTCTTTAATAGATGTAGAACTATTCAGATTTGTCTGCATTTTCTTGGGCTAGGTTCACAAATATCATGAATCCTTCAAGAAATTTTATTTCGTCTAAATCATTAATTTTTTAGCATGAGGTTGTTCATAATGGTCCTTTATTATCATTTAATGTCTGTAGCATTTCTGATGAAACACTCTCATTTATAATTGTGGTAATTTATAACTTTTTGCTTTTTTTCTTGAACAGCCTGACTAGAGAGAGGCTCATCAATTTTGTTTATCTCTTCAACAGAAAAGCTTTTGGATTCATACTTCTTTTTTACTATTTTTCCTGGGTTTTGTTTAATTGGTTTCTGTTCTTATCTTTATCAGTTCCTCACTTCCAATTATATTTTTTATTATGCTTTTATTTTCTAACTTCTTAAGAAAGAATTACAGATTATTGATTTTAGACCTTCCATCTCTGTAATATAGCATATCATTTAAAGCTATGACTCTTTCTAACACTGTGTTAGCTGCATCCCACTAATTTAATATGCTGTAAATGTTAGTCATTTACAAAAAAACTTTTTGTCATTTTCCCTTATAATCCTTTGACCCATCAGTTGTTTTAAAAACATATTTTTTAGCCCTGGCCGGTGTAGCTCAGTTGATTGGAGCATAATCCCATAACTGAAAGGCTGTGGGTCAATTCCTGGTCAGGGCACATACCCTGGTTTCAGGTTCTATCCTCTATCCCCATCCTGGTTTGGATCCAGGAGCATACAATCCCCCGTCCAGCACAATCCACAGTCTAGCGTGATCCGCAGTCTGGTGCAATCCTCAATCTGGGTGCGTACAGAAGGCAACAAATCAATGTGTCTCTCATGCATCAATGTTTCTCTTTCTCCCTCTCTTTCTAAAAGCAATAAAAAAATATCCTCAGGTGAGGATGAAATTATATATATACATATACACACAGAGATTATTTTAAAATTATACATATATAATTATATACATTTTATAATTATACATATATTTTATATATAGTATATCTAAAATACATATTCATTAACATAAATATAAATATAATATATAAATATATATTTGTGTATATTTTATATAAATGCATTTATATACCCTTTATAATTTCTATATATTTCTATATATTTCTATATTCCTTTTATATTTATATTACATATAAATATAATATACATATAGTATCTAAATATATACTATATACAAACATATATAATATATGTTATATATTTATTTATATAGCATATGTACTATAATATATAATAAATAGTATATTATATAAGATTTATACACATTTATTAATATATAAAAGATATACATTTATATGTGTATAATATATTTTTTATTTGTATATGAATTATATATTATATATACACACATATACATAGAGTTTATTTTTCAAGTATTTTTTAAATTTTCTAAGAATCCTGAAACACCAATTCAAAAGAACCTATGCACACCAATGCTCATAGGCAGCATTATGTATAATAGCCAAGTGCTGGAAACATCCTAAGTACCCATCAGTAAATGAGTGGATCAAAAAATTGTGGTACATTTATACAATGGAATATGATGCAGCAGAAAGAAGAAAGGAACTCCTACCCTTCATAACAGCATGGATGGAACTGGAAAGCATTATGCTAAGTGAAATAAGCCTGGTGGTGAAAGACAAATACCATATGATCTCATGTATAAGTGGAACCTAATCAACAAAACAAACAAGCAAGCAAAATATAATGAGAGACATGGAAATAAAGAACAAACTGACAGTGGCCAGAGGGGAGGGGCAGGGAGATAATGGGGCAAAGAAGGGGAAGGGTCAAGTGAAGGAACATGTGTAAAGGACCCATGGACAAGACCGACAAGAGCAACGGAGGGGAGGATTGAATGTGGGAGAGTGTGTTTGGGCAGGGCAGGAAAGAGTAATAGGGGAAAAAATGGGACAATTATAATTGAACAACAGTAAAAAAAAAAAGGAATAAGCAGGAAAAAAGAAAGCAAGTAATATAGTTTTATTAAAGTCTAATTTAATGCCACCTTGGCGGGTGTGGTTCAGTTGGTTGGCGTGTTGAAAGGTTGCAGGTTTGATACCTGGTCAGGGCCGGTGTGATCCCTGACCAGGGCACTCAGGATCATCTGTCATTGTGGTACCAGAGGGAACCAATGGATGCTTCTCGCTTGCATGGTTGTTCCTTTCTCTCCTTTCCTCTCTCCCTTTCTCTCCCTCTAAAAGCAATGAAAAAAATATACTTCAGTGAGAATAAATAAACAAATTCTAATTTAATGCCATCATGGTCAGAGAATATAAAGTATTTTAGTCTTTTAAACTTCTTGGAACTATTTAAAGTTAATATTCTAAAAATGTCAACTAGCTCTCTTTCTTTTGATAGAGATTTTTAAAAATTTCTAAATCCTTAGTGATTTCCAGTATACTTCTATCAATTATTGAAAGAAGAAAGTAAAATTCCCAATTATAATTGTAGGCTTGTTTATTTTCTTTTTATACCTGTCAGGTACATTCTAATTTATTGTGAAGTGCTGTAATTAGGTACATAAACATTTTGGATTATTAAGTCTTCTTGATAAATTTATACTTTTATCAGAATTTCTTCATTATCTCTGTTGATATTTCTGGCCCTGAAGTCAATTTTGTCTATTGTTAATACAGCCACTCCAACTTTCTTATGACTTTTCTCTACAGTATACATTTTTTCAGAATTTTTTTGTAACTTATCTGTGTTTTTATTGTTAAAGTGCATTTTCTATTTTGGTCTTGCTTTTTATGTATCCTGATGATCTTCTTTAATTGCAATGTTTAGACTATTGACCTTTAATGTTATTAAACTGATTGTGTTTTTTTCTATTATTTTGCCAGTTGCTTTCTTTTCATCCTCTCTGTTCTTTGATATTTCCTTTATCTTTTTTCTGACTTCTTTTAGATTTAACAGGTGTTTTATTTTTGTTTGTTTGTTTTTATGATTCCATTTTATTTCCAACACTGATTTAGCAGCTACTCCTCTGTTGTTTCAGTATATTGATGGTATTATTACAGTTGTCTCAATTTCCCGCCCCCTGGCCCCTTTCTGACCAGTACCCCCCTTCCCTCTAGCAATCTCCTCTTAGTTGATGTCCATGAGTCATGCATGTAAGTTCTTTGGCTTCTCCATTTCCTATACTATTCTTAACATCCCTCTGTCTATTTTGTACCTACCAATTATGTTTCTTAATCCCTGAAACTTTTCCTTATCTTCCTCTTCCCCCTCCCAGCTGATAACCCTGCAAATGATCTCCATACCTACGATTCTGTTCCTCTTATGGCTGTTTGTTTAGTTTGTTTTATAGATTCAGTCATTGATAGTTGTGGGTTTGTTGTCATTTTAAAGTTCATTGTTTTTATCTTCTCCTTTTTCTTAAATAAGGTTTTTTAACATTTCATGGCTTGATGATGATCCTTTAGTTTTATCTTGTCTGGGAAGCATGTTATCTGTTTTTCTTTTATAATGATAAGTTCTTACAGTGGCACAAAAAGAGATCATGGTGCTTGGAGACATATATTCTCCCATCAGAGTTAAGAATCATACCCAAGGTCAGGGAATTTAAAGCTGAAAAAAAACATAATATTTAGGAGCAGTAAGTTTCGATTTTCACTGACTTAAGAGTCCCTCTCTATGATCAATCTGTTAAATGGAGGCACTAGCTGTTAAATGAAATAAATAAGAAATTCAGAACCTAACACAGAAACAAATAATAACAGCAACAAAAATAAAAAGGGTGCTGATTCCTATAGTATTCCTAAAAGCATAGATTTGGGAGGTGCCTCCAGGGAAATTGTGAGGCCAGGTAATTCTCTGGAAATAATACAAGTAATTGACATGCCCTCACCATACCTTCTACTATGTTTCATTGAAACTTTCCACTTATACCTCCAATGACTATTTCCCCAGCTGTTGAGGAGCCACCTTGAAGGCAATAGACATTAGAGTCCTACCTGGCAGAAAGAAGAGTGAGCAAGTAAACTACCAGAAATTTAGGACTTTGAAATGTCCTATTCATAAGAAAATGTAGGCTCTCTCTCTGGCCAAAACTCACATGCAGTTTAAAAATACATTAGTGCTCTGGCTGGTGTGGCTCAGTAGATTGAGCACTGTCCTGCAAACCAAAGAGTCACCAGTTAGATTAGATTCCCAGTCAGAGCACATGCCTGGGTTGCAGGCTAGGTCCCCAGTGGGGGCTGTGTGAGAAGCAACCACACATTGATGTTTCTCTCCCTGTCTCTTTCTCCCTCCCTTCCCCTCTGTCTAAAAATAAATAAATAAAATCTTTTAAAAAACTCAGAGAGTGACACAGTATTGTTTTGGGTATTAGACATTTTTGTTATTTTTTAAACTATAACTGGTGAAGATTGCTTTTGATTAATTACTTTCTGTCTCAGATGAATATTTAACAAAAATCCAATAGAAGATGAATATACAACTCCCCACCCCAAAACAAAACACATACACCACGATCCTTTAACAGGATGTGAGCCTCATTCTGTCCATTTGCAACTCAATTCTAAAACTGTAAAGCTGCTTTCTGAAGTTCTTCACTCCCCTAATTTCCAAATGTAATTCATTGTTTCCTTTCATTTTCCACCCCTTATACATACCTCAAAGTTATGATTGTTTCCGTCCAACCCACACTCCACCCACCTTGCTTAATTCCCTGGCAGACAATATAGTGGGCATGTGCCCACCAAAATCCTTTTCTCTATATCTGATATTTTTATTTTGCTCACATCCTTGACCATTTCCTAACTCTGTAGATTGGGGAAAAGAGAATATTTAAGGACACCTTATACTTTTTCTTCTTAAACCCTTATAGAATATATACTTCTACCTCCATTACTCTGCTCCCAACTTGTTTTCACTCAATACCTTCCCCACTTCCAAGTGTAACACAACTCCTAAACAGAAACATTTCTAGTCTTTGTTCTCCAAGAAGCAGATGCAGATGCCAAGATGGGATAAATCATAGAAAAGTGGTTTTTTTTAATGGGAAACATTGTGAGAAAAAAAAATGGGAAAGGAGCTGTGGAAGGTCAGGATAACTGCCAGAATGCAGTTAAGTTGAGCCTGCGTGAAGGAGAGATGGAAGAATGTTGGGTGGAAGTTTCTTTTCTGCTCTTCAGTTAAGAGCAAGTTCTACAACGCTATCAGGGCATCCTCTAGCAGGCTGACCATCAGAGTACAGCTGTCCTTTTTCTTCGGGGACCATAAGTGCCATAACTGTGTACAATCATTAGCAGGTAACCACAGATGCAGCACAAATGCACTGGTATACTTCAGAGCCCCACACTGGGGCCCTTGATCAACTAAGCCATGTGTAGTTGGAGAGCTTCCAGGCATAATTGCTGGTCTAATTTCCCATTTTTTTTCCGAAGAGGAAAGGGATTTTGAATATGGAGGAAGAAAATGTTGCACCATTTCTCTTTTTTCTAAAATCCCTGCCTACACCACTTGTTATTTTTCATCTGTGTTAGATGAATAAAGGCCTAGGGTTAATAATTCACCTCTATCAGGGTACCAAATGATATTTTCAGAGTAAAATTAGAGAAATACAATGAAGGAAAACATCATCTAAAGTATTTGAAAATCTTTCTAAAATCCTTTCAAAACCCAAATAAATTAATGTCACAGAAGTCCTCTAATTAAACCTGGTTTTTCTAAAGTACCAAAAACAAGGCAAACAAAAATAAGTATTCCTTTATTTTTATGTTTTTGTTAGTTATGTGTGTTGTGAATTTGAACCTATTTTTCATTTTAAAAGTGCAACATTTCATGGAGCAGCCAAAGAACTTATACGCATGACCCATGGGCATGAACAATGGTGAGGGGATTGCCTGAGCGAGTGGGGCCTGCTGCGTGGAGAATGTCAAAGGGGGGAAGTCAGGACAACTGTAAAAACATAATCAATAAAATATAATTTAAATAAATAAATAAAAGTAAAAAAGAAGTAAGCGTACAACATTTCAGATATATTATGCTAAATGTAGGCTTATATGAGTAACCTAGGATCCTGACTATCATTTATGACATTGATGACACTGCTTCTGTGGGGAAATAGGTTCCAAGTTCCCAGTGATGAGTTCATAAATGAGCTTTTGGGGTAGAGTTGAAAGTGGAGATGTATTATATCTTTCAGTAGCACACTATGTGATCTTCGCAAAATGTTTCCACCTATTGTTGGAGTCCTCCCATACCACTCTGGAGCAGGGATGTAAGCAACAAATGCTTTTGATTCTTTCTTTCTCCATTTGAGATTCATACCTGAGTAGCCACAAACCTCTGCCCAAGCCTGTACTCCTCATTTTCATTAACTATCTCCTCCCAGGTTAAATTTAAACTACCTCTTTTGAAGCAAAATTCTGTTTTCATCATTGAAATCAGAAGAGTTGTTAACTTTGGAGAGGGGCTATTGATTTGGAAGGGAGAAAGGGAAGTTTCTAGGGATGCTGTCCACTTAAGCTCTTCACTTAAGATTTTTGCAGTTTATGCAATTAGAGTTGAATTAAATTAATTTGAAAATGTACCTGTTTTAAGTTTCATAAGTAACCCTATAAATTAAAGATAATGAATCACTGTTTATAGTGAATTAAGTTTATCCTAGCTATGTAATATATCTGCATTTTAATCATTATCATCATCAACTTACCCCAAGTTACATGAATAGAGTGATGCAAATGTTTACAATTTTAAGTGTTGGTAGTTGGTTGAGGAATTTGTTTTAAGATGTTCTGTCTTGCATGTTATCAAATCACATTACTCTGATTCGATCCTCTGCTTCATCGAGCCTACTTTTGATTCCTTCTACTGTGTTCTTTAATTCAGAAATTTTATTCTTCATTTCTTCTTGGCCCTTGTTGATTGCTTCTATGTCCTTTTTATGCTGATATAGTTTGCAGTAAGTTCCTCATAGTTTTCTGGTACTTTTTGGTAATTCACACTGAGTTTATTGAGCTGCCTTATAACCATTGTTTTCAACTCAATATCTGAGAGTTGACTTGCCTCTATTTCATTTAACATTCTTTCTGAGAATTCCTCCTTTCCTTTTGATTGTGGGTTGTTTCTTTGTCTTCCCATTGTGGGACTCTTCTTGCAAACAATTCTTAAATTGACCTGTTTTGACTTTCTGACTTTGTGATGTGAACTTCTATGGCCTATGAGATTCACTGGTGCAGTCTCCTTGATCACCTGAACTTGATACTCTTGGGATGTCCTTTATGCCTTTTATGCTGGTTTTCTGGATGTAACTGGGTTTTGATTGTTGTTGGGTCATTCTTTTGTGGGTTCTTCCCTGCCACTGGTTGACTGAGGGCCACTCTGTCCACCACATCTTGTAAACTGTTATGCAGGTGCTGCCTGAACGAAACTACAGAGACCAAATCAACAGATTTTAGATAAGATCTTACCACTTTTGAAGTTAGAGGTAACTAACTTCAGAAGTTGATGATTGTCCCCCCAAAACGCATATAATTATAGATGTATACTTATATATGTATATATTTTCTTATATATATATGCTTATGCATATAGGTGCCATTTTTATAGATATATATGTAAATATATATAAAAACATACACACATATAAATCCCAACAGTGAGAAAACAAAAATAAAAATGGTTAAATATGTGCATACTTTATAAAAAAGTTAATGCACTTTAGAAATAAACCAATACATTAGTCAGAAGCAACTCGTTTATTCATAAAGATGTGGAAGCACAATGTAAGGGCCTGTACTAGCCATCCAGGAAGAACAACCACTCAAATTATTCTGTTTTATACCTTTGTCCTTTTTCAACACTCACCAAACAGATCATTACTAGCTAATGACATGATATACATATAAATATATGTATATGCAAATATACATGCATATACAGTCCCACCCACTAGAATAAAAGCACAGAAAGGACAAAGACTGTCCTTGTCTTTTATTCTTCTATCCCTTCTAGCAGCTAGCACCAATACTTGGATATAATAGGTGTTCAATAAAAATGTTCTTCCTACATGACACATCTCATTCTCTCTTTTGGCTCTAACAAATTACCACAAACTTAATTAAAACAGTACATATTTATTATTTCAAAGTTTCTATAGATCAGAAATCCAGGTACAAAGTGGTTGCTCTGGGCTTTATATGACCCAAATCAAGATCTTCCTTTCTGGAGAGCCTGTGGATGGTTCCCCGCACTGGCTCATTCAGATAGTTGGCTGAATTCAGATCCATGTTGCTGTAGCGTGGAGGTCCCCACGGCCTTGCTATCTTGGTCAGCTGCCATTTTCAGCATCTAAAGGATGTCTATATTCCTTAGCTCTCCATCTTCAAAGCCAGCAATGAGTAGAATCTTTCTCATACTTTGAATTTCTCTGATTTCCCCTCATGTCTCATATCTCCTCTGTTTTCCTATTCTGCCACATCTCTCTGCCTCGCTTGTCTGCATTTAAGGCCCATGTGATTGCGTCAGACCCAACAAGGTAATCTTGCTGTTTTAAGGTCAATTGATTAGTAACCTTAATTAAGTCTGTCTCCAAAGCCCCTTCAGAGCAGTTTCTAGAAACATACTTTCTGGAATAACTAGGAATAAAAATATTGGAGGAATTTATTTAGAATTTTGTTTACCACACTCCTAAAAATTTAAGAATGCATGTGAAACACTCAAAGCACTTTGCTCAGTGGAAACAAGACACAATATAAATGGTAGTTGTGATTACTAACACCCATAAACTTTGCCTTGTTATGGGCATGAAAGTGAAATTTGGCAGGGAGTTATTTCCACATGCATTCTTTATCCAAATATTTTAAGGTAAGTGTTGTCAAGTTGCCTTGAGGAGCCTGGCTTAAAGGAAATATTACGGGAATTGTTACCATGTTTTAGAGCAGATGCGACTAAGATCCTAGTGGAAACAGAAGAGTATTAAGTGAAGCCAGTTAAGGTGGGAAAAATATGTGGTCCCAAAGTTGCATTTCCAGTATTTGATTTTTTTGTTTGTTTTTTACCAATAATTCCAAATTAAATAAACATTCCTTGTTTGGAAGGGAAGTAGCACTTAGTAAAAGGAGGCAAGGCAGTGAGATAAGAATGCTTGTTGGTGGGGTGGAGTATAAAGTTCAACCCAGAAAAAATGAAAGGAAACAGATTTTAACATAGGAACAAAAACCAAAAAAAAAAAAAAAAAAGAAGAAAATGTTACAAGAGCATCAGGTTAAACTACGCATAAAGTTAAGAGAAACTATAGTATCAAAAAGATTATTAAATTTTTCTGTAGTCAAAGAATTCCTTCTCACTATTTTATAGTCTTGTCCATTAAAAATATATAGACTAGAAAAATAATAACCATATCCTGGTAGTAGTTCATATGTCTATTTTCCTCCAGTTTTATACTCTTATATAAAATTAACTCTGTCCTCAATACAAAGAAACATTCCTGTGGATTCTTGAAATCTGAAGCAATTTTACAAATAATTGTGACCAGCACAGGGTTATCAATCCATTAGAAAAGAAAACTTGATTTGGGTATTGGGATAAAGGAAATTACATCATACCAGATACAAGATATTGCTTTTAATCTCAAGTCTTCATGTGCATATTCTCAATCTTTAATTTACGTAAAGCAACTTCCTTCCGATAACTGTCTTCTAATTTCCCATGGTAACTCCCCAAATGCCCTACATATTTCCCAGCATCTGAAGCTCATATCATACCTATGCATCCTTAGAATTTGAATCACTACTCAAACATTCTTTGGAGACACCCCTAATGAGTTTATATCAATGTTCTTACTCCATATTTCCTTTGTGGGCTTTTATTGACTTCACCCATAAATCTGATTCCATGACAAATTCAGCTTTGTGAGGATCCCTCATATACCTTTTTCTCATAGATTTTGCAGTGACTTTCTCCTCTTCCTGCTCATTCAGTGGGTTTTACATTCTTCTTTATTTTCAGATAAACAAAGCAAGAACTAACTCCTGGAGCTACAGTGAAAATTTCTGTCCTCTGGGTCATCACTGAGAGATTCAATGTCAATCTGGATGCAGCTGAGACTACTGATGACTGTCTGAAAGGCATCCCCTTGCTGCCTCTCCGGAATGTCTCGAAACAGCCCCTGCTTTCTTTAATTGTCACCAGAGCAAAGGTTTAATAATGGTTTCCATCACTAGAAGACAGAAGTCTGACTGCAGAACTGAAATGTGAAATCTTTGTGATTCGTAGCTCTCATGTATTTTTTCTAAACAGGAAATTTGCTTTGACATAGAGGAAAGATGTTAATTTCTAGTTGTTTAGTCATTTCTAGATAACACTAACCAACTTAATTCTCATCTCTTATTTGAGTGTTACATTGCCTCTTGATTTATCCATTAATCATGATTTTAATAACGAAGATAGAGCCAAATACATTGTAAAAATCCATTTGTGGGGGGGTGTTACTCTTTTTTCTACTAATTTTTTTTACACCACAAATCAAAAAGCCATTTTAAAACTGCCTTACAACTATACATTTCATTTTAGAAATGTTGTATTCTTTTATGTGTTGTTTGTTGGCATTTAAACATCATTCTCCTTTTGTAATCATAAAATATATTTTTAAAATATCATTATCCTGATTTATATATTTAACTTTTCACTTAACCAAATAAACAAATAAAAACAAACTAAAATATTGTTCCCCTTGGATCTAGCTTTCATGGTCTTCCAAAATTTCTAAACAACCTGTTCATTGAGGCTTAAAGGAACTATATTCCTCCAAAATCTTCTCCTCCAACCAATTTGCTTCATTCACTGAAGGCTTATTTTAAGAAACATTGTAATATCTTCAGGGGCAGGTATTAAATATGTGGAGAAGCTTATATCTTATATAAGGTGCCAGGGATGATAGCATGGGCTCAGTCTAATTTGGCTGGCTCTTTCTAAAAGCATTTATAATCATTAGATTTTTTAATTAATGCACATTTTAGTTTGTTTTGTTTTTTAAAAAATATTTTATTGTTTATGCTATTACAGTTATCCCAAGATTGGCCTCTTTGTCCCCTTCCACTGAGCCCAACCCCCATTCCTACAGTTAAGGCCCACAGAGTTGTTGATGTCCATGGGTGATGCATATATATTTTAGGTCAATCCCTTCACTTTCTTTTAACAAGTCCTCCCCTCGCCTCACCTCTGTTATAGCTGTCAGTCTATTCTATTTTTATATGCCTCTGGTTCTACTTTGATTGTCAGTTTATTTTGTTCATTAGATTCCCCATATATGTGAGATCACAAGATATTTATCTTTCACTGACTGGTTTATTTCACTTAGCATAATAGTCTCCAGTTCCATTCATGCTGTCACAAAAGGTAAGAGTTCCTTGTTTTTATGGCTACATAGTATTCCATTGTGTAAATGTACCACAGTTTTTTGATCCATTCATCTACTGATAGGCACTTAGGCTATTTCCAGACCATGGCTATTGTAAATGACACTGTTATTAACACAGGGGTTCACATATTCTTTTCAACTGGTGTTTCAGAATTCTTAAGGTATATTCCCAGCAGTGGTATCACTGGGCCAAAAGGTGGTTGCATTTTTGCTTTTTGAGGGAACTCCATATTGTTTTCCACAATGGATGCACCAGTCTGCACTCCCACCAACAATGCATGAGTGTTCCCTTTTCTCCACATCCTCACCAGTACTTGTTTGTTGACTTATTAATTATGGTCATTCTGACTGGTTTGGGGTGGTATCTCACTGTGGTTTTAATTTGCATCTCTCTGATGGCTACTGATGTTGTACATGCTTTCATATGTCTCTGGGCCCACTCTGTGAGGCTCCTCCTTGGAGAACTGTCTACTCAAGTCCTTTGCTCACTTTTAATTAGGCCATTTGTCTTCCTGGTTTTGGGTTATATTAAACCCTTCTTTCATGTATCAGCAAATATGTTCTCCCATACAGTGGGTTCCCTTCATTTTCATTCATGATGATGGTTTCTTTAGCTGTGCAGAAGCTTTTTAATTTGATGTAGTCCTATTTTTTTATTTTTTTCCTTTATTTCCCTTGCTGTAGGAGATACATGGGCAAAAATATTACTATGTGAGACATCTGAAATTTTACTACCTATGTTTTCCTCTAGGATTTTTATGGTATAGTGACATATTTAAGTCTTTTATCCATTTTGAGTTCATTGTATAAGTTGGTGGTCTAGTTGCTTTCTTTCTTTCTTTCTTTTTTTGCATATCCAGTCCAGTTTTCCTGACACCATTTATTGAAGAGGCTATCTTTACTGCATTTTATGCTCACACCCCCTTAATTGACCATAGAGACATGGGTTTATTTCTGGGCTCTCTATTCTGTTCCACTGATTCATTTGTCTGTTCTTATGTCAGTACCAGACTGTCTTGATTACAGGGCCTTGTAATATAGTATATCAGGTATTGTGATCCCTCAAACTTTGTTCTTCTTTCTAAAGATTGCTGTGGTTATTCAGGGTCTTTTTCTATGGCCATACCACCCTGAATATGTGAGATCTTGTCTGATCTCAGAAGCTAAGCAGGGGCAGGCCTTGTTAGTATTGGGATGGACTTGATTTTTTAAAGCAGTTTTAACTTTATAGAAAAATTAACAGAAAGTACAGGGAGTTTCTCCTAAGTCCCTCATACCTGCTGGCCCAATTTAACACTCCAGCTTTCAGATTGTAACCTCTGGCTTACACCATCCTCATTGCTCCTTACTCTTTGTAAAGAAATCTAGCTCTTTACAAAATAATATCTTATAAAAACATCTTATAAAAACTATCCATAATAAGCAAGGCACTAATTTTTATAAAATAAAAGACTTGCTTTTTTGTTGTTGGAAGGGCATGTGATATTTCACTCTGTTTGTGAGCTTGCAGGGTTAGTGACAACCCCTTAGGTTGGCTATTTCTTCCTGTGCATAATTTCAAGATTTATGATAAACCAGTTGAGACAGTGTTTATATCAATTCTGCCCCTGGTGGACCCAAATGGTAGGGTTTTTTAAATAGGTGTGATTATTTGAATTAAAACTATTAACCAAAAAATATTCCTATGCTATTATTTTTATTTTTAATGGAAAAATATGTTTTTCTTTTTTGTTAATGTAACTGCCATTTTAGGTGTTTTGAATGTAGAAGAGAAGAAACTAAGTCAAGCAAGATATTTTTTGCAGAAAACAGAATGCCTACAAAGGGTAAACGAACAGGGGCGATAGAGCAGGTTGAGACACCTGTAGAGAAAAGAGAGAGAAAGAAGAATTGTGAAATAAGGTCCTCAGATCACAATGAAGTTCTAAGAAAGTTTCAGTTGGGCTAACAGGGAATCTCCAAGTCAAATTTGCTTGTTAGAAGAATCTCAGATGAAGCAGGAATAGTCTGATCCTACTCCCATAGGCATGCTTAGTCATCGTCTGGGAGCAGCACAGATGTGCCCCTGGTCCATGGTCAGTCAGAAGAGCCAGCAGCTAGTGGCTATCAACCAGCTACACAACCCATGTTAAGTTCACTTGAAAGGCATGCGAGCGGGTTACCTTCCTGATTACAACAGTAAATTTAAAAAAATCCAAACAGTATATTTATGCACAGAACATATAATCATAACAATATAAATACATACTCTTTTAGATATCATTATCTTCTTAATTTTCTTTAATTTTCCTTTTTACCCTTTAACCCCACCCTACTTTTCCGCCAAGCTTCATAAGAAAAATCACCTGGGCTCTCCCATGTAATATAATATGACTATTAACTTTCTTATATTCAAATGGTGAAATTGCATGTAACATATCCAAGTAGTAGTAGCAATAAGATAAAGTAAGTATTGTCATATACAAGAAATAACTATATCTGGAAAAGTTACATGCAAATAACAGTTTTAAATCAAAACACATTTTAAATATCATTCAGCTGAGGAAATTATATATTTAAATAGAACATATAACATTTATTTTGTAAAGTAAGAACTCTTTTAAAAACATAGTTCTTTCCCACTGCACTTTTTTTTAAACAATGAGAAGTTGCATTTAGTTGTATTCTATTTTCCATGTGCCACTGTGACTTATTAATTTGGGGTGATTTTTTTAAAAAATATTTTATTTTACTTATCTTTAGAGAGAGTGAAAAGGAGGGAGAAAAAGAGGGAGAAAAACCTTGATGTGAGAGCAAAAACATCCATCACTTGCCTCACATATGCGCCCCAGCAGGGGACCAAACCTGCAGCCCAGTCATGCACCCCAACTGAGAATCAAACCAGCAACCTTCCACTTCACAGCATCATGCACAACCAACTGAGCCACACTAGTCAGGGCAGGAAAAATTTTTATTAAATATCTATTATGTGCCATGTACTTAGCTTCTTTATAGTAAAAAGATAATGGTAAAAAAATACAAATTCAAACAAAACAGAACAAAAAACCATTCCTGTCTTCAAAAGGCTTATGGTCTGTTTTCCTTTGGTTTCTGTCCATTTTGCCTAGTAATGTAAATCTGTTGAGACTACATCTGTGGTTATTACTCTCTGAATTTTTTTCTATTTCTTTCACCTTTAGCATGAAACTTTGCCTTGACCCCATATCTTATTTAAACAACAAGTAATAAAGAAAGCATTAAAGACATTTCCCATATTTTCTGACTGAGATCAAAGTATTTTATAAAGTATTAATATGTTTGAGGAACTCCTAATATTACAATTTTTCTCCTTCCTAATTAGGACTGGAAAACTTGCCTCACCAGCCTGCTTTGGAGTTAAGGCACAGGCAGACATTCTGGGCTCCACCTATTAGGCTCAACCTTCATTATGACCTAGCGAACAGCTTGAGAACGTCAGCTCAGAGAGAAAGAGAGGAGGATCCATCTTGCCTGTAAATGTGGCAGTGATGTCTGAATCTGGGTTTGACAGTATTCTCAAGGTTTAGTTCCTGGGATAAAATGGCATTGGTGTGATTGTGGCAGTAATTTCATAAGAGCTTCATGAGGTAATGGACCCGCCCTCAGCATTTTTATACTACACCATTCTTCAGTTGATTTGGGACATTGTTATATTTAGGAGCTTTTCTGGCACCTTTTTATCCAGCTCTTCCAAAATCATGATAACTGCTGAACACGGTATTAGTATTTATTATTATTATTATTATTTCAGCCACTATTAGATTTTTTATTTTTAATATACCTTATTTTTAGAGCAGTTTTTGGTTCACAGAAAATTGAAAGGAAAGTGCAGAGATTTTTCATGTACCCTCTGCTCCCACCTGTGCATAGTGTCCCTCATGAACATCCTGCACCAGAGCGGTACGTTTGTTACAACTGAACCTACACTGACACATCATTATCACCCAAGTCTATTGTTTACATTAAGGTTCTCTCTAGGTTTTGTACATCTATGAAATTTAGACAAACGTGTAATGGCATGCATTTACCACTGGGGCTTTTTAAGAAGGGTATATTTCTTATGATCTATTATTTATAACCTTAGAAGATTACTCTTGGGCTCTGTAGTCGTCAGATTCTGATATGGTTCTTAATGATTCCCACCTCATTTTTATGGTCTGTGTGATCTCCTCCCCATGAGTGTACTTTGGATCCAGGGGCACTATAAGATTTTGTTCACAGAAGGTAGAATTTGCTCCAGGATAAGATTCACAAAAGATACCTTCAGTTTCTTTTCACATGTTTTCAAATTGTCTGAATACTTCGATTGTTTTTTTTTTATGTGCTTGAGGAACATTCATTTTGTTTACATCCTAAGGTCTAGGACTTTATGAAAATACATGTCCACAGGAAGACCTATATATAAATACTTATATAGCTTAATTCATAGAGCTCTAAATTGGAAAAACCCAAATATCCATTGAATAGAGAATGAATAAATAAAAAGCAGTACATCAATGCAATGGAATATTACTCAATAATAAAAAGAGCAGCTTTTTAATATTACTGGCACAAAGGCTACATATGTTTGATTCCATTTACATTGCACTCTGGAAAATGCACAATTATCGGGATAGAAAGTAAATAAGAGGTTCAAAGGGGCAAGGGACAGAGAAAGAGGACTGACTTCAAAAGAATGTGAAAGAACTTTTGGTGATGATGGAAATATTCTTTTATCTTAGTTATGTGTGGGTTACAAATATGTACACATTTTCAAAACTCATAAAATTACAAAGTTTGAATTTTATTATATGTAAATGATACCTTTTTAAACCTAAATTAAAATAAAACATAGCTGAAATGGATGTATTACTATAAGGAAAAGTATGTTAAAAACAATAGACATTACCAGATAAAGAGGGACATTTTTGATAATAAAAGGACCAATTTATCAAGAAGTTATTACATTCTTAAGTGTACAAGGGGGGGGGCCCAAAAATGGAATTATCTTCTGGAGGGCAGGTTCCTTGTAGTATAGGCTAGAACCCACTAGGTGCGTTCTAGTAAGCCATCTGCATCAGGGTAACAGCTGGCATTGTTGTGAGAGGCTGTATTTGAGTTCAGTGAATTTTTTTTGAAGACTCTTTCAAGGTGTTTGCCCATTTCATGATGGATGATTTAGGAGCATACCTGCTCACACTGCACTGAGTGTTCAACAACTTTTGACCCTCCAGTGACCCCCCTCTCTATTCATCAGATCACATCCTGAACAACCTTTTTTGTGTGTTTGCTTCCCTGGATGAAAAAAATCCTCAATAGGAAATGTTTTGTTGATGTGGAAGAGGTGAAACAAAAAACAACACGAGCACTGAAAGGCATCAAAATTGATGTGTACAAAAACTGTTTTGGGCAGAGGAAAAAACATCTCTATAGGTGTATTGCATCAAATGGAGAGTATTTTGAAGGTGATTAAAATTTAAACATGTAAGAATAAATACATGATTTTTTATAAATAAATTCCATTTTTAGGCCCCCTTGTATATATGTCAAATAATAGAGCTTCAAAATACCTGAAAGAAAGACACATATAATGTTAAAACTAAAAGAAAATAAATAAATTTACAATTAATTGTAGTTGGAAATTTCAACAGTCCTTTCTCAGGTTTTAATACAGAAAGTAGATTAAAGGATCAATAAGTGTATAGAATATTTGAACACCACTATCAGCCAACTTACTTGACATTCAAAGAATACTGCATCCACCACAGTGGGATGTATTACTTCTCAAGTACACAAGGAAAATTCACCAACATAAAACATATTTTAGCCATTAAAAAAGTCTTAATATAGTTTTAAAAATCATAATAATCTAAAGTATGTTTTTTCACCAGAATAAAATAAACTAGAAATTGAAAACAAGAAGATATGGAAAATTCACAAATATTTTTATATTTAATGATAAGCCTCTAATGACAAATAAAAAAGGATAAATCACAAAGGAAATAAGAAAATCTTTTAATCTGATAAAAAATACAATTTATGAAAATGTGTGCAATACTGCCTAAGTAGTGCTTAGACTCAAATTTATAGCATTAAAGGTTTATAACAGAAAAAGCATTATCCCGAATAAGTAATCTATGCTTCTATGTTAAAACTAGAAAAAGAGATGTAATGTGAATATGAAGTAAGCATAAGGAAAGTAATCATAAACATAATGTAAAAATTGACAAAAAATAGAGAAATCCATGGAACCAAAAGCAGTTTCTTCTAAGGTTAATAAAATTAATATATCTCTAGCCAGACTATATTCTCAATATTAAAGAATAAAAAAGAAAATTACATGATCATTGCAATTGATCTACAGCTATTCATGAAAAAAAATCTCTGTCTACTTGTTACAGCAATCTCATAAAAAATATCTATTAAACTCTTACAACTACGATCATACTTAATAGTAAAAAAAGAATGCTTTTTCTCAATCAGTAAAAAAAACAACTTGTATTAAACATTGTATTATAGGTCTTAGTGCAAAAATGTAAGAAATAGGAATAAAGTACATATTAGGAAGAAAGAAGTAAAATTATCTATTTCTAGACAAATGTAGATAGTCCTTCCCCCAAGTCTCCAAAACTCCACAAGGAATTAATTAATTTATCAAAGTGCATGTATAAAGTGAAGATATTACAATCAATGAATTTTCTATATATAGTACTAGGAACAAATATAAATTAATTAAAAATATATAGTTTACTATACTATCAAATATGAAATATTAGGTTATAAAATTACAAAGTATGTACAAGATATTCATGATTAAACATAAAAACAATTGCAGGAATAAATTAAAGAAGACCTAAAGAAGGAGACAAATATTCATATTCATGGATTCAATAATATTTTAAAAATCTGTTCTCCCCAAATATATCTATAGATTCAGAAAAATCTCAAACAAAATTTCATTAGGTCATTTAAAGAAACTGACTGTTTTAATATCAATGTGGAAATCCATAGAACATAGGTAGCCAAAACATTTTTGAAAAAAAGACAGTTTAAAGAACATATATACTTGTTTTCAAATTTAGTATAAAACACAATCATCAAGGCAATGTAGTATTTGCATTCACATTGAGGATGGGACATTGTGGCCATCACTCATTCATAACATTGCATCAGAGCTGCCTCAGCAGTATATAACAACAACAAATATATGAGTGAAAGAGAAAATAGAGGGCAGAAATAGACACAAACATATATGACAATTGATTTTCAACAAAGATGCCAAAGTGTTTTGTTGTAAAAAGGTTAGTCTTTCCAACAAATGATGCTGAGACAATTGGATATCTATATGCAAAATTAATGAATAAACCCTGTCCTAACTTTGCAACATACACAGAAAGTAATTTAAAATGAATCATAAAACAAAATATAAAACCTAGAAATCATAAAACTTATAGAAGAAAATATAAGAGAAAATCTTTATGACCTTTGATAGGCAAGACTTATTTCCTAAATAGTACAGAAAAAGGAAAAAAACCACAAAATAAACACCAACAAATTGGACTTCATTAAGTTCAGTAACTTTTTGTTTCTTAAAATACACTTTTGTTTCTCATAAAATAAAAAGCCACACAGTACTCTGGGGAAAATATTGACAAAACTTACATGTGATTAAAATTTTATGTCCAAAATAAAATAAGCCAGTCAGTGTAGGATAAATACCATATGATCTCACTTACATTTCACATCAATGTTTCTCTTCTTATCTTCTCCATCCCTTCCCTTCTCTCTAAAAATAAATAAATAAAATCTTTTAAAAATATGTGAAGACTCTAATGAACAAAATAAACTGATGAACAAAATAGAAACAGAGGCATGGATACATGGAACAGGCAGACAGCTGTCAGAGGGGTGGGGAAGGACGAGACTGGGTGAATGAAGGTGAAAGGATTAGCCAAAGAACATACGCATGACCCATAGACCCAAGGATATATGCATGATCCCATAGACCCATAGACAACAGTGTGGTGATGGCCTGAGTAAAAGCAGGGTGAGAGCTGGGTGGAGGTGGGCAATGGAGGGGAAATGGGGACATCTGTAATAGTGTAAACAATAAAAATAAAGTTTAAAAAATTTATGTCAAAAATATAAGATATCTTACAACTCAACCATAGTAACACAAAATCAAATAAAGAGTGAGCAAAAGGCTGGAACACACAATTTACCAGATATAATATATGGAGAGCCATATTCAGCATCAGTCTTTATTGGATACATGCAAATTAGAAGGACCATTAATTCAAAGTTCTGGCAAGAAATTGAACGACTTGCTCTCATACATTGCTAGTGGAAAACAAAGGTAGTGAATTCACATTGGAAAACATTTGGTAATTTCTTTTAAAGACACACTTCCCTATGAATGAACAATACCATTTATAGATATTGACCCAAGAGAAATGAACACAGTTTATCAAATTCTGTCCTTGAGTGCTCATAGGAACTTTACTCACAATAGCCCAAAACTGAAAAACAACACAAGTGTTCATCCTCTGGTGAAGGGATAAACATGTGGTATAGGCATACCAAAGAATATTATTTACCATTAAAACGAGACTGACTTAGGAATCAGAATAGATAAATCTCAAAATAAAAAACTATATATTTCATGATATGCTTTATGCAAAATTCTAAAAAAGAACAAACTGTTGTGTTAGAAAAAATCACCATTGTTATTTAGGGGCCAGGTGCAGGAGGAAGAAATGGACTGCAAAGGGTTGTAAGGGAACTTTTTTGTCGTGATGGAAATGTTCTATTCTGTGATTATGATGGTGCTTAGATGACTACACATCTGATAAATTCATAAAACTGAACATTTTAAATCATCAAATTTTATTTTATGGAAATTATCTCAACAAAGCTGTTTAGAAAATCATGAATATATATTTTTAGCACTAAATCTCTAAACACGTTCTTTGAACCTCCACCATTCAATAACAGAGTAGACACAGTTTATATGCCAGCTATGAATTCCTTCTAATTTATTGAGCTACAAGTAAGCTTACATGTTGAATGAAGTAGGCTTTCTTTTATTTTATACTGTTGAGGACTAAATTCTAGCCCCTTCTTCAAAAAATGGGAACATACAGAGTGAAGCCCTTCCTTCCTTCCTTCCTTCCTTCCTTCCTTCCTTCCTTCCTTCCTTCCTTCCTTCCTTCCTTCCTTCCTTCCTTTCCTCCTCCTCCTCCTCCTCCTCCTCCTCCTCCTCCTCCTCCTCCTCCTCCTCCTTCTTCTTCTTCTTCTTCTTCTTCTTCTTCTTCTTCTTCTTCTTCTTCTTCTTCTTCTCTATCTCTCTCCTCACCTCCAGCTTTATTAAGGTATAATTGATATACAAAAACTGCATATATTTAATATATATAATTTGATTAGTTTGGACATATGCATGCACACAATACCATCATCACAATTAACATAATAAACATATCCAGACCTCTAAGAGTTTTCTGTGGTCTTTTGCTTTTCTTTCTTTTTCTGAACCATTTTGTAAGATCATCCACAGGGATACTGAATAGTGCTTCTACCTCTGCAGTCACTTAGCAACCTCTTTTATCAAGAGATGCCCATCCACTTTTTGTTCCTCTTGTTGGTATGCAAGTACCCCTCTCTTTCTATTTCAACTCTTTAAAACAAAACATCTCCATCTGGAGGTTCATCAGAGACTCTTTTAGGTCTCTTGCTGATTCCAAGCCTTCAATTTTCAACAACAAAAACGTTAAAGAGAACTCCAGCACAATAAAGTTCTGGGTAGGGAAAACTCTCTGAATCATTCTTCACTTTGTGCCACTCTGCCTTCTCTTTGCCTTTCTCCACCAAATTACTGCTCTCCATTCAGTGCTTTCCCAACTGAGTCCTGTGTCAGCAACTTTCTGCAGCTGCAACAGCATCTGCTGCTTCTACCTCCCCCGCTCACTAGTGGCTGTCAACTTGTCCAGCCCAGAAAATCTATCCAACAGGCCTACAATAAAAGGAAAAATAAAGAGCTGTGTGTATTATATACAAAATTTCTCTGAAGTTTCTGTCCTTGCCTCAATGAGATCTTAAACTTGAGCATTAGCAAAATTGTGACATGAGGTAAATAGCAATACTATGTCTTGAGTTCTGCCCTGCCATATTCACCTAGTAGCCTATATGGTTTCTGGTCATGGTTGGAAAAAATTCATACAGTCTCATTCGGAAGCATGTTCAGAAGTTCTGCAGATCTCCCAAAGCTTTATTTCTTGAAAGGAGCTTATTCAGTTCTGTGACTTTAGTTTTTAAGAATTCAGAGATTTTGAAGGGCCAAGATTCCATCCCATGCCAGGATGTGCTTTCAAGTGGTTAAGAGCACCACAGCCCTCCTGCTTGAATATAATCTTACTATACTGGGTTCCCAGGTTGGTCTACTTATACTTTTATTTCCCCTTTCAACCTCCTCATGTGAAAATCAGAAATCATGTTGAATTAGAAAAAATTTTTCTCCAGACCAAGATTCTGGCCCTGACAGAATAACACCAAAACATAATGTAACTATCTTCTACTATATACCATATTCTATTATACTATTATACTATATTTTGAAAGTGTGTATATATATTTACACACACATATGTATAATCATACTTATATTTTATAAAATTTATACATTTTTTAAATCAAATATATGTATTTCAAATAAGATGTCTGGATTCCTAATCAGAAAATCAGGATCTGGGTGCCAGTTCAGCTGTTTGCAGACTGTGGTAATGGAACATAAGACAATTAGCATTTCTAAATCATTTCAATTTCCTTACCTATAAGGTTAGTAAAATTATATCTGTCCTGCATATCTCACATGGATTGTAAAATCATATAACTTAATTTATATGAAAGTAGTTTGAAAGCCATTAAGCATTATACAAATGTAAGTTATCTCTATTAACAATGATAACAACTTGAGAATCTATTATTCATCATTCTACCCATATTTTTCCAGAGGTTTTGTATATAAGAGGCAGTACAAATGGCTTGGATTAACACAGACTATAGAATACAGCATATTTCTTACCCTATATTTGTTCTTCAGGCCTTGGTAAAGGCCCCTTAGTTATTATATCTACTTAGTTATTATATCTCAGTTATTACATCTACTTTGTCCTATCACCTCTGTTCCTTCATTGTTTCAGACTGAAGGATGGAATACATTTAAACTCCTCCTATGTGATTTCCATGCATAACTATTTTAAAATCTGCCTCTTACGCCCTAGCTGTTTTCACCATATCAGACCTAAGACTCCTTAGCCCATATTCTCTGAGCCCAACTATAATTCTCACTCTTCCCTCCTCATTTCCCATTACCTGCCTTCTTGGTTCCTGCATTTTTTCTGATTATAACCACAAACAAGGAGTGATATTTTTTCTATGCTTATATTAAAGGCAAAACAGATCCACACTTCCCAGATTTCTCATGAACCAGTTATATATAAACAATGACCAATTCTAATTCTGGTCTGCTTCATAAGCCAGCAGGCAAGTAACATACCTAATTGTCCAAACACCTAACCATGGCTAAAAATTAACTTGATTTTTCTCTTCCTTGACATTCACCCTAAAGCTCTATGATATTTTGCTCAATTTACCCCATTGTTAGTAGAATGCATAAATGATACTTGTGTTGGCCAGGACAGACTTGAGGGTGAGAAATAATTTATGTTGCTTTCTATATTAACATCATCAGCATTGATCTCCCAATTGGCTTCTAGCTCTGACCCATATGATTTCATTCTGCCACACTGTGTATCAAATCTTCAGTCAGATTGCTGATGATAAATCCCATCAGCCAACAAGAGCAATGCTACCACTTCCTAGGCTTTACAACAAGCAAAAAACATCTTTTAATTGGTCAGTTCAGGCCAGTAGTCCATCACCAGTTTTCAAGGACCTGTGCTGAAAAAAGGTGAACAAAGAGAGACGTTGACTTGGCAACTGGTGGAAATATCCCCAAGGCAAAGTGGATACAGTTCATCTCCACCTTTCATTTAATTTCCATTGTAAAATATTTGCCGCTTGAATACACTGACAAAGTGAGTGTTAGGCTGATTCCTTCTATATAACACTAGTATTTAAGGCAAACAAAAAGGTATTAACTGATTTATCTGTCTTAAATGGCCCCTGATGGCTAGCTCCCTGGCAACCTACTTCACCAGTCATGTCAAGTTTGGGGATCTACTATCAATGAGAAAACCCACTAAATGGAGAGGCTCAGCAGTTTCTTAATTTATTTTCTTTGTATTTGATAAATGGTAATAAAGGAACCTCGTGAAAATGAAAATAGTTAAAGTGTGATTATTCTTTTTAAAGTGTCTAAAATTTTTAAAGTTTATAGAGCTTGACTTCATATTGAATATAATTTCCTTCAAGAAGTATTCAATTTATTACATTGATAAAATGGTTAATTCAAATTTATACTGTCAAGTTCATACATACAAGTTAAGGATTTTAATACTTAACAGGAAAAAGTATGATTGGTCTGATTGTCCATCATTTTGTGCTAAGTGTATATGAAAATAAACATCCATTCTCCCCTCCCACTGGTATTTAATTTTCATGTATCCTTTATCTTGATCACCATAGCATAGACTTAAATTATGTAAATTATTACATAAATTGTCTTCTTCATGGTGATTTTCATATTTCAAGAATTAATTAGCTGAACTATGGGGAAACTTTAATGTTTAATTAATAGGAGAAATTTAAATGGTCTTAATTGGGCAGAGAAAAATTTCTCTTCTAAAAGTTTATCCATAATACAGAGGTTTTAAAAGAACATGCAAATGATATGTAATACATTCAGCTGTCAAAAACTAGTTGATTTTGTTGTCGTTATTGTTTTGGTAAATGTCTGTGAAGCATAAGAATACTACTGTAAATTGATGAATAGGTAAATACCACCATTTCCTGAAATTTACATAAGTATGCTCAAAGAGTTCCTCACTGAATCTTTAAATAGGTCACCTGCATCTAAATCTCATTTATTACTACCCTCCAAACTCAAGTTTCTCTTAATAACCTCCTGAACTTTCAAATCCCTTTTTCACTGTCGTTATCTATCATAGCAGCAATTCAAACAAATCTCTTTTGTTCAGTATCATGTCTTAACATAAACAGAAAGTTCTGGGGTGTCTAGAATCACCAGAACTAATCACAGTAAGTATTCCAGGAGTAACATGCAGTGTGAATAGTCAGGGAAAAACAGCAATAAACTGGACACAATAAGGTATCAAGATACATACACCTGACATAAACGTTAAGTTTTTTTAAGTGAAAATATGTGTTTTGCCTTTACTAGATTAAATTAAAAAAGGCATTAATCACTGTTTCTTCTACATTATCCTCAGATCATTTTGTGGAGTTTAAAATAATTTTTGTTTTCGTTGATTGGACTGTTTGAAGGAAAATGAAGAATAACTAAGGCTGAAGAACGTATCAAGTTAATTTAAACTCTTGTAAACCCCACCTTGACCGGTAATGAAAATGGAATACCTTGATCTTCTGTGTTTTTAAAGTCATACTCAAAAACACTTAGAGCCATTCATAGACTACAGAATGCTCTTTGAGTATTCAAAATGCTATTGTTGTTTTTAACACTACATATAATTATACCTATTCAAAATGAAGATGCCTTACAACTGTACACCTCTTTGTTTGAAACCACAATGACAGACTACAGCAGACCAAATGCTGCTTTCCATAGTGAAAATAACAGTAATGATATCAAATACAAACTAAAATAATGTCATTTACAAAATAAATTGTAAACTAGAATCAAGATGTTTGGTGGAATGAACACTAGTGGGAAAAATGTTCAAGTGAAGGCTAGAAGGAAAAGAGTCACTCAGATAACGGAGGGAAGGATCAAGAGTGAAACTCCAGAAGGAAGACCGTTATGACCCCTGACTAACAGAAGGTTAATTCTTAATACAGGATAAGGTCATCAATTCCTGATTGATCAAATCCACCCATACTTTCTCTTTCTCTCTCTCTCACACACACATATCATTTCAAATGTACTAAGTGCATGGATCACACACTTAGAGGATTTCAGTTTTGCATACATTTTATGTGTGTTGATGCACTTTATTACACTGAACAGAGAGCTTATTAAAGTTTCCTTATGTGGCTAAACTTAATGTTATTTATTTATATATGTAAAATTTACATTATGTATATAGAATGCTATTTTAGACTTTTCAGTTATTGTACTATTACATTCATGTGATCAAAGCAATCATTACCAGCTCTTTTTATTTTCACATTTGTTTTGAGTTGCCTATGTTCACTTTTTCTAGACCTTCAAATATTACTATCTAAGAGAGTCAGGAAATGCTAATTTTGCTACGTTTTTGCACTATGTAACCTGCCTAATCTGGAAGCACATATTTCAGAATCTCCTTTCTGTGTGGTTCTGAATCAGCAGGATTGACCACAAGGAAACTGGCATGAGAGTTGGAAGGCAGTGAAGTAAAGGCTGGGTAGTATTTAGTTACCACCATAACTACACCTAATTTTTGTTAATATACCAATTTCCATTGCTGGTTTGGGGTAGCAGCTAGGTCTGAAACTTCTCTACCACCCACTCCCCTTCAGCCTTCTCAAGGGCTGGGCCATGTATATAGTTGACCCTTTACAACATGGTTTGAGCTGTGTTGGTCCACTTATAAGCGGATTTTTAAATCTGCATGTAAGTGGGCCATGCAGTTCAAGTCCATGTTTATCAAGGGTCTACTGTATTTCTGTGAAGAGGGCTCCATCTCTTTTGTCAAGTCACCCCACTGTCAATGTTGCAGGTGGTGACACAGAGATGTGAGTTCTAGTTTGTCCACGTGGGTTTTGTTTTATCCTCACAAATTTTAGTCTGCCCTTATTCTTCCCACTTCATGTTTATTTTTCCCCAACTGGCCTTACTGAAATACAAACATGATAGGCTAACTACAGATGCACAGGCCTTCCATTAACATCTTTACAAATACCATTGCATCCATTCTGATCCTTTGTTTCATGTTGCTAGTGGTAGTGGTATGCTTCCCTGATTCAACTCTAATGGACACAAGTGTTTTCTCTTTACTCCATGTTGCAGTGAAAGACATTTTATCCACCTCCACACTTAGGCATTTCTCAGACAATAACTGAATTCCATATCTGTGAATCTATGGATCCAAATTTTAAAAGGCAAATGTCAACACAAATAATGATAATAAACATCAACACCACCACAACACTGAATATGTGTTAAGATAAATGCAAAGTCATACATTTTAGTTTAAAAGGCAATCAATTATATGAGAAACCCATAGGGTTTCCAAGAATAACAGAATATTAGAACTGGTAGGGACCCTAGTAATCATTTAATTCAAAATTTCTATTTTACAGTTGAAGAAACAGAAAATCAGATACCTGCCTAAAATCACAAAATAAAGTAGTAGCAAAGCTGGAACTAAAGCACAATCCAGTTTAATCTCATTTTTCTTCATACCTTTTTAATTCCTTGCTTAATATCAGTTTATACAAAAAACCTAAGGGGTTTCAGTGGACTGAAAATTTATTATGGTGCAAAGGGGTTTGGAGGCTGTCAAAAATGCTAATGTGTTGAGAGGCTGAATTAATAAAGTATAGTATCTACTATAAAGAAGATTATAATTCATTGAAGTAGATCCTGGTTAGACCATATTCATGCATTTAAGTACCTAAAAGAACCAAGTAAGTTATAAAGAAAGTAAACAAAGTTATGTGGGTTTTAAGCTATTACATATAAAGGAGAGAATTAACTTTATTTCAACTGGAGAAGGAAAGATATGGGCAGATATAACTATGATCAAATATTTGAAGAACTCATAGAGAAGAGAAATTAAATTTATTCTGTGTGGATTTCTAGAGCATAAATAAAATAAATGGTTGGTTATTACAAAGGCTGATTCATATTTAGAAATCATTTGTAAAAAATAGGGAACTTTAAATCCAAAACGGCTGTCTTATAATGCAGTGAACTGCCAGTCAAAGGAAGTTTGCAGCCAGAGGCTTTGATGACAGTCTATCAGGTAGTTTTAGTAAAGGATTCCTGATGGGGTGGATGTTAGAGTTAATGACCTCCCAGGCTCCCGTACATCTCTGCTGCTCAGCATCTATTGTTTGCATGACAACATTATAGGAATAAAGTAACAACTTCAATTATTTGAAAGTTACATTTCCACTATTACCCAGGTGAAAGCTACAATTTGTCTTTAATGTTTAGCCCTAAAGTAACGACAACATACTTGAAAGCTGTTTTTTCCAGAATGAGCTAGATTCAATCCAGGTGAATATATTTGCTTGAATAAAATTCAGACTGTCAGAATTGAAGGCCAAAAATACAGTTTTATCTATACAGGGGGAAAGATCCTCTGGACAACACTGTACAATCTTGATTTCGGATTGTACCCAAGGATCCCTTTCCACCAGCAAGAATGCTGGCTGCAAGCCACCAAGACGACACTCACGTTGTTCTCCAGAGAGTAATAGAGCCTTTGATATAGTGTCTGAACATGATGACAGACCAAGGAAGGGAAGGGGTTTTACGTGGTGGCCCTGCAGGCAGGGTTATCAGCATGGATTGTTTTACCATGGCAGTCATGGACAATGGGAGTAGGCCAAGAAACATCTTTTTTATCCAGAAGTTGACAGAGGATGTTGCTGAACTCAAATATCTTAAAGAAAGAGAGTTGAAGAGAAAAGGGATTTCATGGAAACTGACAATGATGCCTTTGAAAGAAGAAAACTAAGTAATCTTGTTTGACTTTTTCTTAATTAAAAGTTGTTCCCAGAGCTGGCAGATTCACAGGACGATGCCAGAACAAAAGGCTCCCCTCATGCACACAAGGGCGGCACACATCAAGCTAGCCTGGGGCCTTCTCTGGGAGGAAATTAAAAAAGAAAGGAATCATGAGTGTATATTAGAAAAAGAAAAAAATGCTCAAACAGAATTTGAGATTACAAGATTCAAAGTCAGAAGGGATCATCGTTGCTATCTGGGGAACCCTCTCACATGTGGCAGCACATTTTGATCACTAGCCGAGTTCCTTAAAAATACAGTTAATCAGGGGAGGGGAAGATGGCGGTGAGGTAGGTGGGAGCAGAGGCCAGTTCTCCCTGTGTCCAGCTGGAACACCTAGCTGATCTGAGGAACAGGGTGACAGCCAATGGAATCCCAGCTTATATGAAGTGGGGAGGCCAAAAATTTTAGAGGACATTGAAAAACAGACCATGAGGAGATTGCACTGGGACAGTAAGATCCCTGGGATCTGTGCAGGGACCTAGGCTGCTGTGGCCCCTGGTCTGGCACCTGCCGCAGGTTACGAGAAGGAGAGTTAGATCACCAGCTCCTTCTCCTACCAGAGCAGAGAGGGCAGCCCGGCACCAGGAGGGACCTGGATGCTTGAAGTCGTTTGTGGGAATAGAGAAAAAGTGGGAGACACACAGAGGTGGTATACACCTGCTGGGACTGTGGATGCCTGCTAGGTCATTACCAGAGAAATTGGGGAGCCAGGAGACACCTGGAGAAGGGAGAAGAATTGGGCCATGTGGGACCCTGACCCAGATAGTCTCTAAACTGGTTAGAAAGTTTGGCTGTGTGAAAGGCTATGCTCTTGTTAAGAATGGTGGACAGCTGCTTTGTAAAGAATTCTCTTGCACAGCGGCTGGCTTGCCCCAAGGGTGATTTGACCTGCACACCTGCTTGGTCAGCTTGCCTGGCAGCTGATTTGCACCCTACTGGCCCTGAGGCTGATTCTGGCTGCTCACAGCACCACTCACCCTGGGTGTGATTTGAGCCCTGTGCCCAAGCTTGACTCACACTATTTGCCCAGAGACTGAGTGGCTGATTTGAGCCCAAAGCCTGAGCTTGACTTGTGCTGCTGGCCCAGAGGCTGACTGGCACTGCTTTCCCAGCAGTGGGATCCAGGCATAGTGGGCTTGAAAAGAGCAAGGAGGAGGCACACCACACAGACCTCGGCACAACTGGTGAATTAAAGGCACAGGCTTGGCACAGATGGACAGTGGGGGCCTGGCAGCTCACAGAGGACCAGAGCTGGAGGCTTTGGAGCTACAAATATGGCAGCCCAGACCTGGTCCCCATCCTCACAAAACTATAGGAAGGGAGAAAAGTGAATCTCAGCCCCCCTCTTCCTATGGCATCCAGGAGTGCCAGCAGAACTCACTCAACAGGTTTAAAGTGAGCAGGAGGCTTATTTTTTTCTTTCCTCTCTCTTTTTTTTCTTTCTTTTCTTTTCCCAAGTGAGACAATACAATATGGAGTTATGAAAGGTCCAGAGACAGATCCAAAGGGGGAGCACAAGGCTAACCCCCAAAAATGAGAAATTCAGACAGATGTCACTTTGCTATCCCATAGAGCTGGCATTTTATTATTTATTTGTATTGTTATTATTTTTTCATTACTTTTACTTCTTTTATTAGTATCTTTATAGTAAAATCTTCTTTATGTTTATCTTCTTTATGTTTAGTTTTCTTCATTTTATTTCTCTATTTAAGTGCATTGTTTGATGGGTTTTCCTTACTCTCTCTTTATTGTATTTTAATTTTCCTTCTTTCACTTCACTTATGTTCCAATAACACACTACTCTTGATTGGGTACTTTCTATTCTGGTTATCAAAATCATACATTTCTTGTCATATTATTGTTGTTCCAGTACTATTGTAAATAATTGTTGTTCCATACAATTGTAAATACTACATAGCAACCCTCCTTGATCTTAGCCCACTTTACTTTATTCCTGAGCTTTATTATTATTGCGGTTAACTCTATTCTCTTACACACTATGCCTACTTACTATCCTTTACTCTCACTATATCTCATCATCTAACCTTGCACAAGTACTCTGTCTTCTGAATTCAGCTCACAATCCTCCTCCCGTCTAACAAGAGTCTTCTCTCTCTTTCACCTTTTATAAAAAGGGGCTAGTTGGGTGAAATATCACAGTTAACACTATACTTATCCAAAGAATATCCTATCTCTTCTCTATTCGTTGTACTTTAAATGCCATAGAATACTCTCCCACTGCCTTAATCCATTCTTCCTACCTCCTGCCACTGATCACGTACAAGAATAGGCAGGGACGGCAAACATCAGTATACTGCTGGAGGAGAGAAACCACCAACAAAGGAATCACCAAAAGGTAAACATCCAAGTACAACAAGAGAGCCCACACAAACATAAGAAAGGGCAAACCTAGAGCATCTAGACAAGGAGATCAAAAAGACCACACAACAGAATCCCATATAATTCCTAACATAGAAGTTCACCCTGCAAAGACAGCCAGGAAAGTCAAACAAAGGAAGCACAAAAACAAACAAAAAGAGTCACCTAAAATGGGGAGACAAAAAAAGAACATGTAATCAAAAGGAATGGCAGACTCCCCATGAAAATAGTTCAATGAAATGGAGGTAAGCAAACTATCAGATATAGAATCCAAAATAATGGTTATAAAGATGCTCAAGGAACTCACAGATGACTACAAGGAACTGAGTGAGAACTACAACAGTATGAAAAAGAAAAAGAAACTAAAAAAACATGAAGAAATGAACAATAAAATCTCAGAAATAAAAAACACACTAGAAGGAAATACAAGCAGGCAGGATGAAGCAGAGGATCAAATCAGCGAGCTGGAGGACAAGGTAGAAAAAAACACCCAGAAAGAGAAGGAAAAGAGACTCAGAAAGAATGAAGAGGTCTTAAGGGAAATGAAGGATAACATGAAACGTAATAATATCCATATAATAGGGATATCAGAAGGAGAAGAAAAGCAAGACATAGAAAACCTGTTTGAAAAAGCAATGATGGAAAACTTCCCTAATTTGATGACAGAAAAATTCACACAAATCCAGGAAACACAGAGTCCTAATCAAGAGGAACCCAAAGAGGCCCACTTCAAGAC
>CM052539.1:103800718-103831812 GCA_028533065.1 Trachops cirrhosus | reverse complement strand
CAGTTCATAGCAGCACATTTTACAATAGCCAAGTGCTGGAAGAAAACTAAGTGCCCACCAGTAAATGAGTGGATAAAAAAACTGTGGTACATTTACACAATGGAATATTATGCAGGAAGAAAGAAGGAGTTCCTGCCCTTGGGGACAGCATGGATGGAACTGGAGACCATTATGCTAAGTGAAATAAGCCAGGCAGTGAAAGACAAATACCACATGATCTCATCTGTAAGTGGAACTTAATCAACAAAACAAACAAGCAAGCAAAATATAACCAGAGACATTGAAATTAAGAACAAACAGATAATAACCAGAGGGGAGATGGGAGAGGATAATTGGGGCGGAGGAGAAAGAGTGAAAGGTTTTCAGAAACAACTATGAAGAACACATGGACAAAACAAGGGAGGTTGGAATCAGGGGAGGGAGGTTGGGATGGCTGAGGTGGAGGGAGGTGTGGGGGGAAAAGGCAGAAAACTGTACTTGAACAACAACAAAATTTAAAATAAAGTAAAAGGAAATACAGTTAATCCAGCTCCACACGAGAACCATTGTGTCAGAATCTGATATTCAGAAAGGTTTGGAAGTTCTAATCTCAAGCAGCACAGCGTGCCTCGCTTCTGCCTTAATGCTGCTACAACCATCACTCTTTTGGAAACCTGCCCTGGAGTTTCTTCAGTAACCAGGTGTAGTGGGCAGTAACCCCTCAGATAGTAGCATAGTTTCATAAGCTCATTCAATAATCAAAACAATCCTAAAAGATAATCATGAGTTTATTTGACAGACAGGAAAACCAAAGTCATAGTGCTGAATGACCTATCTAGCATTTAAACACAGATATGGCTCTTTAGCTCATTTCTTTCCATGAAACCATATAGTAATAGGTTGAACCAATCACATGAAATAGACAGTATTCATTTTTTTAGCCTACAAAGTTATGATTTCATATCATGTTACTGTAATGTGTAAAGTCTTACAAGAAGATAAAGTACTGTATGACAAATTATTATAAAGGGATAAAGCTACATTAACATTATGTTTTATAAATTAATTTTTTTCTTTAAGTGAATTGCATTTTGATAAAACTAGAAATAAAATTTTCTATAAACTATCAATGAGAAATTCCTTGCTTAGCTGACATCTGTCTGCTTGTGTTACATAATGATGACTCAGAAGTCTGCAGCCTCCACCTGGGTGAGGCAGCTAGGCACAACATGGCACAACATTTAAGGAAAGAGTCACTTTCAGGTACAGATCCAGCACTTGCATGAGCTTGAGAGCGAGTGCCTTCTTACGTGTGCACCTTGGTGCCTACTTTGTTCACCTTAGTTTTGGCTTCACACTTCATCTCATTTCGCCTCTCTTCTTTTTATTCCACTTTTGTTAATTCTATACCCAAACCACAAAGGGCAGAAAATTAAATCCATGAGCTAGAACTCTAAGGCAGCATCTGTTCTTTGTGTTGTAGGGCAAAAGATAACTCTCATTGCTTTGGGGAGAAAATGCAAATATTGAACAGGAGAAAATAGGAACCATGTAGTTAAAAAAGAAAAAAAAGCAATTTATTAAAAAATTGAGTGAGGTTGAATTGCTGCATTTATTACCCATTAAGCTTATTTAGAGTTCTGTTTTCTTTATGTCATGGTGGCTCTTGGGTTATTATCACTGTGACCACCCATTACTAATTAGCTTTATGAACTGACAACTTTATCTGTGTCCAAAGTCATAAATGCACAAAACAACTTGACTCTGTAACTGCATAAAAGAAAAGTGCAACTGAATGTGTTTTTAGAGAGAGAATGATTGACTCCTTGAATACCAGCAGGGAGAATGGCACAGCTCCTTGGAAGCTACCTGGACCTCAGACAGGAGCACTTCCTATATCGTTCTTCTTCAGAAAGGATAATCTTGCTCTGATTGAATACCTTTAGAAAACAGAACTAATCCACCATGAGACAGCCTTCACCAATGCCAGAATGTATTTCTACTTTCTTCCTATTTTCTATGTATTCCTATTTTCTTCTAAGCCAAAAGCTTTCAATTTACATGTTTTTTAAATCCTTCCCAGGGTCATGTGGCAACATAAAACTGGCATATATTCATCCCCAAATTTATCTCTTAAATATTTAAAGACAGACTTTCAATATTTGTTATGGTTATACACATTAAATAGTCCAGGCTCCTCCAGTGAGTTGGACCATGCCAAGTGCTGTGCCTTTGAATATATCACATTTTTTTCCGTGAGCTTTTAAAACATATTGGTTAGGTAACAATGTACACTTTCACCAGTCTTATTCAACACAGAACTGGAAGTTCTAATGAGGCACACAGATCAGAAAGGAGGGAGTAAAACCATCTCTATTTGCAGATAACATAAGTATCTGCAAAAAAGATCCCAAAGAGTTTACAAAAACTCTTAGAACTAATAAGTAAGTTCAGTGAGGTCATAGAATATAAGTTCAACACATGAAAATCAATTATAGTTTACACATGCACTAAATAAAGGAACTGAAGTTAAAAGCATAATACTGATCATAGTTTCTTCAAAGAAAATTAAATATTTAGGGAGGGATACACTTAACAAAGTATACTTAAAATCTGTATGCTAAAAATTATAAAATGTTGATAAAAGAAATCAAAGAAAAGCTACATAAATGAAGAAATTCATCATGTTCATGGACTGAAAAACTCAACACAGTGAAGATGTCAATGGTCCCCAATTTCAGCTATAATTTTAATGTAATTCTACCAAATCCCAGAAAGATATTTCTGTAGACATAAAGAAGCCTGGGCACAGGTATAGAATAGCTGAAACAAACTTGACAAGGAAGAATCAAGGGAGGAATCATTCTACCAAAGATAGAGGCTTACTGTATAGCTACAGTATTCAAAATAGTATGGGATTGGCAGAGCTATAAACTCATAGGTCATGAACACATAACAAATGCAAAAATAAATCCACAGAAATATGCTCAAATTATTTTTTAAGGTGAAAGCAGTTCATTGGAAGAATGATGACTTTTTCAACAAAAAGTCCTGGAGCAATGGAATATCTATAGGCAAAACAATGAACCTCTACCTAAACCTCACACCTAAGACCTCTACAAAGTTTAATAAAAATAAATCATAGATTTAAATGTAAAACATAAAACAATAAAAATTTTAGAAAAAAATAGAAAAACATTTATGGAATCCAGAGCTAATCAAAAGTTGTGATACTTGACACAAAAGCAGGATCCATAAAAGAAAAAAATGTATAACTTGGACCCCATCAAATTAAAAAAGTTTTCCCTATGAAAGTCCATATGACAAGGATAAAAAGACAAGCTACAGGCTGAAAGAAAATATTTGTGAGCCATATATCTGACAAAGGACTAGTATGTAAAATATATTAATAACTCCCAATACTGAAACTAAAAAATAATGAATAAATCATATACAATCCAATTATAAAATAGATAAAACATATGAATACACTTTTCACTTAAGAGGATAACATAAACAGAGAACAAATAAGCATATGAAAAGGTATATAAAACCATTAGCCATTGAAAAATGAAAAATTAAAACTACAATGAGATATGATCACACCTATGAGAATGGCTAAAATAAAAAGTAGCAACAATTTAAAATGGTGAAAATTCAGAGAACTTGGATCACTCATACATTATCGATAGGGATTTAAAATGGAACAATCACTCTGGAACACAGTTTGACAGTTTCTTATAAATTAAACATGAAATTACCATGTGACCCAGCAATTGCACTCTTGGGCTTCTATCCCAGAAACATGAAGGATTTCTTTTCACCAAAACATTCACAAAAACACATATTCATAACAAATTGTTTTATTTATTTATTTACTTGTTCATATAAAACTGCAGCCAACCCCTCTAGCGTCCAACAGGTGTGATTAAACAAACTATAGGATGTACATACTGTGGAATACTACTCATCGATAAAAAGGAATGAATGATTAATGAAAGCAAGTGGGATGGCTGTCCAGGAAATTATGCTGAGTGAAAAAAAGTCAACCTCAAAAAAGTTAGACTGTACGATTTCTTTTTATAACATGTGGAATGACAAAATTTAAGAAATAAAGAACAGATGAATGGCTGTCAGGTTTAGGGACTAGAGGGGTTAAAGGAGGGCAACAGATACAATTATAAAAAAGATATTGCAAAAGATCATTGTAGTGTCTGAAATGTTCAGTATCCTGACTGTAGTGAGGGATTCACAAGCCCTCAAAGATGACAAAATCATATAAATCATAGTACTAAATACACACAGGAGTCCAAGTAAAATTGAAGAAATCTGAATAAGAAGTGAATATATCCTGGTTGTGATATTATCATAATTTTGGAAAATTGTCATTGTGGGAAACTGTCCCAAGTTTTTTCTAGAAGCTTCCTAGACTTAGTTTCCTTTCAGTCTTTGGATACAACAGAAAGTTCCCACAAGGGGCTCGTTTTTGACACATTGAAATTTCTGAGAAACTACAAGAAAGCAAATGACTTCTCATTGAATATGCTAGCAATAGCAGTATAGGCAGGTTCCAGCTAGTGCATCAAGAAATAATATAATTACTCTATTATGAGCTATAGGGATTGAAATTGAAAATAGGGGCACCCAAAAATCCTCAAATCCATGGATTTTCTTGAAAATTAATATAAGAATCTTGAAAAGGTAAGGCTTCATTTTCTTCAGAGTAAAAAAGAGCCCTTATTATTTCATGTGCATAATTCATGTGGTATATATGTATTTTTTGTTGCCAAAAAATGAGATGCCTTTGAGCAAAAGAGCAAGCCATTTCTCATTTGTAAGACAAATGGAATCTCAAGCACAAACTATAGCAATAACCAGTGGAAAAAAATTTCCTCATGAAATTAACCAGTTAGTAAAAGGGTCTTGGGGGGTGGGTGTAGATGCAGAAAGTTTCCTCTAGTCTTTACACTACAGATTGTAACCAAGTAGCAGAGACCAAGAGGGCAGTAAGATGGCACCCACCCTGAAGTTACATAGGTATTTTGGAAGCAGGAAAGCAAGGCAAGATGCTCATGAAGTTGCAGCAGCAGATGGCTGAAGATGTAAAGGTATCTGTTCAGACCTCGACCAAGCTGAGAACCTTGGAAATAACTTGGCATCTCTCATAAGCTAGAAATGTGTGCTTTGTCAAATGTACTAGTTTGAGATTTCTTGCTTTCTTTTTCATTTATCTTTTAGGAAACTCCTTGACATTCCTACTGATCTTAACTGTACTAAAAAGATTTTGTCTGAATTTGGGCCTGAGCCTTTAAGGGAGTGTCCTTAGGGAACAGCAGTGGCAATGAATTCCCAGGGAACGCATAAGAGAAAGATAAACCTCATAGAGAAAAAATACATGGGCCTCCAGTAGGGCCACTGCTTTCTACTTGCTAAGCAATGAAGTCCGAATGCTCCGGCTTAATAAGGGAATAATGCTTTTATCCATAAAGCACTAAAATGTTTTCACCTCCCTCACCTTTTATCCCTGAAAGTCTGTTGCAAAGGCTAATAACCATTTGCTCTGTAGTTTCATGTCAAGACTGCTGTAGTTTACAGCCCCATTGTCCAGTTTCTGCTCTCACTCTTCAAACTGAAGCACACTGTCTAAATTGCTTATGTCATAGTCTGGATAATCCAAAGTCACTTTCTGTCACTTGGTTTGCAGGACACTTTACATTCAAGGTTTTATCGATTGACAATGTACCAATGTGGGAGCAGGAGGCACTGGATATAAAAGAAACAGAAGATAACGTCCTGTCCTTGGTGAATTTATAAGTCATGGAAAGGGCTTGGGCAGGCTTAGAAAGCAATTTGCAAATAGACACATTAATATAGTGCAAACAGAGTATTATCTACAGAGCAAATGAAAGAATGAAAATAATAACTGGAATTATACAATTCTTTAAAGATATTTACAAATGAAAATAATAACTGGAATTTTACAGTTATTAAAGGTATTTACAAATACCTTTAAATTATCTTATCTCATTGGCTGTCATGTAAAGGATTAACTTTATGTTATCCTTATCCTTATCTTGCTGATGAAGAAACTGGGACTTAGAGTTTGTCATTACTGTGGCCACACTGGGTCTTTGAGCTCTTATTTTTTCTTCTAACATATTTCACCTTCAGAATCCAAGAAGGTGAGGTTAATTTGGGAAGTAGACGAGCTTGGAATAGGTTTTTATGGAAAGTAAAATTATGTGCAATGGCAGATAGAAATGGAAAGAACATTCCAGGTGTACTGTTAATCTTAAACCAGAAAAACAAAGCAGAAACCCATGAAACCATTTTTTTAAAACTTATTTTTGAGTAGTGAAAAACTCTGTTCAGTTAGGAGATGGTTTCTGTGTACTCCTCCTTTCTCTCTTGCTTTGATGAGTATATTTTTTAAACATATAACCTTGAACAAACACACAATCAATCCACTCACCTTGTTTCATACATAAATTGAGCCTAATAACATTTTCATTGGTGGCAACTAACTTAAAAGTGTTCAAACCTTCTAACTAACATCAATCTTCAATATGTCTCTTTGTAGCAAGGAGAAGGAAAGTGTTAATTTTCATGAGGCTGCATAAGAAGACTGTGATACATGAATTCTTCTGAAGTGAAACAGTAGCCTAGGCAAACTAAGAACTGCTTCTCAGGCATAAAGCCTATGGCCACATGATCTACATACTGAGGAACAGCACTCCCTCCAAGCTCAAGTTCCCTGTCTCACACCAGTAAAAGCTATATAAATAAAGCAGACAGGCAGGGGAAAGTTATTGAAGGCGGTAACCTTCCTAGAAACAAAGGGCAGCTATGTGTATGTTGGGTAAGAAGCTTCATGGTTTTTGACATCAGTGTTAAAGGTCAAATCAATCTGTTTCTGGGGGAAAGAGTAATTTTCCCTCCCACCATTAGAACTTCATTTCCATGTTCATTCAACTCAGTCCACAACCTAAAATGCATGCAGGTGAGAAGACAGATGCAACACTTGCTTATCCCTTGAGTATTCCTCACATTTTATCAGTATATAAATGGATAAAATGTGCAAACCCAAATGTCAGGATTGCCAGGATAACCTCCCCTGTTGCTGTGCTGCCACACTGCCTTACTGCAGTACACTACCTTTTGCCAGTGCATTATTTGGGATTATATTATCAGCTATTATTCAAGAAGCTAATAAGTCCTCAGAATGTGCTACCCTAGCAGTGGAGTAATGAGTAACACATAGTCCCTCACTTCAAGATGGTGAATGGTAAAACAATCTGGGTGGCCTTGAACAACAAAACCTTGCATATTGTAAAGGGCTACACCAACCACAAGAAGAGCTTTGAAAGATGTCGTAATGAATTGAAAAAAACTTGGTATTGAGATTTGAAAGGTCTTTGTTCTATTCTTTACTTTTTCCTACTGAACTATGGCCTTAACATGATCTATTTGTGCCTTAATGAACTTCCCTGTAACAGGTAAGTAGTAACAGCTGCCCTGCCTATTGTAAAACACTAGTGTGAAGAACATGTGAATTCATGTACTTCCTTGTCAGTTACAAGTTATAAATCCGAATGGTGGAAATAGTCAAGGATGAGAGTAAATGTGAAAAATAGCTAGGAAGGGGTGGGTGGCCATCATGCTAGCTGTAGGGCAAAGTTACAAGGGAAAGAAACTTGAAGGTGAGAAAAACTTTCAGCAGGAAAAAATTGGAGCAGATAGGTAGAGTAAAGCAGAGATGCTAGGATGGGGCCATGAAGGGAGGGACAGAGTAATGGGGGAAAGAAGACAGGGAAGGGGGAGAGAAAGAGACTCATACATAGAGGCAGAGAGAGACAGAAGGAAAGGAGAAGAGTGTAGAGTTGGAAAGGAGGAGGCATGCATAATGCAATAAAAAAGTCTGTGAAATGCAAGCATCTACAATACTTAAAATAGTATGCTATGCATTACACCCATAGTAGACACTAAATGCACATTTGCTGAAATAAAAAACTTGCCACATTAGGAGATCTTTTGGCTCTTTTGCCCAAATCATCAGATGTTTCAATTTCTTACAAAATTACCCTTGTCTGTCTTTCTCCTTCAGGCTCTATCCCCATTGAGCAAATAGAAATCATAGTCTTTGAGATGTGCAGCAAGCTGTAAACATACATATTATAAAAGTTAAAATAAAGGAAGCTTTAAAATAATATATATTTTATCTTATAGCTAAAATTATTTAGAAAATATAGCATAATAATTGTGTGTGAGACCACCAGAAGTTTACTGAATTTAGACCAAGAAAAGTAATATATGGCAGGGTAAGTTACTGAGACATTAACTTATGTGTGTGTGTTTCTTTTTGCAATTCTTTTTTTTCTGTTTTAAGGACATAGATGTTAATGTCCTCTTAACACCAGGAATAATAGAAGTATGGGGAAATTGCTACCACCACCTCAACACCTGTGTCTGAGGAAGATAGAAAGCAATGTAACACTTTTGAGGAGTGAGGCAAGTCCTTGGTGAAAGAAAGGGCAAACAGAAGCAGAAAAGTTTCCTGAAGACCAGCAGAGAAGGGGGGCCCTGCAAAACCCAGAAGTGCGTACGCTACTCCTTGACAGAGCCTAGGGCGATAGAAAATCTTGGGAGGGAAATGGTTGCATGGTACATTTCCAGAGGGCAACTATGTGAGTATAGCTTCTTCCAGGCGTGACAAAGATCCTTCTGTGTAAGTGTGACACAAAACCACAGGACCATTTCCTTTCAGGAATCATGCAGTCTTAGAAAATTAAACCATCATATGTGGTTTTAAAAACCAGACTTATCTTCCTAAAAGTTATGCTTTGAGTAATTTCATGCCCTGAAGGGAAGAATCCCAATTAATGACAGAAAATCAATTTCTCATTAGCCTTAGGAAACAAAGGGATTCAATGTCAGATTTGGGTCAATATTAGAAAAATAAACGTTACCTGTATAGGAATCTTTAATAGCTGTCCATGTGATTCTTTAGCCTGCTAACATTTAAGAACCCTTGGTTTAGGCAGCATATTTTTCCAAAGATATAAAAAGGAGGTAAACCTCAAAAATTGGTCGTCTCTTAAAAGCATATATTTAAAGAAAAGAATTGAAAGCATTCAAAAAGAATTGGAAGAATTGAAAACAAGTTCTTTGGCCCATCTCAAATATTCAGTGGGAGGAAGGATGAGACAGAGTGTTGGAGCAAGTGAATCTCATAACTGCGTGAAGAGTGAGGGGTAAGGTTGAAACTCCTTGGCCCAAGCATAGCCAGTGCTTAGATGCAGGCAGTCTGATGGCACTGTCCTGACAGACATTACGTGCAGGAGTGACCAAAGACTCTTTAAGTGATGACTAATTCTAAAGGAAGGAAGGAAGGAGGAGGCAGAACCCATGAACTAATGATGGATTTTCTAAAAAGGAAAAGTGGATTCTGAGTACAACTGGGTGCCTCACCTTCCAGCTAAATCCCAATGAACTTAGGCCTTATTCTAAAGAGAAGTACAAATCAATAAATCAATTTATTTTCCTTTCTTTCAAGATCTTAGGACACAAGGAAACTCTGTTTGGGAACAAAGTGGGCAGAATTTTGTTCTGCTGAAACAACTGAAAAACTTACAAAGTATAAAACTGTACAAAATGGCAGACAACTATTTTCAGACAATAGGCTAGACTTTAACCCTTGAGAAATGGTAAACAAATGAAGTGTGCCATAGGATTGCAAAGCACAGGAAAGAGAAATCCAAAAGGAACATAGTAATTTTGCTTATTTGAGGTGCCATAAATGAGACTGAGGGAACCAGGGTGGCTGGACTTCGCAGGGGAAAGTACCAGAGAAGAGGGAGCTATTTAGATAAGGATATGCAGAAATTGCACGAATGTTCCTTGAGGCTTTGGCTAAGTGTAAGCTAAGCCTGCATAAATGGATCTTCACAAGAGTCGGAAAAGAACAACCACTAAAAAAACCAAACCAAAACAAGAAGAACAACAAACTAGCCACTAAAGAGTTGCAATCTGAACAATTCCCAAAGATAACACAAGCTTGGGAACCATTTGATTTCTATTCAACCATAGTGGATGATCCTTATTAGAGCATTTAGTGGAGATCCCAGAATGTTCCTGTTTCAGTAGCAGGGGTAAAAACAAACAAACAAACAAACAAACAAAACACCTACAGTAAAGGGTACACTAGGCCTAAACTAATAAACAATGTTAAGCTTAAAGCAAGCCTTAAAATGGGCAAGCTGATTTGCAAGTAGTTTTAAATGTCTGTATAAACAAATATCAACTCTTTAAAAAAGGAAAAACAACTTACTCCCAAAACTCAGCTTGTAATTTTTATATTATCTAGTAGGCATTCAAAAATTACAAGGATGGAAGATGCAAGAAAATGCACCCATAATCAGGAAAAAAAATCAGTCAATGGAGCAGTCAGAAAAAATATGGAAAAATAAGGAAAAATATGGAAAAGGTATATGGAAAAAATAAATTTTCCAAGTTAAAATAATACAATATCTGAAATTAAAAATTCAGTGAATGAGTTCAACATAAATTAGACACAGCAGTAGAAAAAATCAGTGAACTTAAAAACATGACATAGAAACTATCCAAACTGAATCACAAAGAGGAAAGTGACAGAAGAAAAAAAGGAAGAGTAACTCCTCACACTCTGTGAGATGCAGATAAGGCAGTGCTTAAAAGAATATTTGGAGCTTTAAATGCTTATGTAACAAAAGAGGAAAAGTTTAAAGTAAAAACTGTGGAAATAGCTCTCTGCCCTCTTCAGCTCAGGACTTGTGGCCGTTTCACTTTACCAAGGACTACAGAGACTTTCCCACATTGCCCTGAGATGCTGAAGGCTCCAGCACCTCTATGTCAGTACCCAGAAAAAGTAGACATTCCTGGACTGGAGCAGCTAAATTATTCCTTACCAGGGGCAGGGCTGAGAAATTCTTCCTTAGCTCCATAAGTAACAGGGGGCTCAGCAGCAGATGGCTCACCAGCAGAAGGCATATGGACAGAGAGGAGGAAAAGACAGAAACTACCTTGTAGCTGATAGAACTTATTTATAAGCAAATGTGAGAGAAAAAAACATCCAGGAGAGTTACCAGGAATAACTGGGGGTGAGATAGTGTGGGGTTAGAAATGAGGATTATCTTGCAGGAAGTTAAAGGTTGGTAAAACATATTGGATGGAAAATTCTCTCTAAGTGAGTAAAATACAACTATGGGTACAGAGAGGGTCCATATGGTGGCCTTTGTAAAGCCTAACTTAGTAACCCAGTGTATTAGTTCTCTGCTGCTGCATAACAAGTTACTCCCAAACTTAGGAGCTTGAAACAGTAACATTTATTTTCTCACAGTTTCCATAGGTCAGGAACTCAGGTCCAGTTCAGCTGGGTCTTTGTGGGCCTTTGGCTGGAGGCTGCCTTCCGTACCTTGCTAGGTGGGCCTCTCCAACATGACAGCTTGCTTTATTGAGGTGCAGATGAAGATGTCAAAGGGAAGACAGTCCAGTAAGATGGAAGTCACAATACTTTGCAATTTAATCATGGAAGAGACACCTATCACTTTTGCCAAATTCTATCCATTACAAGCAAGTTACCTGGTCCATCCCACACTGAAGGAGAGGGGTCATTGGCTTGCCTTCCACAGACAGAAAAACAAATGGGGTGGTGAAAGTATTAACCCACATCACCAAGTCATGATGAGTCCCTCTTGGAGAGTGATGGCCTAAATAAAACTCAACATTTAAAGTGGATTAAGTATCTAAAATGCGCTGACAACAACTTTATTCAGTTGCCTGGAGCCATCACAGTGAGGCAGGGGATTAGTCTAAGAAGTAGGCAGTGAGGGAGAAAGGCAGAATGTTCGTGGTAAAGTGTACAAGATGTTTTACTTACTTTTAAAATAGAATTTCCTTTACAATAACAATTTAGTAGATAACATTTTTTGTGATGTATTAATATGTGAGTGTGTGAGTGGACTTTTCTAGTGCCTCAACCGTCAGTGAGTTCCTGAAGCAAAGCTTGAGAAGCCCAGTAAATGAATTTATTACAGTGTCATCTCAACTTAGCCATTCAAGTACCTCCTTGGTTACTTTTTCCAGAGTTGTATTATTATTTTGAAGTGAAATGTGCATTTTTACTTTGGTAAAAATAGTTTAAGAAAACATTAATAATCACTGTTATATCCAGAAATTTATTACTATTGGTCCTAAATATTTTCTTATATAATTTAAAATGAATGTAAATCTAGCATGTATGGAGCTGGAAAGCATTATGCTAAGTGAAATAAGCCAGGCATTGAAAGAAAAATACCATATGATCTCGCCTTTAACAGGAACCTAAACAACAAAACAAAGAAACAAGCAAAATATAACAAAAGACACTGAAATAGAGGACAGGTTGTCAGTGCCCAGAGGGGAGAGGGGACGGAATTTCAGGGGAGAAGGGAAGGGTTTACAGGAACAAATATAGAGGACACATGGACAAAACTAGGGGGGTTGGAAATGGGAGGGAGGAGGGGAGGGATGGATGGGTGGGCTGGAATGGGAATAAAGGACAGAAACTGTACTGAATAATCTAAAATAAAAAAAATTTAAAAATGAATGTAAATCTATTAAATAATAAATATTTTTAATATTTTGCTAGGTACCACCTACAATTACTTCATTTCCAATGAATTTGGAGACTGAATTTTGGTAGACTACCGAAATTCCAAATGAATTTTGGTAGACTGAATTTATAAAAATTTATATCATGGAAGGAGTATGTGCTTTGGGTCTAAATAGTGACTTTGGATTTTGCTATTCATTAAAATATAGGTAAGTACATAATAATAGGCTTATTAGAACATGAGTCCCCTTTTCTATAAAATTAGGATAATTATATTTACTTTGATGTTGTTTAGGTTTAATGAGATAATAATTGTGAAAAGGATTATATTTGATATCTAATAACAACTGCAAAAATAATAATATTGGCAATAACTAATATTTATTGCACAATTACTATGTGCCAGGCACTGTACTAAAGCATTGTGAATATGCTTTTAGTAAGAGCTAGTGTTTTTCTGTAGAGCTACAACATTGAGTAATTTAACAGTCCCATCTAGTTTGTATTGATTATCAAATTGAATAGCTCCCAAGTTTCCAAGAAAATTAAAAATGTATGAGGGTGTGCTGATAGATTTGAACATTTACACTGACTTCAACATTATATCTGGAAAATGTTAATATAGTAAAAGATATTAAGTCTATATCATAGATACAAATTATGATTTTTAAATGTCTCCCTTAGAAATGTGTTACATGGATTATATCTAATTAGTCCTCATAGTTTATAAACTGCTGCATAAAACCCTTACAGTCACTTATGTTACATTTAAAGGGCAAACGTGATCACATGTGCAGGGCTTCCTACAACTTTCAGGCAGAAGAACAAAAGGTATGTGAAATGGGTGCCCCATGGGTGGTAATTTTCTTTAGAAGCCAGAGACAATTGGGTGAATTTGACATGTTCTCTGTGTGGCTTGATTCCACTATCTCAAATGTCCAATGCTCATTTCGAGATGCTTGCAAACCATCCCTTCTGGTTTTGAGCTCTATCTCCCACCAAACGATGCTTTAGCTGGTCTCTTCTTCCTACTCAAACCTTCTCACTTACGGTATTTGCATGGAGAATTTCCTGAAGGGTTAAAATAGCAGGTATTTGCTTAATTCTGCTCATCGGCCTAAAACCTTCTTGCTTCACCATTTTCTGGAGTTTCTTCCCATAGCCTCCCAGGGAGGACACTTCCTTTCAGTTTCTCATGATTATGCGGAGCCACTTAGCTCTTCACAGCACCTACCCAACTCAAAGCTTGCTACTACCTACTCACAGATTCACTAGGGGACTATGCAAAGCAACAGACCCATCCAGTCCCTCAAAAGGACACAAATAAGCTGGAGCCAATCTCCATGGCGGAAAGGAAAAGTACATAGAAATTGTTTTATCCAATTTCCAGTAGAAGGCAAAAGCAGCTATAGTCATTTTGGGTGTCAAGTAAGAAATTTTCTTCTTTTTGTTATAGTTGGATAATTCTATATAGAAACAAGGAGTGTAAATACTAGTCCTATTTATACAATTTCCTCTTCTAAAGAAGGACTTTCTGACTCTACTCTCCAGCATGCTTCAGAATGATCATGCACACTTAGAATGAAAATGAACTGGACTTTTAGAATAATTGAATCCACTGTCCCCATTTTACAGGCAAGTAAACTGATGGTCAGCAATACCTAACTTCAAAACAGCTATTTGAAGTAATGAATAGATAACTCAAATCAATGTATGCCACTCCATGTTCTCAGTGCATCATAAACTGTATCTAGGTCAAAAGTAACACTTTGAGTATGTCCTGCCAAAGAAGGTTATTAGTACTCTAAGTCCAAAAATTGTCCCCAAGAATTTTCATTGGTGAAAGTGCTAATAGAATTCAGAAGATTCTAACACAAACTGCAACTGGCCCCCTCTTTTCTTGGCACATTACTTCCTCTCAGCTATGCTCATGACTAATTCACGTTCTACCTAACAGTTCACCACACAGGGGGAAAGAGGAGACAACAGGTTTCTAGAATTTCAAGCAATATGTTTCCTCCTTGAGAATAGCTATAATCTACTTCTCCATCTCTGTGGCAGCCTGTCACTAGAAAGCCAAACTTTCAGCTGAAAACCCACAAATATCAGACTAACGATTGTTGAAAAATTATCTCTAAAAATATCAGAGGATTGAAAGGTGACCCCATATGGGCCGGGGTGGATGTGATAAAATGCAAATGTGCAGCTTCCAGAGGGAGAGAGAATAAGACAGTACTAGATCAGAAGTGTGGACTGAATAAGGACATTTTTTAATACTAATGTAACTGGGGGAGGATTGCTTCCAGATGGGAGGGGCAGTCAGTGGAGAGAGGTTTGTGGGGGCTGAGGGTTAAAATTAAGCTAGCAGATGGAGCTGGAAAGGAAAGAAAAAAGGCTCCAAGAAGTCAGAAGTTGTGGAAGAAGGATTCAGATTGCAGATAGCTCAATATTGATACACTGGGCCTGGGCAAACCCAGGAAATAACCTTAGATGAAGTCAGATGCTGAGGGCTTCAGGGAGAGTAGTTTCCATTAGAAGGCTGGAGAGGAATGAACCTTGTCAGTCCAGCAAAGAGAGAGAAGGTTTCCCTGGGCTTGGGGATAAAGTGAGGCAGCAAAGAAATGGGAGAGGGTAGAGGGGTATCTCTTTTGGGTTTGAGGGAAAGTCAAGCATTTAGGAATCTTTGAATTCTCTTCCACTCAAAATATTTTTGTAGCTAAAGCAAACCAAGCAAAATTTCTTCAGTATCCCTGTGGTGTCCTTTGACTATTCTTATTCTCTCAGAGGCCATGGTGGACACAAGGTCACTATTTGGTTTTGTTCAACACTTGTTACTTTACCTATGATAAATGTTAGCTTTCCTTCCCCAAACTCTCAATTCAAAGAGCGAGTAAAGGCTGATGAGACAGGGGAGTTTCTCACTTAAGACAAGCTGCTCCAAGATGCAATCCTGGTTTTCAACTTTTTCTCAGCCTATTTAATTGATATAATATTTCCATCTTCCCCTTCAGTCCTAAGATTCCCCTCAATCCTGAAGCTTAGCATAGGGCAGATGGTTTAATGCACAAGAAACTCTTACCACAGTGTAAGAGATGACTGAATTTCACGTGACAATTTAATTTAGTTCAGTTTGCTAGCAATATATCATCAAATTGACAAAATATAAGCCACCTTCCTCAAGTACTATTTAATTTCCTTAGATCCTGAACTTAATGGTGAATCTGCAGCAATTTTCCAACTAGGCTGTGCCAGGCCTTGAACTAGTGATTATGTGACCTCCAGTTCTTCACTGCCAGGTCCCTGCCTGTCCTAATTTTTAGTTTTCACTGTAGGGTACCTATTACAACCTTAACTTTGAGTCTATTAGTATTTTAGTTCGTGGTATCTAATATTGAGATCTTCCCATGTCTTTATAACAGTATATTTTCTTACCACATTAGTTCAAAATGTATTATTGGCTTTTGATACATAAACAACTATTAATATCTAAGTAAGGCCCTGTTTAAACCCAGGCTCTTTTCTTTATCCAGAAAAGACAGATTCATATATTATGATTAGGCAGTCTGTATACCTTTAACCAAACCCATTTCATTAATAGTTTAGATTCTGAGCTTTCCTCACAATACAGTAAAGCAATCAGTGTACATTTACATGGCTCATCAGGTGCGGTATGGCAAAGAATGCTATCGGTAGGGACAATGAAAGAGGTAGGAAAAGGCCACATATCTCACTCACACTGTCTTTGTAGTAGGAATCTTGGCTCCCTTTGGAGTTGACTGCTTCGGCAGAACACACCTGGAAGCCTTCTGTTGAGGACCTCCCAGTTCAACACCTATGCTTGTATCTGGCCTCTGCATCACAGGAGAGCAATGCAACAGAGGAACCACCACTTGCTTGCAACCACATCAGACTCCAGCTCCTCTTTGATTGCAAACTTCCAGGCAACCAGAAGTCTCCAACAAAGCCTATTTTTCACCTCAGAGCCAACGTCTTTCATTACACTGCAGGGTGAACAAGCCCTTTTAGCTGCTGCCTTGTTGTCTGGCTTAGATTTTAACCTCCCTTTCAATCTTCAATGGTATGTGTTTCTCTTACTCCAAAGTAGAAGAGAGGAGATGGAGAACACTGCATCTTTATTGCTCTTAAAGGGGGTCTGCAGAGAGACCTTGGGATGCTAGCCCCTGACAGTTTTATTCCAGACCATGTCACCAGAAAGGCAAGTAGGAAGGGATGCTATTGTTAGCATTTCAAAACAACATCCAGTATCACCTTCTGTTTTGACCTGTTCAACCTTTTCTTTCAAGATATTATCCTTTGATTCTCTAACTCACTTGCCCTTGTCTGAGAACAAAGAGGTTTTCCTCCCCATCTTTTTTAGTGCACAAATTGCTTTAGTCATTTTCAAGTTATAAACTATGGGGGAATTTTTCATACAGAGAAAATACTTATGATTTTATAGATAATTCAAATATAGTTGAACCTTAGAACTTTAAGATGAAGAATGAAATTGTTATGAGTTTAGGAAAAAATGAGCAATCAAAAATCAGTCTTCATATATGCACAATAAAATTGAGTTTTAAATTGTGTAATCATACCTCTGAGTAACATGGTAGGGGTATTATTGTTTGTTGTGATATTGTGCTCTATTTTAAAATGTACACAGCTATGCAAATAAAGTTGGGTACCTCAATCAAGGCACAACTTTCCTTTTTTAAAACACTTTACCAGCTTAACTCTTTAAATATAAAATGTAAGGGTATTAAGTACAAAATAATCAAAAGGAAATCATTTAAGTGCTGATGGTACCTCCTCAAAAAATCAAAGATAATTAAGACTTCCAAGATTAATTAATATTATAAACAAGTAATAACATCAATAAAAGATAATTTTCCCAAATTCTCTCAAACTCTCTACCATCTGGTCCAGATGCCTTTTCTCTCTCTTGTCTATCTGGCTAACTCACATTGGTCCTTCAGAATTCAGATCTGTTGTCACCGTGTCTCCCTTACATTGACTGGCCCAGAAAAGTATTCTCCATCTTTCCATATTTTTATCTTAAATTAATTTTATTATGTTATAATTTACTTGATTTTGTTGAACCCTTTCTATCCCTAGCACCTACTTTTGTACCCAGAGCATAGAAAATCAATATATGCTTGTTTGTTGTATTTATTTTTATATGTTTCTCTGATATGATCATTACTTAATGATCTGACAGATTTGCTATGGTGGTTGTAAACTAATATATTGTTCATTTGAAGTAACAAAACTCAACTAAAATTATTTCTTTTTCAAAATATCTTTATTAGAAAGGAAACTCTGATAAACACTTTAGGCATATTTTCTTATCTTGGTCCTTTTAAAATCTTTTATAACATAACTGAAAGGTATTGGGTGAACCCTATAAAGTGGTCCAAAGGGTAAAAAATTCCTAATTTTATATAATTCAATCTAATAGCCACTTTCGCAAGTTCCTTGGTTATCACCATGATTTTAACCTGATAAGGACAAGGTTATATTTAAACACCCAAGCACTTTCTCACCCCCATTCCGGTTTGCTAGGGAGCAGGGTTGCTATGCTGCTCTAGGTAACTAAAGTACTATGTTTTCTTTATTGTTGCACATCACTTGTGTGTGAAGCCTCATAGGGGTGGGTATGGGCTAAGTCAGGGCTCATAGCAGAGGGGACTATTACCCAGTCCTGGCCTTGTATATTTACTACCAAAATTGACTTTTTCAATCAATGAAATTCCTCATCAAGCATGTTCTTAAACCTTCAGATTAGGCTTCAAAGCCTGAAATATGTGGCATCTTGTATTTCACTAATGGAGATCTGCCACATGGTTGTTTGTGTGCATGTGCATACACCCACAACCCACCACCGCCAGCAGATTCCTTATCAGCTTTCCTAACTTTCCTTCTCAAGGCCCCTTTTGTTCATGTTGTATCGAGAGAGTCAGAGGCTGTCTGGCTTCCCTTTCCCTCCCCCATTCTTCTGTTGGAAGGGGACCGTTCCTCTTTGGTATGTTCTGCCTATTTTAACTCCATTCCCCCCCGCCAAAAGAGTGAATTAGTCTTTCCTACTTCGTGAAACTAATTACAGATGCATAAGTATGGGCTGAATGGTAATAGAGTTAGGTAAGGAGATTCAAATTCATAGTTGGTTAGAATTACAAACAAAAACCTCTTTAATATACTTAAGTTACAGTACTAACTCTCTACCAGCAGCACTATGACTTATGTTCTCTTAACATATCCACAGTAAAAGAGGAAAAATAAAAATGTTGCCTTTCCTATCACCCAGGATTATAGTATTAAATGAGATCCTGTACATGAATATACTTTGTGAATACTTTAGCACCATACAAATATAAAATATTAGTATTATGTGCACTATTATGGGAATCTGTTCTACCCAACATTTTTATCAACCACTTGAACCAAGACATAAAAGCACAGTTACAAGCTTTGCAGATGATAGACATATGGGAGGAATAGCTAATAAAAAGAAAGGAAGATAGAATCAAAGTTCAAAGAAATCATGACAGATTGAGATGATGACTGAAACTACTAAAATGATATTTAATATGAACAGATGTAAAATACACTTCAGTTTAAAAAATCATGTCAAGAGAGACCTGTTATGACATCAGTTTATCTGGATCACAGTCATATGGCTGGGAGTTGAGGACAGTTTTAGGTAATAGGAATACTGTGTCCAGAACAAAAGAGATAATATGCTACACGATAACATGCTTACATATGAAGTATTTAAATATTGAAATATTAAAAACTGTGTACCATATTAGGAAACTCAAATCCAATCTCAGGAAAGCAACCAGAACTTTGAAAAGCCTTAAAACCTTATCACATGAGAAGCAATTGCCAGAGCTAAGGTTGTTTTGCTTGAAAAGAGATGCATAAGGATGTCTACAAATATTTCAAGAGCTTCCATATAGAAAGGTTGTAAAAATGCCTGATACAAAGAATAATGGGGAGATAAAAGAGATAACATGGCAAATACTAGATTCTCAGTAAGTGACAGTAGAATCTAAATTCATTCTTCATTGCTCTATTGGGAAGAATATAGACCTAGGGCTGGAAGAGTCAGTAAGTTAAAACAAAAGGAATGACTTTTATGCAGTTGGAAATATTCAAGGAAACTAACATTTATTGTTACCTAGAATGTTTTTGTAATGTGCTAGAAGTTTAGTGTATATTACTGTTTTCTTATTAGAGTAAGTACACACTGATCTAATTACATGCCCACCTTCCATCCATGCCCATCTGACAACCAAGCAGGGTTAATATATAGAGAGCCATTACATTTTCAGAAAAAAGAAAAGGGTAATTTTATCACCCCTTAATTTTGGAATATCTTAGAGACAAAGATATTATGTGAACTAAATATTCACTAATACCGTGAAAGCTCCTTCTAAAGGCACCAGTCTTCAAACATTAGTGTGTATCAGGGAACTTGTTAAAACACAGAGTGCTGCAACTTACCCCCAGAGTTTCTGAATGAGGAGCTCTGAGGTGGGGACCCAAAATGGCATGTTTAATAAGTTCCCAGGTGGTATTAATGAAGAGCCTGAAGTAAAAATGCCTTGTGCAAAGCCCTTGCTAACAACAACAACAACAACACAGAATGGCAAAATTTTTGATCAAGTAAATCATTCCACCATCCTCAGTTAACAAATAGGGTTAGAACCTGAGCATCTATAGGCAGTTCAGTGACCTATAATGTGCCTTGACATAAAAAGACAAGCAGAGGAAATCAAGTTTCACCTCTCAAGAATTGGAACCAACGAGTATAAAGATAAGAGTGAAAAGGTAAGTTAATAGTCATGAGAGAATATATAAAAAAAAAAAAAGCAGGAACCACCTGAGTCAAGTTAATGGTGAACAAATAAAGAACATTAAATTTCTTGTTAAAATTTGTGGAGTCCTGGGAACTGGTTTCCTTATCCATTAGAGTGGCTCTACTAAAGTTTGAGTTCTTCCTGTTTCCTTATTATTTGAGGTTTTCTATGTTCTTGCTTACTTACCTACTTATAATATATCCCACACTTATTGATGGTTTTATAGAATTGAAGAGCTTGTACCAGGGAATTTATTTATTATTATTTTTATTGTTGTTCTGTTACAGTTATCCCAAATTTACCCCATTGTTCTCCTCAGCCCTGCCCAACCATGCTCCCACAATCAATCACCACCCTGTGGTCCATGTCAGTGGGTCATTTGCACCTGTTTGTTGATTAGAAATTTCCCCTCCCCCCCCATCTTTCTCCCTCCATCTCTCTGGTCATTGTCAGTCTGTTCCTTGTTCCTATGTCTCTGTTCTATTTTGCTTGTTTGCTTTGTTCATTAGGTTCCTCTTATATGTGAGTTCATATGTATTTGTCTTTTGCCACCTGACTTATTTCACTTAGCATAAAACTCTCCAGTTCCATCCATGCTGTCATGAAGGGTAGGAGTTCCTTCTTTCTTCCTGATATGTAGTAGTATTTCATTGCGTAGATGTTAGGCAGTTTTTTGATCCCTTCATTTACTGATGAGCACTTATGCTGTTTTCAGCACTTGGCTATTATAAATAACTCTGCTATGAACACAAGGGTACTTAGGTTCTTTTGAATTGTTGTTTGAGGTTTCTTAGAACATAATCCCAGCAGTGGAATCACTGAGTCAAAAGGAAGTTCCGTTTTTAGATTTTTGAGGAAATTCCATACGGTTTTCCACAATGGCTGCACCAGTCTGCAATCCCAACAATGCACTAGGGTTCCCTTTTCTCCACAACCTGGCCAGCACTTGTTATTTGTTGATTTGTTAATTATGGCCATTCTGGCTGGTATAAGGCAGTATCTCATTGTGATTTTGATTTGCATATCTCTGATGGCTAGTGATGCTGAGCATTCTTTCATATACCTATGGGCCCTCTGTATGTCCTCCTTGGAGAAGTGTCTCTTCAGGTCCTTTGCCCATTTTTTAACTGGATTGCTTGTCTTCCAGGTGTTGAGTCATATGAGTTCTTATAATTTTGGAAATCAAACCCTTGTTTGAGGTATCATTGGTAAATATGTTTTCCCTTATGGTTCGTTCCCTTTTCATTTTGCTAATGAATTCTTTAGCCGTGCAGAAAGAATCTGATGCAGTCCCATTTGTTTAGTCTTTCCTTTGTTTCCCTTACCGTAAAAGATATATTGGCAAATATATTGCTGCATGGCATATCTGAAATTTTACTGCCAAATTTTCCTCAAGGACTTTTATGGTGTCATAGCCTATGTTTACGTCTTTTATCCATTTTGAGTTTATTCTGGTGTATAGTGTAAATTGGTGATCTAGTTTTGTCCTCTTGCAGGTACCCTTCCAGTTCCCAACCCCATTTGTTGAAGAGGCTGTTCTTACTCCATTTTATGCTCCTGTCCCCTTTGTCAAATATTAATTTACCAGAGAGACATGGGTTTATTTCTAGTTTCTCTGTTCTCTTCCATTGATCTATGTGCCTGTTCTTATGCCAGTATCAGACTATTTTGATTAAATTGGACTTGTAATATAATTTGATACAGGTATTGTGATCCCTCCTACTTTGTTCTTCTTTCTCAACATTGGTGAGGCTATTTGGGGTCTTTTTTGTTTCCTATAAATTTTTGAAACATTTGTTCTATATCTGTGAAATATGTCTTTGGTATTTTAATAGGGATTGCATTGAATCTATAGATTGCTTTAGGCAGTGTGGACATTTTAATGATTTTAATTCTTCTGATCCATGAATACATTAAATGCTTCCATTTATTTGTATCCTCCTTAATTTCTTTCTTTAGTGTTCTGTAATTTTCTTAGGACAGAGTTTTTACCTCCTTGGTTAAGTTTACTCCTAGGTATGTTATTTTTCTTGTTGTTACAGTGAATGGAATTTTATTCTTAGTGTCTCTTTCTGTTATTTCATTGTTGGTGTACAAAAATGCCTTCAATTTCTGAATATTGACTTTGTATCCTGCTTTTTTGCCAAATTCACTTATTAGGCTGAGTAGATTATATTTGGTGGAGCCTATAAGGTTTTCTATGTACACTATCATGTCATCTGCAAAAAATGACATTTTTACTTTGTCTTTACCAATTTAGATGCCATTTTATTTCTTTTTCCTGTCTGATTGCTGTGGCTACAATTTCCAATACTATGCTGAATAAAGGTGGTTAAAGCAGACACCCTTGTCTTCTTCCTGACCTTAGGGTGAAATCTTTTAGTGTTTTCCCATTGAATATGATGTTGGCTGTGGGTTTCTCATTATGTCCTCTATTATGTTGAGGTATGTCCCCTCTATTCCCACTTTGATGACTGCTTCGATCATAAATGGGTGCTATACTTAATCAAATGCTTTTTCAGCATCTATCGATATGATCATGTGATTTTTATCTTTGATTTTGTTTATGTGGTGTATTACATTTATTGATTTGTGAATATTATGGCACCCTTGCATCCCTGGGATGAATCCCACTTGGTCATGGTGTGTGGCCTTTTTAATGTATTGCTGGTTCCAGTTTGTCAATATTTTGTTGAGGATTTTAGCATCTATATTCACCAGTGATATTGGCCTGTAGCTTTATTTCTCTGTTGTGTCTTTACCTGGTTTTGGAATTAGGGTAATCATGGTCTCATAAAACAAGTTTGAGAGTATTCCCACTTCTTGAATTTTTTGGAATTGTTTGAAAAGGATAGGAGTTAGCTCTTCCCCAAATGTTTGGTAAAATTTACCTGTGAAGCTGTCTGGTGCAGGGTTTTTGTGTGCTGGGAATTTTTTTTGATTACTATTTCAATTTCACTAGCTGTTATCAGTCTATTCAGGCTTTCTGCTTCTTCTTGATTAAATTTTGGCAGAATATATGTTTCTAGAAATTTGCCCATTTCTCCCAGGTTGTCCAACTTTTTGGCATCTACTTTTCTATAGTAATTTCTGATAACCTTTTGTATTTCTGTTGTATTGATTATAATTTCTCCTCTTTTGTTTCTGATTTTATATATTTGAGGCTTCTTTCTTTTTTTTTTTTTTTTGATGAGTCTTGTTAAAGGCTTGTCAATGTTGTTTAACTTTTCAAAGAACCAGATCTTCCCGGATTTGTTCATCCTTTGAATTGTTCTTTTAGTCTGTTTGGCATTTAATTCTGCTCTGATTTTGATTATTTCTTTCCTTCTATTCGCTCTAGGCATTGTTTGTTATTGTTCCTCTAGTTCTTTTATATGTTGAATAGGTTGTTCATTTGAAATGTTTCTCTCTTTTTTAGGTAGGTCTGCATTGCTATGAACCTCCTTATCAGGACTGCCTTTGCTGTGTCTCATAAATTTTGGGCTGGTGTGTGTTCATTTTCATTTGTTTCCAGAAACTTTTTGATTTCTTCCTTAATCTCATTGTTAACCCATTCATTATTTAATAGCATGGCATTCAGCCTCTATAAATTTTAATGTTTTTGAGTGTTTTCTTTGAATTTGGTTTCTAATTTCAATCTACTATGCTCTGAGAAAATGCTTGATATGATTTCAATTTTCTTGAATTTGTTGAGGCTTGTTTTGTGTCTTACCTTGCAGACTATCTTTGAAAATGTTCCATGTGCATTTGAAAAGAGGGCGTATTTTGTTTCTTTGGCATGAAAGGTTCTATATATAAAATTAAGTACATTTGACCTAGAGTGCTGTTCAATGCCCCAATATCCTTCTTGATACTTTGCTTGGAAGATCTATCCATTGTTGACAATAAGGTGTTAAAAGCCCCTACTATGCATATTCTTGTTGATATCTTTCTTGTAGTCTTCCCAAAATCTTCCTTGTATACTTGGGTGCTCCTATGTTGGGTGCACATATGTTTACTAGAGCCACTTACATATTCTTGATGGATTATTCACTTAAGTATTATGAAGTGTCCTTTTTTGTCTCTTTTTTTGTGACCTTTGCTTTGAAATCTATTTTGTCTGATATAAGCATTGCTACTCCAGCCTTTTTTTTTTTTTCATGTCTGTTTGCTTGGAATATCTTTTTTCCATCCTTTCACTTTCAGTCTGTTTAGATCTTCTGCTCTGAGGTAGGTCTGTTCTAGACAGCATATATGTGGGTCCTATTCTCTTATCCATTCAGCTATCTTATGTCTTTTGATTGGAGTATTTATTCCATTTGCATTTAAGGCTATTATTGATAGGCACTTTTTCATTGCAATTTTTCTCCTCTCTGTTTCACTCATTTTCTTTATCTTCTTAAAGCAGTCACTTTAGCATCTCTTGCAATGCTGGTTTGGTGGAGATGTATATTTTAGCCTTTTTTTTTTTGGTCTGGGAAACTCCTTATTTCACCTTCCATTTTAAATGAAAGGCTTGCTGGATAGAGTAGTCATGGTTACAGGCCTTTGCTTTTTATTAGAATAGTTCTTGCCATTCCTTCCGGCATGCAATGTTTTTGCTGAGTAATGAGCTGATGGCCTTATTGGAGCTCCCTTTTATGTTACTAGCTATTTCTCCCCTTTTGCCTTTAAGATTCTCTTTTAATCTTTAAATTTAGACATTTTAAGTATGATATGTCTTGGAGTGGGCATCTTTGGGTTCATCCTGAGTGGGACCCTCTGTGCTGCCTGGTGCATGACTCTTTCTCTCGTTTATGTTAGGGAACTATTCTGTCATTATTTTTTCAAACAAGTTTTCTGTGCCTTGCTCCTCCTCTTCTCCTTCTTGTATCCCTATTATATGGATATGATTATGTTTCATGCTGTCCTGAAACTTTCTTAACCCCTCTTTGATGGTGGCCATGGCTTTTGGCTACTCTTAAAAGCGAAGCTGCTCTCCCTTTTCCTCCACCAGACTCGGTAGTCCGTGTGAATGTCTCTCCCCCATCCACAATGTCATGAACCCCATGAGCCAGGGTCCACATCAGCTGGTGCCCATGAACAGGGACCCAGGGCTATGAGCTGTCATTGTGGAGGACATACCAACTTGGTTAGAGTATGCCCACATTAGCCCAGGTAAGGACCAGTGAACCCAAGTGCTATTCAGGAATGTCGTAGGGTGTGTTGGATTTCAGAGGAAAAGGGCTTTCTTCATAGGTTGCCCTCTCTTGCAACTGCTTTGCAACTGTACCTTCTTTAGTAAGCAGGAGCCTTGCTCTCTTTCCCAACTATTTGCCGCAACCTCGCGGGCTCGGGTGGAGCAGTTAAGAGCCACAAGGGCACTCGCTGCATCACTGTAAAAACACCACAAGCTGACCCCCAAGGCACAACCCCCAACTAGGTCTAGGCTTGGGAGAAAGAACAAAAATTTTCTCTTTAATCAGCTTTAAAAACATCAACTACTTACAGGACAATTTACAAGCATCTCAGCAAATTCTTTCTTTTAAGCCACCTCTTGTGGTCCCTTCAGTTTTGCCTTTTCCCTCCATCTGCCTGCATAAGGATTTAAAGGTACAGGTGGAGAAAAGGCAAAATTGAGGCTGGTTTTGTAATTGCTGTGCTTGTGGTGGGAGGAATTTCAGAAAAAGTTTCTTTTATTTGTTAAAAAATTTCTTTAAAATTTTCTGTGAATCCTCAACCATGGGGAACGGGCCTTCTGGGGAATAAGAGCAACGTTTGAAGCTAGTTCAGCAGCATTTGGGGGCTGCTGAATGTCTCCCTGATAAGAGATCTTTAGACCTAGTCATTTAGGGAAAAGTTGGGCAGAAGTTGAAATAGCACGAGGTGGTGTGAGATAAGACTCTAGGTTAGTGTCTCACTCCCTCACCCTTATTTGCAGCAAACATTTACTGCAAAGTAGCTTCCTAAAATCCATGCTAAACCTTCCAAGGACTAGTGTAACTGGTTCAACCACTTTTGCATTCTCATTTGCAAATATCCCCCTTCTGTGATGTGATTAGTGGTGTTGGCTCCTTTGTTTTCTGTAAAAGGTAACCACCTAAAGCCAACCTGTGCATAGTAAATGAGGACCATCATGTAATGTGACCAGAAAAAGAAATAAAGGCCTGTCATGGCAGAGGCCACAGCTTTTGGCTCCTCTTGAGAGTGAAGCTTCTTGTCCTTTTTCGCCACAGGACTCGGTAGTCTGTGTGAATGTCTCTCCCCCATCCACAATGTTGTGGACCCCACGAGCCGGGGTCCACATCACCTCTTCATTCTTTTATTTTAGGATTAAAATTGTTAAATATACTTTATTCTTTATGCTATCATGGTTGTCCCATTTTTTTCTCCCCTTTATTCTCTTCTGCCTTGAACCCTCCATCCCACCAGCATTCCCCTCCCCTAGTTCATGTCCATGGGTGATACATACAAGTTCTTTGGCTTCTCCATTTCCTGTACTATTCTTAACCTTCCTCTATTTTGTAAATACCATTTATGCTTATTCCCTCTACCTTTTCTTCCATTCTCCCCCATTCCCCTCCCTGCTAAAAACCCTCCACGTGATCTCCATTTTTGAGATTCTGTTCCTGTTCTACATCACTTAGTTCATTTTTATTTTTGTTTGTTTTTGTTTTAGGTTCATTTGATGAGAGTAGTGAGTTTGTTGTCATTTCACTGTTCATAGTTTTGATCATCTTGTCTTTCTTATATACGTCCCTTTAACATTTCATATCATAAGGGCTTGGTGATGATGAACTCCTTTAATTTGACCTTATCTGGGAAGCACATTATCTGCCCTTCCATTCTAAATGTTAGCTTTGCTGGATAGAGTAATCTTGGCTGTAGGCCCTTGTCTTTCATGACTTGGAATACTTCTTTCCAGCCCCTCCTTGCCTGAAAGGTTTCTTTTGAGAAATCAGCTAACAGTCTTATGGGAACTCCTTTGTAGGTAATTGTCTCCTTTTCTTTTGTTGTTTTTAAGATTCTCTCCTTATCTTTAATCTTGGGTAATGTAATTATGATGTGCTTTGATGTGTGCTTCCTTGGGCCCAGCTTCTTAGGGACTCTCTCAGATTCTTGACTTCCTGGAAGTCTATTTCCTTTGCAAGATTAAGGAAGTTTTTCTTCATTATTGGTTCAGATAAGTTTTCAATTTATTACTGTTCCTTTTCTCATTCTGGCATCTCCACAATTCAGATGTTGGAACATTTAAAGTTATCCCAGAGGTTCCTCAGCCTCTCCTCATATTTTTGAATTCTCGTTTCTTCATTCTGTTCTGGTTGAATGTTTATTTCTTCCTCATACTCCAAATCATTCATTTGAGTTCCAGTTTCCTTCCTGTCACTGTTGGTTTCCCGTACATTTTCCTTTATTTCACTTTGCACAGCCTTTGCTTCTTTATCAGTTTTGTGACCGTACTTAACCATTCATGTGAGCATCTTGATTACCAACATTTTGAACTCTGCATCTGATAGGTTGGCTATCTCTTCATTGTTTAGTTCCATTTTTGAAGTTTTGATCTGTTGTTTCATTTGGGCCACATTTTTTTCAGTGCACGTGTTGCATAGCAAGGGAAGGAGCCTTAGGTATCCGCCAGGGCCAGAAAGCCCATGTCTCTGTGTTATGGTACTGTATGTGGGGGAAGGGTCAGAGAGGGCACAATGACACTTGCTGGGCTATAGGCTGATTTTCAGTCACTTGCCCCACTACCCACAAGGAAATTGGGCCCTTCTGATGCTGATTCACAGGTGGGTGGGTTTGTATATGTTCTAGGACCCTGTGGGTCTCCCCAGTGAACTCTTCTGTGAAGTTGGGAGATTTTCTTGCTGCCACAACCCCCACAGGTTGTTACAATCACAGGTTTTGAGGCTTTATTTCTTCATGATGGAACCCTGGGTTGCATGGTCTGTTTCACTCCCCAGTTGTTCCTTTCAGTTTATCCACACAGAAATGTGGGACAGCCTAGTCTACCAGCTGCTACCTTACCATGAGTCCTCTCCACCCTGCTTGCCCATGCCCACCTCTCCTACAGGTCTGGACGGATGTTTCTTCTTTAATCCTTGGTTGTTGGACTTCCATACAGTTTGATTTTCTGGTAGTTCTGCTTATTTTTTTATTTTAAATTTGTTTTTGTTCTTCTTTCAGTTTTGTGCATCTTTCGGTGCAAGGAGGCAAAGTGTTATCTACCTATGCCTCCATCTTGGCTGGATGTTCCAACCACTTTTCATTCTTTTTGAGTCTTTTTTCATTTTGTTGCTTTGTCTGGGAATTTTTCTGTACCTTGTCCTCCAGCTCACTGATTCAATATCTGCTTCATCAAGCCTGATTTTAATACCTTCTACTGTGTTCTTCATTTCAGATATTGTATTCTTCATTTCCTCCTGGTTATTTTTTATGGTTTATATGTCCTTTTTCATGCTAGTGTGGTTCACAGTAAGTTTTTCTGGCTTCCCTGGGGTTCTTTGTAGTTCTTACTGAGCTCATTGAGCATCCTTATAACCATTATTTTGAACTCAATGTCTGATAATTTGCTTGCCTCAATTTCATTTAGCACTCTTTCTGAGGATTCTACCTTTCCTTTCATTTGGGGGTTGCTCCTTTTTCTCCCCATTTTTGGGTGACTCTTCTTGTTTCTTTCTGCTTCTTAGATAGATCTGCTTTGACTCCTTGTCTTTGCGGTGTGACCTTCTATGGTAGGAGACCTGTGAGTTTCAGTGGTATAGTTTCCTTGATCTCCTGAACTTGATGCTCTTGTGATTCTCATTACATCATTTCTGTGGGCTCTCTGGTTGCAATTTCGTTTTGATTGTTTCAGGTCATTCTTTGGTGGGTCCTTCACTCCAGATAACTGACTGAAAGTCACTCTGTGCACCACATCTTATATGCTGCTGTACAGGTCCTGCCAGAACAAAACCAAGCAGCCTAGGAAACAAACCCACACTCAAAATTAACCACCACCCTCAATCACACCATCAACAGCAAGTGAGGCAGTATTAATAAAGTTGTAAAGAGATAAAAACTATTATAAGAAAGAAAAACAAATTTGAGATGACTGAGAGAAAAGCAATTTTGAGAGGGTAGAGGGAGGAGCAATAATAAGAGTAGGAAAAAGGGACAAGGCAAAGAGAGAAAGAAAGAAAAATTTACATCTTAAAAAAGGGAGGGAAGAAGGCGGAATGGAATAAAAGAAGGAAGTGAATAGTATTTGATTTGAACAGAAATTAAAATATGTATAAATAATAAAAATAAAAAAAAATAATAATAGTGAAAGAAAAAGAAGAAATCAAATTAGAGAAAAAGATCTACCACAGCATTATGAACAACAATGAGCAAAGAATAATAATATAGGTTGGAGTGGAATAAGAGAAAAAATAAAGAAAAGCTTAAGATCATTGGAGGAGGGCGGTCCAAGATGGCAGCGTGGTAGGACGCAGCAGATTCTACTCTCCCACAACCAGGAAAAAAATCCTAGTCATTCTAGGTAGGAACAGAGCAAAGAGCCAATATTATCACGTCATAAATGAAAATAGGAGATCGCAAATTGTAGCGGACATTGAAAAACCCGGAGAGAGAGCGTGGTTTGGTGAAAGTCTCGGAAACCACAGCATTGAAAAAGGAAAAGGTGTGGGCGCTCCACGGGACCTGTGAGGCCCAGGCCCTGGAGGTAGGAGAAGTGGGCGCCCCTCGGGACCCAGAGAGTGCGCACCTGTGAACCCGGAAAAGGCGCGGGTGCTCCGCGGGACATTGGAACACACGGCAGTGAATTCCCAAGGACGCACATAGCTGCACCCAGACCCCACACACAGTTTCCTTCTGGGAAGCACCAGACGGGCTTGGGGGAGAACGCGCAACTGCACTATGAACAGTATACCAGAGGCTGACTGAGTCCTGAACGGGAATGGAGAAAAACTGTCTCCAGTCACCCCTCAGTGTGCTGAAGCCAGCTAGAAAACTGGTTTGGCCAGTCTGAAACCAACAATAGGTGTTTATTGTTGTTTTGTTTAGTTTGTTTTTTGTGTATTTGTTTTGTTTTTGTTTTCTTTTAATTATTTTAAAGTAACCTTTCATCTTTTAATTCCTATTATTCTTTTATCTATCAATTCTTTATGCTTCTCTTTCTGTCACCCTGGTCTTGACCCTGCTCCCTTGCTTTCCAAATGTATCTCTTCTTCCTTCCATCGTCTGCTTGGTTCCTTCCTTTTTTTTTTTGACCTGCAAGTAATTGCATAATTGTATTATCATTATTTCATTTTTCGTACACCTCTTATTTTTATAGTATTTTGGCATTCCTCTTATTTTTGTATAGACTTCTTTGCTTGGCTGATTATATTGTATCATTCAATAGGTTTCCCAGAATATCTCATTCATAGTGTATTGCTAATATACTGTCCTTCATTAGTGTTCCATTAGTACAATACTCTCTCTTCCTGAGTACAAGGCTCAATACTTTCTATTCTAGTTACCAAGATTTCATATATTCTGTCATATGATGGTTGCTTTAATATTACTGTAAATAATAGCCACTCCATACAATTGTAAATACTTCCAGATTATAGCTCACTTCGCAGGTTCTTGAACTTTATTACTGTAGTGGTTAACTCTATTCTCTCACACACTACACCTAT
>CM052539.1:103778080-103800218 GCA_028533065.1 Trachops cirrhosus | reverse complement strand
TGCACCCCAATGTTCATAGCAGCACAATTTACAATAGCCAAGTGTTGGAAGCAACCTAGGTGCCCATCAGTAAATGAATGGATCAAAAAGCTATGGTACATTTACACAATGGAATTCTATGTAGCAGAAAGAAAGAAGGAGCCCCTACCCTTTGTGACAGCATGGATGGAACTGGAAAGTATTACGCTAAGCAAAATAAGCCAGGCTGTGAAAGACAAATACCATATGATCTCACCTTTAACAGGCACCTAATCAACAAAACAAACAAACAAGCAAAATGTAACCAAAGACACTGAAATAGAGAACAGGCTGACAGTGACCAGAGGGGAAAGGGGAGAGAATTTCAGGGAAAAAGGTTTGAAGGAAAAAGTATAAAGGACACATGGACAATAACAAGTGTTGGGGGTGGAAATTGGAGGGAGGTGGGGAGGCCTGAGGGTGGGCTGGGATGGAAGAAACAAAACTGTACATGAACAACAATTAAAATTAAATTAAATTAAAAATATATAAATAAATAAATTTGTACCATTATATAATTACATAAATTGATTTTATTGATGTTCTTTGTTTTTTCATGTACATTCAACATAGTCTGGGGTCACCTGTTTTCAGCCTAAAGAACTTCCTTTAGTGTTTCCTCTAAGGTGGATATGCTAGTAACGAATTACCTCTCTTTTTCTTTATCTTTATTTTTAATAGAAATTGTGCTTGATATAAGATTCTTGGTTGACAGGATCTATTCTTGTTGCCATCATTGTATTTTTCACTTTCAGTACTCTAAATATATAACCCCACTCCCTTCTCTATTGTTTCAGGTAAGAAATTTGTTAATCTTAGAGAGTTGACTTGTACATGACAAGCCACATTTTTTAAAAAATTTTTTATTTTAGTTTATTCATTACAGTTTCTATCCTTTATTCCTATTCCAGCCCACCTACCCATTCCTCCCCTCCTCCCTCCCCTTTCCAACCCCCCTAGTTTAGTCCATGTGTCCTCTATATTTGTTCCTATAAACCCTTCTCTTCTCCCCTGGAATTCCCTCTCCTCTCCCCTCTGGTCACTAACTACCTGTCCTCTATTTCAGTGTCTTTTGTTATATTGCACTTGTTTCTTTGTTTTGTTGTTTAGGTTCCTGTTAATGGTGAGATCATATGGTATTTGTCTTTCACTGCCTGACTTATTTCACTTAGCATAATGCTTTGCAGCTCCATCCATGCTGTTGCAAAGGGTATGAGCTCCTTCTTTCTTTCTGCTGCTTAGAATTCCATTGTGTAAATGTACCGTAGTTTTTTGATCCATTCATTTACTGATGGGCACCTAGGTTGCTTCCAGCACTTAGCTATTGTAAATTGTGCTGCTATGAACATTGGGTGCATAGTTCTTTTGGAATGGAGTTACAGGGTTCTTAGGATATAGTCCCAACAGTGGAATTGCTGGGACAAGCCACCTTTTTCAAGAAATTTTCTTTGTCCTGTAACATTTTTACTGTAAACTATCTCCAGGTGAATCTTTTTGTTTCCCTCTTATTGGGAGTGTGCTGAGCTTTCTGATGTGTAAATTGATTTTTATCATCAAAATTCAAAAGTTTTCAGGCATTATGTCTTCAAAGAATTTTTTATGCTCCTTTCTCATTCTCCTCTTCTGGTATTCTTCTTGAATATACATTGGTATAATTATTGGTGCTACACATTTTTCTGAGGCTCTTTTAATTTTTTTCTAATAATTTTTCTCTCAAGTCTTTGGATTATATATAACCTCTATTGGTCTATCTACAAGTTTCCCTACTCTTTATTTTGCCCATTAAAATATATTGTCCATCCCTCTAGTATATTATTTATTTCAATTATTATACTTTCCAATTTCAGAATTTTTATTTGTATTTTTTTGTAATTTTTAACTATTGATAATGAGGCATTGTCATCATACATTCCTTTTCTTCATTAAACAACATGTACTTTACTTCTTTATACATATTTATAATCACTGAGTTAAATTTTTAATCTTTTTAGTCCAACATCTGGGTCCTTTCGTTGGCAGTTTTTGTTGCCTACTTTTATATACTTGCTTATCACCTTTTCTTTTGTACTTGCATATTTCATAATTTCTTGCTGAAAACTAGATCACTTATTTTTTAAAGTCAAATATTAAATTTATTTATTATATTAGCTCATATATAAATATGGTTTTAATTTATTATTGTTCAGTTACAATTGTCCCACATTTTTCCCCATTGCTCATCCCTACTCTGTCCCCCCCATTCCCAGTCAATCCCCCTCATTGTCTGTGCCCATGAGTCCTCTATTTGTGCTCCTTTGCTTGCCCCTTCCCCTTCTTCCCACCATTATCCTCTTCCTCCTTCCCTCTGTTCACTCTCAGTTTGTTCTTTATTTCCAAGTCTCTGGTTCTGTTTGGCTCATGTTTGTTTTGTTGATTAGTTTCCACTCACAGGTGAGATCATATGGTATTTGTCTTTCACCGCCTGGCTTATTTCACTTAGCATAATGTCTATGGCCATACCACCCTGAATATGCCTGATCTCATCTTATCTTGAAAGCTAAGCAGTGTTGGGCCTGGTTAGTACTTGGATGGGAAACATTTTAGATAATATAATATAGCAACTATGGATAGGACAGACTCCCGTGGTTTGCTATTATTTCTTTTGTATACAGGTAGTGAGTTGACTAGATGTAAGTCTATTTTTTCTATACTGTGAATCTCTGATGATACTCTTCAAAGGAAGTAGCCTTGAGCATATGTACAGTCTGTCAACAATGGCAGTGATTTTGACAGAGCTCTCTTTGACTTTCCTTGTCTCTGATCTCTTATTTAAATTGTTTCCCTCTGCTTGTATCACACCCAAATATTAGTCTCCAATAATTCTCCACTAACTGCTCTATTGTTTTCATTAATGCCCTGAGAAAATGTTCTGCAGTCTGATTTAATTAAATTTGGGCCCCTTAACAGGGATGTTTTGAGACCATTCTTTGAAGTTTGTTCTGACCCTAGGATTGATATTCTCATCTGTCTCTATCCATGGTTATTTCTAGTAAACTAATGGTGCTTTGTTTAGTTGTGGTTCTCCTGAAGTTACAAGACTCCTCTAAATTGTTTATCATAAAAAAGTCTCCATTGTTTTTGAGAGCACCCTTAAACTTAAACATCCCTGTACTTTGTTCCACATGAAGACATTTCTTTTGCGGTAACTTCAGAGTTCTCCATTATTGCAAATGGTCTCTCCCATGGGCAAAATCTCTGACCCACTGTTCCAGATCTAGGACAGGGGCAGTGGCCAATTCTTCTAAGAGTCACAGTTCTGTTTCACAAACACAATTCTGGGAGAAAATAATAACTTCTGGTCTTCTTGGCTTGCCTCTCCTGTTATAAAACCTCAAACTTATAAGCCAGTTTGGACAGAGGCTATTGAGATCCCAGTATTTTGGGGTAGAATCTCTGTCCTAAGGCTGTGCACTAAGTGGAAGAAGGGAGACTGTGACTGATTTCTGGGTTACTTTCACCGATAATTTAACTTCTGCAGCACAGAGCTAAGGAAGAGGAGAAACACTTATGATTTGCTGTTCTGGAGAGATATGAAGAAGGGCCCCTGACTGGGAGCTGGAGAAAGAGGTAGATCAGATTTCTTAGCTGAACCTGCTCAGAGTAGAGATCTCATAGTGCTTAGGTAGGGGGGAGCAGTTTTAGGCTTAAGTGGACTGAACTTCACTGTTCTTACTGATATTTACTAGATTTTATTAAATAAGTATTTCTTCATTTGTTCTGTGCTCTTAGGACAGTTTCCAGAGACTTTAGATTGCTAGGTTTTTTTTTTAAACAATTTCACCAGTGATTCTTTCATCATAACAGTTTCACTAGTGATGCTTTCACCAAGTGTCACTGGGTGGAGCATCTGCAGAGGTCCTTGTGTTGCAATTTCAGGAGCTTGGGAGATGTCATTCTATATTTGTGGTTTTAAATTTCATTTTTATAATGTCTAATGATACTGTATACATTTTCTAATCCCAGAATATTGCTTTATCAGTTACTATAAAAACATATTTCATTTATTAAAATGGCTGAAATTATTTTTAGTAACTCCGTTGGAAGTATAATTGACACATAACAAATTGTACATATTTAGAGTATATAAATGGGTAAGTTTTTATATATGTCCTACAATGAAACCATCACCACAGTTAAGATAATAAGGCCACTCCCCAAATTTTTCTCATGTTGTTTTGTAATTCATCCTCCTTCCTCTCTCACCCAAATTTCCTCAACTCTATCCTTTATAAATATTGGTCTGCTTCTCATCAATATAGTTCACATTTTCTGAAACTTAATATTAATTGGACCAAATAATATATAATCTGTTTTTGGTCTAGCTTCTTTCATTCAATGCAATTGCTTTGAAATTCATTACATTTGCATCATATATTAATAGTTCCTGTCTTTTTATTGCTAAATACTATTACATTTTATCCATTCATCTATTGATAGAAACTATACTTTTCCTGTTTTAGGCTACTACAAATAAAGCTGCTATGAATATTCATGCACAACTCTATGTATAAACATGGTCTTTCACTTCTCTTGGATAAATATCTTGGAGTGAAATAGCTGTATCATATGGTAGAAATATGTTTAATTCTTTTTCAAAAACTGCCAACTGTTTTTCAAAGTAGTTGTTCTCTTTTACATTTTGACTAGCAGTATGAGAGTTCCAGTTTCTCCAAATACTTCCCAATAAATAATGTAGTAATAAGACTTTTCATTTTTAGCTGTTCTAATAATGCAGTGATATTACATACTTTTTATTTTCATTTACCTGATGATGAAATATCTGTTCAAATCATATTTTTACTGATTTTCTTTTTATTTCATTATTTAGTTTTTAAAATTCTTTTTATATTCTGGATAAAAATGTTATATATATAACTGCACAAAAACTTCCCAATTTGTGTGAAGTTCAAGTTTCTAATCTCTTCTTTTATGAGTTGTGCTTTTGTTTTTACATCTAAGAAATATTTCCCTCAACCAAATTACACAATTTTTTCTATTGTTTTTAGAACTAATCTAGTTTTAGAATTTTACATTTAGGTCCAAGATCTTTTTGGACTAGCTTTCAATTATATGAGGTGAGATATGAATTGAGGTGTTTTTTTAATATGAATAACTAATGTTGAAAATATAGTATGCTTTCTCCACTGATCAGACTTTGCAACTCTGTCAAAAAGCAGTTGTCCATATAGGTGTGTAATTATTTCATAACTCTCCATTCTGCTTCAGTAACCTATTTGTCTATTTTGAAGGTAATACCACACAGCTTCCATCACTATTGCTTTATCATAATTTTTACATTTGGGCATTGTTAGTCCTCTAGTTATGTTCTTTCTCAAAACTTTTGCTTCAGTTTTTCTTTGTACTTTCAAATAAACTTTAGAATCCATTTTTAAATTTCTAATTTTAAAATTTGAATAAAAGGATAGGATTTCCCAAATGACACATTGAGAACTTCTGTGAATCATTTCCTTCATAAAGTTGACATAAATTCATAAAATTGTCAAAATCATCTTTCTTATGATTCTGGAAACTATCCATAGGCTTGTTGGCAATAACAGAGATGATGAAAAAAATTTTACCTTGGAAACAAAAGCCATTTTTGGCTCTTATGCCTGGCCTACTCTATTCCCCTCTCGTTGGATATTATTAAACAATTTAATTGAAAAGTTTCGTGGCACCTGTTAAAAACAACTAGCCTCACAAACACAATAGCAGTGCACACCTGGAGCCTCAGACAACCAGAAAGAGCAGACAAGGATTTCAGTTCTTCAAAAAGCCCCTTTTCCAAGGTATTGTCATTAGATTTATATCACAGCTATCTAGAAAAGTCTGATTTATTGGACATTGTCCTTATTTAACCTGACTTATAGCTCATTGTATTACAAAATCTCTATTCTCATGGTCTTTGCTATAAAAAAATCAATGACAATTTTTTATCATTGTAGCCTTTCAAGTCTGCAATACCAGTTGCAGCAAGTAAAAGATTGACAAAAAGTTAAAAAGAGACTTGTGGAACAAAATGTCCATCGGAGTCTTTGAAAATCCTTCACTTAGCTGTAACTGAAGTTGTAGAAGTCTGTGTGCAAGTTCAAGTCTGTGCATATGCCCCAGAAAGACCTAAGAGGACCTGAAAATCACAGATGTGGTTGAATTTCAAGCACTATATAAACAAGGAAATGAATGATAAGGCAGGGTTGTAAACAGCCTGTACATTGAAAGCATGTTTTAATCACAACATACACAGAACCCATTTGTAAAAGATGGAAGATTTACTGGTTCAAGGTATTTAAAGAAATCTCTGACCAATCATTTGCTGAGCACTAAGTTAATCAAGAAGAAATTTTAGTGACAGTACATTATAGGGAATACAGGTTTCATAAAATTGGTCCAGAAAAGTTACAAAACAAACAGTAAAATTAACAACAAACCTGAGAAAGAGGGATAAATTTCCAGAGTTACCATATTATATTTTCCTAAACATTCAGTTTTTAACAACAAAAAATTATAAGATGCATGACAGTATTGCACATTCACATAAAGAAAATTAATCAATAGAAGCTTATATCTGAGGGGATCCAGATGTTAGATTAACTAGACAGAGACTTACATCAGTTAACATAAGTGTGTTAAAGTATAAACATTTTCTCTAGTTCTTTATAAGTATATTTATATTTATCTTTACATTTATAGAGAACTATAGAAAAGCATTTCTAAAGAGTTAAAGAAAGGTTTGACAATGATTCTCATCATTGTTAACAAAGAATATCAACAAAGAGATGCAATTATAAAAAAGGACAAAATAGAAATTATGGAATTGAAAAGTACACTAACTAAATCTTAAAAATTCACTAGATGAGCTCTGGAGTAAACATGAACTGGCAGAAGAAATAAAGAGCAAACTTCAAGAGAGAACAATTCTGTTCCAGATCATAGAATGGAAGGAAAAATAAAGAAAATTAAACAGTACCTCTGAGATGTTTGGTGAACCATCAAGTTGTACTAACAAATGCATAATGAATGTCCCAGAGCAAGTAAGAGAAAGGAGCAGAAATAACATTTGAAAAAAAATTGCCTAAAAACATCCAAAACTTGATAAAAAACGATACCAGTAATATACAGATCCAAAATGTTCTATAAACTCCAACCAGAACAATTTCAATGAAGTCCACATGTAGACACAGTGTGAACTATCGCTTTCTCCTCATTGCCCAGACTCAGGACCCCAAATACTGCATAGGAACCTCTTTCATTAACACACCTAAGGCAAGATGACTTGAAGGATGCAGAGGACAATTGTACATTCACTGACAATGGATCATAGACCTACATATAAGAACTAAAACTATGGGGGACTTAGGGTCAAGATGGAGGCATAGGTAAATATGGGTTGCTCCTCACACAACCACAGCAAAAATTACAACTAAACTACAAATAATTATAACCCAGAATCATCAGAAAATCAAGCTGTACAGAGTCAGATAATGAAGGAATTAGATAAGTCACATGCATTCAGACTGGTAGGAGCGCTGGAGACACAGAGATGTGGAGAGGTGGAATTGGTAGTTCCACATAAATTTGTGGTGGGTAAAAATAGAGAGGCATATCTCAGGAGCAAGGGATCCCAGCCCCACACCATACCACCCAGCCCAGGGTTCCAGCACAAGGAAGATAAGTCCCCATAACTTCTGGCTGTAAAAACCAGTGGGGGTGGGGATGGCAGAATAAACTTCAGGATTCTCAGGAATCTCCTCTTACAGGCCCCACAATGGACTTAGGATGTACGCAACCCACTCTCTCTGGGTTCCAGCACCAGAGCAGCAGCTTGAAGAGCACAAGAGGTATACAGGGAGAAACTAAAGCATCTAGCATCAGAGCAAGTGCCAGGTACAGCTTCCTCCTGGACAAAATTTAAGAGGCTAGGTAGTTCCTCTTCTGAGCCCTCCCACACACAAGGCCACAGAATAACTCCACCATACCTGAGACTACATCACCTTAGTTCGTATGGGTTGCCCCACCCTGGTGACTACCTAAGACACTGCCCCATCCAAATCATGGGTGCCCTTTTCTACATTAGGCCATACTCCTAAGACAGAGAGTCATATGCCGGTCAAGATGGAAGTGTAGGTAAATCTGCTTTGCTTCCAAACACAACCAAGAGAAGGACAACAACAAAGTTAAAAACAAAAATCAACTAGAACTGTCAGAAAATTGAACTCTATGGAAGTCCAACAACTAAGGAATTAAAGAAGAAGCATTCATCCAGACTGGTAGAAGAGGCAGAGATGGGAAGCCAGGGCAAAGAGGATGAGCTGCAAGGTGATGGACTGGACAGGTTAGGTGGTGGCTGGTGGACTGGGCAGTGCCACATTTGCATGCATGTAAGCCAAGTGGAACAACTGGGGAGTGAGGCAGACTGTGCAATGCAGGGTTCTGGCATAGGAAACTAAAGCCTCAGAACCTCTGGCTGTAAACACTTGTGGGGGCTGTGGCAGCAGGTGAAACCCCTAGACTCACAGGAGATTTTGTTGGAGAAACCCATGGGGTCCTAGAATGTACACAAACCCACCCATCCAGGAATTTAAGGGCCCAATTTGCTTGTGGGTAGCAGGGGAAGTGACTGAAAGTGGGAGGAGAGTAGAGCAAACAGCATTGTTCCCTCTCTGACCCCTTCCCCACAATGTAGTGAAGTGGGTTTCCACACTCTGGCAAATACCTAAGGCTCTGCCCATTAACAAGTGTACCAAAACAAAGAAATATGGCCCAAATGAAAGAACAGATCAAAACTCCAGAAAAAGAACTAAACAATGAGGAGACAGCCAACCTAACAGATGCAGAGTCCAAAACACTAGTAATCAGAATGCTCACAGAAATGATTGAGTATGGACACAAAATAGAGGGAGAAGTGAAGGCTATGAAAATGAAAGAAAGGAAAATGTACAGGGAACCAACAGTGACAGGAAGGAAACAAGGACTCAACAATTTGGAACAAAAGAAAGAAATAAACTTTCAACCAGAACAGAATGAAGAAACAAGAATTCAAAAAAATGAGGAGAGGCTGAAGACCCTCTGGGACAACTTTAAATGCTCCAATATCTGAATCATACAGGTGCCTGAAAGAGAAGAGAAAGAGCAAGAAATTGTAAACTTATTTGAAAATATAGTGAAAGGAAACTTCCCCAGTCTGGTGAAGGAAATAGAATTCCAGGAAGTCCAGGAAGCTCAGAAAGTCGCCCAAAAATTGGACCCAAGGAAGCACACACCAAGGCACATCATAATTACATTACCTGAGATTAAAGATAAGGAGAGACTCTTAAAAGCAACAAGAGAAAAGGAGAGAGTAAAACAGAAAGGAGTTCTCATAAGACCATCAGCTGATTTCTCAAAAGAAACCTTGCAGGCCAGAAAGGACTGGAATGAAGTATTTGAAGTCATGAAAGGCAAGGACCTACATCCAAGATTACTCTATCCAGAAAAGTTATCATTTTGAATGGAAGGGCAGATAAAGTACTTCTCAGACAAAGTAAAGCTAAAGGAGTTCACCATCACCAAGCCATTATATTATGAAAAGTTAAAGGGACTTATTTTTTAAAAAAAGGAGATCAAAACTATGAACATTAAAATGGCAATAAATTCACAACTATCTACAATTGAATCTAAAAAACTAAGTAAACAAGTAGAACAGAAACAGAATCATAGATATGGAGTTCATTCAGGTGGTTACCAGCTACTAAGGGTAAGGTGGAGAATGGGGAAATAGGTGCAGGAACTGAGAAGCACAAATGGGTAGGTACACAATAGGCAGTGGGCACATTAAGAACAATACAGAAAATGGAGCAGGCAAAGAACTTATACACATAACTCATGGACATGAACTAAGTGGGGGACTGCTGGAGGTAATGAGGATGCTGGGGACATGGGGGAAAGGGGAAAAATTGGGACAACTTTAATAGCATAATCAATAAAATATTTTTAAAAAAACTAAAACTATAAATCTTTTCTAATAAAGTGTGGGAGTACATCTTTGTAACCTTGAGTTAGGTACATAATGTTTTCTTAGACTTGATACCAAAAGCACAAGTAACAAAAAATAAAAATAGATAATTGGATTTTCTTAAAATTGAAGTAATGGGGTAAAATGGGGACAACTATGACTGAACAACAATAAAAAAAGAAAAACATAAATAAGACCTGGGAGAAATTAACGAAGAACTCTCTAAATAAAAAGATACATTTTGCCACTGACTAGAAATCTCAACACATTAATGTCAATAAAAGTATTTAGAGAGAGAGAGCCTGGTTTACATGACCACCCCTTCTCATTGGGCTTTTACCTGCTTCTCAAGGTCATGCACCCCTGTTCTCCTGCTTCTGCTGTAATTACGGCATCATATATATGTACTTTACTGAGTATTTGTGTTTCTCAAAATAGGAGATGGTTGTTTCAGATCCTGACAGGTAAAGGCTACAATGGGCTCCCTGCAGACCAAGGACTTTCCATCTCAGTGCTGAGTACCCACCAGGTAGGAGTTGACTGCTGGACTCAGGTGCCTGCCTGCACCTTCCTCCAAATGGCTGGAGCTGGAGTTAGGGGTGGAGGAGGGAGGCAGTTAATAAGTTTGGGGACTTCTTTTTTGTGAGAGCAAATTGGAATTCCACTTTCAGGCAAACTGTTATATCAGTAGATTGTCCTGAAAAAGGATTAATTATGTATTATCCAATAAAACCAAAATCATTAAAATGTAAGGAATTCTCTTAAGAACTCTCCACCCCTCGCAAACAAATTTATCTCCCTTTCAAGAGTTGTCTTTTTGGAATTGTACTGAGCACCTCAACTCCATCAGAAAAATGGATATGAGAGAGAAGCCATATAACTTAAGACAGACAGAAGAACCAGCTTCAGCACAACCTGTCTGGTAAGGAGTGTGGTAGAGACTTGAGAGGGCTGGCTGGGCTCCCACAGGTGGTGGCACCCAAGGGATAATTAAGCGGCTGGTTGTATCCCCCTGAGAAGAATGGGGTCTAAATCCTAAACTAGGATCCCCAGTCTAGAGCACCAGAGCCCAAAAAGTACACAGATAACAACCAGCAGCAAAAAGTGGCGGGACTGCAGAGACAAAAGGCTGGAGACAAAAGAACCATTTAAGGAACCAACACACAAATTTTCATTTGCAGCCATTTACCCTGGGCTCTGGCAAAGGCAGGAGCAGAGTGGGCTGGTGATGCCTGAGGAGAGACTAAGGGCAGAAGCTTAGGAGAGACTAAGGGCAGAAGCTTTGGAGAGAGAACTGAGAAAGTAGATGCCAAGATCCTGGTGCTGCCCCCACACAGCAGCAGGCAGCTCAGGCTGACCACTCCTCTCTGAGTGTCAGTAGCTTGAGGGGAAGCAATAGCCCTGTCCCCAGGAGAGTATCTGCCCTGGCACTGTGGTGCTTAAGCCTGACTGCTGAGTGCAGAGTGACCAGATTAACAACCAAAGGAGATAGCCAGAGAAAGTATGTCCCTGGCAAAAGCGGGGGCAGAGTGGACTAGAGAGACTTGAGAAGAGACTGGGGAAGGAGGTCTTGGAGAGACAACTAAGAGAGGAACTGCTGGGATCCTGATGCTGAGCCAATCCCCATACACAGCAACCACCCTGCTCAGACAGACCACTCCATTCTGAGCAGCAGCAGCCTGAGGGGAAACAATAGCCCCCAACCCAGGAGGATTTCGGCCCCACCCTGTGGTGCTTAAACCTGACTGCTGAGCACAGAGTGACCAGATTAATAATTGAAGGAGACAGCCAGGGACAGCAGATCACTCGAAGTGTTGAACAGACTGCCTAAGGTCAGGCTGGGTGAACATCTGACATCACCGGAGGCAGATCCAGAAAGAAAACAGTGGTAAATACAAGAAGCTACCAAGACAAAAGCCACTGTGGACTTCTTCAGGATTTGTGATATTTTCTTTCCTTCATAGCTTTTTAACATTCATTTCTTCTCCAGCAAGTTTGTACATATTAAGTCACTAGATTTTATACTACAGTGTATTTCAGTTCACATATTTTGCCCCTCCCTCCTCTTAGTCCATTTTACCTTCCTCTTTCCTTGCATTATTTTCATTTCAAATCTTGTTTTCCCTCTTGCTACAACTTGTTTCTATTCAGTACTTTTACTATTTCTCTCCTGTCTAGACACACAAAACCATTTTTCTTGTCAAGGGTCATTTCACATCCTTTTTCCCCACTCGTAAAATACTCGAGTTCTCTCTCCACCTTTAACAATCTTTGCTAGTTGGTTGTGGGTAGGGTAGTTGTTATTGCATTGTTTTTTCAATTTTATCTCTAGAGCTTCACTAATTCTGTAATTCAAATATCAAATTTTACTAGTTCCCTCTCCTACTTTTGTTCTCTAAAATTTTAATTTGCCATCTTAGCCTGTTTTTCTTTTCTTTTTCATCTTCTCTTTTTCTTTCATCCTGCCCTTTTATTTTTCTTTATTCTCCTTTTTTTATTTTTATTTTTTCCTTACATCCCAAATTTTAATTTTTCCCTCTCTTAGCCTGGTTTTTGTTCCTCACTCTTAGTATTTCCTGTCCCTCTATCATTTCAAAATCACTTCCCACTCCTCTAAACATCTCTTAGACTTTTCTGTGTTTCTTTCTTCCTTCTTATTCCCATACCACCTATATTAATTTTAGCTTGTTTGTTGTTGATAGTATTGTGGTGGATCTTTCTATCCAATTTGGCTCCTATGTTTTTATTCATTATTTATGATTTTTCCTTCCTTTTTCTTTCTCTCTCACTTTATTTTATTTTATATTATTTTAACTTCTGTTTAAACCTAATATTACACACTTCCCTTCACATACTCCATTTCACATGTGTCATTCCCTTTTTTATTCATGAGATAAATTTTACCTTGTCTCTTTCCATTGCTCCAACTCCCAACTCTTATTAGTGCTCCTCCCTCTATCCTATCAAGATCATTTTTCTTTCAGTAGGTCATCTCATATCTGCTCTCCTTTCTTATAATATTCTTAATCTCATTACACCCTTATTCATACTGATTCATTTGCTGTTGATAGTGGGATTGTGGGGGCAAGTTATATTTGTGGGTGTGGGTTTGTTCCCTCAGCTTTGTGGTTTTGTTCTGGCAGCACCTGCACAATAGCACACAAAATGTGGTGGACAGAGTGACTCTCAGTCAGCCAGCTGAAGGGAAGGACCCACCAGAGAAAGACTCAACAACCATCAAAACCAAACTACATCCAGCAAAGAAGGCATAAATGGCATTCCAAGAGCATCAAGTGCAGGTGATCAGGGAGACTGTACCACTGAATTTCACAAGCCTTCTACCATAGAAGTTCACACCACAAAGTCAGAGAGTCAGAAAAGCTTCTTCATAGCAAAAGATACCATGAACAAAATGAAAAGGGAACCTACTGTGTGGGAGAACGTATTTGCCAAGGAAACATCTCATAAGGGGTTAACTTTCAAAATATACAAAAAAACGTATACAGCTCAACACCAGGAAGACAACAATCCAATCAAAAAGTGGGCAAATGACCTCAATAGATACTTCTCCAAAGAGGACATATGAAGGCCAGTAGACATACAAAAAAAAAAGCTCAACAGCACTAATTATTAGGGAGATACAAATTAAAACCAAAATGAGTTATCACTGCACATCCATCAAAATGGCTACCATCAATAAATCAATAAACAAGTGCTGGCAAGGATGTGGAAAAGGGGGAACCCTAGTGCACTGTTGGTGAGAATGCAGACTGGTGCAGCCACTGTGGAAAATAGTATGGAATTTCCTCAGAAAAATTTAAAATGGTATACTTTTTGACCCAGTGATCCCACTTCTGAGAATATATCTTAAGAATCCCAAAACACCAATTCAAAAACTATGTACACTCCTATGTTCATTCAGCATCATTTATTATAATAGCCAAAGCTGGAAATAGCCTAAGTGTCCATCAGTAGATGAGTCTATAAAAAAACCTGTGGTACATTTACAGAATGGAATACCACGCAGCCATAAAAAGAAAGAACTCTTACTCTCTATGAAGGCATGGATGGGCCTGGAGATTTTTATCCTAAGTGAAATAAGGCAGTCAGAGAAAAACAAATACCATGTGAACTCACTTATACCTAGAACTTAATGAACAAAATAAACTGAAGGACAAAATAGAAACAAGGGCATGGATACATGGAACACACTTACAGCTGTCAGAAGAAAGGGAAGGGCTGGAGCTGGATGAAAGATGGTGAAGGGATTAGCCAAAGAATTTATATGCATAACCCATAGACACAGGCAAGTGTTGTAGTGACCAGAGGAAAGGGGGAGGGACACTGGGTGGAGGTGGACAAAGAGGCTGGGGATGGAGGCATTAGTAATAGTGTCAAGAATAAAAATAAAGCAAAAAATAATAACCTGTAGCCAGATTACATACATGTAACAATAAAAGAAGTCCATTGATTTGGAAGACAAAATAAGATTCTTCCTACAATATACAGGATTATTATCAAGTGAAAAATAAGGATCCAGCAACATAGAAAGAAGTCTCAAAAAGTTAAAGAAAATCTTACTAAAATGAATAGAGTCAGGACAGTTCCACTTAGGAGCAGTCTTCAAGGAATGATTCTCTCCATTCCCCCATCTCTGACAACTACATACCACTTTTTAAAAATTTCCACATGGTGGGTAGAGTTACATTTAACTCCATCATACATCTTAACATTTCAGTATGCATATTATTAACTGAAGGTATTTTTAGAATACAGATATGCAAAAATCTCAACAACTTATTTTTCTTCTTTTTTTATTTTAATTGTTGCTCAAGTACAGTTTTCTGCCTTTTACTCCCATCCCAGCCCATCCCCCAGCCCTCCCCACCTCCCTCCAATTTCCAACCCCCCACCCCTGTTGTTGTCCATGTGTCCTTTATACTTGTTCCTGTAAACCCTTCCCTTTTTCCCCTGAAATTCCCTCCCCTCTCCCCTCTGGTCACTGTCAGCCTGTTCTCTATTTCAGTGTCTTTGGTTATATTTTGCTTCTTTGTTGTTTTGTTGATTAGGTTCCTGTTAAAGGTAAGATCATATAGTATTTGTCTTTCACAGCCTGGCTTATTTTGCTTAGTGTAATACTTTCCAGTTCCATCCATGCTGTCACAAAGAATAGGAGCTCCTTCTTTCTTTCTGCTACATAGAATTCCATTGTGTAAATGTACCATAGCTTTTTGATCCATTCATTTAGATGGGCACCTAGGTTGCTTCCAGCACTTGGCTATTGTAAATTGTGTTGCTATGAACACTGGGTGCATAGGTTCTTTTGGATTAGTGTTTCAGGGTTCTTAGGATATAATCCCAGCAGTGGAATTGCTGGGTCAAAAGGCAGATCCATTTTTAGTTTTATGAGAAAATTCCATACTGTTTTTCATATTGGTTGTACCAGTCTGCATTCTCACCAGCAATGCACTAGGGTTCCCTTTCCTCCACAACTTCTCCAACAGTTGTTGTTTGTTGTTTTGTTTATGAATGCCATTTTGACTGGTGTGAAGTGGTATCTCATTGTGGTTTTAATTTGCATCTCTCTAATAGTGACTACTCATTAAATTTTGACAAATATGTTCACCTGTGAAACCCAACTCTCTACCAAAACAGAGAAATGTAACTATCACTCCTGCTAGTTCACTCATATGCCTTCCACATCAGCCAAACCACCAGATGTAAATACTCTCCTGCTTTTGTATTTACCATAGTGTAGTTCTACCTAGTCTAGAAAGTTATATAGGTGGAATTATAAAATATAAGCTCTTTTGCATTTTCATTCACTCAGCATAATGTTTTTGAAATCCATGTACATTGTGTGACTAATATTAGGTGTTTTTATTGCTTAAGTGGATAATTAGGGTGACCAATGCCTCAAAATATAAAGTCCTTTAATTTTAATAGACATTTTCCCAAAGAATATACATAAATGTCCTTTAAGCATATAAAATATGCTCAACATCTTACTCAGTAGGGAAATACAAATCAAAACCATAATAAGATACCACTTCATATCCACAAAGGTAATTAAAACCAAACCAAAAAGTCAGATAATAATCAGTGTTGGTGAGAATATGAAGACATTAGAACCGTGAAACATTTTTAGTGGGAAAGTAAAGTTAAGTGTTATACATGCTATTATAATATGATTGAGAATTTCTACTCTTAGATATATATGCAAGAGAAATAAAGCCATATGGACATGCAAAAACTTTTAATGAATGTTTATACAGCATTATTCATAATAGTCAAAACCTGAAAATAACCCCAATCTCATCTGATCAATAAATAAAATATGGTATATTCATATAACAGAATATCATTAGCAACAAAAAGAGTGAGGTACTAACATGTGCTGTAACATGGGTGAATCCTAAAAACATTATGCTAAGTTAAAGAAACCAAACATAAAGGACCATATACTGCATGAGTCCATTTTTATGAAATGCCCAGAATAGTCAAAACTATAGAACTAAGATATTAGTGTTTTCCTAGGGCTGGGGATGGCAGGAATGATAAGTGACTATAAGTGGGTAGACGTCCTTTCTGTGGTGGTGAAAGTGCTCTGAAACTTATCTTGGTGACATCTGCACAACTCTGAAATATACTGAGAACCTTTGAATTGTGCACGTTAATTGGGTTAGTTTTATGGCACCATAAGTATGTCAATAAAGCTCTCAATCTGTTGGTTTTTTTATCATGATTACACTGACTATACAGCAATTTGTGGAGATATCTGAACAATATCGAGTCTTCTTACCAATAAGTACTGTACACATCTCCATTTATTTAGTCTTTAATTTAGTTTGGCAATGTTTTATAGTTTTCAATGACGTTTTACAAGATTAATATGTAAGCATTTCCTTTTTTCAGCTACTGTGAATGGTGTTTTTATTTTAGTTCCAATTGTTCATTGCTAGTATATAGAAATACAATTGATTTTTCCATATTCACCTTGCTAAATATTGATCTTATTAAAGTCACTTATGATTACTAGCACCTTTTTCTATATATATATTACTTGGGATTTTATACATAGATGGACATGTCACATACAAATAAATACTGTTTTATTCCTTATTTTCCATTATGGATGACAGATACTTCTTTATCTTGTCTTATTATTCTGACTGGGACCTCCACTACAATGTGAATATAAAAATGCAGAACAGATTTTTTTTCTTCTCATCTTACAGAGAAAGCATGTGATCTTTCACATTGAGTACACTGGAACCTCTAGGCTCTTTGTAGATTTTCTTTACATAGTGAGGAAATCCTCTTCTATGCCAGTTTTCTGAGTGTTTTTATAAGGAATTAATGTTAATTTTTTGCAAGTACTATTTGCATCCACTGGGATAATCATATGCTTTTTAAAAATCTGGTAGGTTATGTTCACTGATTTTCACATATTGAATCAAATTTATATTCTGGCCATAGATTCTATTTGCTCATAATGTATTATTTGTTTTATATATTGTTAATTCATTTTTTTGCTAAATCTTGTTAAGAAGTCTTGTGACTACATACATAAGGATTGTTCATCTGTAGTTTTACTTAATTGATACATATTTGACTGGTTTTGATATCAGAATAGCATAGGCACCATAAAAAAATTAAGTGACATGTTTTCTCTCTTTTATTTTCTAGAAGAGCTTGTGCAGATAGATAGGTTTTATGTCTTTTTTCTTAAATGTTTAGTAGAATTCCACCAGTGGAAGGAATCATGTGGGCTTATAGTTTTCCATTTTAAAATTTAAATACTTCATTTAATTGTAACATAATGGTAAGTATTTGTTTTTAAAATATCTACACGTAGAAAAAGTACAGTGAAAATATGGCATCAAAGATAAAAAATGGCACATCTGTGTAGTGTACTTACCAAGAAGGGAACTTGCAGGCCTGAAGTTGCTCTGGGTGAGTCAGTGAGTGAGTAGTAAGTGAATGTGAAGGCCTAGGATATCGCTGAACACTACTGTAGACTTTATAAAGTGGACTTTATAAAGATGTTAATGTATACATCAAATCGATAAAACAACAAGAGATTGAGTCAAGCACCAGAGAAAATGCTGCAATCAAGAGAGTCAGTAAACACAAGGTGTGTGAGGCTGCTGCCAATGTAATGTAGAATGCTCTTTTGCAACAAACATTTTTTTTATAAGTAGAAAGAGTACCCTCTAAAACAATAACTGAAAGTATGGTAAATACACAAAACAGTAACATAGTTGTTACGTGTCATCATCAAGTATTGTGAACATCATATATGTGGTCCATCAGTGACTAAATCGTCACTATGTGGCACATGGCTATACTGTATAAACATCTTTTTAACATCTAAATAATCTTCAACCATGTCACCTCTCTCATGCTTGTTATTGGAATGTCTTCCTCTATTTTCTGATTGGCCTTGCAAGAGTTTTTGTCTTCTTCCATTTTATTGACTTCTCAAAGAACAAACTTCTAACTCCACTGATTTTTTTTATTACCTTTCTGACTATACTTTAATCAATCAGTCTATACTCTTTATGATTTACTTTCTTCTGCTTACTTTGTGTTTAATTTGCCATCACTCTCTAGTTTCTAAAGATGAAGGCATAGGCTATCAATTGGAGAATTTTCTACTTTTCCCTGTAAGTATTTGTACTAGATCTCTAATGCTGTGTAACAAATCACCAGAAAACACAGCAGCTTGAAAACAACATTCATTTTTTCACAGGGTCTATGGGTCAGGAATGTAGGAATGGCATAAGTAGGTGATTTTACCTCAAGGTCCTTCATGAAATAGCTAGAACTACAATCTCAACTTAGCAAGAATACAATTCCAAACTCTCTCACATGGTTGTTCACAGACTTTGATCCTTTGCTGGCTGTTGGCCAGAGACTTGTTTTTCACTGTGTGATACTCTCCACAGGCTGCCTGCGTGAACTTATGGCAAAGCTCCGGCTTCCCGCAGAGCAAGTGATCTGAAAGCAAGAAAGTCCAGGCCAGATGGTAACTGCAATCTTTTTATAATCTAATCTCATCATTATGTGACAAATCATAGTTTCTGCCATACTCTGTTCACTAAGTCTATCCCATACTCAACAGCAAAGGAATGAAGAACTTCTCCTTAAAGGGGGCACAGAATTATGGAATTTTTTAAATAATCACAGTATAAACTTTAAACAAAATCTTTACTCTCTTCCTACATATAAAGTACATTCCTCCCCTCTCCATCCCCCAGATATCCTATTTTATTAAGAAATCAGCTATAAATTCAGAATCTTGTCACTTACATCAAGCCTAGTTGTGAACATTCAGATACGGTTTCAGAAGGTAGGAAATATTTCTCTGGGGCACAGGTAGGTCAAGGTTGGCAGGTAGATGCTCAGAGGGCATCAAGACCATGGGAACCTACTTGCAAGCACTGTAATGAAAGGCCTGAGGTATAGTGTCCACCTCAGGAGTGCCACAGTGAGTTGTTCATTGTGCCTTGGCTAGGGCTACCAATTTACCAAGGCATTGTGGGCTGTGGGCATATGGTTTGAGCAATGTCCCTACCTACACATATCCCTGGAATAATACAGAAGGAGCAAGAAGAAACAAAATTGAAACAATGGTGGGATGAGAAAGAGTATTCTTTCTCCTGCAATGTTTCTCCAGCACCCTCTACTCCCAATGTTCAACAGCTTGCTCTCTACATAGGAGAAATGCTTAAAGGATCAATCTCCATTATTGCAAAAAAAGGGTACTAAAGGTGATTTTTTTATCCAAGAGGCAATAAATTAACCACTAGCACAAATACATATGCACCTTAATGGGACTTATGCTGAAATAAAAATTTCTTTATAGCCCTGGCTGGGTAGCTCAGATGACTAGAGCATCATCCTGAAATGCTGAGGTTATGGGTTCAGTCTCCGGTCATGGCACAAATAAGAATCAGCCAATAAATGCATAAATAAGGGGGACACAAATCAATAATTCTCTCATCCTCTCTTTCTCTCCCCCCTCTCTAAAAGCAATAAATAAAATTTAAAAATAAATGAAAACTTCAGTGTAGTTCATCTTAGGTGGAGCCTGATTCTAGGCACTGAACTCTAAACAGCTTCCTCTGCTGTATCTGGTAGGGCCAAGTATGGTCTTCATCATGTCAACTATCTTAAAGAAAATAGTTGCTTATTCTGGAAAATTCAAAAACAGTGATCTACCAATTTTGAAGAGTAAAACTTAGGAGTCAGATTCTGGAGAGGAGATAAAAGTTGGCAGAAGGTATTGCCACAGGGTTACTTTCCCTTATTTTGGTCTGACAGCAGATCCCAGTCCCATCCCCATGATGGACAGCTATAGAAGGTCTAAACCACAATACTTCTGGCTTGAAGAAAGAGAGAACAATGTTTGGAGCAACCACAGAAAATCTGAAAAACACTGTCAACATTTTGATTGAATTGATATTTACACAATGGGATAGTGCCAACCTCAGAATATACATTCTTTTTAAGTTTGTATGGTAACTGTGATCATGATAGAGCATATCCTGGGGCATGACACAAGTCCCTATTAATTGAAATGAGCCAATACCATAACAAGTATGTTCTGGTACCACAATGACATTAAACATTAAATTAGCAGTCAATAGCAATAAGATTTTTATCTAGAAAAATCCCATAAGAAATTGAATGACACACTTCTAAATAATCTATGTGCCAAAATAAATTACGGGTAATCTAGAAAATATTTCCAACTGAGTGATAAGGAAATCACAACATAGTAGAGCTTATGAGATGCAGCAAAAGGAGTTTTTACAGTGAAATTTATTAATCTTTCATAATTATATTAGAAACAAAGAAAGGTAGAAAATCAGTGACCTAAGTTTCACTTTAAGAAGCTAGAAAAGTAAAGCAATATCAAAGTAGAAGAAGAGCAATAATAAAGACCAGTAATTAACAAAAAAAACAATAAAAATATTAATAAAATGTGTTTCCCTTGTTGACTCTGCAGCTGAAATCTCTGTCAAGTTCCTTCAGTCTTTTATTTATTTTTGTTTTAGAAACAGAGTTTAGAACCCTATGGGTACATTTTAGAAATTATCCTCAAATTTGAAGATATTGAGAAATGGGACTTCCGGCCAAGATGGAGGCATAGGTAGACGCACTGTTCCTCCTCGCACAACCAAGATAGGGACAACAACAATACAGAAACAAAATAACAACCAGAACTGACAGAAAATTGAAGTGTATGGAAGTTGGACATCCAAGGATTTAAAAATTGACACCTTCATTCAGACCTGTAAGAAGGGCAGAGTCAGGTCTGGTGAGGGACATGGAGTGGAGAGCTAAGCAACCTGGGCAGTGTGCAAGTCCGCAGCAGGCAGACCCTGGGCGCACAATGGCAGTGGCTGGTGGGCCCTGGTCAGGGGGTGGCCACCGGCACACCCAGCGAGGCGGACATTGTGAAGCAAGGCACTGCACCCAACTCAGGGTCCCAGCACCGGGAAATAGAGTTTTGGGTCACTGACTGAAAAGGAAGGTTCCGCAGGGTGCACAGGCCTACCCACAATGGAATTGGTGCCAGAGGGGCCCAGTTGGCTTGTGGAAAGCAGAGGAAGGGTCTGGGGTCCTACAGAGAGCAGAGCAAGCACCATTGCTCCTTCTCGGACCCCGCCCCCACATACAGCATCACAACCCAGCCACTGGGGTGCCCTGTCCTGGTGAACTCCTAAGGCCCTGCCCCTCACTACAGGAGCTCAACAAGACCAAAAAACCAAAACCAAAAACAAACAAAAAAAAAAAACAGCAAAAAGATGACTCAAACAGAAGAAGAAATAAAAGCCCCAGAACCCATCCTTTTAAGCCACCAAGAGATAGCCAACCTATCAGATGCACAGTTCAAAGCACTGGTGATCAGGATACTCACAGAATTGGTTGATTTTGGTCACAAATTAGATGAAAAAATTCAGGCTACAATAAGTTTAATGAAGAAAGATGCACAGGGAACCAATAGTGATGGAATGAAAGATGGGTCTCACATCATTGGAGTGGACCAGAACAAAGGAAAAAATATACAACCAGAAA
>CM052539.1:103719003-103777580 GCA_028533065.1 Trachops cirrhosus | reverse complement strand
TAAAAGCAGCAAGAGATAAGGGGATAGTAACCTACAAAGGAGTTCCCATCAGACTGTCAGCTGATTCCTCAAAAGACACCTTACAGGCAAGAAGGGACTGGAAAGAAGTATTCCAAGTCATGAAAGACAAGGACCTACATCCCAGATTGCTCTATCCAGCAAAGCTTTCATTTAGAATGGAAGGGCAGATCAAGTGCTTCTCAGATAAGCTAGTTAAAGGAGTTCATCATCTCAAGTTAAAGGAGTTCATCATCACCAAGCCCTTATTGTGTGAAATGTTAAAGGGACTTATCTAAGAAAAAGAAGATAAAAAACTTGTGCAGTAAAATGACAGCAAACTCACAATTATTAACAACCACACCTGAAACAAAAACAAGAAGAAACTAAGCAAACAACTAGAACAGGAAGGGAACCACAGAAATGGAGAACACATGGAGGGTTAGCAACAGGGGAGTGGGAGGAGGAGAGAGGGGGAAAGGTACGAAGAATAACTAGCATAAATGGTAGGTAGAAAATAGACAGGGGGAGAGCAAGAATAGTAGGGGGAATGTAGAAGCTAAAGAACTTATGACACATGGACATGAATTAAAGGAGGGGAATGAGGGTGGGAGAGGGTGTTCAGGGTGGAGGGGAATGAAGGAGGGATAATAGGGCAACTGTAATAGCATAATCAATAAAATATATTTAAAAAATTGAAGATATTTTTATCAAGATTTGGGGCTCTCTTTCTATGGTTCCCTACTAGTAGAATTTTATCAATTTCCAGCCATGGTGACATCTCCAAACTCCTTAGGATTCTAGTTCTGTGCCAGCACACTGTGTTGGCTGGGTAGTATCTTCAGAGCAAAGTTGTGTAAATGCAGTGGTTCTCTTCATTTGAGAATATAATTGCTCCAGTATCTCCCTGTGCCTCCAGACTCTTCAGTGCCTTAAAAGTGTTTTCCAAAGTTTATCTTTGTTTTCAGCAGGATAATTATTCTCATTCAAGATCCTCTGGTATTAAACAGAAGTTGGAAGTCCTCCACATAAATTTTATATTCAGACAAACCAACATCCTAGATAAATGCTTCTCAAATTTTAATGCCCAACTAAATCATCTGAGAATTATGCTAAAATGCAAGTTGTGATTTCAGTAGGTCTGGGCTGGGCCTAAGCTGCTGCATTTTTAACAAGGTGATACAAATGCTCTGTCCACGGACAACACTTTGAGTGGTGAGGCTCTAGACCCCTAACTTAGTGAAGGATTAGCAATCAATTTTATGGTGTTTGTTATAACAGAATTTTAGGATTTGAAACAATTAGGGTTAGCACACTGTTTTTAATGAAGAGGCATTGGTAGTGATTGTAAATCCTTATTTTCCTGGACCTAGGGATCTGATCAAGTGTCAGTATTGATAAAACCTACCTCTATCTTTTTAATGCTAATGGATTAAACAGTACCGTGAGCCTGATTATCTGTTAGCCAATTAAGATAAGAATTGAACTTGTCTTTATAGCATATTTATTGTGATTGGAAATATTGATGTATTCCATGTTAAATACTGGCTAATATATCAAGAACATGATTTTGCCCTGGGCAGATTCTAAAAACAACCATAAGAAACATGTTTTTAAAAGGACAGTTTCTAACTTTTCTCCATTAAAAAAAATGAACCTGTATCTTAATGAGTAAAAACCATGAAATTTCATCCAAGGATCTGAAGGGAAGTTATCTCTGTCCTTATAACATCCATTGTCAGTTACCTCCACGGGCAGTTCTCTTTAGAAAACCTGTCCCTTGGCTCACTAACCCTAGACATTAAATTGTACAGATTTTATCTTCTAAATAATACACCAATCCACATCCAGCCATCTCCATCCTTGCTATTGTGCACTAATTTAAGTGCGCAATCATTACAATCATTGAACACATCTCTTGACTGCTATTCCTTTTCCTTCAGGTCTATACCTAACTCTTGCACCCAAGTTATCTATTTAGCTCCCTCCTTAAAATATCTACAGTATAATGTTCACGCTACTCTCCATGACATAGAAGGAACTCCATGAGCTGATCTCTGCCTATCACCATGGTTTCTTTTCACATGAGTCCTTTCCTCCCAAATTATATGTCAGTGACAATAAACTGATGTACTTATATTGGCCATGGTATTTCTTCCCTTCATGCACTGGCTCTATTTGGAATATTTTTTTTTCTTATCTCTAATAAAACCAACCACCTCTTCCTCTGAATAAGTCTTAATTTCCTTTTAGACTTAACTCAGTCATTATCTTCTTGAGAAAGCCAGCCAGATGCTTACTTCCAAATTCCTTGGTGTACAGATAATGCCCTATAACTAATTTTACCACCAGTTTGTCATATACAAATACATTTTCTCTTCTGGTTTTTATATTTTTCTTTGAGTATAACTTGTAGGCCAATCTTAACATCTTTTTTATCTTTATATGCTAATAGTCCAGCAAAATGCCTGTAAGTTAGAGGTCAGGAATGGTTGATAAATTTATTAATGAAGGAGTCCTCTTAATTATTTAAACAATGGCATCAGAGATTTTCTGGGTTTAATTTAAGAAATTGCCTGACTCAAATGTGTTGAGTGCAAGGAGTAAAATAATACAGACATGGTCTAAGAGAAAGAGATAATCAAGCTATTCTTCAAGGGAGGTAAAAAGAATTTGCAGTAGAGTAAGCAGGAAAGGAGAAAGATAGAGAGGAATGAGAAAAGGTTAAATAATATGATGCAAGGCTAGAGTCCAAAGCATGGGGATATGGGTAGTCTGAGAGGAACCCCCAAATAAAAGTGGGCGGCAACCAGGCAGATAGCCAAAGACAAAGAAATTTCCTATAAGCCCTCATACCTTTGCAACTCTTGAGCTTCATGAGCCTCTATCACTGAAATTCTCCAACTTTTGTGCTCATCATATTATTTATGTTCGGCTCTATTTCCAGTTCTTTGGTCAACCGATATTTATTTTGTATTTCTATGTGTTAGTTACTTTTCTATTGTGAACTGAATAGAGTCTTGCCCTAAAATTCTCAGTATACTAGGAAAGAGAGGGGTAAATAAGCAGGCAATTAAATATGGTGTTATAAATTCTACCAGCACCCAGAAAAGCTTCCCAGAGAAAGTTGTTGATTTTCATTTTGTTTGCACATTTATTGTAGTCATAAATATAACTCATAATTTCTTCTTGGTGGACTCCTCTGATCCTACTACCTACCAAATAGATGATTAGGAAAAGTAAATCAGTCATTTCCACTGTGTGATATATGAGAAATGTTCTTGACATCTTAAAAATGAAACTCAGAGAATTTTTTCTCAGAAAGCATTATATATATATGTGTATATATATATAAAGTTTATTTTATAGTTATATTTCAGATAAATCAAATGTTAAAGATGATTTTATATACTGGGTTTGGAACTTAAGCACTACTATAACATAAAGAAATGACATTCTAAGCTCCAAGGAAATTGTTTATAGTGCACTTATTATACCAACTTGTTAGTAAGTCAGATACTCATGTATCTCAATTTTACATAGTGAGAAAACTTAGATTCAAAATTATCAAGACAATTTTGATATTTTTTGTATTCTTTATTTTAAAATACTATTTTAAATCCCTTATATTAATAACTGGGTAAAAGTAAAATAATTTTAAAAGTTAAAAGAAAAAAATTCATTCCATAAGTTACCTAAAGGAAGCTAGTAAAGGAAGGAAAATTTCACAGTCCGTGACTCAGTATATCCTCACAGTGAGAGCACATATGTCCCTGCAGCTCTGGCTCACACTGATAAGAAAGTTAGGCCATTGAAATGTGAATGTAGAATCAAAAAAAGAGAGACTGAGATACCCAAAAAAGACCAAATGATTTTTAAAAGATCATGAAATTATGGACCCTTAGACAAGATTGCTCATGTTAACGCTAATGAAAATTAAACTCTTCTCCAAACTATTTCTCAGCCAGGGTCACAGCTAACTAGAGGCAACTGGAGAAAGATTTGCTTCTTTTATATTTTTAAAACTGACTTATATGTACAACCCATGAACATGGACTAAGTGGGGGGATGCTGGAAGGTTGGGGGGTATAGGGCAGAAGGGGCATAAAGGGGGAAAATTGGGAAAACTGTGATAGTATAACCAATACTAAAAAGAAAAACTCTGACAGAGAAGTAGGGAGCTCCTCAAGGTGACAGAAAACTCAATTTGTCATGAATGGGATTTAAAGTGAAGATATATCTGCAAAGTAAAAATTCATGATGCATGTACAACTATTCAGTCATCTATCTAGCAAAGAGATCCAAATTTGCATTGACCCACCATTTCTGAGCATGAGCTGTCATGTCACTCTCAGTTTTACTTATTTATTTTTCATTATTTCATATGGCTTACTAGAGAAAGAAGGAAATATGATTATAATATAAGGGAAATTCTGGGAGAACAAAACATGGGGGTATATCCTACTGTACCCACTATTACTGCTATTAAGGTATACCTCTCTAGACTGAGTTCTTTGAGAAAGTAGGTCAGAAGAAATAATCCATAAAGAAATACTGAAAACAAGGCTCTTTTCCTGGTTTCACCTCCTGAATACTAAAGTCTGTTCTCTGAATATCAAATATGGTCCATATATTTATATACTATTATTTTTTTTACTCAGAGCTTTAAGAGGACAACAGATTTGCTGAAAATGCTTGCACCCATAATCTGAAACAAGAACTATGCAATTCTTTACATACACAAAGAAAATGAATGTATAATGCTTTTTGATAGTTGTTTCCATTCCCTATACTAAGAAACTGGGAATGACCCTTAAATGGTTTAGCTGAGGAAACAGTGTGGTCCAGCTGGACGGCTACTCAGTAAGATAGTCTACAACAGTCCACTCCCTGATCCTGAGCTCCAATTATGACCTATCTCCTTAATATTCAATATATAAAATTTAAGGACTAAATATTTATTGAAGTATTCTACAGAAGGCTTTGTTTGCTTCACTTTAATGTGCTCTTCAAAATAACAAGATGTGAGGCAAAAGTTGCCTTTTTTCCATGTATATCGAAAAATTTGTATCTGTGCTCTCTTTTGCCATAATTTGTATATTTTGTGATCTGTGGTGACAAGATATATGCTTTGTGCCCATTTTAGAGGAAAAGTCCCTTCTGCTTGGAGTCAACAGCCTCACATTTATGCCACAGTATATAACCATTAGCACCATTTGCCATCCCCATGGTAGCAGTGGCTCAAGGATTAGCTTGGTGTCGTTACTGTTTATTGTGTCAAGCTCACATGTATTAGGTTACAGAAAAACAGAAAAAAACATTCTGTAGAAGCAGAGAGGAATCAAGAGGAAGGACAAATGTTCAGACATCATCAAAACATGATGTAGATGTGAAAGATCTACAAGAAATCTTGGAGCCTTAAGGTTTTTTTCCAAAAAGTTAAATGTAACCTTTGTAAAGAACCTACTTTGTGCCACATCCCATGGAATGTATGAGAAAGCTACACCTATTATAAATATTATAAACCCTTCTATAGATTCTAAGAATCGAAAATGTGTTGTGGTGGTAGTTGGTGATACCCTACTTCAACAGAACAGATTTGTTTAGCAGTGATATATTTGTGTTGCTTTTTTTATTTGTGTTCCCATAACCCCTTTTTCTTTCTTTTGATAATAATAATTGTGTCCTCTATTGGTGAGCCACCCCTCACCCTCTCTTGGACCAGTGGTTGAAATGGGACTGAATTTACTCTCTGGTTCTAAGAATGCTTGTACAACCTAGACATGGGAAATCAGAGTGTGACATCTCCTAGCTATAGCATCACTTCTGGGACTTTTACTAGACTTATGAGAAAAGAGGCATTCTCTTTTTCTTTAAGGAACCCCTGAGAGTCATATTAGCCACCATATGGAGAGAGCATGCTGAGGAAACCTGAGGAGTGGGGAGAGAGTAAGATCTGAAAATACCATTTGGTCAGAAACCAGAGGTGCTACAAAAATTTCAGCAGGAAATAAATTGTACTTATTTTGTTTTAAACTAGAACTAGCTGAGTTGATCTCCATAACTTGAATCTGAAAGAGTTATGAGGTAAACACAATTTTCTCCACTTAACTTCATTTTTGAAAGTTTAAATAAGCTCAAAACTATGAACTAGAAAGTGGCTTAGGCTAAATTAGAAGTTTTTAAAAAATAATAACTGTAAATGATGCTGTCTTCAGGAACATATACCTGCTAGGCTATGAGGAGCTTTCCCATATTTATTGACTACTGACCACTTTTCTTGACACATGAAGGGAATAATAAAGATATTAACATTTTTATATTATAGCACTTGCACAATCATGAACTTATTTTGGTTCTCAGTCTCACCACTCTATTCAATATTAAACTGGAGATCCTTGTCAGTAAAATAAGTCAAGAAAATAAAAATTCAAGGCATAAATTTGGGGAGGAAAGAAGTAAAATTGCCTTTATTCACAGATAACATAATCATATATATAGAAAACTACAAGGAATTTTAAAATAGCTATTAACACTTATATTAATATATAAGTGAGGAAAAGCTTCAAAAAGACAAAGATTTTGCAGAAGTAGTTGTTTTCTACATAATAGCCATAAATAAAAAGGCAATTAAATGTAAAATTACCACTACAACTGCATCCAAAAAGATGAAATACTTAAGATAAATTTAATAAAATACATACAAGACCTGTACAATGAAAGCTATATTGCTGAAAGAAATTAAAGATCTTAGTAAATGGAGAGATTTATCATGTTCATGGATTAGAAGACTAAATATTAAAGTGTTAACTCCTTTCAAATTAGTATCACAATTTATTATAATCTTAATCAAATTTCCAGAAGACATTTATTGTATTTGTAGAAATTAACACTATTTCTAACATTTGTTTTGGGAATACATAGACCGATAATACCTAACTTAATTCTTGAAAAGAGGAAAGAATTTTGAAGACTTATGCTACCTGTTTTCAAGTTTTACCATAAAGCTATAGTAATTAAGAAAATGTAGTATTAGCATAAAAATAGACACGTAGATCAGTGGAACACAATAGAGAGTCCAGACGTAAACCTATGCATGCATGACCAATTATTTTTGGACAAAGTTACTACAATAATTCATTGAGTAAAGAATAGTCTTTTTAACAAATGTTATTGAAAGAACTGGTTACTCATGGAAAAATAAACTATATGCTTACCTTATAGCTTACACAAAAGTAACTTGAAATGGATCATGGTCCTCAACACAAAAGCTAAAGTTATCAAAATCATAGAAGAAAACATAACCAAAAATCTTTACAACCTTGGGAAAACAAATACTTCTCACAGGCTATACATAAAGGCAAATGATTTTTTAAAAAGGTTAAATTGGACTTCATCACAATTAAATCATGGGCTGGGTGGGGCAGACAAAGTGGGGAAGTGGGGGCATCTATAATACTGTCAACAATAAAAACAAAGAAAAAGTATGTTCCTCGAAAGTCACCATTAGGTAATGGAAAAGACAAGTCACAGCTCTGGTTGGGTAGCCATATGCCAAAAGGTTGTGAGTTCCATTCCTGGTCAGTGCACATACCTAGGCTGCAAGTTTGATCCCTGGTCTGAGCACACATGGGAGGCAACTGGTTGATGTTTCTCTCTCACACTGATCTCTCTCTCTCTCTCTCTCAAATCAATAAAACATATCCTCTAGTGAGAATTTTTTTAAAAAAGACTGAGAGAAAACATTTGCAATAACCATAGCCCCAACACATATTAAAAACATTTCTAGGTATTCTTTAGAAAGTACTTTTCCCATTCTTTCTTAAAAAGTTGTCAGACCAAATACCTAAGCTGTGTGCCCTCTTTTCATTATCTCTGCCAGTTGAAAGGTAGTTAAAGTACTGTTTTATATTTCAGGCCAGAAAGGAAAAGTTGAGAAGTGATATCTTAAAAGCATATCTTAAACAGTCCATTGTTTTCAAAGGTCTAGTCGAAGAATTGCACACATACTTCTGAGGATTAGGTTCTAGCTTTGACACTTGTTAGAGAACTCTTAAGGTCTATGCTAACAAAGAAGGTATGAAACATCCAATGGGTCAACACAATTTAAACAATCTGTCCAGATAAGCATCTTCTATAATTTCCAGGTACAAACTAGAGCTGTTTATGTAGGCACAGAACCCTAGAACCCAGCTATAACCTAGGGCAAAAGAAGGTAAACAATATTATAATTATTACCAACTTTGGAACTTGATTTTGCAACCAAGATTTGATTTTGTTTAGAAAAATATATTTTGCATTTAATACTCAAAATGGTAAAAAATAAAAATTTTGCCATTCATTAAGTTTCTTCAGAAAGCATTAAGTGCAAACACTTAAAAATTCAATCTAGAACATGACTTTGCCTTGCTGACAATTTTTCAATAACTTTAAGACAATTGCCCAAATCCATAGTTTGACATATAACTCCTTACAAGATCTGGTACCTGTTTATTTCACTATGTTTGTCTCACTACCCTCTTTCTCTTGATCTCTGCCCTTCAAAACATAGCATTTTTAAATTTTCATTTCTGTAAATGAGTTATACTTCTTTATACTTTGGGGAGATCTAACATGCTGTTGCTTGCATCTAGCGAGGTTTTTATTCCCCACATCTCTACCAGGTTAACTCCCAGTTATCCTTCAGATGTCAACTTATTGTCTCTTTCTTAGTAGATTCCACACATGACATGTCCATGCTCCATAAATAGATGAGTGAGTAAATGAATGGGTCAATGAAGAAATAAATTTTCTCTAGAACCTCTCATTTTAATAAAGTCTCCTGGTTATTTGCTTTCCATGTATTCTATTGTTTTCTTTTATGAACATAATCATAACAATAATTAATCAAATGTGAAATTGGCTGTTTAATATCTGTATCCCCTGCTAGATTATAAGTTCCATGGGGGTACAGCTTACGTCTGTGTTATACATTATTTACTATATTATCACCATGTATTAATAAGTATTTGTTCTATGAAAAAGTACCAATCATAGGATAGATATAAAGCTTTAAAAATGAAGACTCTGATGTGACACATAGTCACAATTTGGCAGACCAGGAAAAACTTCAACTATCCAGACATTTGGTAGCAGTGTTATTTTTACAACTGGGAGAATATCTGATAAATTATTAAGTTATTTTTAAACAATTTATTATTTCAAAAGATAAAATCTGTAGTGAGAAGAGTAGTCATATGAATCTAATGATAACACAGAAATCGGGTTGGTAAACTAGAAGCAGTGTGAGTCATAGATGAGAGTGGCCATGTCAGGAGTGAGTTATTTTCCGCTCTGACATGCTGAACATCTTTGGTATGAAGGAATGTTAAATGAGAATGCTGTCTCGATTTAAGCCTCATAAGTGAGAATAATATGTAGCAATATAGTTATCTGCTAGTGTATTTATAGGACTGTTTTGAGATTACAAAATGTTCTGTGATCCTTATCCCTTAACCTCTAGCCCGCATATAAGAAAATGCCAGAAACTGGTGGGAGAGTTTTAAAGTGTGTGTTTTTAAAAGGGAATTATTATTATTATGTGCATTTCTTCTTTCAAGTGAAAGGAGAGTCTTAGCAATACCCACAGAGTGAGAATACCGACCTGAAGGAGAGCCTGATATCTGACTCCCTTGGTGGAAACCTGTTAAGCTAAAGAAATCTATAGAGCTGCCTCATGTAGAACTAAAATAGACAGGGAGAGTATTCTTGGGAGACATTAATCTATTTGCTTGGCAGTTTGAGGGTAGGATAGCAAAAGAAAAAAAAATGATGCTATTGCCTAGGAAGTCTAAAGAGATGTGGTTAGCTGGAGAAGCCTGAGGAAGAATGGCAAAGAAGGGCCACAATAGGGACAGTGATCACTTAGAGAATTGAGAGAACAGAGATGTTTTCATCCATGCCTCTAAAAGCAGCCATCCTGTGAAGAAGACAGCCTGCTACGACAATGTGACCCCTGGAGAAGGGTATGGTCCTACCTTCTCCCCAAAACAGAACCGGACGGGAAGTAAAAAAAATCAACTTCCCTTCAACTGGAGAGTTTATCACCTGTGCCAGGTGTGATTAACGTGGTGTCAAAGAGTCCCTGGGAAGAGTGCTGAACCCATAATAGCGCTGCAAGTTGAGAAACAGCATTTGGGCCTTTGCCCCAAAGAGGGAACCAAGGCTATATGTCAACAATACTAGTCATGTATGAATTTTGGTGCCCTTCTCCCTTCCTCTGTAATTTGGAATAAAACAGAAAAGACTTGATGAGTGGGAGAAGTTTCAAAAGAACAAGATCTGGAAACAGTATGAGAAGAAACTATAGACCCTTTCCTTATTAAGTCTCTAAGTCTGAAGTTTTGCACTAGATTGACTAATGCTTCCATAACCTGAAAAACTTAAACTTCCGCTGTAGCATACAGAACTATGGAAGAAAGTTCTTTTTATTTTTTAAATGATTTTTATAATAAGATTTTATTTTTATATTTATTATTTTATATATATTATTTTTATTTTTACTGTTATTCTATTACAGTTGTCTCAATTTTTCCCCCTTTGCCCTCCTCTGCACATCCTCTACCCCCCACTCCCACAGTCAATTCCCACACTGTTGTTCATGTCCATGAGTCATTCATACATGTTCTTTGTCTATCCCATTCTGCTTCTTTCCACCATTATCTCCCTCCCTCCTACCTTCTGGTCACTTCCAGTCCATTCCACATTCCCATGCCTGTGGTTCTATTTTGTTCATTAGTTTATTTTGTTCATTGGATTCCTCTTATAGGTGAAATCATGCGATATGTGTGTTTTACTAACTGGCTTAACTTAGTATAATATTCTCCAGTTCCAACCATACTGTCATGAAGGGTAGGAGTTCCTTCTTTCTTTCATCTGTGTAGCATTCCATTGTATAAATGTACCACAATTTTTTTATACATTAATTTAATGATGGGCACTTAGACTGGTTCCAGCAGTTGGCTATTATAAATAACCTTGCTATGAACATTGGGGTGCATAGGTTCTTTTGAAATGGCAATTTGGGTTCTTAGGGTATAGTCCCAGTGGTGGGATTGAAAGGCAGTTCCATTTTTAGTTTTTTGAGGAAACTTCATACTGTTTTTCACAGTGGCTGTACCTTTCTGCATTCCCACCAACAATGTACTAGGGTTCCCTTTTCTCCACATCCTCACCAGCACTTGTTGTTTGTTGATTTATTAATCATGGCCATTCTGACTGGTATGAAGTGGTATCGCATTTTGGAAGAATTAACATCATTAAAATGTTCATACTACCCAAAGCCATTTATAAATTCAATGCAATCTTTATCAAAATGTCAATGACACATTTCACAGATATAGAACAAATATTTCAAGAATTTATATGGAACCATAAATGACCCCAAATAGCCTCAGGAATTTTGAGAAAGAAGAACAAAGTAGGAGAAATCACAATACCTGATATCAAACTATATTACAAGGCCACTGTAATCAAAACAGTCTGGTACTGGCATAAGAATAGATGCATAGATCAATGAAACAGAATAGAAAACTCAGATATAAACCCAACTCTCTATGGCCAATTAATATTTGACAGAGGGGAAATGAGCATGCAATGCAGTAAAGATAGCCTCTTCAATAAATGGTATTGGGGAAACTGGACTGGTACATTCAAAAGAAAAAAGAAGCTAGACCGCCAACTATATCATATATGAGACTAAACTCAAAATGGATAAAAGACTTAAATATACGTCATAGAAGAAAGTTCTAGTTGTGATGAACTGAAGTTTCTTTTTAGTAGCATCCTACTCAATACAGATAGTCAAATAACATGTTACTAAAGAACTTTGCAGTTTGCAGTTAAGGTGCTGGACAGAATCTACTCTGGTATAAGGGGTAGAAGAGACATAAACTTTCAGAGGCAAGTGTGGCTAAAATCCTAGCAGAAAGTTCCAATTCCCAGTATCAGGTGTGCAAGATCAACCAGAGTCCATGCTCAATAGTCTTGGTACTGTATATTTCTCCACTAGAGCGGTCTTAGAAAATTATTTCTGGTACCTAGTCTCTGAATGAAGTGATCTCATAATCCCAGAGAAACTATGAACTATCTGATATCCTTTAATAAATTTATTTCCTGTCTATACCAAAAGGAGTGGATTTCCACTGCTAGCCACTAAGAATTCTAATTAACACAGAAGGAAATGCAAGTATCATGTATAGATCTGTCCTAGATTTAGGAAGGAATATATTTTGTGTGTATATATATATGGTTCTAGATCCCAAGGCATAAAAGGGAAAATGATTTAAGAGGATTTAGTGGATCCCTGAAACCAATTTAATAGAAATGGAGATCACATGGAGGATTATCAGTGCATAGGGAGGGGGGAAGGTACAGGGAATAAGAAGTATAATTGGTAGGCACAAAACAGACAGAGGGAGGTAAAGAATAGTATAGGAAATGAAGAAGCCAAAGAACTTATATGTAAAACCCATGGGCATGAACTAAGAGGGAGGAATGCTGAAGGGAGGGGAATTCAGGGTAGAGGAGAATAAAAGGGAGGACAAAAATGGGACTACTGTAATAATATAATCAATAAAGTATTCTTTAAAAATAATAATAACTGTAAAGGAAATAGAAAGGAAACTATGATGTCAACACTGGAAAAAATCTATGGACACCCAGCTATTATGAGAGATTGAATTGATATGGAGAATATAACTTTTCCTTCAAACAGAGAAATGCTAGATATGAAAAAACAATTAAAATATAACATATGGATCTTGAAAGAAGGGAGGGAAGGAAGGAAGTTTTGTTATCAGATCGATCGTCATAATATTGCAGTGCTTGTGTTCAAGTAACCTCTATGTACTTAATAATAGCCCCAAAGCACAAGAGTAGTGATGCTGGCAATTCAGATATGCCAAAGAGCAGCAATAAAGGGCTTCCTTTAAGTGAAAAGGTGAAAGTTCTCCACTTAGGAAAAAAATCATATACTGAGGTTACTAAGAGCTACAGTAGGAACAAATCTTCTGTCTGTGAAATTGTGAAGAAGGAAAAAGATATTTGTGCTAGTTTGCATTGCACCTTACACTGCAAAAGTGATAGTCATAGTATGGGTTAAGTCGTTAGTTAAGATGGAAAAGGCACTAACTCTGTGGGTGGAACAAATAAGCCGAGTACTATCTGCAGTTTCAGGCATCCACTGGGGGTATTGGAACATATGGCCTGTGGATAAGGGGGAATACTATACAACTGAAGAGTGTAGCAGTTATAACTGTTCAAGAGTGGAAAGGGCTAGGAGTTCTATGTTCATGCAGAAATTGGAGAAGCAATTACAAGAGATAATATTGAAGAATTTTATACATTGGTATGGAGGCTAACTTGAACGACTTCTAAAAAAATCTAAGTATGCAAAAGAAAATAAAATGAATGGAGCAAGTTCAAGAAAAATAATGGACTAACAATTGAGTTCTTAGTACAGGAAGAAATGTTAAGTAAGAATAGTTGCTTTGTAGCTGCTGGAGTTGAAAAAATGTTGATAACAAATTGATCAAATGAAGAAGAGCTTCTAAATCAAGGGAAAAACTGGAGATTAATACATTTAAAATTTTAAATGCAATAATTCAATTTGCAAGTACAAAACCAAAGAAAATGTGACTAATAAAAAGACACCATGACCTACAAAGCTGGCATAATGCAAATTTTTGTGCTGCTAATTATAATCTGGCTCCACAAGTTAACATTTTTGATGAGTGTAATAATTAGAAATGGCAAAACTGGAGTTCAGTGCACTCAGATAACTTGCCTAATGTCAATATATCCAGTAAGACTCACAGCTGCTCTTGGGCCTTATGAGACTAAAACCAGTTTGTTCACTATGCTGTAAATGAATAGTTTGATCTACATCCCAGGTGACTATATACATTTTCATGCAACACAGGACCATTTTTTTAGTGAAATAACCTATTGTTAATAATATTGCTTGGGAATCACAGTGGGTGCTTTTTGCCTAGGACTGTGAGACTGTGTTCTGTATCCCATTGGGACAATCCAGAAGATAAGATAGGAGCTGATGAAGTAGCTGCATCTGCCATATCTCTCTATCCTGACACCCATCATCTAAGCTACTCAAATGTACCTGAATGCAACACAATTGAACTTTTATGTTTAATGTTCCCATACATTTGTTGTTTCTCATTCCAAAAACTGCTCCATCCTTTTTCTCTCTTCAAGTGCCTGAAACCCACTTTCCTTCCCTTGTTTTTTGTGTCATTTGCCACAGTTGTTTTGAAACATTCTTCCTCATCGCCTGCCAGCTGGAACTGTCCTTCAATGTGTAACCCTTCAGATCTCTACTTCTTGATGAAACACATTGCAGAGTATAATTAAAGTGGGTTCTGTTCTGCTGTATGTCATCTAACATTTTGCTTTGTGCCTGAGAGAGCTATTTATTATAGCGGCCACAGAATCTTTGGGAATCAGTGGCTCCCAGTGAGGGTCAGTAGGCAGCACGAAGAACAGATGACAGCCTGCAATACCTCCTTCGCATTTCTGTAAAGAGATTTGACATTTACAAAGTACTGCATGTTGCCTTTCCCCACAAATCTCTGAAGACTTCATAAAAATAAAAGGCTTAATGATTATTCCTTCACATTTGATATGTTTTTAAAAGTGCAAGATAAGCTACTTTTTATTAAACTGAAAGAGGCCTTGCCATTGCAGGCATGGTGGAACCATCTCTAAGAATATCTGAATGCAGGAATAATACATTTCAGAGAATCCTTTCCTATAGGCGGCAGTGGCAGGTCTGGAACTGACAACTGCTATTCAGGGAAGGTCTTTGTGTGTAAAAATCAATATACCTCTTTGCAGAGTACACTTAAATTTAGAACTGGTGGAAACAGGTAGCATTTAAACTACCTAAGAGTTAATTATTCTTGCATTTTCTCTGTTCATGAAAGAAAATTTGGAAGCACTTGGAATCCATTCTTAAATAACAGAAATAAATTTCCTTTAAAGATAGATAACACTTTAAACTAAAGATTCCATCCAACACCCAAAGTTAATCTACACTGGGTAAGATCTTTAAATTGCATGTAAAAACCTGCATGTATTAATAAGGAATGGGTTAGGCTTATGAATACTGCTTTATTTTTAATTTTTGGTATAATTACAGATGACCGAAAAGAGACATTTTCTGTAATATTTCCTTCATGCAGAATTTAGGGAAGTGCTTAGATTAACTAATCTTTTCTTTTTAGTCAATAATTTAAACAGGGAAAAAGTTAATCAATAAAAAGTGAAAGGAGCTTCAGTGACATTTTAAAGTAAAATCTAAGGACAGTCGTGGTATGAATCAAGTCCCATATTTCTCCCTCAGGGTCACATGCAAAGTATAAAAAGCTGGCTGAATAAATCAGTGCTAGATGTGGTAGGACAGAGGAGAAAGGACTGCCTGTGTGCCAATGGAAGAAATAGTCATTTCCAAAGAGTATTTGTCCACGGTGGATATTGCCACAGTGAGTTTAAAGGAAAGAAGGCTGCTGTTTAACCCTACTTTCATTCTCCTCCTATCGCCACCAGTCTCCTTCCAAACAACTGTCAATATAGTTAGGGGCCAGGAAAAGTAAAAAATTTGAGTACTCTTTCTTTAAAAATCATGGCTCTGTATAATACAACCTTGTAAGTCACATTTTGTATTTAAATTGTCACAGTCTCCCAAAATTCATGAAATTCCTAAACTATCATATATTATTCTGAATTATATCCTACCTTTAAGAAGTATATTAAACAGATAGTTTAAAATAAAATAGCATGAACACCTATATTCTTATCACACAATTTAAGTAATGGAATGCTACCTATACTTTACATGCTTTCTCTATATCTCTGAATGATTCCATTGCCTTATTTTTTTTGTTAGACTTGTTATGTAAAACTATAGTATAAAGCTTACTTGTTTTTGAATTGTATATTAGTAGAATTATGATGTATATATTGTTTTGTGACATCTTTTCATGTTTTAATAATCCATCCATGTTAATGCTTATAACAATTAATTGATTGATTTTGGGGGTACAAGTAAGCTGCATTTTATTTTGTTTTTAATATTAAACCACAGTTTATTTATTCATTCTATAACTGGTGGCATTTGGGTTGTCTTCAGTTTTGGACTAGTACAAATAATGTTGCCAAAACATACTTTTATATGTGTCTTGGCATGTAGATGTTTTCTTTATTTTTATGTTGACACTATTGCAGATGCCCCAATTTTCCCATTAATGGCATATCACAATTTATTTGTCCATTCTACTGTTAGCAGATATTTGGAATGTTTTCAGTTTCTAAAACTGAATTTTTTCCCCATCAATTTTTATTTCTTAAATAAATGTTAAATATCTCTAAAATTTGCACCAAAATTAAGATTTTAAACAGTTAGCCATGTATGTGTATACTCACTCTCTCTTCTTCCATATTAAAATTTATGAGATTAAAAAATCTGTACTTGAAGACAAGTGTATAGCTTACAGATTTTACCAAGAATCTCAACAAGGTGTCATGTGCTGTCAGTCTCTTTTAATCTAGAATAGCTCCTTAGCCTTTTAAAGAATGTCTCACAATATTGATCTGTCTTATGGTTTTCTCATGATTGCATTTAGGTTAAAAATCTTTATAAGAAATACTACATGATGCCATGTTCCATATAGTACATTATATAAATAGGCATATTTTTATCAATTTATCCTTTTATTAGTGATGTTAATTTTGATTATTTGATTAAGATGATGCCCATCAGATTTTCCTACTGTAAAAGTACTTCCCTACTTCACAATTAATAACTAATATGAGATAATAGTTGAAACTCTTTAAATATCTGATTCCCAACATTTTACCTAGTGGTTTTAGTATCCATTGACAATTTTTGCTTTATTCAATCCCAACCATTCTGTTTGTAAAATGGTAATTTTTAAATTTCCATCATTATTTCCGAATTTAGTAGTTGGCATTCTTCTGTTTAAAAAATACAGTTTCCTTTTCTCCCTCACCCATTTTAAATTTGTTCAGTTGTATAATATTCACATATTAATTTTTATGACACTGCCAAAATTATAAAAATATTTTACAAAGTATAATCAAAGATAATAGTGGATGAAAAATCTTGAGGGTAGAGTAGGTTATTTTTTAAAGGTAAAGGAGTAAATTAACTGGAAATATTTAATAATTATAAATGTGCATGCATGTAATAACATAGTATCACCATATATCAATATGACAAAATACACAGAACTGAAAGGAGAAATAAGAGAATTCAACAATCCCTGAAGACAACTAATAGAACAATTAGACAAAATATCAGTGAAGATAGAGAAGATTTGATAACACCACATTAAATTCATCTAATTCAATTCTCTAGCTCCAATTTAATGTAATACACTGGTCAACTGTAGAATATACCTTACTTTGAAATGCACCTAGAACAGTTACCAAAATGGACAATACATGGGGTAAAAACTCTCAAATGTCAAATAAACCTTAATAAATGTCAAAGGACTTAAGTCATACAACTTGTATTATCTGGTCACAATGGGATTAAGTCATAAATACATAACAGATATAAACTAAGAAGTTCCTAAATATTCAAAGTTTTAATAACTACTTATAAATGCCAACTAATGTAAGAAAAGTATATATCAAAAAATAAGAAAGGCTGAAAATAAATGAGTTACATACCCACATCAAGGGTAGTTTTAAAAAATAGCAAAACATTCTACATAAATCTGAAAAATGAAAATAATGAAGATAACTGCAATGCAGGAAATAGAACTCAAAAAGAAGCAACAAAGTTTAATATCTATAGCTTAATATGGTTATTAAAATTTAGATAACCATAACAATACAAAAAAGTACACAAATGACTAACATAAGGAATGAAAACAGGGTGACCACAAAAATTGCTTTGGATACTAAAAGATAAGAGGGAATTTGAATAACTTTATACAAAAATATGTGAAAATGTATATGAAATAAATAAAATTCTTATAAATACAAATCATTAAACTTAAACACAGACAAAATCAGAATAAATATATATTTATATACTCATAGGTTCATATATATGGTTTTTTGGAGATTGCTTTAAGAAAAACTGGAGTGAAAAAACTAAGGTAGAGTAAGAAAAAGGCTCTGTAAAACTGTGGTCTCAGTTGAGGCTTGCTTCAATTTAATCTGATAGAGAAGTTCTGGCACGAATATTACGGCATATAGTCTCACCCTGAGCTAAAGGAACTGACTGACCTTTTGTACTTGTGTCACTTAGTTATTGACCAATGTCTGTCCCAAAGGGAATGGAATTGCAGTATAATTGACCAGACAAGGTGGCTCGTATTAAGCTGAGGGCAATCCTGTGGCAACTGTAAATAGTGACCAGTCAATCACAGCAGGTGAAAAATGGATACCCGAACCAATAAAGGGGACCAGGGTAGGGCATCAACTCATCAACTATGGTCAACCCCTTGCACTATTCAGATTGACTTGTTCATCACAATATATCCATGCTATAGAGTCAAAGCTTCTTCAGGATTCTAATTGGTGACAATTCTTAGAAATATTATAAAAGAAGAATTAACAGGACAAATTACAGTTCCACTGCCATACTTGTTCCTGAGTTTGTAACTTAAAATCATCACCTCTCTCTTCTGCAACCCATTCTAGGATTCCCTGAAATTTGGCTACCATTTATGCTGATCTAGATAGCTTGACTGGTAGATTAACCTAGATCAGTGTGTCCCCAAGGGGACTGGCAATCTCTGGAATCATGTTTCATTGTCAGAACTAGAGGAGCTGCTATTGCTATCTAGAGGGAAGGGGCCTGTGATGTCGCTAAACCTCCTACAATGCTAGGACAACTCCCACCCCCCCCAAAAAAAGAAAAAAATTATCAGGATTAAAATGCCAATATTGCTGAGGTTGAAAAACTCTGCCTTTAAAAATTTAGTAAAAATTCTTATGGGTTTGGAGAGGTTTAAGGTTTTCTATTTGTGCAATGTGCTAGTGCCTTGGGTTTCTTGTAGGCAGGCAACTTTGGAAATATTCACCCCAGGCCAGCCTCCCAAAATTCCCTTTTACCTCAAGTAAAGTCCCACTGGAGAATAAATCAGAAGAATTAGCTTGAGAAACAGCTTTTCTACTAACTAACCTTGTATTTTTAGACAAGGCTTGTCAACTCTGGGCTTAGATTTTCTCATTTAAAAACTGAGGTAATTATCTGAACTTTACATGGTCCTTTCAGTTCTGACCTTCAGTTCTTGTGGCTAAATACTTCTTGGGGGAAAGAGATTAACATGGAAAAATCAGAATCATATCTTTGCCTCCTAGCCTGAATTTGTTCATCAGCTCCATTTATAAAAGACAGCTGCACAGGAGAGCAAGTAATAATGGGTCTTGTGGGAGGGGAAGGCATAACCCTGATAAGCTGGAAGTCAGCTGGACAGGAAAATTAGGAAGGGAGTGGAAAGCAATGAATGTAAAGGTCTAGAAGTCAAACCACAGATAACCTGGGGCTGATCTGGTAACCACTACAACCACAACAGTCAACATTTTCATAGAGCTGTATAAACAAGCAGTACTTTAACCCTTATAGCAGAATGATGAGGTAGAAAGGGCTGCCTTCAGTGTATCCCCATATTATACATGAAGATCCTGAACCTAGTGAAGACAAGTGGGTGCTTAAGCTCCTGTGTTGTGTGAGGAGGCAGAGTCAGGGCTTAAATTCACATCTGCTGCTGCTCCTTCAGACTATTGGGAAAAAAATGGACTGAGAGTCTGGAGACTTTGGTTTGAGTATAATTCTGGCTTTTTCCAGCTGTGTAAGAGCTTTGATCTCCATATAAAAATATTTGAGTTCAATGCTGGGGGAGGTTTTTCCATCTTCCCTGTGCTCATTAATTACATCCCCCTAAGATTGAAAGGAGTTACTCACTTTCAGCATTTCTGAAAAATATATTAATAAAGTCTTGCCAAAACACAAATACTAGTTCTGCCACATTATTCTTCAGGTCCATAGGCCATATCTCAGAAACCTAAAAGAATAATGCTTATAAATTAACTCTGGCTGTGAAAGGTTTTGAAGGAATTATGTTCTCATAAAAGCCTTAAAACTCATAGGTTCTATGTCAGTATGTTTGTATGACCCTTACTGTGTACTAATTACCAGTTATTTTAAAGTTGTTTTATATTGAGCTTTATCAAATAGAAGCTAAAAGAAAGATTCTTGGAAAATATCCTGGTTTTCTATCTGCAAAACCCTGCAAAATTCTATAACACATTCAGAGTTAATATAAATATTATGGTTTTAAATTCACCAAAACTAAATAAGAGATTGGGAGATATAAGAGTTTCGTTTCATTGGAGATATTATATATGATAATCTGATGTCTCTGTGGTAAAGCCAAACAAGCCTGCGTTTGAATTTCCTATCAGATGTCTCTTGTGCTCCATTGTATTTCTTTATGACTACCAGTAATGTTAGCCACAGGTGTAACACTCATTTCCAGGTAGGCTTGAACTCATTTTGAATATACAGCATTTCACCTGATGACATGCCATGGATCTTTACTTATTTCTCATGACTTCTCCAATGCCAAAGAATTGGCCTGCAGTGGGAGCTTTTTCAGCAAAACTCATGTACAGCTGCACAATGTGGGGGAATTACCTTCAGGATAATGCTCAGCTCAATCAGTCTGGGATGGGAGTCAATGAATGAATACTCTTCATTGTCAATCCTTAGATCACAATTCTCTAAGGCCTTTTATATGACTTTAGAAGATCCCAGAAGGACTGAACTCTAGTTCTCTGTGATAGTAATCAACTCAATAATGCTCTCTTGTATTGACTTTTTGTTCTTTCCTATTAAACTCTATGCAGTTTCTCCCTTCTATTTTCTGAAATCATCTCCCAAATAAACTACATGCTCATAAGTCTGTATTTTAGACTTTGCTTTTTTTTGTGGCAATAGGGGGTGGAAGAAGTGGGTAGATAGTTAGAAACTAGGCTAAGACAATTAATACTAGAAATAGTCCTAGAAATTATAAATCATTTTCCCTATTTGAGAACATCATATAAATAAAATCACATCATATGTACTCTCATTTATGTTTTTCTTTTTTAATTCAACATAGTATTTTGTGTTTCAAACATGCCATTACATGTAATAGTGTCTCCTGATTTTTTATTGCTATTATCTTATTTTTCAAACTTACCACAATTTGTTCATATAGTCACCTGCTGATGAACATTTATGTTGTTTCTAGTTCTAAGCAAATTTGAACAAACTCCTAAGAACATTACTGTGAAGTCTTTATGTGGAACTGTATTTTCATTTCTGTTGGGTAAAACCCTTAGGAGGGGAATCTCTAGGTTATACAGAAATAAGTACATGGGTTTTAAAAATAACTTTAAATTTCATTTTTCAATCACAGTTTACATTGAATATTATTTTATGTTAGTTTCAGGTATACAGGATAGTGTTTAGACAATCATGTACTTTACAAAGTATTCCCCCTAATATTTCCAGTACCTACCTGGTGCCATACATAGTTACCACAATATTATTTAATAAATTCCCTGTGTTGTACTTTACATTCCTGTAACTATTTTATAACTACTAATTGTGCTTTTTAGTCATCCAGTCCTCCAACTCCCTTTCCCTCTGGCAACCATCAGTCTGTTCTCTGTGTTTTCAAGTCTGTTTCTTTTTTATTGGTTTGTTTGTTTTGTTCTTTAGATCCCGTGTATAAGAGAAGCCATGGTATTGGTCTTGTTCTGACTCACTTATTTCACTCAACATAATGCCTTCTAGGTTCATCCATGCTGTTACGGATGGTAAGATTTCATTCTTTTTTACTGCCAGGAAGTATTTCATTGTATAAATATACCACAGTGTTTTTTATCCACTCATCTACTGATGAGCAGTTGGGCTGCTTCATATCTTGGCTTTTGTGAATAACACACTACAATGAACATAGGGGTGCACATATTATTTTGAATTAGTGTTTTTAGTTTCTTTGGACAAATATCCAGAAGTGGAATCTCTGGCTCATATTACACTTCCATTTTTTTTTTTTTTTGAGGAACGACCATACTGTTTTCCATAGTATCTGCTTTCCCAACAACAGTGCACAAGAATTCCCTTTTCTCCACATCCTCATCAGCATTTATTGTTTGTTGATTTATTGATGATAGCCATGCTGACAGGTGTGAGATGGTATTTCATTGTGTTTTAATTTGCATTTCTCTGATTATTAGAGACATTGAGTATCTTTTCATATGTCTATTGGCCATTTGTATGTCTTCTTTGGAGAAGTGACTATCGACTCCTTTGCCTATTTTTTAATTGGATTGTTTGTTTTCTTGGTATTGAGTTATATGAGTTCTTCATAAATTTTGGACATCAACCCTTATCAGATGTACCACTGGTGAATATGTTCTCCCATTCAATAGGTTGTCTTTTTGTTTTGTTGATAGTTTCTTTTGCTGTGCAAAAACCTTTTAGTTTAATATAGTCCTATTTATTTATTTTTTTTCCATTGCCTGAATAGATGTATCAGAAACAAATATTGCTAAGAGAAATGTCAAAGATTTTACTACCCATGTTTTCTTCTAGGATTTTTATAGTTTCAAGCTTACATTTATGTCTTCAATCCATTTTTAGTTTATTTTTATATATGGTATAAGAAGGTGGTCTGGTTTCATTTTTTGCATGCATCTGTACAATTTTCCCAGTCCCATTTATTGAATAGACTGTCTTTATCCTATTTTATGTTCTTGTCTTCTTTGTCAAATATTAATAGACTATATAGGTGTAAATTTATCTCTGGTCTCTCTATTCTGTTTCATTGATCTTTATGTCTATTTTAATGCCAATGCCATGCTGTTTTGATTATTATGGCTTTGTAATATAGCTTGATATCAGGTTGTTTGATACCTCCAACTTTGTTTTTCTTTCTCAGTATTGCTGTGGCTACTTGGGGTCTTTTGTGGTTCCATATAAATTTTTCAATTATTCGTTCTAGTTCTGTGAAATACACCATTGGTATTTTGATAGGAGCTATGTTGAATATATAGGTTGTTTGGGGTAGTTTGGGCATTTTAATGATCTTCCTATGTATGAGCATGGTATATGCTTCCATTTATTTGTATTTTCAATTTCTTTCTTCAGTATCATAATTTTTGAGTAGAAGTCTTTTACTTCCTTGGTTAAATTTATTCCTAGGTATTTATTTGTTTATTTTTTTATTATTGTTCACATATAGTTGTCATCAATTATGTTTCATCATGTCATTAATTTTCTTGTTCTGTATGGCAGATTGAATATTCTCAAACAATACAGAACCCTCACATTTCATCTGCACATGTTCAGCTGAATCCTCAGCAAAGTACTCATCAAATTCCTACATCCAACCCAGAGTTCACTGATTGAAAGGAAGATTATGCCCCCTTGAAGAAAGTCCCTGGAATGCCACTCAGATATACATGATAAATATTTATTTAATTCTTCTCCCAAAAGTACTTATGGTCATTGACCAAACTAAATCTGTATTAGGGAAAGCAGTACACCCCAAACACCTTGAGGGCTATTGAAAACAGGTCTGAGCTAACATTAATACAAGGGGACCAAAATGCTGATAAGGGAGGTTAATGGTGGACAGGTGATTGATATATATGGCAATATATACAAATTAGTCTTGCCCACTCTGAAAGTAGTTAGAGTGATAGACTAATGGAGTAGTCTATTGAAGGATAAGATAAGGTACCATCTCAGAATTAACACCTTGCAGGTAGTATATAAAGTAAACCATAACATTATTTAGTGAATCATCCTGCAAAATCTAGAATAAATGCTTGGGCCTGAAACCCAAAGGGTGGAATGCTGGCACTTAGCACCAGTTTTCAATAATCCCTTTGAGAAATGTACATGTTTCATTCCTAAAACACTAGGGTCTAATGGGTCAAAGACTCTGGTTTCCAAAAGGGAAACAAATCCACAAAAGGACACAATAAGGGTTCCACTAAACAAATGCAATAAGTAGCACCTGGTGTCAGGGGCTAGAAGCCAAGAAAAGAGTTACTATAGTTATGAGAAATTGATCCTGATTATTATAGGGAGTAAAGTTTGCTTTTCCATAATAGAAACATGGAACAATATGTTTGGAAGAAAAAGATATATCAGGAAAATTTTTGGTGCTTCAAGTCTTATGATAGTGGTGAATACACAATTGTAGCAAACACAGCCCAGTTAAGCTCAGACCACTGAGAGATGAAGATCTGGGTCACCTGACAAGGCAAGTAGCCTAGAGTAGCTGAAGAGTTAACTGAAGATAGAGACAACAAAAAGTGATGGAGAATGAAAAAGAAAAAGATAAATATCAGTTATGGCCGTTGGATCAGTAGCAAGTAGCTTGTTCCACTAACCATTGAATATTGTATTATTTAAAATCAATTTTTGAGGTATAATTGACATGTAACATTATATTTGTTATAGGTGAATGTTAAGTCTTTTGCAAATTGCAGTTAGCCACTACCTTGAAGAAGTCATGATTTAGAAATGTTTTCACATAAGGCACAAGTTCTTAGCTGTGCAAGAGTGAACTATATTAAATATGTCTTCAATAATCATGAAAGAAATGAAGATTAAAACCACAATTAAATATCACCTGATACCTATCTGAATGGATATTATCAATAAATTTAAAAAATATGTCTTGTGTCTGGCTTCATTTGCTCTCAACCTCATCTCTGATTCCAATACTAGCTTGATAAACAAATTCTGTGTGGGATTTGACTTGTTCTTCCACTGTTTTCTTTTTGACCTTGATCTTCTCCAATGTCAAAGCATGGGAATCCAGTTAGAACTCAGTAGCATGAAGCTTGTGCAGTCCAGAAGTGTGTGTGAATGTGTGTGTGTGTGTATTGGGATGGGTATTAAAGGTCCCAGGGGTACACTTAATGAAGAATGATGGGAACCTATGCATAAATGCTTGCCCCTATCAATCCTTTGGTGGACAATGTTCAACATTGCTTGACTGCCTCTCTCTTAGGAGGTCCTAATGTGATACAGCTTCACCAAAGCAGTGCCTTGATATTAGTCCCTCACACTGACTCTTTATTCTTCCCAGTTTTATCCTCCCTGATCCCTCATTCTTGATCCTCACAAATCATCACCCTGAAATCTGCTCTAACTAAAGACTTAGTCTGAACTAGACTAAGACAAATACTATTCCTATAATTTCTTCAGTTTGATGGTGAGAAAGTTACTTAACTTCTCTTTGTCTCATTTGTATCAACATACAAAAGTAATATTAATATTATTTTTCATTCATATAATACTTATGAGGATTAAGGGACAGAGTATGACTGGCACAATATACAAAATAAATATTAGCTGTTTTATTACTGTTATTATTGTTAATAAGCTTTTGCTGAGAAACAAAACTAGAGTCTTATAGATCATTTAGGAAAAATTCAGTGGTAGAATAAAAACAGTCTGATTTAAAATAAGGCCAAGATATCCCACAATTTTTCCTTTAATATATAAAGACTCAAGAAATTGAGGGTTCTTAATGAAGTCTTATGATCCACATACATTTTAAGAGACCTATATAAAGTTGAGTTTCCAATAGCTTTAACTCTTTTTTAAGCCCTTAAAACTCTTTGTCATGAATAATAGCATGAACATCATCAATCTACCACCCAGATTCAATAATCATTAACATTCTTCCACAGTGTATCATCTCTCCTTTTTTGTTACTCAACCACTTAAATTACAGATATTATAACACATTACCTCTAACTATTTCAGAATGCATCTCTGAGAAAATGTTTTCCTACTTTTAATGTTATTATCACATGTAAGAAAATTGACACTATTTTTAAAAAAAAACATGGAATCATAGAGGGAAAAGAGGTGGGAGAGATAGAAGAGGATATGGGGGGATAAATGATGAAGGGAAGGGATTTGACTTGGGGTGGTGAACACACAACACAATATACAGATGATGTATTATAGAATTGTACACCTGGAACCTATATAATTTTATGAACTAATGTCACCCTAATAAATTCAATAAAAAAGAAAAAAGAATTATTCTTAGTGAAATGAGTCATGCAAAATATTAAAAACAGTTTTAACTCTTAAAAGCACATATGCCCTATTCTTCAGTCAGTTTGCTCAAAATGCTAATCTCAGCATAGATTTAATTTACAGAAGACACATATATATTATACCTATAAGTATACATGTTTATGACATATATACATGTATATTATATGTACATATGTATGCATCTTTATACCTTCTACTTCTAGTTTCAATTTGAAATTTTTAAGTAAAATTACAATACTAAGGAAACATTTAATTTTATTTTAAAGCACAAGATTTATAAAACATTCTGCACTGAGTCTCCATTGTATTATTTTCTATACAATCTTAGATCACTTTACCTCTCTAAATTACATACTATTCATTTTTTTAAAAAATGGGATATAGAAGTAACACTTCCTCAATGGAATGTTGTTATTAGGGTTAAAGGAGATATATAAGAAAAGGCTTTTTGAGTTGGAATTTTATACAAATAGTAAGCATTAATCATTACTTGCATATAAACTTACAAGTATCTCCTGTTTGCATTTATGTACCAATAAAGTAAATTTCAAAATGGAAGAGACTCTTTTTTCTCCCCTCTCACATCCTCTGGTGATTTTGAACACGTGTGCACAGGATAGAGACTGCAGCCATCTTGACTATAAGCATGGGTCACTCCCTCTTCCATTCATCCAAAAGTGGCTGCTGGAGATTGAGAGCCAGCTCTGTTTTGGTGCCTAATGCATATTATTAATCCTAAACCCCTTATCTTTCTGCAAAGCATAAGAGACCTAATGCTCCTAAAAAACAGTTATAAGGTACTCTCTCCCACTACCCTAATATTCCTTCTCTGGGCTTGGAGACTTGCATGATCCATGCTTACTCTGAATCAAAAAGCTCTCACATGTTAAGAACATTGAGGATTGAATGATTCTTTGCAGATGGTATTGGAGGCAGTATCAAAGAAGAGGCAGCATCAGAGCTGGGTTGTATAGACTTTCAGAAGATGATAATGGGATAAAGGCATTCTGGACAGTGAAAACAATATGAGTAAAGACAAAAGGAATGAAATAATATTCCAGAAGATTGATTTAAGTATAAGGTGACTTCCATGTTGAGGCTGAGAAACTTATAAGCAGTAAACATATGTTAAGATCAGCTAATGAAGGTCAAATATAAGCAGCACTTTCTATGCCATACAGAGCGATTTGAAGTTTAAATTGGGTTGGGATGACACAATTAGTGCTAGATTCTAAATAATTAGGGACTGAATGAGGCAGTGTCACTCAGAAGGGCAAAGAAGGAAGGCTTTTGAGACATTGTAGAGGAAAATGATGGACTTAGGAGTGTTTCCATAAAGATTATGAATAGATAGTTTTTCAGTATAACATTTTATTTTTTATTGTTGTTTAAGCACAATTGTCTCCACTTTCCCCCACCACCCTCCTCTACCCCACCCACTGCCACCTCCCACCCTCAATCCTACCCCACTTTGGCTTTGTCCATGGGTCCTTTCTACGTGTTCCTTGATGTATAAAAAAGATGCTTCTCCTTCTTTCCCCCATTATTCCTCTCCTCTCTCCCCTTGCCCCTCTCCCCTCTGGTTACTGCCATATATAATATTTGGGTTTTTTTCTATATAGTTTAATCACTTAGCATAATGCCCTCAAGTCCATTCATGTTTTCTCAAATGACAAGATTTGTTTATCTATCTTATTTGGGAAAATATTTATTCAAGGGCTTGGCCTAATCTTTTTTTTTAACACCCTACATTTTAAATTTTTTTTTTGTTTTATTTAGTTATTTTTAGAGAGAGCAGAAGGGAGGGAGAAAGAGAGGGTAAGAAACATCAATGTGTTTTTGCCTCTCAGGTGGCCCCCACTGGGGACCTGGTTCACAACCCAGGCATGTGGCCTGACTGAGAATTGAACTGGTGACCCTTTGGTTCACAGCCTGCACTCAATCCACTGAGCTACACCAGCCAGGGCTTGGCCTAATCTTTTTAATTTGGGTTATTTGTCTTTTATTGTTGCGTTGTAAGCTTTCCCTATATATTCTGGATCCAATCCTTTGTCAGATATATAATTTGCAAGTATTTTCTTTCATTCTGTAGAAGACTTTTCACTTGATAAAGTTTTCTTTCATTGCTAAAATTAACTGATCATTATTAAATTTTATTAATTTTTAAATTTTTATGAATTTATTGGGGCAATGTTCATTAATAAGATTGTATAGGTTTGAAGTGTACAATACAATAATATATCATATGGATACTTATTGTGTGTTCACCACCCAAAGTAAAGTCTCCCTTTGTCACCATTTATGCCCCCTCTCTCCTCATCCCCCTCCCCGCACTCTTCTTTACCTCTAATCACCATACAACAGTCTGTGTCTATTAGTTTTGGTTCCTTTTCTTAATCTCTTCACCTTTTCCACCCAACCTCCCAATCTCCCACCCATCTGACAGCTGTCAGTCTTCTATTTATCAGTCTGTTTTTATTTTGTTTGTTTATTTTGTTTATTATATTCCACATATAAGCAAAATCATATGGCATTTGTCTTTCTCTAACTGGCTTATTTCACTTAGCATAATATTCTCCAAGTCTATCCATGCTTTTGCTCACTTGATGATACAATTTTCAACACAAAGTTTGTATTTTTTGAAAAAAAATTATACTTTTTTTAAAATTAATGTTTGAATACAGTTGTCTCTATTTTCTCACCACCACTTTCCCCCATCCCACCCACTCCTGCCTCCCACCCTCAATCCTAACCCCCTTTGGCTCTGTCCATGGGTCCTTTATACATATTCATTGATGGCCCTTTCCCTTCTTTCCGCTGTTATTTCCCTTCCCCCTCCCCTTTGGTTACTGTGAGTTTGTTCTTTATTTCAATGTCTCTCGTTATATTTTGCTTGTTTGTTTGTTTTGTTAATTAGGTTCCACTTATAGGTGAGATCATATGGTATTTGTCTTTCAACACCTGGCTTATTTCACTTAGCATAATGCTCTCCAGTTCCATCCATGCTGTCCCAAAGGGTAGGAGCTCCTTCTTTCTGCTGAGTAGAATTCCATTGTGTAAATATACCATAGTTTTTTGATCCATTCATTTACTGGTGGGCACTTAGGTTGCTTCCAGCACTTGGCTATTGTAAACTGTACCACTGTGAACAATCAGGTGCATAGGTTCTTGTGAATAGAAATAGTTTTTTAAAAATTACTGAGGAGTTGTAGCTAGAGAAGTGGATTGCAAGATAAGGAAGACTGGAGAGAAAACCTACTTTGGGTGTAGAAATGAGGAGAAACAAAATGGTGGGCTGAATTCATTGATTCATTGAGTCACTTTTTCATTCATATTGAGGTACATATATAGTTAAGTGCATAAAAATGCATTGATCTTAAGTAAATTTTTACATTTACAGAACTACATGAAGCCACAGTTCAGATCAATGTAGAATATTCCCAGCACACCATAAAGTTTCTTCATGCCTGCTTCCAGTCAACAGATATCCTCTTTGGTCTATTTAGAGTTAGGCTCATTCTATGTCTTTTTATTAAATAAATATTTACTGAGTTCTTAGTAGTGCCAGGGAAATATGGGCAATACACACTGGAAAAATAGATATAGTTGTTTTCTTGGCTCCAAGGAGTATCTTTTTTCATGGTCTAATGCAATGGTTCTGATTTTACTACATTTAAAAGTCACCTGGACTATTGTTCGAATTGCAAATTTGGTAGGTCATACCCACTAAATCATTATTCAGCACCTTTAGTGTAGAGCCCTTCAGTACTTATTTGAAAGAAAAAACATGGTTTATTTTGAAGCAGATGATCTTAGGATCAGGCTTGAGAAACACATATCTATCAAGTGGAAAAATATGGCCTTGTGGTCTGTGCTAAAGCATTGGACATAATCCTGTGGATTTTAGGGAAGCACTGGAGCATTCACAAAAGAATAACAAAGTCAAGGTTTATGTATTTGGAGATGTCTTTGGTAGCAGAGTGGAGCAAAGATGGATTAGAGAGAGGAAGACTGCTGCCAGAAAGTCAATTGCACAGTTTTTGCAATGGTTCTGATGAGGCAAGAAAAGTTGTTTTTTCTTATAGAGAGCAGACAGATTCAAAAGGCATTTAAGAGGAATACTCAAAAGCACATATGACCAATTAGAAGTGTGGTGTTGGGAGAGAAGTGGATAGGGAATTTAGGAAAGATAACTGGTTGTCTTTAATAATGTAGGTAAAAGAATTCACCCAGATCTTGAAGCCATCCTGACCTCATGACTACTACCCACATTGGAGCATTGAATGTTGAACAAATAACCAGTGCGTTTGTCCTGATTCACAGAAAGCAGATTTTCAGTGCCTAGAGCTGACTCATACTTATCATAATACATAGGGAAGTGTCAAATCAATAGACTCTTGAGTGTCCACTTATAATGAGAACTTCTCCTCTCAAAGATCTAGTCCTAATGGCTTTCTGCAATTCAGTTTCAGGAATGCTCATCCTGCTGGGTAATTGGTGGTTTCTCAACTAAGTGGAAACATTTTGAGTTGGGTGTTGGTAGCAAGGGCAATACAGCCAAAGAGAACCTTGTGTTTGACATTGGGAAGAAAGTCTAGGTGGGGGGAATGAGTTAAAGACTAATTGCCAAGTATCCTCTCCAAACTGCTTTGTCACAAAATCTTTAGTGGTAGCAGCTGAAAGGTGATTCAGATGAGATGTGACAAGTAGAAGCTGTGTCTCAGCCCCTGCTGTTCAAACCATCAACTTCCTAGAACAGCCATGGAGAGTAAGAACCAACCTGTAAATAGGAACTCCATGCCTATTCAATGCCAAGTCCTCTTTTTTTTCACTTATATAAAAACTTATTTATTTTTAATTATTTTATTATTTAAATACAGTCATCCACATTTACCCCCCACCCCAGCCATCCCCTAATCCCTCTGGCTTCCACCCCACCTTGGTTTTGTCCTCTATAGTTATTCCTGAAAACCCTTCCCCCCTTGTCCCCCATTATCCCCTCCCCTCTCCTCTTTGGTTACTGTCAGATTGTTCTTAATTTCAATGTCTCTGGTTGTATTTTGCTTGCTTGTTTGTTTTGTTGACTAGGTTCCACTTAAAGGTGGGATCGTATGGTATTTGTCCCTTACTGCCTGGTTTATTCCACTTAGCATAACGCTCTTCAGTTCCATCCATGCTGTCACAAAGGGTAGGAGCTCCTTCTTTCTTTCTGCTGTGCAAGTCCTCTTTAGAGGAACTTAGACCCACAGTTATGAAACCAAATGAGAGTTCTGTGGCAACAGTATAGCTAATTACAGATTACTAAGAACTTTCTTCAAGCTACACAGTTTGAGTCTGACTACAGTCCTGGAAGTCATAAAGTGAAGATGTTTATCTTCTTTTTGTAGATGATAATACTAGGGCTTAAGAAAATAAAGTGCCCCTCCCACCCCCAAGATCATGAATACAAATCCTGCTAGGGTTTGAACTAAAGCACTGAATAAAGACCTAAGTCATTTGAGCATAACTTATCAGTCTCCCAAGGACCAACATCAATATGCTAGCCTATACTCATCTACTTTTCCCTTCTGAAATAGTAGTTTCTTCACTAAGGATGTACAATGCCACAGGGAGGGACTCTTGGCCTGGAGCATATTAGAATGAGAATACAGCATAGCCAAGGGATGTACAACATAATTCTCTTCCCTTCCTCATGTACAAGGTAAGCACATCTCCCAAATGCCTTAAACAGACATGGAGGTTGGATAGTGGAAACCTCTTTGTGTGTGTGTGCCTACACTGATGGTAGAGACTAATAAAAAAACAACAGGAGAATCCAGGTATTATTATTTTGGGGGTTATTTGTTTGTTTTTTTCTTTATGAGTTCTTTATATCTGATTCCTAGCTTGCTCTTAACAACCCAATAGAATTGGGAAAATTCCATTGACAGATGACAGTACTGATTCTTGAAAAATGTTTCCTGTGTCAAATACATAGCTGCCATGGCTGTCAGCACTAGGGTCTGCCATCTGTCGTTTGTCACAGAAATCCAAACCTCACTTAACTGAAATTCATTGAAAATAATCTAAACATGAAGAATTATTTAATTTAGCAGTAAACTCAGCCTATGGGCCAGAAAAATTCAAAATTAAAAAAAACTGGAAAACTGATATGATCATGCCTGCCATCTTGATGTTGCTGAGGTTCCTTACTGTATGAGTTTGGGCAAACCCCAGAAATGAGCAAATGTTTAAGAAAAAAGAAATCATCATCGAAACCATACGCTGATATTTTAGCATCTAACAATTAAACAAACCACTAGGTATAGACTTTCCTTTCATGAACTACACCAGTCATGGCCATGAACCTGGTGGGAAAGGAGCAGATGCAGAGGCATTGCCTCTTGTGAGGGGACAAGCACAGCTGGAGCAGGCACTAAAGCAGGCCTGGGTGTCATCTTGTTTGGCAATGAGAACTGAGAGATGGAAGGGGTGGCAATGGGCCTCAGGGATTCCCAAGCAAGCAGACAGTGCTGTTGGAGGGGTTAAAGGGATTTGGAAAGATGCAGACACACGGATGAGCAGCTTTTACATAAGCCCTCTGGCAAAAAAAAAAAAAAAAAAAAATAGATCATGAACACAGGGGATCTGGGAACCAGCTGCTTTACCCAACCAGGGCTTTCTACAGTTGTCTTTTTCTTGTTTTCTCTTTTACTTTTTGTGCAATTTTAAGCAGTTTTATCTTTTCCCATTTCCTTCCTACTCCAGTTATTTGCCTAAACCTTGCATGTAATCAGTGTTCAAGTCAACAGACTGCTTGTAGCTTTAGATAATCATTCTAGTACAAAGCTCTCTTTTCATAAAGAAATGATGCCTATTTGACTTCCCCTTCTGAGCGTGCAACTACCTTTCTGAGAAACGATGAGTGCAGAGAAAATAGGACTCAGCAATACGAATGCTTGGACTGTTTGGGGTACAGACTAACTCACCAGGGAAGCAGGAAAGCAAGCTTATGGTCTATAGTTCATTCTGCAATGCACTGCTGACTGTCTAAGGGAACAGGAGAGGCAACTGCATATCAGCGCCATGGGTGTGTGTCTCAGTGACAAACCATCCTGAGCACTCACCCAAATAAAGTGGAAGAATAACAGGTTTGCAGCATTTAAGATCTCAAAGAAGAGTGCTTTGGGACCCAAGGCTACTTAAGTTTGATACAGTCCTTTCCTGTTTTTTTTTTTAAATTATTTTATTGTTGTTCAAGTACAGTTGTCTGCATTTTCCTCCCACCACTCCCCCTACACCCCAGTCATCCCCACCTCCCTCTCCTGATTCCACCCTCCTTGGTTTTGTCCATATGTCCTTTATAGTTGTTCCTGAAAACCCTTCCCCCCTTTCCTCCCATTATCCCCTCCCACCTCCCCTCTGGCTACTGTCAGATTGTTCTTAATTTCAATGTCTCTGGTTATATTTGCTTGCTTGTTTGTTTTGTTGATTAGATTCCACTTAAAGTCCTTTCCTGTTGATAACCCTACAGTAGTCTGTCATTCTTTCAAGCATGTTGTCAGTAAATGCTCCTGTAATCAAAACTATATTAGAACTAGACAAATTTTTCCCATTACACTTCACTGTTGCCAGCTGGTATTAAATTGACTATTTTCCATGGTCTTTGTATTTTGTTTCTGCTCTTTAGCAACATATTTTGTTTGGCTTATATCTCCTATATTTGAAGTATTATTAGGATTACTTTTATATTTTTCTGTATTCCCCAACAAATTATACTCTTTCTGCTATAAAACTAAGTTATTGAAGCATTACTTAGGAAAACATTTAAGCAGAATTTAATGAATGTTAAACCTAGATTTAAGATGAACACAATGCTGGAGCTAATCCTGCTAGAAAAGAATTATTGGCAAAATTTTGCGTAGTAAATTTTTATAAATTGAAGCTGATTCCTGGTTTCCCCTTAATAACTTTAAGCATGCTGGACTGCTATTGCTCTACCTCTGTGGTAAGATAGTCCAATAATCAACTATTAACCCAAGTTAGTCCTTCTTTTTATCCTTTACTTCCTCAGTCTAAACACTTAGTCCTCTATTTACCTCAGATTTTGCAAATAAACATTGAGAATCAGTCTTTGAGTTCTGCAAATATGCTTCTTCCAGTTCAAATCATTCTGAGCCAAAATCAGCCTGGGCCTTAGCAATCAGAACTCTGTTTCCTACTCAAAATGTTCTTCATTTCCAAATATTCTGTTTCCTGTCTTTTTACCTACCTGTCGTTGTACTCCTTCCCAAAAGTCTTCTTCCAATATCCTGGATCTGAGATTATCCTTTGTCCATACACTCTGCACCCTCCTGTAACTTCCAGACACCCACCCCCATACATTCTGCCCCTCGTCCCTACGTAATTTTCTCCTCATCTCTTTCCAATGTGGCATTACCCACTCTGTCTGCAACTAGGTCTTTGGCAATTATAGAAGGTATGTTATTAACTCTGCCAGCTGCTTCATCACCTGCACTCACTGCAAGCCAATTTTTAAAATCTTTGTTCTTGGATACTCAGCTTCTTCTCATTAGAGAGCTTATCACAGGGCTGCAGCCAAACTCTGCTTTGACAATGATCTTTCCTCCTTACTTCCATAATATAAAGTATGGAGCAAATTGTATTTCAGACACAAATCTCCAGCCTTCATACCATTAATTTTCCATAGTATTTTAATCTGTGGCATTCACTTAATAATACTAAGCCCTTCTTTCTAGACCTCACTAAATGTATGTATGGAATCGGCTGAGAGCGCGGGACGGTGAAGGAGACATGATGGCACACGGTGGCTGTTGTGTGCCACACGTTTTCCTAGCTACTTTTTGTCCTCCTTTTCTCTGTTTTATTTAAGAGACCACTTTTTCTCTCATATTTTTCCAACTCTCACATAATTGAAGGAGATAACAAGCAGTTGCTGTTGAGGAAGAGTTAATTTACAGCACAACACAGGAAGCAGCCAAGGAGGGAGTTACTGAGCAAAAGGAGCAGTGTCTTCCAGGCATGATTGAATCCAGGAGACTTCTAGTCTCCTTTAATACTAAGGCTGTCTATTAGTATACTAACTATACTTAACATACTAATTCTTTCATTTATTCATTTCTCCATGCATCCATTCATTCAATAAATATTTACTGGAACACCATGTAAGGAGTTGTTGAAGAGTCACAGAAAGCAAGGTCTCCGCTGGCAAGAAGCCTCCAGCTAATAGGGGAACCAAATAAATAAAGAGACAATAAAATATCTAATGAACACTCTGAGCACTATCAGTGGAGTTGAGAGTAGTTGCTTTTTCTAAAATCTTAAATGCTGGATAATTGTGAAATATATGAGGAAGTTTTCAACTGTATACATTTTTACTGGCAAGACTGAACTAAAAGTAGTTCAACATCGCACATATCTGTATAGTAACTTTAATAAAAAGGTACAAGTAATCTTTGGAAGTACCATCACTGTGAATTATTGCATGACATCACATGCCAGGAATACATGTCAGGCACGATTACTAAAATAGCCATTGTAAGGCAATCACTGTAATTATCTTTCCCTCGTCAGACGTATTTATAACAGTCAAAAGAAAATCAAGTTGGTCTAAGCAGGTTGCAAAACTGTAAGAAATAGAGGGAAATATTCTCTCTTAATTGAGCATTGATAAAGGAGAAAGTTGAATGAATTAGTAATTTAGCCACAAAGATAAGTGCCCCCCAACTTCATAACTGGTGGAAGGTCATGGGTTTAGAGGGAAAAAAGCAAACTGACGAAAGAAACAGGATCACCTTTTTTTCATCTGAAAAAAGAAAAGAACAAATTTGGAGAAAATGTTATTTCAGGCTTTCTCTGTGACTGACAAGAACTTTTTCTTTTCTGGAAGAGGGATTGCCTATCTAATGAAGCTGAACAAAGACTTGAAGAAGTCATGCCATCAATAATTTCTAATTAACTTTAAAAGCAAGAAAAAGTGCAGTAAAGACTTGAAAGGTAGGTGGCTTGCCAGATAGTTGAGGGTCAGCTGAGATCTTAGAACTTCCCAGTGCCTGAAAATACCATGTAAAGACAGAGAATATCATGAGAAGATAAGCTTAAGAATGTGACAATTCTAGAAGTTATTAGCATATATTTTTATTTATACCATTACTTATATTTCTGTCAATCTTACTCAATATTGACTTTAGCCTTAAACATATTTATAACTCAATTACAATGTAATTAATTAAAATACAATATAAGAAATTAAAAGGAGTCTATTGGCTTTTGCTCAAGGAGAGCAAACTCAGGTCTGTATCTCTCTGGATGTGCCTATCTCTTCAGATATCAGGATGCCAATTTGCCTTGTACCCTCAGTTCTCTGATGGATCCAGGACAACTCATTGGTTTTCAATTTGTCTAGCTGTTTTTCTTGTGGGACAGGAATGATATCTTTATACATCATACCTAAAACCCAACATTTTTCAAAGGGTTTAAACAAGAATAATGGTGTGGTTCTGTATTCCTTTTTTAAGATTACTCCAGTTTGCAGAGTGAATTGGAGGAGAGCCATCATGGAAGCAAAGAGATTGGTGAGAAGGTCACCAGATTCAATAACTTAAGTAAGAAATGCTGATGGTTTCTAATGACAACATAGTCTAATATTGTTGAAAAGATGTAAGGAACAAGGCTAGAAGATATTAAGACATCAAAGAACTGAGATGTCTTGGATGGATGGTCTTCTGCTATGACCTCAAAGTTATTCAGGATGAGAGTAAGATTTCATTAAAAAAAAAAGCACATAGAACCAGAAAGAAATGCTTCAGTAAATAATGTAGTAGAATGAGGAAATATTGAATAACAGGATGAAGAAAGCAAGAGCACAGAATATTTCAAAGGCATGAAACTATAACATAATTACATGTTATGCTTATTTTTTATCAAGTTGAATATATAATTGTCTGACAGTGAACTGGAGAGAGAAGACAGTACCTATTACATGTCTTACCTTCAAGTACATGGGATGAGGGAAAATGAGCAGCTTCCACTTGATGTAAATAAAGAAAATGTGGCATCTGCAGAACTCCAGGTTTCAGTAAACGCCCTTAAGTATTGGAAGGGATGGAAAGATTAAGGCTTTACAAACTCCATAGTGGAGTTTGTTAATCCTGAAACATTTCCTAAAATGAAAAAGAGCTTTGAGAAAAATGAGGAGTGAAATATTTGGTCTGATATAGAAAACAGAGAACACTGATGTGATAAGTGAAAAAGAGACTTAAATTTTTCACATTATGTGAGAAGCAAGGAAACAGGGACATGGGCAAGGTGATTATAGCCCAGCAACTCTTAAGGTTTGTGGAGCCTCTGACCTCACCGATTCCACTCACATTTAGCAGAACATGGGTGGCTTTGGGAACCATGAGGCAGGCAGGTGGCAGCTGAGCTAGACAACAGTAATTTGCGTGCATGTTGCAATTTGATGGTAAAAGAAATGGCTTCAATGGGCAGAGGCAAGAGGCTAGACAAACACACAGTGGCCCCTCACAAAAGGCGTGGACAGTTGGAGCAGGTGGAGTTGATGGAGAACATTGGTCATTGGACAGAAATCCCTGAGACAGAAACAGACCATTCATCTTGTAGCAGCCACCAAAATTGAGAGGATATAAGCATTTCTTCTCCTTTTCTTGCTTTTTGAGGCTTGTCTTATCCTGCCCCCATTCCTAAGTTACTTACCGTCCCTTTTCAGATCTCTCACCAGGACCATCACTCTTTGGGTGTGTCCTTTTGTTCATTATGTCTCCAGCCCTTGAAAACTCTCTCTTTTGTATAAAACTAATGCTGAGTTCTCAATGACAAATTTTAAGTCTTGTTAGAAAGATTTTGCCTTGTTTTAACTTCGTTTGCCTAAAAAAGAATAAAACATTGTCTTCAGAGAGAAGTGTTTGATGGTTGCATGGCACTAATTATAATTTAATACATTTATTAGAACAGAAGTCTTTCTCAGAAAAAAGGTATTTTTAAATTACTTTTTGCAACTTTTCTGGGGGCATCAGAGTTGCTATTTAAGAGTTGTATCATGAGTGAATTACACCTAGAGGGCCAGGAGAGTAAATTACTGATTTCCAGACAAGGCCTATAAATTCTGATTCCACTTATATAATGTTGCAAAAGGTAAATTTCCTTATTTATGGGATGCTTCGATTTGTTAACCAACATGTGAAAGAGTAATTCATATGTTCTTCAATCATTTCACAGGAAAAATCACATGGCTTCTAGGAAGATGCAAGAAGACTATTTTTCTTATGACAATTTATCCTGCTAGAACCTCTCAAAATGCCAGTGAAACAGGGTTTTGAATAAAAAAATTTTTTAAGTAATTATAAACTCAAGTCCCTTTTAACATATAATTTAGAACTCAACTGATTAATTGGTTTCACATTGTATTTATTTTTAAGCACAATAATGTCACTACTGCAGGATGAGACAGTTCATCAGAAAGATCAATCAAAAGCAACTTTGCTCAGACTGGGGTGATACTGTATATCTTTTTGTTTGCAAGCTCTGGTAGATGCCATGGTGGACTTTAATGTGTATAACTCTGGTTGAAATAGTTATAGTACAGTATTTGCTTTTTATCCCATTAATTGAGTATATCAGATTTAGGTTCATCTATGAAAACTTCAAATAATTGGTTTCTACAAATAATAATGTCCCAAACTGAAAAGCTCAAAAACCAAAATAAAATAATTTTTTCTTGATAAAAGAGAACCTATTATAAGCCACTGCATTAGTTTTCTATTACTACTGTAATAAATTACCACAAACCTAACAGCTTAAAATGATACAAATGTATTATCTCAGTTCTGTAGGTCAGAAGTCTGGGCTGGCTCAGCCAGTTTCTCTTCTCTGGGTTTCACAAGGCCCTAAGCAAGTTGTGGGCTGATGGATTTCTTATTATGAGCCTCTGGGAAGAATTCTCCTCACAGGGTCATTCAGGCTATTGGCGGAATTCAGTTCCTCGAAGCTGTAACGCTGATGTCACTTTTTCTTTGCTGGATCTCTGTTGGGGGGTGTCCTTAGCTCCTGCAGCCCTCTTTCCAGTCTTTGTGCATGAGTCCCTATTCTTCAGAGCTACCAACTGCATATTAAGTCCTTCTTAAGAATGGAATATCTCTAAATTCTACTCCTGTCAAATCTGTTTTTTGCTTCCAGCTAAACAAAGACTGTGACTGTTAAGGACTCATGTGATTACATTATGCCCATCTGAATAATCCAGAATCCTCTCTTTATTTTAAAGTTCTTAACATTAATTACATTTGCAAGTTTTCTTTTGTCAGGTAGTATAAAATAGTCACGAATTCCAGGTATTTGGGCATGGATAAGTTTGGGGGGTGCCAATTCTCTTATTCTCTTACCATAGCCTCTAAAAATAAAAAGAAATATACAATAACAAAACAGATCTATGAAAACGAAACAATACATAGTACTTAATTAAAAAAAATATTTTGAGAAAACAACAAAATAATTCATGGCATGTCCAAACTATAGAATATTATGCAGTTTTAAAAAATTTTGTTTTAAAGTGTATCTAATAATATCAGAGATTTATGCAAAATAACTTAAGCAAAAGCAAAACAAAACTATGTATACTATTAAATAATCCATATTTTACACACATGAATGCAAACATATATGCAAACATATTTATATCTTTTTATGTATACACGTATTTATATATGTATATGCATAAATGCAGGATGGGGAAAAAGTAGATTTATGGTTTTTTATATGGAAAATAATACAATAATAAATAGTAATACAAGAATAAAACTTTCACATACTCACAACTGTAAACTTACTTTTGTCTCACTCTTATACCCATTTGTGTGTAATTTATGAGGTACATGTGATATCTTTATATTAAAAAGTATACAGTAATATTAGCATGGCAATCTGTACGTAATGATATTACATTTTTTCTTATGTTCAATGAAATTGTATTTTACAAAATGCTATAATAAAAAATAAAATGTCATGTTTTAAAAAATATTATGCATGATTTCTCATATGGAATAAAATATTCTAGCAAAAGAATCCAATGAGTTTCACACTACAGATAGATCTTAGTTTATTATGAATTAACCAAAAAAGGAGACCCAGTACCCTGAGACAGGTGTGGAAAGGCAGGAGGATGATTCATACCTTATTGATAGATCAGTCACAACATAACTGAAAGTTCACAGAAACCTCTCTGCTAGAATACAACCTTTTCTGTATTCCTTTCTCTCCAACCTGCAGCATAAAAGTTAGATGTTTCTTTTTCCCCTGTGGGTATCTTGATTTTACATGCCTGTATTTTTTTTTAAATTCTGAGATAGGTTGCATAACAGTGTCTTTACAGCTGTTTCAAGAATCCATGTAGAGTTCTGAGGCTTTCCCCACTAAATCTACTAAAGCAATGTCATTATCACTCTCCCTTGATAAGGGTCAAGTCACAAAGAAAGCAATGATCCTTCTCTCACCCTAGATGTCAAGTAGCCCTATACTGTGAGCTGGGGGAAAGAGCTACAGTCCTTTGACAATAAAGAACATTTACCTGTGCTCCTCAAGCATTCCCACTGTCAAAAACATTTCAAACAGGTTTCTGCTATCATTTTTTTCTTAGAACAGTAAATCACTGCCAAGACAGTTAGCTCATTTCCAAGCCCTGTCCCATGCCTTCCTATTTTGTTAATATCAGTGAAGCTGCTTTAAGTGGAAAATACTGACATACATCATTACAAAGGGTTATTACTGTCATTGCTCCATTTTTCTGAATTCCACCAAGAAAGCAGTCACTCCCCTTTGGTCTGAAGGGTGCTCTCCTTCATAGAGGAGAAAAGTTAGCATTCCTGCAAGCCTATAATTGGAGAAAAGGTTTTCCAAAGGTTGAGTACTTTTAGATATGATAGACAGGCCCATGACTCAAAAATAGCAGGATAAGGGAACAGAGGATTTGATTGTTCCTCATGTTTCCTTGGGAAATCTGACCCAAAAGGATTGTGGTGATGTAGCTGTCACTTTACCTATTTGCTTTTCCTGATTCAGTGTTTCAGAGAGGCAGGAACTGCATAGAAATTACTCTCTCATTTAAATGTATTGTGACAAATTGAAGATGGTGTCTTGGTCACATGTCACAAACTGGAGACTTGAGTCTCAGCTGCCTGTGAAGAGGTGGAGTGGAAGTCTGTGGCAACAGGCTACAGAGGCACACCTGGATTTTCAACGAGGAGAGCCAAGGCAAGACTGGAAATGACAACCAGGACCACAAAAGAGAAAATCCAAATCAGAGATAAGATAGGAGAGTAAATCTGATGACAGGTCAGATTTTGGTTTCACAGTGTGGTGTACTTGGTGTTGGGGAAGACCAACCAACAGGCCCTACTTCAAAAGAGGCTGTGACACAACTAAACTGTACCCACAATAATATACCCACATACCTATTCCTTGTTACTTAGGTCAGGCCCCGCCAGCTTTAATATCTGGTATTTTCTTGTAGTTTGACTGGTATGTCATTCCCTGCCCAAAAGTGTGCCTTTTATTATTATTATTTTAATATCCAACTATGTCCTAATAATACAGAGAGATCTGGTCAGATTACTGGGGAGGAGGAGAGAAGGTCAGTGGTAAGCAGCATAGGACAGGATTGGCTGAGAAGCTGAACGCCTCCAGAGCACATGGAATTATGTGCCAGAAGATTTAAAATAAAAGGAGGACAGAGACTGGCTCTCTGGCTCTCTTCCTTGAGGATGCCTGGATGATTGCTGTAGCTGCCTGCATTTCCCAAAGGACAGTATTTTGGGTGGGAGAAGAAATTCCAGGCACAACCTAGGATCAGGTTGGCCTGGCAGAGGGTGACAGGGTTATTCTTCTTTGGGTGTTCCAGAGGGGGTTTGCTCTGAGGCAGAAGCCTGCCATTCTTCCAAAACTGTGTACCTTATGTTGATTCAGTTTGTAAACTAATCCTATATAAATAAAGATAATTAAAAACTAACAGAGGGAATGATAATGGAACTCAGGAGTTAAAGGTTTTAACCTTAATTGATAGCCTTAAGTGATTAGTGTATATGGAAAACCATTATTCCAAAATTGTGTAGCTTCTGAATAAAGACTCCTTTCCTTTATCACCAAATCTTTTCTTCTGGAATTTTGCCTAGAGGGTGGCAGTGGGCAGCAGGACCCCACTTGCTGTTCTGTAACACTAATACTGACTTGAGGTTTTTTTCCCCACATAGCAGAATCTGGCACTGTCCCTATATTGCCTTTGGTGTTTCTTTATGAAGCCTTCCTTAATTTTGGGATTCCAGACATTGTAACACAGACAACCAGATACACTTTCCTCTAAGGGTCAAGGCACTAAAGCCCACCTTTAGGATTAAGAGGATTCATTGTTGGAATACACAGCCAATGCTGATTGGAGGATTTTCTAATTTCTCCACTTCATATTATACCTGCCCCTGATTACAGCTGGGTTGTTCCTGAACAAGTCATGGAAAAAGGAATGTTTCCATCATCTCTTTTTATGGACTGATGATTCTCATACTTCAGTGTATAGAAACATTACCTGGAAAATTATTTTTAAAATTGCTTCCAGAATCTACTTTCCAGATAATCTAACTTAATAAATCTGGGTGGTTCCACAAAATTGCATTTTAATAAAATGTCTACATGTTGAGAGAGAAAGAAAATAGAGTCCTCTGGAAACCTGGAGAAAAATAAAAACACCATCTGGGGTGTAAAATATGAAACCAAATCCTCCAGCAATCTTCTGTTTTTCAGTATTCCACGTGACTTTCCTTCAGGGAGAGAAAGCTATTTAGGAAGCAAGAGTGTTTCCCAAACAATTGTATTTCTTATAGGGTTTCTTGGTTACAGTCTATCTCTGAGGCCAAACTAAGTGAGTCTGCTCTTCAGAGATAGATCTACTTGTCATGGGCTGATTGGTTGATACCAAGCCTTGAGATTACAGAGAACAGAGCCTAGATCACATTGAGCAAGTCAAGGTAATAAACGCCAACCTCTAGGTAAGGCAGCAGGCCTGTCTCGTGGAGTTACCCCCTGTATTGCTATACCAGGGTCACTTTTCTTCACAATACACAGTGACTTATTTCTAAAAAAAAAAAAAAGTGATTGAATTAGTGGTTGTTTTGTCATCTGTGAGCTTTTGAGAGCACAGAACATTTATGGTCTGTGTCATCTATGACAGACTATGATCATGTCATCTATTTTTGGGTCTTCAAAGCCTATCAACAGGTTCAATAAACAGGTGTTCATTAATGATCAAAGGGAAGAGTGAAAGCACTAAGAAGATAAAGAGAGAGAGACTATCAGATAGAGAGAGGAGATGCTGGTGCTTTAGGAAGAAATGACCTCATTGTCTACTCTATTCCACCCTGATTTACCCCAGACTGAATGCTGCATTTTATTACACTTGTTTTTAGTCACATAAATACCCCCAAAATGGTTTGCAAAAATAGGTCATTTGTTTTATTATGAAGAAACCCTTCTATGTATTTATATTTATTATTTTCTAAATCTCTTTCACTTCTTCTTTAGAAAATCAGTGATGATTTAGTGTTACAGAGCTAGGAGTAGAAATGCTTTTTGAAGTCTAATATATGCTCTGTTTGAAAGAACTGCTTCTGGTGTCTAAGAATAATTAACGACACACTTTAATTTATGAATCCCTGTGCTTAAAGGTCTTTCATCCATGGAGGGGGAAGAGGAAAAGACAGAGAAGCTAATGGAAAAATTCCACGTCCTTGTGCTTTGCTGTGGTGCAACGTGCAGGAGTGATATTAAAGAAACCAGAGTAATCACTGCTGAGCTCTGCTTTACATGTATGCATTATATATTGGTAACCTCCATATTTTGGGTCTTAGACAACCTTCTCCCCACCCTTTGGTTATAATTTAAGAACAACAATGTGACATGAACACGGAGATGAGAAGATAGGTGAATAATGAAAAGGATGGAAGTGAATAATTAAAAGGAGGTGGGAGAGGAGGAGGAGAAAGAATCTGACTCACAGGGGAACAAAATGTATTCATCTCTTTTGTCTTTTCCATGCAGTGTTCCTCTCAACCAGGAAAGCAGATGTCTTGACTCTCAAAGGAAATAAAGGTGGCAATTAAATACACAAAAAATAATAAAAAAGAAAAAAGAAAAGAACCAAGAGGAAAGACTGCCTCCTCCCTCAGCTGCATATCATATACAGTGATCCCAATAATCTTCCCATTTATCAACATAAGAAAAGTCAGAAGATTTGATCTTAAGGGTCTTCATAGTGGATTTTTGCATCATCCAACAATGGGTCTAATTCTCCTACAAAACCTCTTCACTTGTCTGACCTTCCACTTCCTACCCCTCCCTATGAGTCAAGTGCCTGTCTTCAGTGAGCTCACATGCCCACTCAGAAGTTCTATTAGGCCAGTCCTGCTAACCAGGTGGGACCCACCTCATGACCACAGCCTCCCTTCCATTGACAATTGCCTCAGCCAAAGCTCCCTTGGTCTCTGACTGTCTTTGTTTACTGTCCCACGTTAAACCTCAATTAACCCCCCACTGTCTTTACTCCTCCTTAGGTTCTGAGGGTTGCTAGGGAAAAGTACCAAACAAAAAAACAAAAAACAAAAAACAAAAAAACCTGGTCTTGAAGAACATTTTCTTTGTTAAATTCAACTGCTACTTCCCAGTCAACCTTTTATTCTACGTCACCTCCAATAATGCTTCAAGCATTATTCAACTTCCCAGAACATCAAAAGATGCCCATCCTTCTTCAGGACCTAGGCCTCAAAAGACAATGATCTTTCCTCCTACTTACATGGGGAAGTCAAGACTGCAACATAGGAATTCAGAAATCTACCCTAACTGCCCTCTGCCCAATTTCATATCCTTTGTTCCTGAAACAAAGGATGTCATGCCCCTTCATCCTCTCTAAACTTAATCCTTACTCATCCACCACCCCACATTCCTGCCTGAACCCACCTTCCTCTCTAGTTGGCCAGCTCTAACCTTCATCCAGTCCCTCCCTCCCACAAGCTCTTGACCTTAAGCCCCTGGTTAATATTAATTTCATTCTTTCCTACCATGGCCAGGCCTCTGATTGCCCAGATGGCCTCTTCTCTAACATCGTCATGTACTTAGAGCAGTCTGTCTCCTGTCCTCACTTGGATATAATGTGAGCACAAGTGAACTCCCATCCCAACCCCGTCCACTTGTTGCCAGCACAAATAGTAATCATTTTCTGTCTTACATTTAACACTCTTAAACTCCTAACTATCTTTCAAGGCCTGGTGCCATTTTTCCTACTCAATTCTTGCCCACTTTCTTTCATTTAGTTGCTTATATGACTGCCAGGTCACTCACCAACCTGTTGGTACCTCAGTGCTTGGCCTCCTGCTTCTCTTAGTGAACTATAACCACAAGGAAGATGGCAACCACATCAGAACTAAAGTACACTGCTTTCTGTAGGATAGAGTCTCAGTATGTACGAGCACATGGTGTTCAACATTTACTTTTTGAACTCTCCTTCTTAGCTATTCTAGTTTCCCTGTAATAGGTCCTTCTCTGCCTCATACAAGAGCTCCTTCTCTCTTCTTTCTCAATGTGAGTATCCAAATGCTCAGTACAAATCTTCCTGTTGTTCCTTTTAATATTCCATTTCTCTCAAATATCATTCCCTATCGCATTGTAGTATTTGATATCTCTTCTAGCATATTTCACTATCATACCAAATGCAGTACGTCTACAACTAAAGTCCACCTCCCCTCCTCCCTAGGCAAAAACTTGTTAGTGGAGATCTCCTTTCAACTTCCCTGCATATCAGCATCTGCCTTATTTCTCTGTTACTCAAGTTCAAACCTGGCAATTATCTTTGACTAGGTCCCTTCTTTCACCACACCTCTCCCCCACTACTCAGGTATAAATGGTTTTACTTTCTCTCTGATGCCATGAATCTATGATTTTCCATTTTCACTTTTTTTCATTTTCACCAATAACTATTGATTTGGATATTTTCAGTATGTTGGCTCTTTCCTGTGTGGTAAAATATTGATTGTTCTCAATTAATGTCTTGATTTGATTGCTATTAACTTCAACTGGTCAACCCAGCCACTGAGTATCATCCAGAGAGAAATCTCCATCACAAAACTTCACAAACCACTTTTGCTACATTTGATTCATTTTCACTTTTAATACCTGCTTCAGGCCTCCCCCTTTCTGTGGCTAGATTATACAACAATGTCCCTCACTCTAACCTGTTCTTTCCCTCCAATTTCTCATCACAATCGTCTTTAATCACCTTTCATAAACTCTGCCCCAGATCTAAAACGTTCAGAGTTTCTCTGTTTCCTCCCATATCAGGCCTAAAATCCTCTGCCAGACTAGGTGCAGAATTTCATTGCTGCCCAGTTTCTGACTAGTTCCAACACCCTATCTCCTTCTGGCCAACCTGGTTCCCTCCTGAGTCATGCAAACCACATCCTTATTTCAGGGCTTTTGGCATTACAAAACTTTAGATTGAAATCATGGAGTTTTCCCCTTTACTAGCTGTTACCTTGACAAATTATTTATTTATTTATTTGAATCTAAGATTGCTCATTTATAAAATGAAGACAATAATACTTGCTTCACAACCATCATAACCAAATGGGGAGCTCCCCATTTATTTCTTCTCTAACACTGCAGCACCGAGCCCAGAACTGAGCACAGCACAGGTGCTCAATAAACTTAGACAGCGGTTAACAGGGCATCACTTACCAGTGAGAAATGACCTCAATGATAAAGAGAAATATGATCAAATATAGGAATATTAAAAACAAAGTTAGAAGGTTGAAGCAGCTCTTTATGGAGATTTAAAAAAATAGACTTGAAAATAAAAGGCTCTCTAATAACCCTGGATGAAGGCCCCAAGTAACAAAGGCTTACATTAAAGTAGCATAAAATGAGTCAGAAGAAAGTTTCGTGAGAAATTTAGAGAGAAGTTAAAGAAACCATGCTGCCATCTAATCTCTGCCTTTCAATTTTATTCTTCTTGTGCCTTTACAGGGAGTAAGACCACTTTCTGCATTTGTCTCTAGTTTCAAATGAGGAAAAGACAATGCTATGACAAAGGATGTGCTACCACTCCACTTTTTCCCACAGCTCCTAAGCCTATAATTCTGTTCTTGATCACTGCATAATTATCTTTATTATATTAGATCATCATATTATCCTCCCTTCATAAATGAGGAAACTGAGGTTCAGAAAGATTGTGACTCACCTCCTCAAGAAGTCCTCTCAAGATATTAATGTGATTAAATCCCTGTTTCTACAATAGGCCAATTGTAAAAAAGCTTTTGCATCAGGTTTCTCTGACAGATCTGTGTAATAAAAAATCACTATCAGAGCATCTAGATTTGACATTCTTACATATTATCTATTTGTCCCCCTGAAACATAAAGTTCTTTCTGTTCATGTGGTTGAAATGGATGAAGTCAGGGCCGTTCTTTGGGGTGGTATCTTCCACAGCCTCTTACATTTTTTTTTTGGCATCTAAAATAATTAACTCTGTGCTTCAGCTGTGATGCAGTGACAGCTTTTGAATGTGGATCTCCAGGGAGAGGAGCTGAGAAGAAACTAGAAAGACTAGGACCAGGGAAGTTAACTTTTCAGGTTGGTTATTTTTTAAATTATATTTTATTGATTATGCTATTACCGTTGTCCTCATTTTTTCCCCTTTGACCCTCCACCACCAAGCCCCACCCACCCCCACCCCCTCAGGCAATCCCCCTCCATTGTTCATGTCCATGGGTCATGCATATTAAGTTCTTTGGCTACTCTATTTCCTGTACTGTACTTTATATCACCAGGGTTATTCTATAACTACCTATTTGTACTTCTTAATCCCCTCACCTCTTCACCCATTTTCCTTCCCCCTCTCCCATCTGGCAACCTTCTGGTAACTAACTTCTTTTCTCTTGATTTTAAGAATCTCTCTTTATCTTTAACCTTCAGCCTTTTAATAATGATGTGTCTTGGAGTGGGCTTTTTTGCATCCTTCATAATTGGGACTCTTTGAACTTTCTGGACTTGCACGTCTACTTCCTTCACCAAATTAGGGAAGTTTTCTTTCAGTATTTTTTTTCAGATAAATTTCCAATTTCTTGCTCTTTCTCTTCTCCTTCTGGCACCCCTATGAGGCAAATGTTGAACCTCTTAAATTTGTCCCAGAGGGTGTTTGTATTATTTTCATTTCTTTATTCTTTTTTCTTCTTGTTGTTCTGCATGGTTGTTTTTGCTTCCTTACATTCCAAATCATTGTTATAATTCTTGGCTTCATCCATTCTACTGTTGTTTTCCTGTAAATAGTTTCTTATTTCAATTAGAGAATCCTTCATTTCTGATGGGATCTTTTTTATGCTGTTGAGGTCCTCACTAAGTTCCTTGATCATCCTTATAACCAGTGTTTTGAACTCTGCATCTGATAGATTGCTTATCTCCATTTTGTTTAGTTGTTTTTTCTGGAGTTTTGATCTGTTCTTTCATTTGGGCCATGTTTCTTTGTCCCCTCATTTTGGCAGCATCCCTGTATTAGTTTCTACGTATTAGGTAGAGCTGCTTTGACCCTGTGTCTTGGTAGTGTTGCCTAATGTAGTTTGTGTCCTGTAGAGTTCAATGGCACAGCCTCCCCTATCACCCAAGCTGGGTACTCAAGGTGCACCCTTTGCGTGGGCTGAATACACCTTCCTCTTGTAGTTGAACCTTGGTTGCTGTTGGCAGATCAATGGGAAGGATTTACCCAGGCCAGTCAGCTGCAAGAACTACCTATGACCACTGACCACCAATCTCTTCCCTTCATGAAGGATCAGTTGTGCAAGGTGGTGGTGCTCCCATGTGGTCCGTAGCTGTCCACTGGTTATGTTGGCCCTAGGGTTTCCCGGGTGGTGCAGGCCAAGGTCAGCCCACACCTGTGTTTTGCCAGGACACCCTGTCTGAACTGTAAATCAATCTGAAATGGCTGCTACTTGTGCTGGGCTTACAGATTCCCAGGTGAAGCCAAGCTGTGACTGTAATCTGGCTGCCTCTAGGGCTCACTGAAGCCAGCTGTTTCTTGTTTGATAGGATTTAGGAGCCACCAGCCAATCTATGGAAAAACAGTGTGGGTATGCCCATAAGTTGGGTAGGGTGCAGCTTCTATGGACCTCCAGCCAGGTTTACGGAGTCTCGGATATGGCACCAGCCTACTGGCTCTGTGAGGGGAGGGCTCAGCAAAGGGATAATGACCTCTGCTCACCCCAATGCCAGACACCTCAGTCTCTCCCTGTATACCACTGGTGTCCTTCAAGCTGCCACCACTGTGCTGGATCTCAGAGGGAGCAAGTCTGAGTAGGTGAGTCCGTGTGTGGGTTCCCCAAGGGGAACTGCTTAGGGATCTAGCAGCCTGCACCACCAACTCAATCCCCACTGGTTTTCACAGCCAGAAGTTGTGGGGACATATCTTCCTGGCAATAGAATCCTGGGCTTGGGGGGCCTGATATGGGTCTGAGACTCCTCACTCCCAAGATATCCCTCCTGAGTTTTTATCCATGTGGGTGCAGGGTCAGCACATTCTGCATCTGTGCCCTTCCTACCAGTCTGGATGGCTGTAGTTTTTTCAATTCTGTAGTTGTCAGACTTCCATTCAACTTGATTTCATAGTTGCTAGACTTCCATTCAACTCAATTTCTGATGGTTCTGAATGATGTTTGTTCTGAATTTTAGTTGTAATTTTGATGTGCAAAGAGGTGAGCTGTGTCTGCCTATGTTGCCATCTTGGCCAGAAGACTCAGGCTGGTTCTTACAGGGATTAATCAGCTGCCCAGTGTTCAAACTTTTAGATGATCTGGAGTTGGTTACTAATAGACTGATATTTGTGGTAAAACATGGCAATGGGGCAAGTATAAAGAGCAGGTGATAGTATTTGGCATCAAATGTGTAGACAAATTTGAGTGCCAGGGATATCAATCACTTTAAAGTGGGATCACATTGAGAAAAATACAGGGGCTTGGTCCCAGAGAAATGGAGCTGAAAAGAACTAGGGAGGTTTTCAGGACCCCAGTGAGAGAGTTGACGCTCAGAATGACTTTAATAGATCAAAGAAACTACAATGTGAACAAGACATTGAGGAATATTAATAATAATAATGACAATAATAATAATATGATTTACTGAGGACTATGTCCCAGGTACTATTTTAGGCATTGCACATAAAAATACAGATAATTTTTTTTCATTCAGTCACTCTATTAAAACAGTACTATAATCTCATTTATGAACGATAGTAAAGTTTTAAAAACCTGATGTCAATACAAAATAACCCATGCATCCCAATGTTCATAGCAGCACAATTTACAGTAGCCAAGTGCTGGAAGCAACCTGAGTGCCCATCAGTAAATGAATGGATCAAAAAACTATGGTACATTTACACAATGGAATTCTATGCAGCAGAAAGAAAGAAGGAGCTCCTACCCTTTGCAACAGCATGGATGGAGCAGGAAAGCATTATGCTAAGTGAAATAAGACAGGCGGTGAAAGACAAATACCATATGATCTCAACTTTTAGTGAAACCTAGTTAACAAAACAAACAAGCAAGCAAAATAGTCCCAAAGACATTGAAATTGAGAACAGGCTGACAGTGACCAGAGGGGAGAGGGGAGGGGATAATGGGGGAAAGGGTGAAGGGTTTTCAGGAACAACTATAAAGGACACATGGACAATAACAAGGAGGGGTGGAAACAGGGGAAGGAGGGAGGGAGGATTAGGGTTGGGGGGAGGGGTGGGGGAAAGGCACAAAACTGTATGTGAACAATAGAAAAATGAAATTATTTTTTGTCCATATGTCCTTTATAATTGTTCCTGAAAACCCTTCACTTTTCCCCAATTACCCCCTCCCCTCTCCCCTCTGATCACTGTCAGTCTGTTCTCAATTTCAGTGTCTTTGGTTATACTTTGCTTGCTTTTTCGTTTGCAATGCAGGACAAATACCATATGATCTCACCATTAACAGGAACCTAATCAACAACAACAAAAAAAGAAATTACAATTAAAAAACCCTGACATTAAAGTGAGTTTTAGTACATGGGGATGGAAAAAATACCTAACTCAGATTGTTCTTATAGGGATTAGATGAGTCAGTGTAATGAAGAACTTGAAGAATACCTGGCACATAGTAAGCACTAAATAAATGCGAACTCATACTTACTAAAAACAAATAAGCACATTCTTGTATTAACAATAAATTGAGATATAAAATACTTAAGTAACTTGCTCAAAGTTATATAATGATTCACTGGTTTGATCCAAGCTATGAACCCATTTCTATCTGGTTCCAAATGCTGAGCTCATAAGCACTGGGCAATGGAGAAGTTTAGTCATACCCATAGGTACCCATATTGTCAGGGGCAGGTTGGAAGAGGGGTAGCAACAGTTGTAGTTTGGTGGACATGAGCCTAGAAGATCATCCTGGTACATAGTGAATAGGACTTTGAGCATCAAGATATCTGGGCTCTACTCATGTTGGAAGATGATGCTCTTGACACTAGGGTTAAGGTGTGGTTAGTCTAGGCCCTACCTCTTGGTATGGCTGACCTGCTGTGTGAAGTCTGACAGTTTTTGAAGCTAAGGAGACATGAACTATCTGAAGGATCTATGAGGAAAAGACAGCTAGTGATCCCAGATTTCTATAAGTGGGTGGGAGGATTGAAAAAGATTTTGAGGTAATGTTACATATCCAAAAGCAAATTTTTTAAACCAGACTCTATTAATGATTTACAGGTGCAGATGTCAACACACTCCTGGTCTATTGTTTAATCTTGGCTTACATTAACCAGTAGCACAAAACTGGCCACTCTTAGGGCTGGCCATTAATCCCTGCTAAATTAATGGTTTACAGCTTTATATGAGTTCAGTTTTGTCTTAAAAATTTTGCATCCAAATTTGCAAATGCTTAGCTTGACCTGCATCTGTGAATGTGTTTAATACAGCATTGTGTCTCATCTGCCAAAGAATTTTCTTTCATTAATTATGAGAGTTAAGTGTTGTGTAGAAGGAGGTAGCTCTACCACTTTGTCTTAAAAAGGGCCAGAGACATGAGATAAACAAATGTTTAAGACATCCCAAAATCTAAAAGTGTTGCTCTTAATACTTCACCTACACATTCTATGTGGTGGTAGACACATACATTATCAGGAATGCAATAAAAAAGTGGGTTCAAACAATCCTGTGATTGTTCTGATACTCTTTTTTTGTAAGTGATCCTAGCTCAAATTCTTTTGCAATGGCAGTTTAAAAAGTGACAGTTAAATTAAAAAATATACCTTCCATCAGCTTTGATGAAACTTCATAGACTATGAATAACTTAAATAAATAACAAAAACTTTAAAAACTGTATTCTTATATCAAATTAGATAAAAGTTGAATTGTTTCAGACAAAGAGATTTTCTTTTCTCTTTTCTTCTTGACAGACCACCATTATATCAGGTAAGCATTGCAGCAATTAATATTTAAAATTAAGGAATTTTTTGTTTCACCGATGCCAATTTTAACATTTCACAATGTGTCTTTTTGGCATTCTAATTATTGTTCTAATTCTATTAATGCTTTTGCATAGGATAATATTCGCTCCTCTTTTAATGATCACTAACACTTCATTTGGAGTTGTATCACTGTACTAATCTGGATTACTTATAATTAATGAAAAATGTTTATTCACATTTTGGTCTCAGAAATATTTCCCTATATGTGTCTTATGAATACTTGACTAAATCTATGTTGTTGTTGTTGTTGTTTAATTTGGGAACCGGTTGGGCTTCTTCATTTGAAAGATAGTATAGCTTAGCAGTTAAAATCTTGCATGCTGGAGTCAGACTATTTGGATTCAAAGCCAGTTCTTCCTCATCCTAACTGAATGTGATGGGGCAAGTTATTTAACCTCTTTGTTCTTTTTTATTTTAATATATAAAAGTAGAATTGTAGTGGTACTATTGAACTCATAGAGTAATTATAAGTATTTAATACAATAATATGTGAAAAATTGTTATAACTAGACCTGGCACATAATAAATATTCACAAAGTTAGACTTTCTTTCTTTTTCTTATTGTTGTTCAAGTACAGTTGACTCCATTTTCTCCCCACTATGACCCCTCACCCCACCCAACTCCACCTACCCCTGCTTGAACCTACCTTCTTTGGCTTTGTCCATGTGTCCTTTATACATGTTCCTTGATGGACCTTCCCCTATTTTTCCACATTATCCCTCTCACCCCTCTCCTCTGGTTGCTGTCAGTTTGTTCTTTATTTCAATGACTCTGGTTATATTATCTTATTATTTGTAAAATAGAAATAATTAGTAAATTGTGGTGGGTATTGGTCTTTGGAATCAAACATGCTAGTGTTTTAAGTCTTGTTCTTTGTTCTAACTGCATCGTACTGTGAAAGTTATTTGACTCTCTTGACTTCATTTTCCTTATAGAGATAGGTAGATAGATTAGAGAGAGAGAGAGAGAGAGAGAGAGTTGGAGATAGAAATAAACAATAATAAAAATATTGCTGCATACCCCCCAAAAAGGTCAGCAACAGGTTACTAAGAAGGATGCACACACAAAAAAATAGGAATTATATAAAAAATTTCATCCAGGGGATTTACAAGAGCTTATTTGAGTTTAAGAAAGATTACTTGGGGAGAAGTGGAATGTGCCCAGAGAGGAACAAAAAATAGATGGAAAGCCTGGTGAGCAGGTGAGGTTGCTGATGTTAGGAGACTGCAGTACATTGATTTTCTATTTTGGAATATTTGAGTGTTTTCTATGTTCTAACATCGAAATTATTTTAAAAATAGACTAGAGACTAGAAGCTATAATGCTCAGATTTACTGTCTAAAATGATCAAATTAGCCATCTATATATCTATTTTTTACCTATCAAATTACCCTCATTAATTATATTATTGAGATCCTCATCCCATAATTTTCTTTTTTGGTCTATAATGGACTCACAAAGATATGCTATTGCCAACTTCTTTTTTTATCTAATACCTTTTGATATAATGGTATTTAGAACATAAATCTTTATGACTCACATCTTTATTGAGGATTGTATCCTTTATCACAATAAAAAAACATTCTATGCACTTTACTGTCTTGTTTTGGGTTTGATATCCACTGAGAATTCCTTGATAGAGTTTTCACAGTTGATATATATACTAGGTTGTTAGTGAAGAAATGAACAATTCTCCTTTTTCTTTGTTTAAATCTTAAGATCTTTTTTAAGTTTGCCTGATATTAATTTATAATTTTCAATGTCATTATGCATCTCTTGTTAGCAGCTTTATTTTAGTTTTTTACTATAATTCAGAACCTTTTAAAAATATGGCATTAACTCATTTTCATTTATTATTTACACTTGATAAATTTGGCTTTATTCATTCATTTGATGCTATGTTTGCTGATTTTTTAATGGACTTCTTTTGCATTATACAGCTTTTACCTGTTGCTATGTTTGTTTTTTTCTTTGTAAGTTGGGATGCAGTCAATATGTTTTTAAAGTCAACTAATACTTAATATTAAGTAAGAACACATGCTTTGCATGTGTGCAAAGAAAACAAAAGCGCAAACATATTTGTTATAATCACCATCATGAAATAATCCATATTTATTCTTTACGCTTCAGGCTCTTCTTGTTCCCTCTGTCTGCTCCAGTAATAACCTAACTTCGGCAGCATTCTTTAGTCCAATGAAAGAATGTATTCTAGCTTAGTCTAATACATGCCATCATAATGATCATTTCTCTCTAACATATTTATTTAAATATCCCAAATGCCTGTGAATACAGAAATTTGCCTTTTTGGTTGAAATGTCATAGCCTGGTGGAAACATTCGGTAACAGTGTTTATGAGGCTGCACATATATATCAAATGACTATTTATGCAAAGAAATATATAGATATTATTTATTGCATAAAGATCTGAGCATAAAGTGAAGCCAATAAGTTCTTTTATCTATCTCCCTTGATATACCTCCACAGCATAATATAGCTTACAGCGCCTGGAAATGCTGAAGGTAGATTCAGCTCAAAAGCTACTCAAAAAGCTAAACCTTATTGCAAATAATGTTAATAGAATGTAGTATGCTTATTGAGCCTCTCCCAAACAATTAATTGTATGTTCAGGTATCTATAATCCAACTTAGCAATTCCTATCTGATATAAGTTACAAGAAGTAGCTTAAATGATTTTTGTACACATGACACATATCAGCCTTTTCATTCCTTTTTAAAAATCAATATCTGTGCATCTCCTACTTAAATTTCAGGTAAACACAATCTAAATCCATTTGAGTAAGAATAATGTTAACCAAGACAAATATAGGACAGTGATCTGAGCCAAGAAATCTACCTCCAGTATGACAATAATCTATGAATCAACATGTCTTAGGTAATACAGTTGTTCATTGTACTTTTGAATTTACCTAACCGTGGTCAAGAGTAGCTGGGATTCAGTAAGAGCTAAAAGTCTACTTATTCTATGATTTTATCCTACAGATTTCATCCCACTTTTTGTCTGGATAGCAAATTCAATCATATTTAGTGTGGTGTCCAAAAAGAATACTTTTTTTAGCATGGGTACCATGCATCTCTAGCATTTTCATGGAATGAATAACTAAGACTCCTTAGAGAGGAAAAAAATGAAACACATCAGCTGAATCTGGCAAGGGACAAGGGTGTTTAAATGAAGGGAGTTAACCCCTCACCCAAGAGGTGCTTGGCATGGAGGATGTGTGGACTCACTCTGAAAAAAGATGGAGTCAAGGAATCTGAGTACAGTCTTAGAGGTTGATTTTGTCAAGAAAAAATGACTTCTCCATGATTTTGTATAATATTAGTGAAGCAGTAACTGGGAACATGTTCCAATGTGCTCTATAATAAAAAGGTAAAAATCTAAGAGTGTAAATTTAATTTTAAAAATTCCAGTTCTGGAGGTACTGAACTGGTGCCCTAGCCCTCTTTTTGGCAGCCTAGTAAGGACTATAACAGGTGGTAATGAATCTTTCTTCTATCTCAGTGAGACAACAGCCTATGTTAATGGAGAAAGAAGACAAAGACTTAGGAGACTTTCAATGGTCAACAATGAGAAACAATGGGTGTCCTTGAAGATAGGTTGCCAGACAAAATATAGGACACTCTGTTATAGTTGAATTTCAGATAAATAAAGTTACTAGTATTAGTACGTTCTGTGTAATTCATTGCTCATCTAAAATTTAAATTTTACTGGACAACCTGAATTTTATATTTGATAAATATGAAAACCTTACTCAGGCAGTTTTCTGAGAAAGAGAAGCCTCAAATAGCTTGGAGTCCTCATTCTTCTTCCAAATAAATTTATTTTGGTTACCTTACATTTTTCCAATAACATATCTTGATTATCACTATGCAGTTTGATTTGTCCTGGAAAAACAAGTTGTTATCAAACAAATTGATAAAATATTCTAAAATGATTCTGAAATTTTCTTTTATTATGCTGAATTATTATGTATTCCCTCATCAATATCTTAATATATGCACCACTGCCAGAACTTAAATCCATTGAGTTTTCACGGTTATCAATTTCACATTCCTTTAAAAGATATGATGTACAAAAGAAGAAAATACTGACTAGTAAATGATCCAATATGTAAGGGAAACCAGAAAGAATGGGAAAATATAGTAATTTAAAAAATACAATGTGTTTAAATCTGGTCATTATAGTGTTTAGTTTCTCTTATAAGTAAATTAACATTGAGTAAACTCACTGCATTTGCATTTTTGGCTCAATCTAAGGATTGTCATGGCTTCTTCCTAATTCTACAGAGATTCATTCCCTTGTGTATTTCTCAAGCTTTAAGATGAATGTACCCATTTATCTTGTCACTTCGACAGTTTCAATTGAAAGGCCTTTTAAATGATGTCAGTAAGAAAACTACTGCTATTTGTAAAAAGAACTTGAGTGAGGCAGTTTGCAGTTAGAGATATATTTCTCTTGCCCATTCTTCCCTCAAGAGGAAAACAATAGCCTCCATTTTGGGAAAAGGAAGTGTAAAACATGCTCAAAGATTCATAACATAAATTTGAATAACAACCTCTCGTGGATGTGTGGGGGTGTGTGTGTGTGTATCCTTGGAGTTGGCATGTAGGCCAAGGCATTAGACTTCTCAAAGAGGCTTGAAACATAAAAATTATCTCACTAAAACTTCCAAGGCAGAAGTGATAGGCTCCTATAGGTTTCCTTGCAGAGGCTCCTTATTAGTCAGTGATTATAGGGAGGGAGTGAAATGTCCAGGTAGGGTTTCCCAAAGTCTGGTCAGCCAATTAGATTTCAGCCCTCACACCATGGATTTGACCTCAGATGCTTGTGCTATGTTTGTCTTCCTGCAACTCAAGACCACCTACAGTTTCAAAGAGCATCTGGTGATGGTGAAGCCAGCTGGTTTGCCAGTTGCTATACCTCCCGGGAGATGGATGGAAGTTTCCTGCTACCCTGAACTACTACCATTTCTGGATGTTGGTATACATGGTGTCCACAATTCAGCACCTCCGGGTTTGGTTCTTCTTAACACAGTGAATATCAACATGATTAGAGGTTAACTGATGCTGGCCTATAAAATTAGAAGTGCCCAGAATGCTGAAGGTCATAGTCACACAGGCAGAAACATGCTGTGAATTCAGGACTTTGGAGCAAAACATAGCTATGCTGTAAATCCTGTGCATTAATGTTTTTTAAGGTTAATTCACACAGAGTTTTATGGTCCCAACCCTAGGATCAAAAGGCTGAAGGGATTGTTGAGATGTCCAGCTGCCTGATCTTCAACATGACTTTATTTTTCAGAACTGTTTTTTCACTCATTATCAAATAAAGAGGAAGAGGTTGATTGAGTGTTCTTCAATGGCCTTTCACCACTTTCTTAGCAAGATGATGTGTTTGGTAGCAGAAATCCAACTACAGACGCTGAAACACATGCAGAGGTTCATTTTTCCTCATGTTGACAATAGGAATGCAAGTTAGATAATGCAAGGCTAGTACAGAGGCTCCCCAATGCCAACAAAGAGCAATATTCTTGTATTTCTTCTCAGTTAATGGGTTTTGTTTGTTTGTTTGTTTATTTTACATTTTTTACATTTATTTTTTTAAATTTTTTATTTCAGTTTATTCAGTACAGTTTCTATCCTTTATTCCCATTCCAGCCCACCCACCCATTCCTCCCCTCCTCCCTCCCCTTTCCAACCTCCCTAGTTTTGTCCATGTGTCCTCTATATTTGTTCCTGTAAACCCTTCCCTTCTCCCCTGAAATTCCCTCCCCTCTCCCCTCTGGTCACTGACTACCTGTCCTCT
>CM052539.1:103703379-103718503 GCA_028533065.1 Trachops cirrhosus | reverse complement strand
TTTTTAAAGATTTTATTTATTTATCTTCAGAGGGGAAGGGAAGGAGAGAGGGAGAGAAATATCAATGTATGGTTGCTTCCTGTGCATTCCCTGCTGGGAACTGTCCTGCAACCCAGGCATGTGCCCTGACTGGGAATCGAACCGTGATCTCTTGGTTCACAGGCCCGCGCTTAATCCACTAAGCTACACCAGCCAGGGCTTAAATAAAATATTTTAAAAATATTTAAGAAAATAAAATTAAGAGCACATACATATCATTCATAATTTAAGAATTTTTAATGTCACAAATTTAACTTTTAGAGAAACATATTCATTAATTTTTTAAAGATTTTTTGATTTACTTTTAGACAGAAGAGAAGGGAGGGAGAAAGAGAGGGAGAGTAACATCAACGTGTGGTTGCTTCTCACATGCCCTCTACTGGGGACCTGGCCTGCAACCCAGGCATGTGACCTGACTGGGGATCAAACCAGCAACCCTTTGGTTTGCAGTCTGGTGCTCAATCCACTGAGTCACACTAGCCAGGGTTGATTTTTTTTTTTTTTTTTTTAGTTTCAAATAGGTTTTCTGTGGCAAACCACAGATACTAAACTATACTGGTTTTATTAGAAAATAATTTATTTGAAGGATACTGGGTAGCTCACAAAATCAGGAATGCCACATAGCCAAGTTCAGGAAAAGAACAAGGAATAAGGGAGGTAAGAAGCAGCCAATATCCTACCACAGCAATATCACCTCTGCCCATGAACACTCACTGATGGGACATAAAGCTTATTATTCCACAGCATTCCACACAATATCTAGGCATAACTTCATCTTTGTTTTACCTCCTCAATACAAAGTTTTGGGGAGCAGTATTTCATTGACCCAGTTTAAGTGATTTCTGTGTTTTAGCTGCTCTAAACCTATGGATTCCATAGGGGAGGCAAACTTCTCATAGGATTCCCCTAATATAGGAAGATTGTTCTAAAACAAGCACACAAAAGATGACAAGTGCTCTTTACACTTATTAAAGTGTACTTTTATTATATAGTTTCTATTTACTTGTTTCTCTCAAGAAGAGTTTTCTTATAATAACTATTATATCAGTCATGAATTCTTATATTATGGAACTTTCTATTACCTAAGCACATAGCAAGGAAAAGATTACCACATAAATAACATGAACCCAGGTGAAATTCTAAAGATGTAGTTAAACTGTTGTGTATCCAGTGACTGCTCTTTCTGTTCAACTAAAGTCAATATCAGTGTTGATGAGTCTAAATTATTGAGCACCACTGTGGCAATGAAAAGCAGAGGAAAGAAGTTAAAAGGGAGACAGAGACAAGATGGAAAACAGAGAGACAGAGATTATGTAAAAGACCAATCTCCACCAAAAGAAACATACAGAATTAAATAACTAATAATAATCATGATACTTACAGCTGAAAATTAACATATAATAAATTGTGAAAATTGTGCATTGATCAGAGTCCCAACTGGCATTTCAATGAAGAGCATGTCTCAAAGGAGTGGACACTGACCTAGTTCATTTAAAAAAATCCAGTAATCCATTCTCATCAAATTAGTTATTTATTTACTCACTACTTCAATGGATATACACAAGCACCTACCATGAATAGAAGATCAAATAATTGAGGAAAATAAAGAACAAAAAGAAAGAATCAAGATAAGTGGAAAGGGGAAGATAGATAATTTAAGCAAAAAATAATAATGTGTTATAAAACAGTATTTTAAATTAGTCTCATGCTTCAGAGAAATCCAAGAAGCTACAGTGACTGGACAGGCTAATCCTAAAATTCTTATGGAAATTCAAGGGACTGTAAAAACAATATTCTGATTTCAGGAGGAAGGGTGAAGATGGGGGTGGAAGAGGATATAGCGGAGACAAATGGTGATGGAAAAAATAAAATAACTTATTTAAATAAAATAATTTATAGAAAAAAGTTTGGAGGATTTCACAATTTTAAAATCAAGAAATAGAGTAATCAAGAGTGCATAGTACTGGCACAAGATAGACAAGTAGACCAATAAAATAAAATTCAGAGTCCAGAAATAAACCTGCATAGCCCTGGTCAATTTATTTTTCAACAAAGGTACCAAGACAATTGAATAGAGAAAAGAACAGTCCTTTCAATAAATGGAAGGTATAAAAATTAGATTTTCACATGCCAAAGAATGAATTTAGGCTCTCATCTTACACCACATACCCACATTAACTTAAAAGGAAACAAAAGCCTAAAATTAAGAGCTAAAGCCATAAAACTCTTAGGGGAAAGCAGGTGCAAATCTATGTCACCCCGCATTAGACCAGTTTCTTAGGTATGACACCAAAAGCACAAAAAAACAAAGACAAAATAAACTGAACTTCATCAAAATTAAAAACTCTTTGCATCAAAGGACACTATAAATAAAGTAAAAAGTCAACACACAAAATATCAAAGCATATATTATATTGTGTCTCATATCTAGAATATAAAAAGAATGCTTACAACTCAATAACAAAAAGACCAATTGGTACAACCACTGTGGAAAATAGTTGGCAGTTCTTCAAAAATTAAAACATATGACTACCACATGACCCAGATATTCCACCACTAAATATATACCCAAGAGAAGTGAAAATACATGTCCACATGAAAATTGGTACGCAAATGTTTAAGCAGCTTTATCCATAATAGTCAAAAATTAGAAACAACACAAATGTTCACCAACTGAAGAATAGACGAACAAAATGTGGTATTTGAGGTCTGTCCAGAAAATGTCCAACCATTGTTAATATAATGAGAATAGCTTGTGTGACATCAGTGTATCCTGGCAGCCAAGGAGAGTGGATTGGAATGGGCATGTGTGAAAATGATGACTTCACTGTACTAGAAAGTGGGGGTGGTAGACACCATTGAGTGGGCATGTATAATGTATGGCCATCACATTCACAATGACTGAGTGAGTAAAGCAACAAATCTGCATCAAATTTCGCCTTAAGCTTGTACATCCCTCCACAAAAACTGTTCAGAAGGATAGTTTCAGAAGGCCACTGCTATGGGCAACTGGTGATTGTCAGCTTCACCACAATGTGCCAGCTCATGCATCACATCTTGTGCAGAGATTTTTGGCAAAACATCAAATCACCCAGGTGACTCAGCCCTCCCCACAGCCCAGATGTGATGCCCTGTGACCTCTGGCTTTTCCAAAAACTAAAATCACCTTTGAAAGGGAGAGAGATTTCAGATTGTCAATGAGATTCAGAAAAATATGATGGAGCAGCTGATGGCAATTGGGAGAACTGTGTGAGATTCCTCCTATTTTGAAGGGCACTGAGGCATCATTGCCCTATGTACAATGTTTTTTGTATCTTCTTCAATAAATGTCTCTATTTTTCATATTACATGGCTGGATACCTTCTGGACAGACTTCATATTCATGTAATGAAGTAATTAATATTCCACTATAAAAAGGAATGAAGTACTATATTTAATGCTGCAACATGGATGAACATCGAAAATATTATGTTAACTGGCAGAAACCAGACACAAAAGGCTGCCTATTATATAATTCTCTTTATGTGAAATGGCTAGATTAAGTAAATTCATAGAGACGTAAAGTAGATCATTGGTTTCTGTGAGCTAGGGAAATGGTTATTGAGACAGTGCTAATTGGTACAGGGTTTCTTTTTTGTATAATGGAAATATTCTAGAATTAGATAATAGTCATGGTTGCACAACACATTGAATATACAGGGAAAAATAACACTGAATTGTACATGATCATGGACATGGAAAACAGTGAGGTGATTGCTGGGGGGAGGTGTTATAAGGGGACTAAATGCTAATGGAAAAATATGATAATGATGTTATAAAATGATGAATTTTTAATTATGTAAAATATATCTAAATTTTTATTTTTTTATTATATTTTAAATTACATTATGCTATTACAGTTTTCCCAGTTTCACCCCTTTATCCCCCCTCCACCCTGCATCCCCCAACCCTCCAGCATCTCCCCCCTTAGTTCAAGTCCATGGGTTGTACATGTAAGTTCTCTGAGTTCTCTGTTTCCTAGACTATTTTTGACCTCTCCCTGTCTATTTAATGCCTACCAATTATGCTTTTCCTTCCCTGTACCTTTCTCCGCCTATTCCTCCCCTCCCTCTCCCCACTGAAAACCCTCCATGTGATGTCCATTTCTCTGATTCTGTTCCTGTTCTAGTTGTTTGCTTAGTTTTTGTTTTCCTTTCTTTTATTTTTTTAGGTTCATATTTGTTGATAGTTGTGAGTTTGTTGTCATTTTACTGTTCAGAGTTTTTATCTTTTTCTTAGATAAGTCCCATTAACATTTCATGTACTAATGGCTTAGTGATGATGAACTCCTTTGACTTGACCTTATCTGGGAAGCACTTGATCTGTCCTTCCATTCTAAATGATAGCTTTGCTGGATAGAGTATTCTTGAATGTGGGTCCTTGCCTTTCATGATTTGGAATACTTCTTTCCAGCCTCTTCTTGCTAGCAAGGTTTCTTTTGAGAAATCAGATGATAGGTTTATGGGCACTCCTTTGTAGGTAACTCTTTCCTTCCCTCTTGCTGCTTTTAAGATTCTCTCTTCATCTTTAATCTTGGGTAACTTAATGATGATGTGCCTTGGTGTGTTCCTCTTCGGGTCTAACCTCTTTGGGACTCTCTGGGCTTCCCGGATTTCCTGGAAGTCTATTTCCTTTGCCAAATTAGGGATATTTTCCTTCATTATTTGTTCAAATAAGTTTTCAATTTCTTGCTCTTCCTCTTCTCCTTCTGGCACCCCTATAATTTGGACATATTGGAATGTTTCAGGTTGTCCCAGAGGTTTATAAGACTCTCTTCATTTTTTTTGAATTCTTGTTTCTTTATTCTATTCTGGTTGGATGTTATTTCTTCCTTTTGCTCCAAATCATTGATTTGAGTCCTAGTTTCCTTCCTAGCACTGTTGGTTCCCTGAATATTTTGCTTTATTTCATTTTGGGTATCTTTCATTTGTTTTTCATTCTTCAACCAAGCTCAGTCAGTTCTGTGAGCATTTTGATTACCAAGGCTTTAAATTCTCCATCAGATAGGTTGGCTATACCCTCATCACTTAGATCTCTTTCTGAGGTTTTGCTGTTCTTTCATTTGGGCGCTGTTCATTTGGGCTCTTTCATTTGGGGCCCCTGTTAAGTTGTAAGCAGGTGGGGCCTTAAGTATTCACCAGGGCAGGGCAAACCCCCTTGCGGCACTGCAGTGCTGCCTGTGTGGGAAGGGCCAGAGAGGGAACAATGCAGCTCATCTGCTTGTCTCTAGCGCACTTTTCAATGAACTCTGATGTGAGACTGTGAGTTTCTCTCACCACAGCAACCACTGTACTCCACAGCCACCTCTGAGTCTCAGTTTCCCCTTAAGTCAGCCCCTCCTGCACAGCTTTCCGCCTCGCCGAAGCCAGCCATGCCCCCATGGTCCACCACCTCACTGGTCTAGTTGTTCTGTTTGACTGTTTCCTTAATTCCGTGGTTGTTGGGGTTCCATGCAGTTTGCTTTTCTGGCACTTCTGGCTGTTTATTGATTTTAGATTGGTTGTCATCTTCCTTTTGGTTGTTCAAGGAAGTGAAGGGTTTCTACCTATGCCTCTATTGTGGCCGGGATTCTATATCTCAATTTTTAAAAAGAGGTAATTGTAGCTATAAATCAAGAATATGCTGTTTTGAAAATAATATTCAGAAAGTGAGAAAATGTTCTTAGAAATTAAAAACATTACTAATAAAATAAAACTAAAAATATTGGCAAAATATTACATTGATGCAGATTAAGATTAATTTATTTACACAAAGATAAACTTAAAAAGATAGCAAAAGAAATGAACTAAAAATATGAAACTATATTTAAGAGATATGAATAATAGTTCAAAAGAACATCATTGATTAAATACATTGTTTTTCACACTGCAGCTTTAGCACTTTAGTGAGTCACATTGTCAAGATAGTGCCATACAAGTAGCATTTTAAAAATGAATTGGGATAGATAAGTGTGTACTACACACAGTAATATGAATGTGCATATTGAACAGCATGTAATATACTTCATATTTTAGATTGTGGGCAAAATGTCTGATAGTCAATGATGATCTAATAAAGCACCAATCAGGTAGAAATAATGACACTGTAGGGGCCAGTACAAAAAAACAATAAGAAATAATTTTCTTCGTATTGAACAGAAGCACAAAATCTATTAGATTGAACGGCCAAGCAAATACATGCAGAACAAATAAAAAGCACCCACATATAGGTTAAATTGCACAATTTTAGAGATAATTCTATATATTCAACTGCTTAGAGGGCAGAGAATAATGCAGTGCTCTCCTCACTTTTTTCAAGGAGAAAAGAATCTAAATGAAAACTTCATGCCTAAAAAAAAAATCAATCAAATACAAGAAAAAAATGAAGGTACTTAGTGACAGGCAAGAACTTAGAAAGTTTACAACCCACATGCTCTTTATGAAAAAAAGAAATTGCTCAAGAAGTAACTCTAACAAAATGGGGGTGGGGGGGAAGCCAAGAAAGAGGATGACGTGGAATATATACTCAGGTATGACTCAGAAAAACAGAAAGAAAAAAGATTGAAAGCCTTGGAAAAGGAATCCATTAAAATGAGATGCTGAGAACATTCCTTTACCACAGTTTAAATAACATGTAACAATTTCTTCTCTGACTTAAAAACATTTCTTACTTTTATAGTGAACAACATGTATATAATTTTTATATTGTGAATTCTGTGGTGTTTTCAATTTTTAGAAATCAACTGATAAAGTATGAAAAATATATGGGTACCAAACTAATATGTACTAAGAATCTTAATGTAAATATAACAAGTGACAAAATATGGCTTACAGATAAAAGAAGAATTATTGAAAGAAGGGCAATTGCTCTAATTCTTTCATTTTAATACCAGGAATAAATAGAAGCTGTCTAAAGGCAATATATCAAGAAATAGAGGTGGAGGTCTTAAAGGGAACAACTAGATAAATTAGAAATAAGATGACCCAAAAAAAGTATGTAGAGTATACATATTTTAGAAACATTTGCTCATGCATTCACCCCTTTGGTAGCCCATTTAAAGAAGACCAGGGCTATCTTTGTAATTTCATGCTATGCTATGAAGAAGGATGTGGTAGATTAATCGCTCTGATGGCCCCAGTTAATGGGACCTCTCTTTACATCCAAACCTTTTGCCATGCAAATGTGCAGTCCTCTCCCATTCTGACCCTGGGCTTAGATATATGACTTGTCTTGGGTCACTACTTCCTTAGCAGATTTGATGCAAGCAGAGGTTTGAAATGCATTTTGCCTTTCTATTTCCTCTCTTGCTTCTCTTTAATGCTCTGGCTCATCTGCTTCTCCTGGAAAAAATATATACAGCCAATTCCAACCTAACACCTCAGGGCTCTTTGTTGCTACCTTGAGCAATACTCTCACCTTATGATTATCAGCACTGCAGTCTTTCCTATAAGCCAGCCTCCAGCCTCTGTCATGGACTTGAGCACTGGGCCACCTATACAACCACAATCCTGTACACCACATTGGCACCAAAAGTAACAGTGAGTCAACACAGGTGATGATGCTAGTCACTTAGCTTTTACTAATGTATGTTAAGTCCAAATTTATAATAACCCAATAACAATAATAATCACTTAAAAACAAACAGCAATAACATCACACAAGAGAATCTGGGGATAACAAACCCAAGTCCCAAGTGTCCAGATCAGGTCTGGAGAGTCTATGTTGACTTCAGAGTCAGTTAGAGCAGGGTCAATCAGAGCAGTGCAACATCTCTTGGGTGTCTTAGCTTCTTTTGGCTACCTTGGCTGTCTGTGTGAAGGCTTTTGTTTTAAAAAAAAATCTTTATTGTATTGTTTCCATTACCATTTATTTAGTCCCCTTTTACCCTTTTCCCCCTAGCAATCACCACAGTGTTATCCATGTCCATGAGTCCTACTTTTATATGATGTGATGTTTCACCAGCCTTTTATTAACACATGTTGTTTTGTGCTACCTCGATAAGCACATGTTGATTGTGTTGCTTTACTGTGTGTACTCTCAGAAAGGTGGTGTTACCCTTCATATAAGCACATGTTGTCTACCATGTTGCCCTGGGCATTGTCAAGGGGTTGTATTATTTCTCTGAGTCATTGCTTTAGTGTGCATGCTCTAAACATGGCTCATTAGTTGACAGGACTGACACCATTTTAGTTCAGTACTGCTCTCGACGCTTGCCTTCTTTTTTTCCATTTGTATAATTCCCTTCTCTGTAGCTAGTACTTAATCCCCCTGTACGTAACCAATCTCCAGACCATGCTGGACACCTCTGTAGCCCTTGGTCCTGTGTGTCTGAGCACCACCACCTCCTCAGGTCCCAGCACTGCTTGACCCCTGGCCCTGACACTCACTCCTTGGTGCATGACTGCACCTCTTTAGCCCCCACACCCATCTGCCACCTCCTTACCACCTCAAGCCACACTGCTGCCTCCTAGATCAGAGAAAGGAATGAAAGGGGAAGAGTAAAATAAAACCAAATAAATTTTTTATCTAAAAAATGCATTGGGTAAAATTGTATTGAATAACTTGGGAAAGATGCTTATTTCACTTCCTGCTTAGAGATAATAGGAGAGAAAAGGGATTTCTTAAAGCTTATAATGTAACTCTACTTTGAATGTCCCATTATTAGCGATACCTTTGACAAGGATCATATTTTCTCCCTGATATACATAAAAACTGAATTTGGGTACTAATACAAAATATGCAGTAGTGATACACTGAAGCAGAACTCTTTGCCTAATGTCTACCATATTTCAAGAATACAAAGAGCCTTTAAACAAGTAAAATACCATTCCAAGACTATCAAATGGGTAAATCTTAACATTTTTGACAATGTCATGTATTGGCATAACTACTGAGAAAAAAATAACTCTCACATGGCAGGGAGTAAATTGGTACATTTTGGAGAACATTTAAAAATATCTACTATATTTGAAAATGAGCTTGTTTTTTGACTGCATTTTACTTTGAGCTATATTTCCTACAGACGATCTGAAGATGTTCATAAGGAGACATGCCAAACAGGTTCATTACACATTGCTAGAAAGAGAGAAACATGGGAAATGACTTATACCCGTAAACAGGATAATAAATAAATGCACTGAATTTTTTGTAATTAAAAAATGTTAAATAAATAGTTAAAATTGATAATGTTATACAATAAGTACATAGGTATTTTTATTTTTCTTAAACTTTATAGTACTACATAATAGAAATTCTCTCTCTCTCTCTCTCTCTCTCTCTCTCTCACACACACACACACACACACACACATACACACACACACCTGGTTAAGAAGGGTCAGATTTTGGGGGATAGTAGAATTTCTAAGGAAGGATGCCTATGAATAAATAAGTTTCTTTCTGCCTCCCACACACTGTTGTACAAAACAGATATAGTATCTACTCTTATAAGGTTAACAGTACATTGGGAGAGGCAGATATTAAGCAAGAAAACATAAATAAATATACAATCAGCAACTGTGTTAAGTACTATGAACTATAGGTGATATTTACTGGAGACTAGGTGGCTGAGTAAGTAGTGTAGTCAAGGATGCCTTTTCTAAGATGAAATACTTAAGCTGAAGCCTAAAGAATTAATAAGAATTAACCAAGAGAAAAGTGGGGAAAATATTCTTCTAAGCATACGGAACATCATGTGTAAAATCGCTGATACTGTGAATAAATTGCCAAGTTCAAATAACTGAAAGGATGACTGTATTGCTGAGCAGAGTGAGTGAGAAAGCAGAATTGTCAGACACAGGGAAGAGGCCAAGGTCAGGAATTTGGACTTTATCCTAGAAAAAATGGAAAGCCACTGAAGTAATTTAGGAAGCAATGTATTATGATGTGATTTACAGATTTAGAAGTTTAGATTAACTGCTAGGTGGAGAATTGACTGGATAGACTGGAGAATTGACAAGACCTTCAAGACAAAAGTTTCAAACAACCATATTCATACAAGTATTAAGTATAATTGCTCACAAATCATTTTAGGCTAATGACTAACTTCTGGAAGTATGGTACTATAAGGAGAGAGAAAAAAACATGTTCCTCTACCCATTATCTTCAGTGACCAGGGCTGTGCAAGTTAAACTGACAAAGATTAACAAGGAAAGACATGCAATTTTATTTGATATTACTATTTTTATGTGGTATGGGGACTTCACAGAAATGAAGTTAAAATTCCTGAAAAGCTTCAGTTTTTTTAAGTTCACATATTTTTAATTAAAAAAATAGTGTTTTATTTTTTATTTCCCCACCACCATTCTCTCGCACCTCAGCCATCCCTACTTCCCACCCTTGATCCTACCCCCCTTTGATTTTGTCCATGTGTCCTTCATACATGTTCCTGACAAGCCTCCCCCTTTCCCCCCCATTTTCCCCTCCCACCTCCCATCTGGTTACTGTCCCAATTTCAATGTTTCTGATTCTATTTTGCTTGCTTGTTTGTTTTGTTGATTAGGTTCCACTTATAGGTGAGATGTGATATTTGTCTTTCACCAGCTGGCTTATTTCACTTAGCATAATTCTCTCCAGATCCATCTATGTTGTCACAATGGGTAAGGACTTCTTCTTTCTTTCTGCTGCATAGTATTCCATCATGTAGATGTACCATAGTTTTTTGATCAATTCATTTACTGTAGGTTGCTTCATAACAGCACAATTTATATAATTTCAGAGTTTATAAATCATATATAAAAGAGTGATATAAATTGTGGAGTTGTAACAAGAGATAGGAAAAGGGGTTTGGACTTCTAGAGGTAGTAAAGGTAAACATGGGAGGGTAAACATATGGGAGAAAGGTAAACATTTTGGAAGGGTAAACATATGAGAGAAACTAATGTAAGATAGGCTTATTTTACTAAGTTTGTTTATGCAGAATTATGTCAGTGCCCTCTCCAGCGATAAGAGTTGTGCCTACGTTCTTATACAGGAAAGGGGAGTAGGGACACCTTCACAAAGCGAAATTTCTGTCCTGATTTCAGACATAGAGGGGGTTGAGTAGAGAGTTTTTTCCAAGTGTATTCTCTCTCAATTGTTTTCAGCTCAAAATAGTCCTAATGCCAAAGTGGCATATTTTCAGGTGGCATATTCTGATCTCCTTAAGTACACTGGTAACAGTATGGATTTTGGAGAAAAAGAGCAATGAACTGGAATTTCAGTTCCACCACAGTTCTGCTCTGAGATCTTGGACAAGGATAATAACAGGCAACATTTACTAAATTATTATTATATACCAGAAACTGTACCCCAAGTTTTATAGTCATTGCCTCATTGAATCCTCAGAACACCCCTGCAGAGTTAGGTATTATATAATTTCCACTCTAATACATATGAGAACACTGAGACTACAAAGTTTATTAACTTATCCATGCCACATGACCAAAAGTGGAGAAGTCAGGTGTGGGCTTAAACAATCTCAAAATGCCATGCAAAACTGTGCAACACTGGTGTCACAGCATCTTCATTTCATCTTTAAACTGAGGGTAAGGGGCCAGTTCATAAGATTAACACATTAAATGAAATAACATATGTGGAGTTTTAAGTCCACTGTTAGCACAAAGTTACTATTTTTTCATTTTATTTTAAAAGAGAAAACACAACTTTGCTTTTAAAAAATGTTTTAGAAATTTCAAAGTGCTTAGGTACTCATGAATTTCATAGTCCAGTAAGTTAAGAGAAATTGAGAACACTAATGTCATGCACCAATGCATCATTTTCACCTGGCTAAATTCATGATTTTTTATTGATGTTAATGCTCAGAAATCAGTCATCAACAACCACATCTGGAAAACACAAAGTAGAAGTGAAGAATTGGTAATCATTTGGGCAATCTTTAACCTGAGAGCCATAATATTGAGCTGGAGGGAACTGAACCACCTGGACAGCTGACAAAATTGAGGCTTAGAAAGGTAAGTATAGGGTGAGTGAATAGATATTTTCTTAGTTCAATACTATGATTTGAGAATAGATTAAAAATATCACAATTTGATTTTTTTATGAAATAGAGGTGGTAGAGTCAAACTTTCCCAGACAAAATGCTGGCAGAATAAATCATGGTAACCATCCCCCAGTCTCTTTATTTGATATCTCTACGGTAGAAATAGCAACCATGATCTCCCACTTCTACAAAGGTGCCACCTTCTCTCATATGCATGTAACACTTTATAAATGCTGGGACACCTCAGAAAATATGTTGTGGTTTAATAATAATGAAGCAATAAGTATCATTTCATGAGCACTAAAAGCATTTTAAATTATGACTATGTCTTGGTGTACTATATTCTTTCTACATGACACAGAAGTCAAATAACACATCTATCAGCCCAGCACTAACTATAACTGCTGCCCTCCTCCTACATGGACTGTCCATTCTCAATTACCAATCTTGGGGTCTCAGACAGACAATTTAAGTAAAACAATTCTCTATTCTGCATTTCTACAAATGTTTTAGTTCTCCATTTCAGTCTATGTGTGAACAGATAAGAAGTATATGAGAACAAAAACTGATCCTAATTAGCAAAAACACTTAGAACTATATTTTAAAACGATATGTTCTCCTAAGGCTTAGGTGGGAAGGGCAATACTTAAACCTAACCTCATCTTGCTTTAAACCAGAGAGGTGTGAGAAATCAACAAAAAGGAAGAGAGAGAGAGACAGAGAGAGAGAGAAAGAACCTTACTGTATTTGTCTCATTCTATATTATTGCACTACTTAGAAAGAAAAGAGAAAATGAAAATGAAGAGAAGAATGCCCCTCAAATTTGATATAAGAGCAACAGAAAAAAACAGCAGAGGAAAGTCAGGGCAAAGGCTTTAACACCCAATAGAATTGCCTTAATATTTTATTCTTTCTAGCTGGTGACCTTAGCCAAGCCACTTAACCTTTTGAGCCTCATCTACTATGTCTGAAAAATAATATGTACTTCATGGGGGGTGTTGAGGATAAAATAAGATAATATACATAAAGTATTCCTTTGCTTGCCCCTAGAGGACTCATGGACATGGACAATGAAGGAAGATTGATGGTGGGAGTTGGGGTGAGATGGCGTAGGGGAGAGCAGTGGGAAAAAAGGTGGGAAAACTGTAAGTGAACAACAATAAATTTAAAAGTGAAACACAAAAATATATACATAAAGTGTCTATAGCTGTATCTGTCATGTGATAGATGTTCAATAAATGGTATTTATTATTATATTATCATTACTATTATTATAATTAATTACTATTTTTTAAATTCATAAGCACTAAAGCCACACAATACTAATTTTGAGCCTCTAGATACTACCAAACTGCAAACTGCAGAGTGTAATGCCCTTAAGAAATATTCAATGATTAGCGAGTTGTTGAACAATTCAACATTTCTTCAGTAGTACTCAGGTATAGCATCCAGCATGGAAGAGGACAGGACATTGTTCCCATGCATGGTCATGCATATGAATATAGCACACCCCAAAGAGAAGGTGGAAATCTTGACTTGATTACTGGAAAATATTTCAACATTCATGATCCAGGAAATCAGGAAAGATTTTTCTGCCAAGAGCCCAGCCCATAATTTGAGGTATTCCTCTTTTTCTTTGTCCAAGCTACTTTCTTCCATAACATTTGATGTAGTTTGCGCCATGGTCGCCTTCTGTGCAAGATTTTTTTTATTCATTGTGAACTATATAATCATAATAATGTAAGCTCTTCAAGTACAAACATGCTTCATATTTACCTTTTGTATTTCTGTCACCTAAACAAAATCAACAGATAGATATTCACATGGCTGAATCCGCCTTTATAAGACCATATGTACTTAAAATACGCCATACAGCAGACTAAGTACTTTACATAGTTGATCTCATTTAATCCTCCTGAGCACCCTGTCAGGTAGTCCTATTACCATTCTCATTTTATTGATGAGGAAAGCAAGACTTAGAGAATTAAAGTAACCTATTCAAGTTATACAGTTACTAAGTTTTCCATCAAGATCAGGCTATTAGATTCCAATTTCCAGACTTTGAATCACTACTTTAACTATGTTTCTTCTCTTTTGGGTAGTAGTCAAGAGACTCTTTCTTGCCCATTGAAGAGTTCTACTCTGTTATTCCAATAACATTCTGTGCATTTCCTTCACAACACTCACCCTAATTTGAAATTATATATTCATTCACATAACTATTTTGTTTGTGTCCCCTCATTAATCTATAAGGTTAAGGACTTCCGGCCAAGATGGAGGCATAGGTAGACTCACTGTGCCTCCTCGCACAACCAAGATAGTAACAACAATATAGAAACAAAATAACAACCAGAACTGACAGAAAATTGAAGTGTATGGAAGTCAGACACCCAAGGATTTAAAAATGGACACGTTCATCCAGACCGATAGGAGAGGCAGAGTCGGGCCAGGCAAGGGACGAGGAGTGGAGAGCTGAGCAACTGGCGGTGCGCAGATCCACAGCAGGCAGACCCTGGGCGCACAAGGGTCCTAGCCAGGGGGTGGCGACCGGCAGACCCAGCAAGGCGGCCATTGTGAAGCAAGGCACTGCGCCCAACTCAGGGTCCCAGCACCGGGAAATAGAGCTTTGCATCACTGACTGAGGAGGAAGGTCCTGCCGGGTGCACAGGCCCACCCACACCAGAACTGGTGCCAGAGGAGCCCAATTAGCTTGCAGAAAGCGGAGGAAGGGTCTGGGGTCCTACAGAGAGCAGAGCAAGCGCCTTTGTTCCTTCTCAGACCCCGCCCCCACATACAGCATCACAACCCAGCCACTGGGGTTCCCCACCCTGGTGAACTCCTAAGGCCCCACCCTCACTACAGGAGCTCAACAAGACCAAACAACAACAACAACAACAACAACAACAACAACAAACAGTGAAAAGATGGCTCAAACAGAAGAAGAACTGAAAGCCCCAGAACCCATCCTTTTAAGTAACCAAGAGATAGCCAACCTATCAGATACACAGTTCAAAGCACTGGTGATCAGGATACTCACAGAATTGGTTGATTTTGGTCACAAATTAGATGAAAAAATGCAGGCTACAAT
>CM052539.1:103678289-103702879 GCA_028533065.1 Trachops cirrhosus | reverse complement strand
TCTGCCTGCTGCAGACTTGCACGTAGTCCGAATTCAGATATCAGGTCTCTGCTCCATGTCCCTCAACCCACCCAACTCCGCCCCTCCTACGGGTCTGGATGAACGTGTCTATTTTTAAATCCTTGGGTGTCCAACTTCCATACACTTCAATTTTCTGTCAGTTCTGGTTGTTATTTTGTTTCTATATTGTTGTTGTCCCTATCTTGGTTGTGCGAGTAGGCACAGTGCGTCCACCTATGCCTCCATCTTGGCCGGCAGTCTGATGACTATCAATTTAATTGATAATTTCAAAGAACCCCCTTTTGGTTTCTCAGTTTTCTTTGCTGTTTTGTTTGTTTGGTATTCCATTGGTTTCTGCTCTTATGTCCTTTATTATGATTACTTTTGATTTAAACTCATCTTCTCCTTTCATAAGGTAAAAATAAATATACTGACCTATCTTCCTCCTGTACCATCTATTCTTCATTCCATTTTTCCTGTTTTTCAGCCTTCTCTTGAATTGTTCTTTTATGATTATTTTCATCTCCTTCATTGGCTTATTAGCTTTAATGCTGGTTTTTTGTGTGTGTACTTGTATTAGGATTTAACTTATCACAGTCTACCTTAATATAATGGTATACCAAGTTGCATGTAATATAACTTTAAGACATTATTTCATTTCACCCTTTCTGATCTTTGTACTATTGTCATATATTTTACTTTTACTGAAGTTAAAAACCCACAATATATTTTTATTATTTTTCTATAATAAATCAATAAACTTTTAAGGGAATTTACAAAATAAGAAAACTATATCATATTTACCAACACATTTACCATTTGTGATGCTTTTCATTCTTTATATATATTTTAATTTGTAACAGGTATTATTTTTATTCTCATTAAGGGACATCTTTAACATTATGTGTAGTTATAGTGGTGATTAGTATAGGGGTATACCAGTGATAATATACTGGGCTTTTTTATATCTTAAAAATTATTTCATCTTTGTTTATGAAAGATTTTTTTTTCATTTGGTAGGTAATTCCAAGTTGACATTTATTTTTCTGTATTATAAAGATGTCATTCTACTCTTCTCTGATTTACATTGTTTCTGAAGAGAAACATGCAATCATTATTCTGTTTTATTTCCTTCTGTGTATGATGGTCCTTTTTCCTCCTTCTGGCTTTGAAGATTTTTCTCTTTAACCACTGGTTTAATGCAATTGTATTATTACACCTCTTGCTATAGACTTTTTTGGATTGTGATGAATTGGGCTTCTTGGATCTGTGGCTTTAAAGTTTTATCAAATTTGGAAAAATTTTGCCAGTATTTCTTTAAGTATCTTTGCAATTCTCACCCTTTCTCCCCTATCTTTCTGGAATACCAATTATACATATTACAGTGCTTCATGTTTTTTATTGTTCACTGCCATACTTTTTTTTTAATTCCTTTTCTTTCTGTATTTCATTCTGGATAATTTTTATTCCCATGTCTTCACAATCACTAATCTTTTCTTCCTAGAAAAGATTATTCTTCACAATATTCTGCTAGAAAAACCATCTAATCTTTTTTTCATTTTATACTGTATAAATTTTATCTCTAGGAGCTTGATTTGGGCCTTTTATATCTGCCATATCTCTCTTTAACAAGCTCATGATTTCCTGTTCATATTGGGATTACGTTATATATTTATAATACATATTTAATGTTCATGTCTATTAATTCTCCTGTGTTTGTTATTTCTGTTTCTATTTCTATTGTCTTTATTTTTCTGCTTTTTCCAAACCTGATAATTTTTTGTTTTATGCCAGACTTTGTCAAGTTTACTGTTTGGATATTAATTGTCTATAATATGTATTTAATGTTCTTATTTGCTATTTCTCACATATTTGTTATTTCTAGTTCTTTTCTATTGATTACTTTTTCTCCTCATTATTGTTTTTATTTTTCTGCTTCTTTTCATGCCTGGTATCTTTGATTCTATGCCAGACTTTTTCAAGTTTACAATTTGGATATTGAAGTACTTTTGGGCTTTGTTCTATTATGCAGTTATGTAGAAACAATTTAATCCTTTAGAGTTTTGTTTTTTAAGATTTGTTAAGTGAATTCAGATATCCTGGCTTGGGATTGATAAGAACTTTGATTGATGAGAACAACCATTCCTGGCCCTGTGAATATTGTTCTACATGATCTCTAATGTGCTTTTCCTTACCCACATTTACCAATCAGTACTCACTTAGAACTCTGAAGAATACCTGTGCAAATCTCTGGAACTCTCTTCCCCTGTACAGTTTTTTTCCTCCAGTACTCTGCTCTGTGAATTTCAGCACCTTGGCCTCTCAACATCTATATTCTGTCTGTAAACCACTGGACTTAGTTTTGGTTTCTGTTTTGTACTCTGCATCTGGAAACTCTCTATAGTCATTAAACTGGAAGTAACAGCTCACCTTATTTCATCCACTTTTCTCAAATCTCACTGTCATGTGCTGCGTGTTGTCCAATGTTTGAAAATCATCTTATCATGTATTCTGTTAAACTTCCTAATTGTTTTAAGTAAGAGGTTAGATCCAGTTTCAATTTTCCTTGCCTGATGTGGAGTTTTAAACTTTGTTATTCTTTATATAATTATTTTCTAATAAATGAATTTAAGGCTACACATGTCCTCTAAGCTGAAACTTCATCCTGCAAATCTAATGATCATTTCTAAATATTGTATTTTCATTAGAATTTCCTATTTAATTTATAAACTATGTAAAATTATGTCTTTAGATTCCAAATTTATCAGATTCACTGACCAACTTAGATTATTATATCTAATCATTATGCATTTTAAAAAGTATCTGGTCTGCAAGATATTATTTTGTATGTGTTAAAACCTCCCATATGGTATAGTATAGTATTTGGTCAGTTTTATATGTGCTTAAAAATAAGACTTATTCTCTATTTTGGGGTTGCAGCTTTTATAAAAAAATGCATTAAGCATAATAATTTTCATTCAATTTTGCTTCATCTTTACGGATTTCCTCTTTGCATGACTCATCAGATTCTAAAATACATTTATTAAAAGTTTACCCTATGATAAAAAATTGTTAATCTACCCTTGAAATTCTTTTTTTTATTGCTTCATATATTTCATGTTTATATTGTTAGAGGTGAGGAGTTCATGACTGTCATATATTGTGACAAATTATTGTATTTACAATTAAGCCTGCATCTATGACTCCCTAAAATTTATATTTTCAAGTATAGCATTTTTGTAACTAAACTAAAATTTGAAAATAAAAAGATAGCCATTACATTCTATTTTGATTTAGTTTTATTGTGTAGTACTATAGAAAATATGAATTAAGTGTTATCAAGGAACTTGTATAAAGGACCCGTGGACAAAGACAATGTGGGGGAAGATTGAATGTGAGAGATGGGGGGTGGATAGGGCAGGGGAGAGTAATGGAGGGAAAAATGGGGACAACTGTAATTGAACAACAATTTTAAAAAATTTTAGAAGGAAAAAATAAAATAAAATAAAATACACATGAGAATAATGTTATTTAAGTATTAGTATAGGAATTAAAATAATATAAATAGTTTTGAATTTGTTGCTATTATATAGTCCTCAAACATGATATCTATCCCCCTACTGGTAATTAGAAAAAATGGCAGCAAGTGAAGTAATTGATTTGATAGAAAAATTTTGTAACTCATTCTTTTTTTTATTTTATTATTGTTTAATTAAATTGTCCCACATTTTCCCCCATTGCTCTCCCATACCCTGCCCACACCCTCACTTCCAGAGTCAGTCCCCACCCTATTATCTGTTGGGAACTACCCTGCCTGGTTTCAGGAGCTGTAAACCCCCACATGGCTAAGGCTGAGTGAGTGACCTTCAGACCATAGGCCACTAAAGAGACAAAGCTTATCTCCCTGTCAGGGGCACTGCCTCTGCTCCTTTCACTTCACCCTGCCTGGCCCCCAATACTTGATCAGTTAGCCAACGACAGGTAAGATTCCTCAAGGGAGGGACGACCTAAGACAGGCATGATCATGGGAATGGGAACCCCCAGGGAAGGACTTGGGGACTACAGAAAAGGGGTGATGGACCCTCGCCCCTTGGCTTTGACACAGCCTGAGTCCTCATTCTGTCTGCAAGAAGTCTCCTAATCTCTTGGCTGCCTTACTTCCCCTACCTGACTTAACCCTGAAACAATACCTTAAACCTGAAACAATGTCAGTGGTGGGTGGAGCCCTGTGCTGGAAAAGGCAGGTTCCCTAGGGCAATCAGGCCTAAGAAAGAATAAGTAAAACCCTGTGAAACCTGCTTTGTTTAGAATGCTCTCAATTAAATGATAAGGGTCCAAGCAGGAAGTGAGTTTTTTCCCCAAAGTTTTATGGCCCTTTAGTTATCTGACCCTGACTCAAAATAGACCCTCAGAGTTATTTGTATGTTATCTGTTGTTTGATCCTTACTGCCTGATAATGATTAATGAGCTTTATGTATACACCCTGTATTCCTTTGCAAACTGAATCCAATAAAAGCTTGTCAAGGCAAGAGTCAGGAGGCTCTCTTCTTAAGAGGGTGGCCGAGGTGCTCTGAGGCTTGCTCTTTCCTTGAGAGAGAAGTCTTGCCATCCCTTTTCCTCCACAGGACTTGGTAGTCTGAGTGAATTTATTTTGTCTCATCCATAACTCTGCGGACACTGCTGGCCAGTGTCGAAGCCAGTTATCCATGTCTATGAGTCCTTTATATATGTTCCTTGACTGCACCCTTTCCCTTCTTTATCCCATTAATCCCCTCCCCTCTAGTCACTGTCATTTTGTTCCTTATTTCCATGTCTCTGGTTCTATTTTGCCCATTTGTTTGTTTTGTTCATTAGGTTCCACTTATACATGATTTTATATGGCAATTTGTCTTTCACCACCTGGCTTATTTCACTTAGCATAATGCTCTCCAGTTCCATCCATGCTATCACAAAGGGTAGGTGTTCCTTCTTTCTTTCTGCTGCATAGTATTCCATGGTGTAATACTATGTTCACTTTTCTCCACATCCTTGACAGCACTTGTTTGTTGATTTGTTAATGATGGTCACTCTGACCAGTGTGAGGTGGTATCTCAATGTGGTTTTAATTTGCATCTTTCTGATGGCCAGTGATATTAAGCATCTGTTCCTATGTCTATGGGCCCTCTGTATGTCCTCCTTGGAGAAGTGTCTCTTCAGGTCCTTTGAAATTTTTCATTTGGATTGTTTGTCTTCCTGGCATTGATTCATATGAGTTCTTTATATATTTTGGAGATCAAACCTTTGTCCGAGGTATCATTGGCAAGTATGTTTTCCCATAGTTAGTTCCCTTTTCATTTTGCTGATGTTTTCTTTAGGCATGTAGAAGGTTTTCAATTTGATGTAGTCCTATTCGTTTAATCTTTCCTTTACATCTCTGGCCCTAGGGGAAATATTGGTGAAAATATTGCTGTGTGGAATACCTGAAATTTTTCTGTTTATGTTTTCCTCTAGGACTTTTATGATGTTGTGACTTGCATTTAAGTATTTTATCAATCTTGAGTTTATTCTGGTGTATGGTGTAAGTTGGTGGTTTAGTTTCTTTCTTTCTTTCTTCCTTTCTTTCTTTCTTTCTTTTTTCATTCTTCTTTCTCTCTCTTTCTTTCTCTCTTTCCACGTACCTGTCCAGTTCTCCCAAATATTTATTGAAGAGGTTATTTTTTTCACTTTTTTTGCTTTCTTTTTTTTCTCCTTTTTTTCCCATTTTTTAAATTTTATTGTTGTTCACATACAGTTGTCTTCCTTTTCCCCTCACCTCTCTGGATCAAAAAACTATGGTACATTTACACAATGGAATACTATGCAGCAGAATGAAGAGGCTGCTGCATAGTATTTTACTCCATTTCATGCTCCTATTCCCTTTGTCAAATATTAATTGACCATAGAGACATGGGTTTATTTCTGGGTTCTCTATTCTGTTCCATTGATCTATGTGCCTGTTCTTATGCCAGTACCAGACTGTTTTGATTACAGTCGTCTTGTACCCTGTAGACTCCACCAAAAAACTATTCAACCTAATAAGTGAATTTAGCAAAACAGCACAATGCAAGTCAATATTCAGAAATCAAAGGCATTTTTGTACACCAATGATGAAATATCAGAAACAGAAATTAGGATAAAAATTCCATTTACTATAGCAACAAGAAATATAAAGTAACTAGGAATAAACCAAACCAAGGAGGTAAAAGATCCATACTCAAAAAATTACTCAACACTGAAGAAAGAAATTAAGAAAGATACAAAAATGGAAGCATATACCATGTTCATGGATTGGAAGAATTTACATAATTAGAATGTCCATACTACCCCAAGCAATCTATAGATTCAATGCAATCCCTATTAAAGTACCAATGACATATTTTACAGATATAGAACAAATATTTCAAAAATTTATATGGAAACATAAATGACCCTGAATATTCACATCAATTTTTTGTCATTCATTCTTTTTTGACATTTTTATTTTTTTATTGTTTTTCAAGTGCAGTTATCTCCATTTTCCCCCACTTCAGCCCCCCACCCTACCCATCCCCATCTCTGCCCCTCAAAACTACCCCCTTTGTCTTTGTCCATGTGTCCTTTATACATGTTCCTTAATGAACCTTCCTCTACTTTCCCCCATAATCCCTCTCCTTACTCCCCTCTGGTTACTGTCAGTTGCTTTTTAATTCAATATTTCTAGTAGATTTTGCTTGCTGTTTGTTTTGTTGATTAGGTTCCACTTATAGGTGAGATTGTATGGTATTTGTCCCTCGTTGCTTGGCTTATTTCACTTAGTGTAATACTCTCCAGATCCATCCATACTGTTGCAAAGGGTAGGAGCTCCTTCTTTCTTTCTGCTGCATAGTATTCCATCGTGTAAATGTACCACAGTTTTTTGATCCACTCATTTACTGGTGGGCACTTAGGTTGCTTCCAGCACTTGGCTATTGTAAATTGTGCTGCTATTAACATTGGGGTGCATAGGTTCTTTTGGATTGGTGTTTCAGCACCCTTAGGATATAATCCCAGCATTAGAATTGGGTCAAAAGGCAGTTCCATTTTTAGTTTTCAGAGGAAATTCCATACTATTTTCTACAGTGGCTACACCAGTCCCCATTCCCACCAACAGTGCACTAGGGTTCCCTTTTCTCCACATCCTTTACAGCACTTGTTGTTTGTTGATTTGTTTATTACACAATGGAATGTTATGCAGCAGAAAGAAAAAAGAAGAAGTTCCTACCCTTTGGGACACCATGGGTGCAACTGAAGAGTATTATGCTAAGTGAAATAAGCCAGGTAGTGAAGTACAGACAGTGACCAGAGAGGAGTGAGGGAGGGGATAATGAGGGAAAATAAGGGAAGAGCCATCAAGGAGTATGTATAAAGGACACATGGACAAAGCCAAAGGGGGTAGTTTTGAGGGTGGAAGGCAAAGATGGGTGAGGCATGGGGGTGTGGTAGGGTGAAAACTGTATTTAAACAATAAAAAAAGAAGTATCTGAGTGCCCCCATATAATCACTATGCTCTCAAACAAAAGAAATAATGTGATATAAAATTCCAGATATTAATTTCCCTTCCTTAAAAATAGACACACACACACATTTTTCCCATGGTACATATTATTTTATGCCGTTTCTTTATCATTCAACACTGTGTGAGTTTCATCTAAATTTATATATCTATAAAAATAATATGGATTGTCTTATATAATTATAATGATATGTTATATGAATATACCTTGGCTTATTTATTCATTCTATTTCATAGCCATTTAGGTTATTTCCAGTTTAGGTCTATTACCAATATTGCTGCTATAAAGATCTTACACATATCTTTTGGTGAGCAAACACATATTTGTTATGAATATGTTATACACATGTTCAGCTTCACTACATTTTATCAAATAGCTTTCCAAAGTGATTGTATCAATTGACCCTTAGAAGCAATATGGGTGCACCAGTAATATGGGAAATACACACCTTCACTTGTTTTAATTTGTTAATTTTGTTTTTAATTTTATTTATCCAGGTAAGTGTTTGAAGTACATCACTGTAAATTTGAATTTGTAATACCCAGTTGAGAAATAAAGTTGGACATCTTTTCATATATTAATTCACCATTTGGATATCACCTTTCCTGATGTGCCTATTTAAGAGGTTTGTCCAGTTTTATATTTTTTTCTTATAGGATTAGCCCAGTATCTTCATATTTTTGGATATAATTCATTTAATCATACATTTGTAGCAAATATCTTCCATTCTGTAGCTTGCTTTACAATCTCTTTAGGTCTTTTGGTGTGTTTTAATTAATGAAATATCTTAATTTTTTTTAGTCCAATTAATCAAATTGATTTTTCTATGATTAGTGCTGCATGCCTCACTCAATGGCATGGGCATCCCCCTGTGTTTTTTCCTCTAAAACAATTTAAATTTTAGCCTTTATATTCAGCTCTTTCATATTCCAACTGGAGTTGAATATTTTGCATGGTCTGATTTTGGATGTCAAGATCCATTATTTTCCATATTTAATTGGTTCAACATCATTTTTTGATAAGAATTTATGGATTGTTATTAATAAACTCATTATAATGCCAACTTTGTCATCATAAGTCAAGTGCCATTATATGTGTGGGTTGATTTTTAGACTCTATTTAGTTTCAATTTTCCATTTATCTATTCCTCCACCAATATCACAATCCTTTAATTACTGTATCTTTAAAATAGATCTTGATTTGTTATTTTGATGTTGAGTTCAACCCAATGAAAAAATGGGCAAAAGAGCTATATAGACACTTATCCAAAGAGGACAAGCAAATGGTCCATAGACATATGAAAAGATGCTCAACATCACTAATCATCTGAGAAATGCAAATTAAAACCACAATGAGATACCACTTCACACCAGTCAGAATTGCCATCATCCATGAATCAACAAACAAGTGCTGATGAGGATGTAGGGAAAAGAGAACCTGTCTTCACTGTTGGTGGGAATGCAGATTGGTGTAGTCACAGTGGAAAGCAGTATGGTGATACCTCAAAAAATTAAAATGGATCTGCCTTTTTACCCAGTGATCCCATTTCTGGGAATGTATCTGAAGGAACCCAAGACACTAATTTGAAAGAATATAAGCACCCCTATCTTCACTGCAGCGTTATTCATGGTCACCAAGATGTGGAAGCAGCCCAAGTGTCCATCAGTAGATGAGTGGATAAAACAACTATGACACATTTACACAATGGAATACACTCAGCCATAAAAAAAAGAAGAAAAATTTACCCTTCATGACAGTATAGATAGACATGGAGAACATTATTCTAAATGAAACAAGCCAGCCAGAGAAAGACAAATATCACTCAAATGTGGAATATAATGAACAAACAAGCAAAGCAGACACAGATTCATAGATAGACCGCAAGATGACAGCTAAGGGAAGGAGGTTAGTGGGTGGAGGGATTGAGCAAAAAGTCAAAAGGACTCATGGACATGGACAATAGTGTGGTGATTGCAGGGGAAAAGGGTATAAAGGGACTAAATGGTAATGGGGAAAAATACAATGAAAAGAAGGTTAATTTTAGAAAAAAATAATAAAATAAAATAGATCTTGATATCTTTCTATTTAGTTCTTATTTTTCATGAGGATTCTGTCCTTTTATTTCCATGTGTAGTGAATACTGTGAGGTAATATTGAGATCCCCTTTCAATAGAGGAAAGGTCTTCCCTAGAGGAAAATGTTCAGCATTCACCCCCTTTGGGGATTGCCTTAAATGGAGCGAAACAGCACACCCAAAGCCATGACACTTAAGTGTGCAGCCCATTTTTAATAATTGATTATTGTAGTGCTATAAATGACTCCTTTGCTCAAACTCAGGACAAACTAGAGCTGTCTCAGCTTCAAAGACCCTCATAGAATTATTTGAGTTTTCTGTTGGAACTACATTTCTTCTCAACTGCTTTTTTTGTCTAATTCTGCTTTCAGACCTTTCTCAGGTCTTAGTACCAAAAACACTCCTAAGAAACCTCTTTCATGCTAATCTCCATCACAGAATATACTTCCTTGGAAACCCATCTGTGACAATTGGAGTCAGTAGAAAATAGACTCTGGAATGAGATTTTGGACCTGGATCACCCATTGCTCTGCTGGTAACCAGAAACCAGTAACTTCTCAAGGTAGAGTAACGGTAGCCCTACAAGGTAGCAAAGCAATTGCTAAAACCTTTGGTTTAGTGGTAGAAAGGAATCTACTAGTGGTACAATGTATTAGATACTCAAGAAATATGTGGGTTACAGTAATTATAAGGTCAGTGGAATGGAGTGGCTGTCACTAAGCTCAAGTGAAGGCAATGTAAAGCTGAGTGTGATCAATCACAGCTAAAAATTAAGTGAGTCAAATGGCCTCATTGGTAGTATGGAAAAACAAGCTGGCAAAGAGATATGAGGACATTTCTAGAATTTAATAATGAGAGTAGCAGAGCCCCAAAGATTAAACTCAGCTTGAGCAAATCTGCTATGCTAAGGTCAGGAACTCTGGTTTGGGAATTTGGGGACCCTGACACATGGGACATCTTAATTGATACACACAAAAATCTTGACTTTCCAAAGTGCCTTGAAGCCCCTGAGACTGCAGAAGTTTTTCACTCCTCTTTTAAGAATTAGTATTCCTTCTTTGTTTGAAAATAATGTAAACCCTCTCCCCAAACACACAACTTTTGCCTACCTCCAGATCTACTTCAAATCACCCTCTGGCCAGTAAGCCAATAACTGTGTTAAGTCATGACATAATTAATGAGAGTTGGACTAGGCCTAATAAGAGAAAAGTTCATACGACAAAGGATCTTCAAGACCTAACCTGCATGTACTGGCAAAAGCTTGAAGAATATGCATGGGAATGGATGCTGAGGGTTCTTGATTAAGGTATGTGCAGTATAAGGTATGATGATACAAAACCAGTCACTTTGAGAATACTGTCTCAGAGCATAGGAACACATTTGCAAAAATTCCACAGGACAGGATGAATGTGCTGCTAGTGTTTTTACTAAAAGCATGAAAAAAGAGATGGTCAACACAAAGTAAGGAAAAAATGCAAAAGTCCCAATGGAAAAAGCTGTAAAAGGAATTTAAAAACCAGGAAACACACCACAGATCTTTGTTTTATAGTAGTGCCCAAGATTATACTGGTAAGGAGGAAACCAACTTCACTACCTTATTCAGTATTGGCTCTCCTGTGTAGTCCATGACTGGTGATTAGAGTTTCACTTACAGATCTGGGCTGACTGATGTCAGGAGTGATTATAGGACCCCAGTTTTCAGACCCAGAATCCACTGACTGAAGAAGAAGCCAGGTGCCGAGGAAGAAGAATACATTATATTCTTTCTTCAGCAAAATGCATGGTAGTTACTCCCTCAGTCTTTCCCCCAATTAAAAATAAATGATCATTTTCCTCTTTCTTTCTATATCTGTTATATTTTCATAGTTAGTGATTTTAGTCCCAGCTTACTATTATTTAATATTTCAATTAATAATTATTTATTTTACTTATTAATTGGTCTTATATTTGCATGCTACTTTGTAACCATAAAATCAGTTTTATTTTCAATTAATTGTACACAGATGACATGGATTTATCTGTGCTCTCAAATTAAACCCTACTAATATAATGTTAGTGGATTTAAACCAGTACTAACACACAAAAACAAAGAAATTTAGAGAGGAAGCAAAAATATATGTGAGATATAAACATGGTTTTGAGAGTAAAAACTGAAACAGGAGTAATAATAGACGTGTTACTACGTCAGTGCCTGCAGAGAGGGGGTGTTGTAATACCTAACCTCATTAGTGCTGCAGAACTTCTAGACTCAGCACTCAGAGGTAAGCGACACTGGGGAAGATGGGGTCTGTCCTGGAGTGCTGGCTTGAAATCTTTCTCACAACTTAAAATAACAAAACTCTCTCCTACACATACACATGGATTATTAATCAACCTTCACAAAGACGTACCTTTATGAAATTTCAGAATACAAGGATAAAAACCATGCTAAAAATTTCAGAAGGAAACATCATGTAATAGGAGCCAGAAAGTAAATAGTAACAATGCCAGAAGAAAGTAGAGTAATATTTTTAGAATTCTAAAGAAAAATAATTTTCCATATAAAATTCTCTGTTCAGTTGAATTTTAAATAAGAGGTGAGAATAGGATAAAGTCAACTTCAGAATTTAAAGAATCCAAAAATATACCTCTCAAAGACTTTATTTGGAAGTCCCTAAGAAGTTTACTTTTGCAATATGAGAGAGCAAAGCAGAGAAAGAAAATGGGTCTGCAAACACAAATAACACAAAAACTCTCTGTGATGGTTTGAAGAAAACAAAAAGCCTGTTCAGATTCCAGGAGACTGTAACAAAAGTAAAGGATAGCATCCAGGATTAAAATAATAGTGATGATAATAATAATAAAATAGGAGAGGAGATACCCAAAATGTATGTGTATTTGGAAAATATATTGATAGGTTTTTAAAAGATATATTCAAATCTTATGGAAAAAGAACATTATCTCTATGGAAAACTAGAGAAATTAAATAATAAAAATTATTATATCTAAGAAAATAACATTTTTACTTTAAAGGGAAAATATAATCATAGTATACTACTTGGCTCAACAAGGAATTATATTTGCATAATCATAGTAATATAAATTCTTCATTTAACCAAATAAAGAATAGATTTTTGGTTTAACAAAGACTGTGATATAACTATAGAAAGATGGAAGGAGTAAAAAAGTAATTCACTCCTCAGCTCTAATAAAAATGCCAATAAATAATGTATCAATTTTATAGTTTAAGAAATAGAATTATAAGTGTTATACAGAGAAATATCTATTAAAATACCAGAAGAAGCCTCAAGTTTTGAAAGTCGTTGCCTCTGGCAAAGAAACTATGAGATTGGGAGCATGGAGTAGGAGATTGCTGCTTTTGTTATGAATGTTTTTGCATTAATTGATTTTTCCATAACATGCATGCAAATTAATATAAATAAATTAATTGGAAGTAACATGAATTACATATTTTAATTGATGTCAATGATTATTCACAAGTTTACTTTGTTGAGGTTTTTAATTGTGTACACTGAAATCTCAAGAAAATTTTCAGTAAGGAATATGATTTCTGTACTGTCTGTATGCTTTTTTATCTGAACAATTTTCTGTGTCCTTCAGAAAAAACATTAAGTAGACAAATCTACAGAAGTTTTATTTTGAGGGAATAATGTTTAAGAGATGTTTGAAATCAAATTGATTTTTGTTATTTCTAGGTTGTTTGTTCACTTGTCTGCTAATGTGTCTGATTATCATATATGGGCCTGAATGTTTCTGCTATCTTTAAAATCCTTGACATTCAGAAATGTGTTCTACCAGGACATACATATCGCTCCCTTTTCATTAATTTTCCTTACCACTTAGTGAGCTTTGGAAGGGTGCACCTCAGGACTAGCACACAAGTACACTCTTTCCTATTTTTCTAAGCTCAGATATATTTTCTATACTATTTTAATTGTTCACAGTGATTACAAGTAAGGTGGTAAAAGAGGATAGATGCCTGTGAGTTTTTCAGCATCTTAATTATAAATATAGGAAATCTTAATATTCCTTCATGCCAGTCCTCATTCGCTGACCATCTATTATGTAAATATAAAAGTAGTTGTGGAAGAAATGTACCTCCCAGTTGCTCATGTACAATACTTCTTGCTGGGCTTTTGATCCCTTCCCCACCTCTCACGGTTATCAATTCTGTCATTGATATCTTAGCTTCTCACCTTCTCCATACACTCTGCCTTTTCAGTATACAAACATGCACAAATAAGCCTCATGCCAGCACTTTGGAAAGAGGTAAGTGTGCTAGTTAAAGGAAATCCATATGCCTGGTTCTATAATAAGAACAATACTTTTGAAAGAAAATACTTTAGAAAGTACTCCTAATTTATCTTTTTGGTGAATTCTAAAAATAGATTAAATTAAACAAAGGTAAATATATACCCATAAAATTATGTACATAGATATTAGTAATAATTTGAGACATCACAGAAAACTAGTAGAATATTTTATAAAAATCAGAGAACTATTATCATTTTAAAATGTAAAAAAGAATTACCCCAGAATCTACAGTTCTATAAACTTAATTTGAGTATCAGAAAAATGCTAACATAATAAAATAAAGTGTTATTAATCCTTAACACAGGCAGCCAGAGAAAGAAAAAAGTTATAGAATTGCAATTAACTTGCATGAGATTATCTAATTTTTTTTATTAAAATAACAGAGCATATAGATATTTGAGGGCTAGTAGTCCTCTTATTACCCTAAATAAACCAATATTGGATAAATAAAGTTTTCTGTTAACACAGAAGCAAAGCTTCAAATTCATGGGAAAAAAAATGACATTCTGGGTATCATGGCTTTTTGAGGAATTGTAAGTGTAAGAATTAAGACATTTTAGTAGGCCTAAATCATTGTAGAGTTCTGCCCAAATTACCTCATAGCAAAATAAAACTTTTTGAATTTCAACTACTTTTATTACTTAGAAGAAGTCTCTAATACTAAAGAGTTTTTTAGCTATAGGCAGTATAAGCTTAACAGAAATTTCTTGCTAAGGATCACATGACACTCAGTAAATATGAGACAGAGCCACAAGAAGAAAAAAGTAGTGCTCATTGGGTAAAAATCAATGTTTCTGATCAAGAATTGAAGGAGTCACACAAAACAAAGATAGAATGAATAAGAATGGGTTTAACATAGGCTAGGCTAATTGTTAGGGGTTGATATTTCATAGTACCTGATTCTTAAAACATGGCATAAGTGCCTTCTTATGATACACTAAAAAATTATTGGAGTAATTTTGTTAGCCCATGATGGGATAAAATATGATAAAAATTAAAAGTAAAAACCAAAATATAAAATTAAAAATACATTTTATATATGAAAATAGGTAATAACATAATGAATTAAATAAAAGAATTATTAAGATCCATTTCACCATTTCATAGTCTTATTATCTAATCCAGCAATCATGCTCCTAAAGATTGATCCTACTGAATTAAAACTTATATACACACAAGAATCTGAATACAGGTGTTTATAGCATCCTATTCATAATTTCCAAAACCTGGGAACAATCAAGTTTATCATCAATAGAAGCATAAATAAACAAATTGGTATATCCATGGAATGAAATAATGTTCAGCATTATAAAAAAAAGAGCTATTGGTTGGTGGAACAACCTTGAATATATATTGCTAAGTGAATGAAGATACTCTGAAGAGCCCTTATACTATTAATATATGAATCCAATTACATGGCATTCTGGCAAAGACAGAACACTGACATAAAAATGTCAGTGATTTCCAGGAGGTTAGAGGAGTTTATTAAATAGAAGTTTTCCCCTATCCCCAAGAAGTGCAACTATTCTGCATCATACAATGATCAATATATGACATTGTACATGTGTCAAAATTTATAGAACTTTATAGCATGGTGAGAAAAAACAAACACTCTTCTGGTCAGGGACTCTCAGTGTGCAATGCAGACTGACAAAAGTACTTAACTTTATATAACTAATATATAAAACAAGCTTACTGAAGGGGTTGAGGTAAAGAGGTGATGACCTAAGTCACTTTGAAAATGGCTAAATCTTATCAACTAAAGAGGGAAAAAAGAAACAAACAAACACTGCTAGGAAAGTTATTTTCCTTGGGTTAACAGGTTTCTCATTCAACTTTAGTGGGAGGTTACATATAAAGTGCAAAAAGGAAGCTGGAATGAATCATGTGGTAATTAAGTTAGAGATATCAGTATGAACTAAAATAGATACAGAGGCTTACACATAAAATTACTTATGAGCATTGTATATAAATGTATTAGAATACCCATGTATATTTACTTGCTCTGTCAGCTGAGAGGACCTAGAAGGACTGACATCCCAGTAACAGTGAGCTCACCTTGTGCCCAGATCTTGGTTTCTAATACCATTTTCCAATAAAAGGAACATGGGTTCCTTGGAGAAATGGCTTATTCTAGAACAGGGACAGGAAATTACAAGATAAATCTAGAATATCATGTACCAAAAAGGAAACTAATGTTCAAAAACAATAAGTAAAACCTACATTTCTGCTGTTTAAAAAAAAAAAAACAAAAACATAAGTCAACTGAGAGAGATCACAATTATAATTGCCAAGCCAAGGACATTGTAACCAACAGCATAAATAAAATAGTATTAAACTATAATCCTAAGTATGCAATAAATATGCATAAGTCCATACCAATGTGAATAAATGATTGAATAAATTAAAAAATGTGAGAAAGGAAAAACCTCTAATGCAAAAGAATTCCAAATAATTTACATAGCTACTTCACTCCCAAGGAGGTTAAGCACATCTCTCCATTTTAAGTGTGGGCTGTACATAGTGCCTTCCTTCCAAAAAAAAAATAGTATGGAAAAAAGAAAAAGAGTAACTTTACAGTAGAAAAATCTGACAAAATCTATCTCAGCTCAGTGACTAAGGTCACCATAAATAGTGATAAGTTATGTTGATACTATATACCCTTGATATGATGTCTTAAAAATGACACTTTACCTCTGTGGTCTTCCTTCTGAAAATATATTAATTTGGTGTGATTATTAAAAAATATCAGACAAATCCCAGTAGAGAGGCATTCTATCAAATATCAAATATCTATAATATCCCTCAAAACCATCAAGGTCATCAAAAACAAGAAGAGTTTGAACAATGATTATAGCCAAGTCATTTCAAAAGAAATGACAACTAAATGTAATGTGATGTCCTAAATAGTATCCTAGAACAGAAAAAGGTCATTTGATAAAAATACCTAATGGAATTTCATTAATAATAATATATTGGTATACTATTAGTAATAAACTGGTAATAATATAAATAATATTGATAAAATATATTATTGCTATTCTTATATATTATATGGCATAATATATTGATAATTATATATAATTAATAATACATTAAAATAATAATATATCGATAATATATAATATATCAATGTTAGTGCACATATGATAAAAATTTACTGGATTAATGCAAGGTGTTAATAGAGGAAAGTGAATGCAAGGTATATGGGCATCCTCTATACCACCTTTGCAGTTATTCTGTGAATGTAAAACTGTTCTAAGCAATGAAGTTTTTTTTAAGAATAAGAACTGTATAGACTGTTTTTAAAGAACTGTTATGAAAGGTAAGAAAATATGTATGCATGTGTGTGGTTCTGTGTGTGTATACATACCCACTTTTTCATCAAGAAACCATGGGATGAGAAAATCAAGCACTAGTAAAAATGGTAACCAATAGCAAAAAGACAGAATGGGAGAGGGTTTGGGGATAGTTATTGAAGTTAGACTTCTCAATATATCTTTTTTTATATAATTTAACTTTGCAACTCTAAATATTTTGCATAATTTTAAAATAAAATTAAATTTTTGAGAAGCAAAGCAATCCTTAAAATTAAAAGCAAACTGGAACAAATTAGCCTAACTATGCATCAAATTGTTGACAAAGTCATAAAGAGAATTACTTCAAGTTAAGGGAAGTATATCAAGAGAACAATTTTGAAACACTCTGTATTTGGGGCTGCACCTCCCTAGTGGGAATTGCTCTAAAAACAAAATAATCACAAATATATTTAAATAGCATTCATTTGTCTTATTTTTTGAAAGATTGTATTTATTTATTTATTTATTTATTTATTTATTTATTTATTTTTAGAGAGAAGAGAATGCAGGGAGAAAGAGGGAGGGAGAAACATCAATGTGTGATTGCCTCTCACATGCCTGCTACTGGGGACCTGGCCTGCCACCCAGGCAGGTGCCCTCACTGGGAATCGAACCAGTGACCATTTGGTTTGCAGGCCCGGGCTCAATCCACTGAGCTATACCAGCCAGAGCTTGTCTTATTCTTGATAATAATATTGGTTTTCTTATTCTGAAACTAAGATAGAAAGAGAAAGTAAGTATGTTTTATGGGATTTAAAGATCCTCTTCCTGGCAGGATAGGTGACAGGCAGAACTCTGTTATTCACAGATCAAAACAACAGAAGGCTGACACAAAGGCCACATAGGAAGCTATAATGGGAACAAGGCAATAGCAAGCTGGAGCTCTAGGGGACAGTTTATGTATGGCAAGCAGAATGGGGTTAGCTAGGTTTCACAGGCTCCTTGTGAATTGGTTAACTTGGAGAATTTCCCAGGTTGGCAGAGGGGATCTCTCTAGTTTTTTGATACCTGGATCCAGGATGATTCTAGCAGGTGCATAGAAACTCCAGAGTGTGAGGGCCTTGACAAGGGAAGTAGCTAGGAGGATGGTAATCAGCTACTCAAAAAGCAGAAATGACTGGCCTCTAAACAAGGCCCTCAAAATTGATTGAGGAATAGTATTAGGTAAGAAAATACTATATTTAGACAGATACATACATACATGCATACATACAGATAGAAAGAAAACTAGATGACTGATTGATAGTGAGGAGTGAGCAAACATTATTATTAATATCACAAGAATCAAAGATTGTCAAGATAAGTAAAAACTATAATCTTTTTTGAGTTGGAAAAATGAGCAGAAGCTCTTAATTTCATTTCTCATTGCAAAAATTATATATATTTTAGTTTTGTCCACTGAAGTGCACTAAAAGCAATGACAATTCAGTAACAATCAGTACCCTCAGTGCCCACATTATGACCTCTAAATCCTATTTATAACAAGGGGGTCAAAGACTTCAAAAAAAATATCTGAATCCACATTTTGGGCAGAAAATGTAAATATGTAAGATGTAGACCTACTGGTCCTGAAATTAAGAAAATACCAAAGACTATTAAGATCATATCAAAGAAACACAGGAGCCATATTTGAAGGACCTCTGATAACCAAAGGTAAGATCATCTGAGTTCATAGATACACTAAAAAAATGTCTTAGTCACCACCAAAGATATTTATTTCAAAAACTAATAAGGGCAAAGACTGAAGCACCTAATCTGCCTTTCCTGTATGGACAAAATTTTAGTGTAGTCAAATAGTTAATCAGGAAAAATTATCTGTACACAAGAATCTCAGCCAATAAATGTAAAAATAAAATTAAATTAAAAATCACCATTTTCAACCCTTAATTAAATAACAGATTCAGACATTTATCATCAATAGCTCAAACCATAAATTGAAAGGTTGTAGAAGGAATTTAATGGCAGAAACAGACCAATAAAACTAAACCCATTGACCAAACTTAGCATCACTTAGCATCTCCTGCTTCCAGAGTCAATTCCCACCCTGTTGTCCATGTCTGTGGGTCATTTATACATGTTCTTTGTCTAATGCCTTCTGCTTCTTTCCACTATTACCTGCCTCCCTACTCCCCCTGGTCACTTTCAGTCTGTTCTATGTTTCCATGCCTGTGGTTCTATTTTGTTCGTTAGTTTATTTTGTTCATTATATTCCTCTTATGGTTGAGATGATATGGTATTTGTATCTCACCAACTGGTTTATTTCACATACTTAATATTCTCCAGTCCCATTCATGCTGTTGGAAAAGGTAGGAGTTCCTTCTTTCTCTCTGCTATGTAGTATTCCACTGTGTAAATGTACCAACTTTTTTGATCCACTCATTTAGTGATGAGCATGTAGGCTATTTCCAGCAATTAGCTGTTGTAAATAGTGCCACTATGAACAAAGAGGAACCTAATTTCTTTAGAATTGGTGATTAAGAGTCTTAGAGTATATTCCCAGCAGCAGGATTGCTGGGTCAAAAGGCAGTTCCATTATAAATTTTTAAGGAATTCCATACTGTTTTCCACGGTGGCTGCACAAGTCTGCATTTCCACCAACAGCACACTAGGGTTCCCTTTTCTCCATATCCTCACTGCCATTTCTTGTTTGTTGATTTATTAATTATGGCCATTCTGAGCAGTGTGAGGGGATAACTCATTGTGGTTTTGATTTGCATCTCTCTGCGGACTACCGATGTTGAGCATCTTTTCATATGCCTGTGTGTCCTCCTTGGAGAAGTATCCAGATCCTTTGCCCATTTTTAAATTGCATTGTTTGTCTTCCTGGTGTTGAGTCATCTGAGCTCTTTTTATATTTTGGAGATCAAACCCTTCTCTGATGTATCATTGGCAAATATATTCTCCCATATAGTCAGTTCCCTTTTCATTTTTGATGTTTCTTTAGCTGTGCAGAAGATTTTTAGTTTGATGTAGTCCCATTTATTTATTGTTTCCTTTATTTCACTTGACCTAGGGTATATATCAGCAAAAATATTGCTACATGGGATATCTGAAACTTCTCTGCTTATGTTTTCCTCTTGGATTTTTAAGGTTCATGACTTACATTTAAGTCTTTTATCCATTTTGAGTATATTCTAGTGTATGGTATAACTTGGTGGTTTAGTTTCATTTTTTTGCATGTACCAGTCCAGTTCTCCCAACACCATTTATTGAAGAGGCTATTTTTACTCTTTGTATGATCATGCACTCTTTGTCAAATATTAATTGACCATAGAGGCTTAGTTTATTTCTGGGTTCTCTGTTCTGTTCCATTGATCTATGTGTCTGTTCTTAAACCAGTACCAGACTTTTGATTACAGTGGCCTTGCAGTATAGTTTGATATCAGGTACTGTGATCCCTCCTGCTAAGTTCTTCCTTCTCAAGATTGTTAAGGCTATTCAGGGTCTTTTTTGGTTTCATACTAATTTTTGAAATATTTGTTCTAGATCTGTGAAATATGTCATTGGTATTTAAAGAAGAATTGTGTTGAATCTATAAATAGCTTTGAGTAGTATGGACATTTTAATGATGTTAATTCTTCCAATCCATGAACATACTATATGCTCCCATTTATTTGTGTCTTCCTTAATTTCTTTCTTCAGTGTTCTTTAGTCTTCCAAGTACAGGTCTTTTACCTCCTTGGTTAAATTTATTCCTGGATACTTTATTTTCCTTGTTGCTATGGCAAATGGGATTTTTTTCTGAGCTTCTGATATTTTGTGGTTGGTATACAAAAATGCCATCGATTTCTGAACATTGACTTTGTATACTGCTATTTTGCCAAATTCACTTATTAAGTAGAGTAGTATTTTGGTGGACACTGTAGAGTTTTCTATGTACACTATCATGTCATCTGAGAATAATGACAGTTTTACTTCCCCCTTTCCAATTTGAATGCCATTTATTTCTTTTTCTTGTCTGATTACTGTGGCTAGAAGTTCCAGTACTATGTTCAATAAGAGTGGGGAAAGTTGACAACCTTGTCTTGCTCCTGATCATAAAGGGAAAGCTTTTAGTTTTGCCCATTGAACATAATGTTGGCTGTAGGGTTTACATATATGGCTCTTATCATGTTGAGGTATGCTCCCTCTATTCTTCACTTTGCTAAGTATTTTATTCTAAATAGGTGCTGGATTTTATCAACTGCTTTTTCAGCACCTATTGATATGATCATTGTCCTTTTGTTTGAGTGGTGTATTTTGTTTATTGATTTGTGAATACCGAACCTTCCTTACATCTCTGGGATGAATCCCACTTGATCATGGTGTATGATGTTTTTAAAGTATTTCTGAATCTGGATTTCCAGTATTTTGTTGAGGATTTTAGCATCTATGTTCATCAGAGGTACTGGCCTGTAGTTTTCTTTCCTTGTATCTTTACCTGGTTTTGGAATTAGGATGATACTGACCTCATAAAAAGAGTTTGGGAGTCTTCCCTCTTCTTGAATTTTTTAGAATAGTTTGAGGATAGAAATTAGTTCCTCCTTAAATGTTTTGTAAAATTCACCCATGCAACTATCTAGTCCAGGGATTTTGTTTGCTGGGAGTTTTTTTATTAAAACTTCAATTTCACTAGTTGTTATTGGTCTATTCAGGCTTTCTGCTTCTTCTTGATACAGCTTTGGCAGATGGTATGTTTCTAGAAATTTGTCCATTTTACTCAGGTTTCCCAATTTCTTGGCCTATAGTTATTCAAAGTAATTTCTTACAGTCCTTTGTATTTCTATGGTATCAGTTGTAACTTCTCTTTCATTTCTGATTTTATTTATTTGGGTCTTCTTTCTCTTTTTTCTTGATGAGCATGGTTAAAGGTTTATCAATTTTGTTTATCTTTTCAAAGGACCAGTTCTTGGATTTATTGATCCTTTGTGCTTTTAGTCTCTGTATCATTTAGATTGTGTAGTCAAATGAATGTATAGTTTTGCCTTGATCTTAATTATTTCCTTCCTTCCTTCTACTCACTCTGGGCATTATTTGTTGTTGTTCCTTTTGTTCTTTTAGATGTAGGTTTAGGTAGTTTATTTTAGATTTTTCTAGCTTCTTTAGGTAGGCCTGTGAACTTCCCTCCCAAGACTTCCTTTGCTGTGTCCCACAGGTTTGGAGTTGTATGTGTTCATTTTCATTTGTTTCCAGATATTATTTTATTTCTTCCTGATCTCATTGTTCACCCATTCATTATTTAATAACATGTTATTCAGTCTCCATGTATTTGAATGTTTTCGAGATTTTTCCTTAAGGTTGGTTTCTAGTTTCAATTCACTGTGGCCTAAGCACGTGCTTGATATTATTTAAATTTTCTTGAATTTGTTGAAGCTTGTTTTGTATCCATGTGGTCTATTTTGAAAATGTTCTATGTGCATTTGAAAAGAATGTATATTTTGCTTCTTTGGGGTGATATGTTCTGTATATATCAATTAAGTCTATTTGATGGAGAGTGTAATCAGGGCCACAATATCCTTGTTGATTCTTTGTTTGGAAGATCTATCCATTGTTGACAGTGGGGCGAAGGGAGGGAGAAATAAAGGGAGAGAAACATCAATGTGTGGTTGCCTCTTATGTGCTCCCTACTGGGGACCTGGCCCACAACCCAGGCATGTGCTCTGACTGGGAATCAAACCAGAGATCCTTTGATTCCCAGGCTGGTGCTTAATCCACTGAGCCACACCAGCCAGGGCCTGTGTAGATCTTTTCTTCTGAGGTGTGTCTCTTGTAGACAGCATGTATGTTGGTCATGTTTTCTTATCCATTCAGCTACCTTATCTCTTTCAATTGGAGAATTTAATCCATTTGCATTTAAAGTTATTATTGCTAAGTACTTATTCATTGCCATTTTTCCATACCTGTGTTTCTGTTTCTCTCTCTCTCTCTCCCTCCCTCCCTCTCCCCGTCCCCCTCCCCCCGCTCTTTCTCTCCTCCATTTTATAGTTGTCCCTGTAGCATCTCTTACAATGCTTGCTTGGTGGATATGCACTCTATTAGCATTTTTTTTGTCTGGGAAGTTCTTTATTTTGCTTTCCATTTTAAATGAGAGCCTTTCTGGATAATCTTGGTTGTAAGTCCTTGTTTTTCATTACCTGGAATATTCATGCCAATCCTTCCTGGTTTATAGAGTTTCTGTTGAGAAATCATCTGAGAGCCTTATTGGAGCTCCCTTGTTTGTTACTAACTGTTTCTTCCTTGCTGCCTGCCTTTAAGATTCTCTCTTTGTCTTTAAATTTGCCATTTTAACTGTGATGTGTCTTGGAGTAGGCCTCTTTGGGTTCATCTTGATTGGGATCCTCTGTGCTTCCTGAACTTGCATGACTTTTTCCTCTATGAAGTTAAGGAAGTTTCCTGTCATTTTTTCAAACAGGTTTTCTATTCCTTGCTCCTTTTCTTCTCCTTCTTATATCCCTATGATGCAAAACTACCCCTTAAACTACCCTTATTCCTTTTGAGTCTTTTATGTTTCATTGCTCTGAATGGGTATTTCTTCCTACTTTGTTTCCATTTCACTGAGTTGTTCCTCTGGAACAACTGATTTGTTTAGTTGGAATACAACAGAAGCTTCATCTAGCCTGCTTTTAATTCCCTCTAGTGTCTTTTTTTTTATTTCAGATATTGTATTCTTCATTTCTTCCTGGTTCTTATTCTTAGTTTCAATATCTTTTTTCATGCTGTTACAGTTCCCACTAAGCTCCTTGTAGTTTTCACTGAGTTACTAGCATATCCTTATAATCATCATTTTGAATTCTATGCCTGATACATTGGTTGCCTCAATTTCATTGAGCTCTTTTTCTGGGGATTCTTCCTTTCCTTTTGATTGGGGGTTCTTTATTTGTCTCCCCATTTTTTGTGACTCTTTTTGTTTGTTTCTGCATTTCAGATTCCTCTGCTTTGACTACCTGACCGTGTGGGGTGGGCTTTGTGGTAGGAGTTCTGTGTGTAGGAGACCGTTTTGCATGGCATGGGCCCAGCTCCCACTTGGAGATGCACAGAACCCACGCCCACAGATAGGTTCTCCCGTGGAGAATCAGGCCTGCAATGTGCCTAGGCCACTTTGAGTCTTGCTCTTGGTAAAAAACTCCCTCACCCTGAATTGAGGACATTTACTGCAAAGTAACTCCCTAAAATTCATGCTAAACCTTCCAAGGATGAGTGTAACCAGTTCAACCACTTTTGCCTTTTCATCTGCAAATATCCCTCTTCTGTGATGTGATTAGCAGCATTGGCTCCTTTGTTTTCCTTAAAAGGTAACCACCTAAAGTGAACATG
>CM052539.1:103651898-103677789 GCA_028533065.1 Trachops cirrhosus | reverse complement strand
AGACATGTCATAATGCCAAAGGTTAAAGATAAAGAGATGGGAGGGTAGGTGTGTGAGAATTGGTGAGAGGTGAGGGGATTAAGAAGTACAAATAGGTAGTTACAGAATAGCCCTAGGAATGTACAGTATAGCATAGGAAAGGGAGTAGCCAAAGAACTTGTACACATGACCCACATACATGAACAAGGGTGGGGGGATTGCCTAAAGGAGTAGGGGGTGCTGGATAGAAAGGATCAAAGGGGGAAAAGACAGGACAACTGTAATAGCATAATCAATAAAATATAATTAAAATAAAAAATAAATGAATGAATGGTATAAAAAAACTCTTAGCTTCTTACATGTATTTGCTCCTACTTGACTCATATTTTCCCCTATTGTATCTTTCAATATAATCAACTCAGCTAATCCACCAACTGTGCCACTACCATGCACTCATAACATTTAATGTGCTGGCCAAAGTGTCCATTAAACCTAGAATTTGTGAATCAGCAGCTCTCTAATTGATTAAAGTTGCTTCTACCTTTCTCTACTGATTGCCAAGCAAAAACTTCATAACAGATATATGAACATATTCTACTGAGCATTATCTAAAACCCTGTAACCTTTTCACAGCAAAAACAAAACAAAACAAAACCCAAGATAAAGTTTACCTAGATTCAGAGTATCTGACATACTGGGAGCTTAAATGTATAATTTATTGCATAAAATGCAATCAAAAGGATACATTTTTCCTTGATTCATTTAATCTAAATATTTTAAATAAATTACACCAGAGCATATTTTGCCAAATTCAGGTTTTAAGATGTAGTCCCAAATATATACAGTTTCCATCACTCTAGATGAATGAATCATAAATCTATTAATCAACTTATTCATCAAATATTTATTGATTAACTAGACATAACAGCCTGTGCAAACCCTCAGAATAAAAGACAAAACAGTCATGATTCCTGTTCTCAAGGATCATACAGTCCAGTAGAGTAGACAGACATCAATCATATTACACCAAAAGCAGGCATAAAATTTGAGTTGTGATAACTGCTACAAGTGAGAGCTACAGGGTGCTGTGAAACATATTAACAATGGGATTAGACCTGGTCAAGGTCAAGGATAGCTCACCTGAAGAAGTGGCAATAAAATCTCTCTAAAGAATGTCTAAAATTTCTCCCAGAACAAAAAGACAAGGGAAAACACTTTATGCTTAAAATATTGTAAAAGAGTTCAGGTGGAATGAAATATCAAAAGTATAAAAGATTAGAAGAGATCCATGTGGCTAGAACCAAGAGGTGCATGATAAAAAAGAAACAAGTGAGATAAACCTGGAAAAATAAGCAGGGCCAGACCACATAGTCTTTTCAAAAGAGTGGATAGAAAATACAATTGGGATTGGATTATCATTTCAAATGGGTCTTTTGGCAGGAGGGAGAAATATAATGATATAGAGTAGAAGCCAGTAAACTATGAGGCTGCTTTACTTACCCACCTGAGAGAAGGGTAGCTTCTCTCAGAATTGGTTTGCCCGTGGAAGTAATGAAATTGGTTGTATTCCAGAGACATTTAGAAGGTAAATGATTCAACTTGAATCGATCTAAATCTATCTTTCCCTAAAAGTTACATTTAAATAAATTGAGTTGTCTAGTGTCTCTATCAGAAGAATCACCTGAGACTGTCAGCTGTGTCAGTCAGGGTTCTCCAAAGAAACAGAACAAATAGGATACACATATATATAAAGAGAGATTTATTTTAAGAAATTGTCCCACATAATTGTGGAGGCTGGCAAGTCTAAAATTTATGGGCAGGCCAGCAGGCTAGAAATTCAGGAGGGATTTCTATGTTAATCTCATAACAAAATTCCTTATTCTCGGGAAAACCTCAGGTTTTGCTTTGAAGGCCTTCAAGTTATTGGATGAGGCCCATCCACATTGAGGCTGATTCAGTTAAAGTCAATTGATAGTAAATGTTAATCACATCCACCTTCACAGTAACATCTAGACTGGGTTTGACCAAATACCTGGGCATCACATCCTGGTCAAGTTGGGACACATAAAATTAACCATCACATACACCACGCATAAATTTATCTCTTTTGGTAACTCAGAGGATCCCTGTAAGTTTGGCATTTTATTTATGTTTTTTAACTTTTTTTTTATTGTTGTTCAAGTACAGTTTTCTGGCTTTCCCCCCCACCCCTCCCTACCACTCCAGCCCTTCCCACCTCCTTTCCCTGTTTTCACCCCCCTTGTTATTATCCATGTGTCCTGTAATAGTTCCTGCAAACCCTTCACCCTTTTCTCCCCATTATCCCCTCCACCTCCCCTCTGGTTACTGTCAGCCTGTTCTCAATGTCAATGTCTTTGGTTATATTTTGCTTGCTTGTTTGTTTTCTTGATTAGGTTCCAGTTAAAGGTGAGATCATATGGTATTTGTCTTTCACCGCCTGTCTTATTTTAAAATCTAGTCAACAAATCCATATGAAATTTTCAGGAATGTATTAGCTTTATTAAACAAACTTTAATAAAACAGTTTATTCTAGTCTTAGGTTATCCAGGATTTTAAAAAATTACATTCTATTTACAATTTTCTTCATGTCATAGGTCCTCTCCCATATTTATTCCCTTCCTCAAACAACTGCAAGCTTCCTGGATTTTCTGGAATAACACAGATATTAAGAATAAGGAAAAACACATTATGGTAACTTGAATCCATGTGTTGGTCTGAGTTTAGTCTAACATGACCAAAAAACCAACCTACAGGATACTACCAATCTGCCCAACTACTCAGCACATCGGTTTGGAATTTTAGTATTGGAAAGTCCTCAATGTATTGTATTAGCAAATCTGGAGGCTTTATGGAAAACTCCTAAGAAATTTATTTAAAGTTTTCATGAGGTCCAGTCAAGCCAAATACTTTCAGGAACTCACTTTAATATTCCTAGAGCCAAAGAAATGACTAGTTTTTCTTATATTTTGGTATAAAATGACTTTCTTATTTCTCCTATATAAATAATCACCCAGGTATAAGCAATACCACTAAAATAAGAAGTTATTAGAATAACCTCTGTATGTGTGTGTATTCACACATTTGGTATAAATTTTTGGCAAAAATTTTAAGTCAAAATAATATGCTGTCTGGTTTCTCCTTGTTCAAGGGTTCATTTATACATCATGGTCACTAGCACTTCACTTTCCCTCCCATAGCAATGCATATGCGGACATACATACTATGGAATTAGTATATCTCTTCCTCTGATATTTCTGTAGTAAAAGCTTTATATGTATCTGTAGGATGAAGGCAGTGAATCCTCCTGAGATATCAACTTTACTTTAAGATTTGGAGGAAAAATGTTGTCAACTAGTCAGGATTTTAAAACATATTTTTTGTCTCTTCCTGGGGCTCTTATTATCCTTATCAACTACTTCTGCTCTCTCTCTCTCTCTCTAACTTTTCTATTATTTTTTTTCTGCCTTTATTCTTACCTGCCACCCACTAACAGATTTCTTCAATCTGTACTAGCTCACTGATTCATTTTCAGCTGTATCCATCCTGCTGTTTATCTCAGCTATCGTGTTCTTCATTTCCACTCCTATTTTTTTCAGACCTAACATTTCTGCTCGATTCTTTGTATAAATTTTTCTGCTTCATATCCTCCCATAGCTCATTGAGCATATTATTTGGCTTATTGTAAATTCGTAATTCATCAGTTCCAGTAATTCTCTCCATATTGTATAGTTTGTTGTTTTTCTTTTTTGTAGTTTGACCTCTCAAATGTCTGGTAATTTTGATCAGTGTGGCCATGTTTCCCTAATTATATTAGCTACTATATCAAGTAAAGTGTAAGGGAGAAGGGCCAATAACCCATTCTTAGTTTGTGTCCTTCTTGGTGAGCTGAGAAGGAAGTGAAGACATGAGCCCTAGCGAATATTCCATCACAGGAGACATTTACTGCTCCCATTTGTTGCCACTCTTACCAATTAAAGATCTGTTTTTTAACTTACAGAAAAAAGGAGTGCTGGAAGAGCCAGCCCTTTAAAAATTATCCAGTAATCCTGGGAGTTAGGAAGAAAATGGAATGCAGGTGTACATGCCTAGGAGCAGTCAACCATGCCATTGGTCATCACTACCTGCTTCAGCAGACCTTTTTCATTGCTTGATAATACCTTCTCGTATTAAGTGGTCTGAGCTGTTGCTCAGATGATGGAGTCAGCAATGATCGCCTAACTCAATGTGCAGGAAAAGCAAAAGCAGAATTTAAAAACCACCCACATCCATCTTCCAACACTGTGCCTGGCTGACCTCTACTCCAAGCTACTGAAATCACCATCTCTTTTCCATACATGCCAGTTCAAGGTTTCTTAGAATTTTTGTGTTCATTTCTCATATTAGAGCTACCCTCTAACCCCTATATGGTTGACTTTAGAGGAGGAGTGAACAGCTCATGCAACATCATTTTTTTAGGAACCAGAATCCAAAACAGAATTTATCTCCTAAAATATTATAGAGTCGAATATAATGTTCATATGAACATAAGAGATAAAATATAAAAATTAAAACACATTTTGTTCTTGTAGCAGATTTCTTCAAATTATGCCTAGAGTGTACCTTCAAATCCCAGAGTGTACCTGTTCAGTCTACTCTGCCATTATAAGTCATCTTTAGGAAAGTTTCAGAAGCTCTGGCTTCAGTGATCAGTGGAAAAACCTTTTGTTACAAATCCTACCAGTCTGCCCAACAGGGAATGAGATTCATTGGTCTGTAACTCTCTGGTCTCCAGGGAACCCTTCTCTCTCATGGTTGGGAATTTCCTTGGCAATCACACAGCAGACTGACCCGTTCATGGCAGTTTGCATATTTATGCCAACGACTCCACAATTTCACCCCTGAGTTCTTTTAAAACTCTCTCAACAGGTCATTAGCAGCAGAGGGCCTAGGGAATCCGAGAGATGCTGGGGCTACAGAACAGGGGAGAGGAAAACAGAACCCTCACCAAGCATCAGGACCTGGGCAAACAAAGTAATGAGCCAGATATGCAATATTTCAAGTGCACACACTTATATAGAGCAGTATAAGAGAGATTCTAAAGTCCAAAAGTCTGGTGACTGTGACCATGGGTAGATAGCCCACAACTAGAAGCTTGGAAGACAGGGAGGAAATAGGAACAGAACACACCAGCGGAGGGGAAAGTATGGCCTCTACTGGGATGCTAAGTAGATGTCATCAGCTGTCATCATGTTCCTCTCACCGGAGCGTGAACCAGTCCATACTGAGCCTGGCCAGGGAAGACACTTGCAAATAGCTGCCACGCTGGACAGCAAGGATAAGGGTAGGTGGGGGAAAAAGCATTTTCTTGCCAAAAACCTGGGATGGATGATATCAGTCCAAGTTATTTGTCTTCATCTAGTTTTTCAATTACATATAAAACATACCTAGCATTTACTGGCATTTGATTTAGTATCTCTGATCTGTCTTTGTTAAGAAATAATTCGAGAGTGGAGATTCTTTTAATGTCTTCCTCAGAAAATCCCCAAGCACAGAATTCATTTACTCTCCTTGCTTTCTCCCTTTCATTCCCGAGAGAACCCTTGACACCAGCATTGCCAAGTGTTTCCTCTAGGGTTTTTTGCCTTTGGAGTGCTTAAAGAAATTATTATTAGCATTAGAAACTGTTAACAAATTTTCCTCAAATTACTTATTTTTATTTGCCAAAATGTTTACTATGCCCTTCACTGGCCACAATTCTGAGCTACCCTGGTCTCATGTCTTAGCTCATCTTACCCTTTCTGTAAAAATAATTTTCTTTATTGTAAGACTCCTTTTTTTGAAAACTTGACTTCAGGCTTACTGGGATTTATTGGCTTTTATTTTGCTTTGTTTTCATGATGTTCTTAACATCTTATTTTGTCAGTTTTCAATCTCTAAATTTCAATTTTACAATAACTGTCTTTTTGCTTTATTTTCCACTTCCCATATGATCATTGTGTTACATTTTGGTACTTCTTGGTGTTTCTCCTTATTTATCTTTATAGATTAATAAGGAACAAATTTTTGTTCTCTACAAAGAATCAAGCCAAAATATATTTTCTTTGTAAATTTTAAGATGGCCCAGTCTAGGAAGGGAAGAGAAGTCATCTACATACCTAGCTTCAATTTAGGATTTCCTCCTGACTTGGTCTCCATTGGATGGATACTTAAAATCTCCCTGCATTATTCTTCTATCCAATTTAAGTGCCCAATCTCAGTTAACATTTTCAGTTTCTATCTTAATTATGAGATGTATAGAATACAGCTTTTACATTTTTGCCACTTTGTCATCTGAGGTTTGCTGGTTAAGCCGAACATACAACATTGTCTCCTTCTCTTATTAATCATCCTACTGTTGCCAGATTTTTTTTATCCATGTCCGTCCAAGGGTAATTAATTAATTGAGCAGTCACTATGTGTCAGCACTATGCCAAGTCCAGGGAGACCTGGCAGTTACCTAGAAGGAAATAATTCAAGTTGCAAAGCTGAGAAGTCTTCAAGACTTTCCATCACTGTCAAGCAAACATTTATAATTTTCATAGATGCATTTTTAGATCATAAAGTAGTTTTATTATTTTAAAATTATCTTTGTCATTTGATGTCATCAGTTAATTACTCTATCATCTTCACTTTCTTCAAATATGCCATCATCTAATGAACCTGAGTGGATGGGGTGGGTGCTAGAGAACAGGTTTGGTCAATCCTTATGAGAAATTGTTTTGTGCTGTACAGTAATTTTCACGTGGATTTTAGTTTTAACATTTAAAAAAACTGCCCTGTGACTTTTGGTTCAAAATCTTAATAACAATACTTTGAAGTAGCCTCTCCCCTGAAAATATGCAAACCATAAAAAGTGGAACTACTCAAAATATTTTTTGCTGATAGTTAAAAAGTTATCTGACTCTAAGATAAACTTTTGCTAACTTTATCTAGGTTTTATCTCTATTTCAACAGAGATGCCTTACCCACTAAAACAGAAGCACAATGACACTTTGTTTCTCATTTTCATACCTCTGACAGAGAGTATCTCTCCTGTGCAGGTGGTGCCTTTGTAACCCAGTATAATTCTCCTTATCCTACTCTATATTGTGAATTTCCTAATTTTACTTAATGACACTCTAAGAAGACAAGTATGTCAAAGGCTAAATAATTTAAGAGTTAACATTTATGGAAGATTATTCTATGCAAGACACAGTTCTGAGTACTTCACATGTTATTTCATTTAACCCTCAAAACCATCCTATGAGGCATATTATTCCCATTTTACAGATGAAAAACTGAGGAACTGAGATTCTGTAACTGTCACAATACTGTGTACTAAGAAAGAGGCAAAACCAACTGTAATAGCATAATCAATAAAATATATTTTAAAAAAAAGAAGGAAAGAGGCAAAACCAGGATATAAATAAGCATTCCATCTCTAAGTATCTTAGTGTATATAATCTAGAAATTATATGTGTGGAGGCTCTGGGCCTGAGGGGTTAACTGACACTGACATGGGCCATAATTCCTGCTCATATTATTCGTGAAAGACAATGTGTTAATGCTACTGTGTATGATGATGTCTCAAAGTTAAATTTTCAAGAAAAGAAGGTGAATGCAAATAAAGAAGTGCTTGGACTGTGGAGAGAATACAGCTGAGCTTTGTTTTTCCAAATTATGTAAATGCTCCCTTTTTTTTTTTACAAATCAATTTGATATCACCTTCTGGGACTATTCTTCTTGTGAGAGTGAGTCATGAGTGTTTATTTCTACTACTATTTTAACTTTTATTCAAACTGTGGAAGGTTATTTACCTTCTTTAAATTTCAGGTTTCCATTCTTAAGTGCTCAAGTCATCATAATTTGAATTATTATTTTTATTAATCCTAATAGTCACTATTAGTAATTGTTTACATGTCTTTGACCAAAAGCTGTTTGAGAACATCAGCAGTGGCTTACTCTTCTTTATGCTGTCACTAACTATGATTGTAATTATTACATTGCATGTGCCCAATACCTGTTAAATTCCACAGCTAACAACACTCAAGAGTGAAAGGCTTCAGCCTTTCCCTCTAACATCAAGAACAAGGCAATAATTCCACTCTTGCCACTTCTGTCCAACATGGTACTGGAATGCCTAAAGAGAGCAATCAACAAAGAAAAATAAATAAATAAATGTATTCAAATAGAAAGAAGTAATTTTTTCTATTTGCAACTGACATGATCTTACATGTAGAAACCCCAAAGATTAAAAAAAATATTGACAGTCTCATGCTTCCTGATTACAAAACTTACTATAAGCTGTAGTCAAAACAGTGTAGTGCTGATATAAAGACACATATATAGACCAATGGAACATAATAGAGAGCCCAGAAATAAACCCTAATGTGTAGGTCATATAATCAACACTGCAACGGCTACCCAATGGGGAAAAGGTCATCTCCTTGACAAATAATGTTGGGAAAGCTGAATAACCTTCTCATACAGCATGTACAAAAATTAACACAAAGTAAATAAATGCTTAAATGCATAAGTTAGAATTATAGAACACCTAGAATAAAACAAAGAAAAAGGCTCTTAAGGTTGAATTTGGCAATGGTTTCTTGTATATAGTACTGAAAGCACACCCACAAAAAGCAGGAATAGACAAGTGAGACTACATCAAAACCACAAACTTCTTTGTGACAAATAATCAACAGAGTTAAAAGGAAACCTATGGAATAGGAGAAAATATTTACAATCCAGTATCTGCTAAGGGCTTAATATCCAGAACACATAAATAACTCCCACAAATCAACAACAAAAAATCTGATTTAAAAATTCAGCAAAGGATTTGAATAAATATTTCTCTAAAGAAGATAAACAAATATCAAAAAAAATATGAAAATATACTCAACATCATTAATTATCAAAGAAATGCCAATCAAAACAATGGTGAAGTATCACCTTAGACCTGTTAGGTTAAGTACTTTAAAAATAAAACAATAACTCATAAAATAATAAGTGCTGACAAGGATATAGAGAAATGGGAACACTTGTGCACTCTTGGTAGGATTATAAAATGGTGTGAATAATAGGGAAAACTACAGATGTGACTCAAAAAGTTTAAAACAGAATTACCATATGATCCAGCAATCCCAGTTCTGGGTATATATCCAAAAGAATTAAAAACAGTATGTCAAAGAAATATTTATAGCCCTGGCCAGGTAGCTTAGTGGGTTACAGAATCATCCTGATACACCAAGGTTGTGGGTTTGATCCCTGGTCAGGGCACATATGAGAATCAACCAATGAATACATAAATAAGAGGATCAACAAATCAATGTTTCTCTTTTTCTCTCTCAAAATCAATAAATAAAATTTTTTAAAAGGGCATATTTATAGAGCCATGTTCACTGCAGGATTATTTAGGTGAAAACAATCTAATATTCTTCAATGGATGAACAGATTAAAAAATGTGATACACACATACAATAGAATAGTATTCAGCCTTGGAAAAATATAAAATCCTGTCTTGTAACATGCTACAACATGGATGAACCTAGAGGACAGTATGCTAAGTGAAATAAGCCAGTCACAAAAAGACAAAGGCTGTATGATTCCACTTATATGAGGCATCTAAATAAGTAAACTCTTAGAAATGGAAAGTTAAATGTGATTGTCAGTGGCTGAAAGGAAGAGGAAAAGGGAATTTTTCAATGGATATAGATGTCCAGTTTTGCAAGATGAAAAAATTCTAGCAATCTCTTACACAACATGCAAATAGTTAAGATCACAATACTGTGCACTTAGAAATGATTAATATTTTTTTTAAACAGCAATAAGAAATTTGCAGAATGGTTATCAGAAGAAAATTTTGGAGACTCTATTTACCCTCAGAAACCAAATCAAATGGTCGCAAAGAAAAGTGAGGGGAGGTGGTAAACCAGAAGTGTTTAGTACTTTTCCAGCAGCAGGAATTAAAAGTAAGTTAGCTATACCTAATTTCAAAAATAGTGTGAGAGTCCAATACTAAAGACTTTTGGTTCTTTTATGGATTGATTTTGGAAATGCTGCACTACCAATATTTTAATTGGATGGAGAATTCATTGTGTGGGAAACACACAGACATCAGTTATTCTGAAGATTCAGAAGAGTCAGAGCTTAAATATGACAAAGGTTGGTGAAGTACCTTAACTGATTTATTTCCCTTTTTATGTACACAGAAGAGTAATGAGTGGTAAGACAAAAATAAAAACAAAACTATGTAATTAAGCAAAATTATAAGCAGTCAAATTATAAGTAGTAAGGAGATTTAAAAAGAATTATACATCCTGATAAAGTGATATTTTTTCTAGTAATGCAAATTTGGTTTAACATCCCCAAATCAGTCAATGTAAAACACTACAACACAGAATAAAGAACAAAAAAACAAACCACGATCATATTTATATATTCAGAAAAAGCATTTGACAATATCTAGTATCTCTTTTACTGTTAAAAACATGCAACAAACAAGGAATACAAAAGAACTTCCTCAACGTGTTAAAAGACCTCTCTGAAAACCCCCCTGCTAATATCATACATAATGGTAAAGAAAACACTTTCCCCTCATGATCAGGAACAAAAACAAGTAGATTCATTCTCACCACTTCTATCTGACATTGTACTAAAGGCTCAAAAAAGGGCAATTAGGCAAGAAAAATGAAATAGCCAGATTGAAAAGAAAGTAGAACTCTCTTCACAGATGGCATAATCTTATATATAGAAAATGCTAAGCAATAAATACACACACACATTGAGTATAGTTAGAGAATAAAAAATGAATACATAAAAAATCAATTATATTTCTAAATTATTCCTATGCAATAAAGAATGTGTTTGGATTTATCCAAGTTTCTTCAAGGAACACCTTTAAATTCTTGGAATTCATTGGAGTGATAGGAGACTATCACAGTGGTCCCTGATAGTTTATGCTAATGAAATGGCTTTTGGTGAGCCCCCTAGATATTTTTTGTGAATAAAATTACTCAAGATGAGGCTACAACGAAAAGATGAACCATACAGTTAGAGGGCTGAGATTTTGAGTCATGTGCTATCAACCCAATTTCAACAGAGAGGAAGAGGTTGATGGTTTACTTCAAACAAGACAATGATATAATCCATCATGCCCAGGTAACAACCTCAATAAAAAACTCTGGACACCAGTCTCAGGTGAGCTTCCCTGGATGGCAATACTCTGCATATTGTCACACACTGATGTGCTGAAAGGGTAGTATGTCCTGACTCTAATGGGAGAACACAGTGAAGTTTTATTTGGGACCCTCTGGAATCTTGCTTAATGTGTCTCTCCTTTTGTTGGAATATATTTACATCCTTTGACTATAATAAAATTTTAATAAGAAGTATCATACTTTCCTGAGTTCTGTGAGTAATTATAGAAAGTTAGCAAACCTGCCCTGGCCAGTGTGGCTCAGTTGATTGGAGCATTGCCCCATACACTGAAGGACTGCAGATTTGATTCCTAGTCAGGGCACATGCCCAGGATGCAGGTTGGATCCCCACTTGGGGCACATATGAGAAGGGAACCAATCAATGTTTCTTCTCCCTCACATCCATGTTTTTCTTTCTCACATCGATGTTTCTCTCTCTCCCTGCCCTCGTCCATTGAAAAGCAATGAAAAAAACTGTCGTTGGGTGAGGATACAAAAAAAAAAAAAGAAAAGACAACTAGAAAACCTGAGCTGGGGTAGAAATCCTACAATTTGTAGCTAGCTGGTCAAAAGGGAGGGCAGCCTAGAAACCACTGAACTTGGGATTGGTGTCTGAAGTTAGCGCTCTCTTATAGAAGATTGTGCCCTTATATTTGAAATTTAGCCCAACTCTAAGTATTTGGTATCAGAAATCACTGGAATTAGCAATGAACAAACTAAAAATGAAATTAAGAAAACAATTCCATTTATAAGAGCATCAAACAGTAAGATACTTAGGAATAAGTTCATTGAAAAAATAAAGATCTAAATAAGTGGTTTCAAAGATAGCCATATTCATGAATGGGAAGATTACATAGCATTAGGATGAAAATATACTTCAGATTGCTGTGCAAATTCAATGTACTTCCTAGCCATCTTTTTTTATGCAGAAATTGACAAGTAGATCTTATATGTCTATTGTGGAAATGCAAGTGATCTGTAATAGCCAAAAACAATCTTGAAAAAAAGAACAAAGTTAAAGGACTCATACTTCTCAAATTAAAACTTTACTACAAGGCAAAATTAATCAAGAATGAGTGATGCTGACATAAACCTAGATCTATAGATGAAGGGGAGAAAATTCTGTGCCCAGGAATAAACCCTTATATGTACAGTCAATTGACTTTTGACATCGCTGCAAAGAAAACAAACGGAAACCAACAGTATTCTTGTGCTGACATACCTTGATATGCACATGCAAATGAATGAGCTTGGGCTCCTACCATACAGATTCACAAAAATTAACTTAAACTGGATAATAGACATAAATGTAAGAGCTAAAACTATAAAAATCTTTAAAAATAGTAGTAAACCTTTGTGACCTTGAATTAGACAATTGTTTATTAGAGAAAGTACAAACAACAGAGGAAAATATAGAAAAACTGTAGTACATCATAATTTAAAAAGCTTTTTTTTCCCCAAAGGATATAATAAAGAAAGGAAAAACAGCACAAAGAATGGGAGAAAATATTTGTAAGTCATATATATGTTAAGTGATTGGTATTCAGAAAATACAACATTAGGAACTCGTACAACTCAATGGAAAAGAAACAATACAATTGACAAATGGGGCCAAGTATCTGAATAGCATTTCCCCCAATGAGATATATAAAGGACCAACAAGCACATGAGAAAATGTTCAACATCATCAGTGGTTAGGGAAATGTAAATAAAAGCCACAAGGAGATACCATATGCACTGAGGTGGTGAAAATAAAAAATACGGACAATTACAAGTGTTTATGAGGATGTGGAGAAATTAAACTCTTTATATTGCTGGAAGAAATGTAAAATGGTGCAGCTGCTTTGGAAAAGTTCAAAGTTCCTCAAAAAGTTAATCACAGATATACAATATGAACCAGAAATTCTACTCTGAGTATATACTGAAGAGAAATGAAAACATACACACACACAAACCAGTGCACAAATATTCACAAGATCACAATTTATAATAATCCAGAAGTGAAATCAACTCAAGTGTCCATGAACTGAATAATAGGTAAACAGAAGTTATCTGTACAATGCAATATCATTTAGCAATAAAAAGGAATGAAATACTGATTCATGCTACCACAGAAATGAACCTTGAAAGAAGCCAATCACACAAAAAAAAATTGCATTTATATGAAATAACCAGAATAGGCAAATCTACAATGACAGAGAAAAAAGTCCTGGTTTCCATAGAACAGAGGGAAGGAGGATTATAGAGTAACTGCTAATGGACATGGGGTTTCTTTTGGGGATGATAAAATTATTCTAAAATTAGTTAGCAGTGATCATAAGTCTGTGAGTATACTTAAACCACCAAATTGTACATTATAAAAATACTACATAAGATACATATAAAATATTATAATACTATAGTATCTTAATCAAACTATTACATAAAATGGCATTATTAAATACAAGAATAATTTGAAGAAGACTGATAGGAGAAAAATATAATACTTTTAAAAGGTAAGATATAGCCCTGGCTGGTGTGGCTCAGTGGATTAAGCACTGGCATGCAAACCAAAGGGTCACTGGTTTGATTCCTGTTCAGGGCACATGCCTCAGTTACAGGCCAGGTCCCCAGTGGGGAGCATGTGAGAGACAACCACACACTGATGTTTCTCTCTGTCTCTTTCTCCCTCCCTTCCCCTTTCTCTAAAAATAAATAAATAAAATATTATAAAATAAAAGGTAAGAAATAAGGCTGAATTTGCGATCAAATGCTGATTGTTCTTATTTTTTTCATTCATAATTTAAAATGTACAAGAAAAAATCTGGTGTGAATATTTCATAAATAATTTTTAGAAAAACTAGAGGAGACTGCACAATTTTGGAGTGTTATTTCAGGTTTTCCATCTGTTTCAAATATATAGTTTGTGTCTCTTTAATTTTTTATGGAAGTTTATTATTAACAGCTGCTTCTTTCTGAAATTAAAATCATTTTGAAAAATGTAGAAGTAGATACTGACACTGATTACAATGGATGGGCCTATCATCAACATAAACTTCAAGTTAGAGTTTAGTAAACATCTCTAAATCAACTTTCTTTCTCATAACCTAACAAGTAAAAGTCGTGTTTTTGTGATTTAAAAAAGCCATGTCTGTTAGTAGATTAGTTTCAAAGAGCTCTTCTTTTTCTTCCCAATACTGGTCAACCACTGTCCAGAGTTTTGAAACATCTAAAAATGTGAGACTGAAGAAAATCAAAAAGGATGGAGGTGGAGATAATTATTTTACTTGACTTTTTGCAGATCATCTTTATCATTGTCCATTTGAGTTTCCTTAGAATCCCCAGCTCTGGATTGGTACAACTGAGAAGGAAGCTATTAATTTATTTTACACAGGAAAAACAAAACAAAAAGCTCAATATTTTCCCTCATACAAAATGCATTCTACATAAATTGCACTTTGAGGAAGCATGAAAAATTAAGCCATAATTTCCCCGAAATCACTGGTTTAAATGTTCTCCAGACCCTGGCAGGTAAGGAATTAGGAGGCAACTAGTGATAATTATAGTTGAGTATCTGACTTTGAGCTTAGTCACTACTTGCACACAGAAATAAGTTCTTTTCTGCAACACAAACAGAAAGAAAGCAGGACAAGAAGAAAAGGATAATAAAATAAGTAACAGACATATAGCAGCATTCCAATCAATTGGCACCTTGATTCATCCTCTTATGTAGAGATTTTTTTTTTTGGCCTTTTTGTTTGTAGACTTCACAGTTTTGTCTTAACAGTAATGTAATATCACTTCTTCCATTATAAAAAATTTTAAATAGTAAGGGAAAGATGTTATTTGGTAGACAAAACTGAAACTAGGGGAAAATATCAGACCATACCCTCACTTTCCACACTTATAAATGATTATTTTCTAATTACTTGCCTTTTGGGATTCTGTGTCTCTTTCTCCACAGGGAAGGTGATACTAGTGCATTATGAGTGGATATTTTGTTTGTATTGATATAATCTTATATTTGGTGGACTAAGCAAGATACTGTGTCAAGTCCACATTGGTGATAAAGTTCATATGGTAAAACAAGCATACAAGGATAGTAAAGAAATACCAAAAAAGAAACTACAAGAATAGATGTGCCCTACCAGATATTATTTAAAAAATGCTATAAAACCTGTACAATCAAAATTATGTTTTTCTGATGCATGAATAAACAATTAGACCAGTGTAATAGTATAGAAAGCTCATAAATAATGCAAGTATATATGGAAATTTAGAATATTATAAAGGTAACATTTCAAACTATAAAGACAAAGACTACATAATAAATTGTTCTGGAACAAATCATTAGTTATTTTGAAGAAGACAAAATTATATCTATACTTCACACCATCGCTAGAATAAACTCCCATTAGATCAGGGGCCCATATGAAGTAAATTAATATACATACCTAAAGGAAGTATAGCTGAATTTCACATAACCTCTGTATGTATAAAGACTTCCTAAATAGAATTCAAAATGCACAGGCAAAAAGAAAAGAGAAAGAAATTTGATTACATTTAAAAAAATTTTAAAGCATTTAAATGACAAAATAGCATAAGCAAAATCAAAGACAACTGAAAAACTAAGAGAAAATCTTTGTAACATATATGGCAAACGGCTAATATCCACAATATGTAAAGGACACTTAAAAACTGAGGAACAGCAAACCAAAAATCTGATGGAAATGGGGATAAAAAAGAAAATGAGAAAAAGATGGGAAAATAATTCACAAATAAAAGGTACAACATGCTCCTTAAATATGTGAAAAGATATTCAAACTCACACGGCGTGGGGGTAATGACACCGCTTATAGTACACCTTCTCCTGGATTTGAACCCACTAACTCATTGCTAACCTTTTTTTTTAATGATTCTAAGAAGATGAATTTTGCATTTTATCCATTTTTTTAGTTGACCTCATTAGAAGAGCTGATTTTTATCTTTTTATTATGAATGTTCCAAACAAGGCAGAGCAGAAACCAGATCTGTTTAGCTGGTTCTTATGCAGACTTCCATATCATTTTTTCTGTCTTCATTCCTCCTGCTCCCACAAGAAAGAGGAGGACACCAGAATACTTAGAGCTTTCACTTCCTGAACTCCCCCGGTGAGGTGACACATGGTACAGTATAGTATGACCATGACCTACAGCTCTCAGTACTGTAAATATCAAGATAATGGGGAGAAAAAGATTTGAAATGTGTGTAGCCAGGAGGTGGCCTGTGGAAATTTCTTCCAGTCATCAATGTTGTAAAATTATAAGCAATGCATTCAATTCTCGTGGAGTCTAGTCAAAACAAAAGTTACCACCTGTCAAGAATATACTCAGTAATGCAGCACATGTGATTTCAACATAACACAAGGGTTTAATTGAGAACTGTGACCAAAATTAAACATCAGACTTATTTTATTTATAGGGCATATACCTGTCACAGTGTTACAAAGAACCAGGACATCAGAAGGTGAAGCTGTCTGTGTATGCATCCCATGGTATTGGACGGTATCTGAGCATATCTGATGCATCTTGTCCTGATGTAGTCTGGCATGTCCAGACAAGTCACTGCACAAAATTTCCACTAACGCTACCAACAGCCTGAAGAAATGAGTGTTCCAGTGACAACCCCCACTACACACGCGTTGATCAGTAACTTAATGCATGCAATTTAAGAATAATTTGATTACACAATTATGTAGCTCAATTCAACTTGGTCACAAATTTTAAATGCATTTGATTTGCTTCTGTGCATTCACTGACTTCAGATTAAATTCACATATTTATACTTATTGATCATACCAAAAGTCAAAGTATTATGGAGTTGTGTGAAGCAGTTATGCAGTTAATTAATAAAGATGTTATGGTATTTTGTTTGTGTGTGAGATGTTTGTGGTATTTATCACCTTTATAAATTTGCAAATGTTTGTGAATTTTTTTTTCCAAGTATATATCCACACGCACATATCTGTCAATTCATAACTGTGTATTTTAAAAATTAATTAATTAATTTTGGATATTACCCCCAGAATTGTGTATTTTTAAAAAGAGGGCCTCCTAAGTAGTATGAAATGGAATCTACAGCACCTGAGGTTGACAAGGTTTTGTATGTGCACAGCCCTCAGTGCAATGCCTCTCACACAGGAAGTTCACATCAACTCCTAGATCTCAATGTTATAAAAGTAATCAACAGAATTCCTGACACATAGCAGGTTCTAAGTGCTATCTTCATCCTTTCTTCATCACTGAAACATTCAACTGCTGTGGAACTCAGAGCCTCATTGAATTTCAATAACTGACCTTAACCAAGAATTAGGACTATGTGGCATTTTTATATTGTTCAACTGTAAGATGTCCAATAATGTAGATCTGTACGGAAAAAGCGAGTATTACCCAAGACACTAGAATACTAGAATAGGAAGTATATCTTCAAAGCTTTACAGGCACTCAGGGAACACACATACAGCCACACACATTTCAACAGAGTGATCCAAAAATAAAATAAAAGAAGCAACCAGTGTCTATTATTTATTTACCATGTTGTTTTTTTCATTTTTTGAACTTTTCCCCTTTCTTTATTCATACTACTTCTAATACTCCTTTTATTATTCTTTTAAAATACTAGTATTATTTTTAACCTGTTATTTTCTTCTATATTGTTACATCAATTTAAAATAAAATTCTGAATTGTACTTTAATTTCCCCAACATAAGCTCTTTTAGTTCTTCTTATATTGGGATACTTGGGATATCTCTTTCATATTTTCCTTTTCATTTTGTCATCTCTTTTGATGTAATGCCCCCACCCCATGCCATTTCTACTCTACTTTCTAACCATCAGCTGCACTATTTAATAGAAACACCCTGTAGAAAAAGCTAATTGCTGTGGGAATTGCTGTTCCCTAACACCAATGGGAAACTTTGGAATCTCGTATTAGTCTCAAGACTGAAATCCTATCTCAATCAGAGATAATTATTAAACTAAGCAAGAGGATTTCAATAGTCTTCTCAAATTGATCCCAAAGATGCCACCTGCAATGCTGCAGCCTCATTCAGCTTTAGCCACTTTCAATTAACTGAACAGTGTAAAGCTCTCTCAAGGGACTAGGAGCAAACAAAATCCAAATTACAAACAAGCAGAGATATCTGAAACAATTAAGCCCTTGGTGGCTTAACTCCAGGGTGCTCAAAAGTCTTGTTCAAGTCCAAGGACCCAACTGGAGTAGGTGCTATATTAAATCAGTTCAATCTTATGACGCAGCTAATATCTGATAAATGTAGGCTATGTAGACAGTTATATAACTGATAAGAGAAAGAAGGGGGAAAAATTCTTGTGGCCTGAATAATATGATATAGCACTCTCTACAGCCTAATTCCACGAGGTAATGTCCGAATCTTCACTTGGCAAACTTGACCTCATTCACTTCTAGCATAACACAACACTGTACTGTAAAACTGCATTATATAATTCCTTGAGAGAGGCCCCACAAGCTAATCTAGGGCAAGCAGCTCTTTCCATTGTGCCACCAGCAGAACTAAGCGGTTCCCCTTCGTGTAATTTGGCAAACTTGAAGGAGAGCCAGTGGAAAGGAGGGGGTAAAGTAGAGAGCAGGAGTTGGAAAAACTAAACACAAAAGGAAGCAAAGAAGAGTATGTGTGTGAATTGTTGAAACACTGAACTGACTCTAAAAAAATAGCCCCCAGAATGAATCCCCATAGCTGTGTATATCTGATGATGGGGGTCAGGGAAGCATTTCAAAGTGCTTACTTTTTGACTCAGCACTGGATTACAGAAGCCTCTGCCAAGCTTCTTCAGGAGGGAGACAGACGCTAAGTCTCAGTTCCCCCTTCACTGCTTCCTATCAACCTTTCCCCTCCCCTCCCAGTGTTATTACTGGAGCAGCACAGAGGGAGAGTTCTGGAACTGAAGAGGTTTATCTGTAATAGCAGCTTATCTATGGCTAGCAGTAAACCTTGAAGTTAAAACTAAAGGAATTCTAGGCCTCCTGCCATATCTCTTTTTTTTCAATGCTATTCCAATTCCTTAGGAGTCTCCTTCTCTCAGTTCATGCACTCCCATCAATCAAGAAAGCAATAAGCCCATATTCAGGCCCTACTGTGCCCCAGGAACCATGCAAGGCCTGGGGTGCAAAGATAGACAAGATATTCCCTGGATACCAAAGAACTTACATCATTGTTATAAACATTAAAGGACTGAACAAGGCTAGACACCAACTGGTACGTGTTGAATTACATTCATGAATTACAGTTGGCTCTGAGTTCAAAGGAGAAAAAGCAGAAGAAAGGCCTAGTGGTTAGGCTTTTGTGGTGAACAAAGAAAGCGATATGCTTTCATAGACAGAGTAGGGTGGGGGGTGGTATACGCAACCAGAAAAGACTCATGACATGGCCACTTAAAAAATCATTTAAAAAAAAAGCTGACCTTTGATGGGAGTAAACCAGTCCCAAGGTAGTGATAGAAAGGAAAATTCATCTCAGGCTCTGGAAGCCTTTAGATATCAATCCAAAGAATCTGGGCCTTATTCTGTTAGTAGTGGGAAAATAACCAAGTGTTTAAATGTCCCTCTACTCAGTTCTTCGTTCATAAATGCATGTAGGTATGCATGTGAATACATCTATTAATATTTCATTTATTATTCCCTACCTTACCTTTGCAAAAGATTTGAGCCTAAGAACAAATATCTATCCCATCTAGAAAAATAAATAGGTAAGAATGTCAAAGGTAATTTTGAAGGGTAATATAAGAAACTCAACCTATGAAATAATAATTCATATTTTCAAGTCAAAATAACTTCAAATGTAATGAGGATATGAGAATAAGCAGGTATATTGATGGTTAAGAACAAAGAGCACTGAAATTAGTAGTTCTTAGCATATGTACTAATTAAATATAAAAATAATAAATATATTTTGAGTATGTGTTATACATGTTATATTTGTATTGACATATTTATAATATATTTATAAATAAATATAATGAGAAGATAATAACAATAACCATCACAAAGCTCAACATCTCTGGGTTTATTGTCCCTACTCACTCTGTCAGAATTCCAACTGTGGAAACATCAGCCCGTGCCATCCATGCTGTTCATGGACCAGTCCTCTAAACTATAATATGGCATGTATTAACAGACTCCCCTTCATTTCAGGTACACTGAGGGTATGCATGGTGAAGGCAGTGGCATAGCTAATAGCGATGCTGCAGCCCACTTCTGCCTGCCTTCAGGGGGTGAGACAAGGTGATGAGGGTATGCTGTGTGCATGGAGGGCCCTGGCATGTGTCACTACTAAAGGCAATAGTGCTGCCTACAATCATAGTAGATGGCCTTGGTACATATATTTCTAGAACCTTGTGCCATCAATGAGCTACAGAGACCATAATGGAAAAGGCTTGGTTTTCAATTTTCCAGTCAGAACATCCCAACCAAAAGGCCATGTGAGGGACTGATTTGTTGTATGCAAAATCATGCCATCCTTTAAACAATTGGGTCATTCTCCTTGAGCCATGGGGTCTCTTCGCTCTCTCCCTTTAGAGGTTGGTCACTAAGGAGTCTTGTTCTCCGATGTGATAGTACATTGTCAGCACTTCTCACTGGACTTCGTGGAAGCCCAGACATAGCTGAGACTTAAGCTGAGACCTTGCCATAGAAGGAAACTTGGACCAGAGTAGACATACACACATTTCAAAATTCTAAAACTAGAGGAGGAGGAGTTTATACATTTAAGTAACACAAACATTCATGAAGAAAATTATTACAGATGATTGCACAGAAATGTAAACTTTCTGTCACATCCTTTCCTCTTTCCTAATGTTAAAAACAGAACAGGCCCAAAACGGAATTGTCCACTAAGCCCCATGCCACCAAACTAACACTTAATTTAATTCCAGTTTTGGCTCTCCCAAAAATGAGATCTCAGACCAGTCAGGCAGGAGTTGCCCAATCAGCACTAGTTAGGCCATCTGCCGGATAGACCCCTGGCATCCCCCCAAGGAAAGTGACTTTGCAATAACCAATTCGCTGCTTTGCCTAGTATAACTACCTTGTTCCTTTCATTTTCTGCAACTCCTCAAAGATATTTTTTATCTGCTAGATTGGCTGCTGCCTAATTCGAAGTGATTTCTGCTCAAATAAACTCTCAAAATTTTTAACATGCCCCAATTTAATCCTATAACAGTCCTAGTGTCAGAAGTGGGAACTAAGGAGACCCTCCATGGCCCTCAGGAGCAAAAAGCAAGCTGTTGAGCCCCCGCAGCTCACAGTCTGCTCACTGCCCCGGAGGTCCTGGGTAAGTCCCTCCTGGATCCCAGCTTTCAGACTTCATCTGAGCCCTTTTTTGCCCCAGACTGGGTCCAGAAACTGACCAGAGTCAGACTGGGTCTGTCCTAGACTGGGTCTGACTTAGAAACTGAACTGGGATCTGGGGTTAGAATAGGTCTGACTTAAGCTGAACTGAATCTAGTGGGAGGTCTTAGGTGAATAAAATTGTGTTTAAAGGCTGAACAAGCAGGTCAATCTTATCAAAGATAATCTTGAATTACAGTGCTCACAGAGGAGAACTTTTAACCTAGATAAGCTTATCCTTTATGAGGTGCCATAAAGATAAAGGGGTCTCAGCTAAGCACTGACCAAAAGGATTGAGGAAAATTCATTTTCCCCTCTATGGTTTCTGGTAGCCAGGATGACAGCCTGTGGGACACCCCACTTGCTCCAGACCCTACAGAAAACTAGCAAAATCCCGCAAAGAGTGAGAGTTCTTACTACAATCAGCTCTCCCAGATCTCTATTTTTGGTGTCTGGTTGAGAGAGGAAAGTAAAATTCCACATCGCGTCCCTTTCTTTTCAAGTCCAGATTGGCAGGGAAAAAAACATTTCTAAGAATTAGGTCTTTGAATTTTGACTTGTAAATTTGCTTTCAGGTACTCACTGATTATCAGTCTTTTCTCTCCAGGGGCAGCTTCGACTTTCTTCTTTGTCTCATTTTGTGTCCTGAGAAATTAGTTTGGCAACTGTCAGACTGTGGGCCCAAAAACTATGCTTAGATAGAAATGTGAGTTGTATCCCATTTATAGCTAGATATGGCAAACAGAAACGTGGTTTGCATTCCATTGGCAGGTAGGAATATTTTGGTTTGCATTTAATTGAAGATATACACCCTGATATAGAGAAGCAAACTAAAGATAATGTACTTGGCTTTTATTTTTTTAATTTTTATTTATTTATTTGAGAGAGAGAAAGAGAGAAACATTGATGTGTTCTACTTATTTATGCATTCATTGGTTGATTCTTGTATTAAAAAAAGGTAAAGGGATTAGCCAAAGGACATTTACGCATGACCCACAGACACAAACAACAGTGTGGTAATGGCGGGAGACAGAGAGAGAGGCAGAGGCTGAATGGAGCTGAGCAAACAAAGTGGCATGGAATACAACACCTGTAATAGTGTCAGCAATAAAAACAAAGTTAAAAAATAAAAATAAAATAAAATAAATGTATATTATTTGCCCCCCAAAAAGATAATGTCCTTGAATGTGTGGGTCAGCCTCCATACCACTCATGTCCCAACCCAATTCTTTGAGGAATTAAAGACAACTGTACTTGTCTTGCAAATCTAGTCTTTACAAGAACAGAAATGTAGCTCTGTAAACAATTCAGAACCCACCTATTCTTTTTACATATCCCCAAACCTTCCCTATTCCTCTCATAAGGTTTGCAGATGATATAACAGATCTGGATTTACAAAACAAAAGTCCTACTTAATGGAACTTGCATTCCTTCCCTGCGCATTTTGAGAGGTATGACCACAAACAGAGGCCACATACTAAACCTGGCAAGCTCTGGGGAGGCCCGCATGGTAGTCTTACAAACTCAGAGACTGAAAGCAACCACAAAATAGTTTATTTTGTTCATTAGATTTCACATATAAGTGAAATCATATGGCACTTACCTTTTGCTGACTGGCTTATTTCACTTAGCATAACACTCTCTAGGTCCATCCATGCTGTGGCAAAGGGTAAGATTTCCTTCTGTTTTTATGGTCAAGTAGCATTCCATTGTGTAAATGTCCCATAGCTTTTTTATTCATTCATCTACTGATGGACACTTGGGCTGCTTCCAAGTCTTGGCTATTGTCAATAATGCTGCAATGAACATAGGGGTGTATATATTCTTTCAAACTAGTGTTTCAGGTTTCTTCAGATAAATTCCCAGAAGCGGAAAAAACAAAACAAAATAGAAACAGACTCATAGGTACAGAGAATAGACTGGCAGCTATCAGACTGAAGGAGGTTAGGGGGCTAGGTAAAAAAAGTGGAGATTAAGAAAAAAAAACCCATAGACACAGACAACAGTATGGTGATCATCAGAGGCAAAGGGGGTTAAGAGGAGGTAGCAGGGTGTAAAGGGTGGATAAATGGAGATGGAAGGAAACTTGACTTGAGTTGACGAACACACAATAAAATATATAGATGATGTATTATAGAATCATACACCTAAAATTTTATTAACCAATGTCATCCCAATAAATTCAATTAAGAAAAGAAATTAACCACATAGGATGGTCTGAAATTAAAACTTTCTAACTAAAAGCTAATCATGGCAGGTAGTCATGTATCTTCCTTGACAAAGGTCAATTTTTACCTTAACTGAGATTGTTGATTGTCTTATTACATCTATAACAAACCTTTGGAATATCAGGATAATTTCCTCCGCACCGCCCCTACCCCCACCCCACAGGCTCCTCACTGCACCGGAGCAGAGACCACAAAACCCCTCGTCGTTATTGTTATCGTATTCCTTGTTAACTGTTAACTATCCCATACCAACAATGTAAAAGATGTGTCTATTCATTTTACTTTTTATCCAACCCCAGAGGTTTTCACTGCTTTGCTTTCCCCCTTTCCCTAATCTATCACCAACGGATTTTATGTAACCCCTTGCACCTCCTCCTTTGATTCTGATGTATAAAATAGTGGTAAAACAGCCATTTCCCAGAGCATTTTCTCAATCCACTGAGATTTTTCTTCCTGGCAATTGTCATCAGTTTGGCTCAAATAAACTCATAAAAATTCTCTACAGAGTTGAAGGTTTCTTACATTGACAGAGGAAAGTATTCTACCTGGTCTTTCCAGGAACCAAGGTAATTCTTATCAGAAAGTTAAAAAAAAAAAGCAAGGCTATTCTGAAAACTACCCCTACAACAAATCTTACAATCTCTTAAACAAAGAGTAAGAAGCTTTAGCCATCTGAGCAGGTAAGCTTAACTTATTCCATCTGCCAGAAATACAGTTCAGATCTGCTATAGAATTTGTCAGGAAGAAAGATAACAAGGTGATGGTTAGTTTAATATTTCATGAAATTTTCATGAGTAATCTAAAAATAATTAAGAACGCAAATTAAATACACATAAGAAAAAAGTTTGTAACTACAGCTTTAATTGTGTTTTATGGTGTGTCTACTTTAAAAAAATAGTTTTTTGGTAACTTGAAATGTTGAATTATACTGAGATAATTTAAATAATGGATATTCACTGAATGTCTAGATCATGTCCCAATAAGATAAAACATTGAAACATTAATTAGTGAACATAGGTTTATCTAGTTTTGGCTTCCTTTTACAGAGGAACTTAAGGTATTTGGGTTGTTTAGGAAACATGTTTTGTGCCATATTAAAATTTTTACTGTGAAAAGAATATAGAATATATTTCTAGAAATCATTAAGTCTATTTATAAGTTTGCCAACTCTCAGAAGCCAAAAAATTTGAAGGGTTAGACTCTAATATATGTAATTAAAACTACTTAGAAATGATAAAAAATGAAAGAAAACAACCATATTTGAAAACTAGGTAAAGAAAGTAAAATGAATCATTGTTCTAAAATGATAAAGAGGAGAAAACACAGGATAAAATATAAATGGATGTAATAAAGTTGTAGAAGGTTTGTAGAAAAGAAAGCTTAGGGAAGGAATTTTATGTGTGGTCAAACTGGCTACTAGGATTGGAATAAATTTATTTAAATTTCTTTCAAAGAATACATTTTAATATCAAAAGCTCAGTGGTACAAAATTAGAATTTGGTTTTCTCCTTGTTAAAAAACAAAGTTGTCTTGGATAATTGGTTAACTCTTGATAAGAGATTGTATAGTTTGGGGGTTTTTTGTTTGTTTATTTTTAGCTTACAAGTAATCTACCTGGAAAGCAAAGATTTTATTTCTCATAAAAATAATTCACTGTGTTAGCCTTGTCTTTTTCAGGTGATTATTTAAGAAAACCCGGTCTTCTCAATAGTAAAAGAGCTAGGTGTTGTTCACAACTGTGTCATCTTCCATGTTTGCCTTTAAAATCATCTGTTGTCACTTGCGGTATATAGATAATCGTGTGTTATTTTATTATTATCTGTGATATGTGATCCTATTTAGTTAGGACCACTAAATGTTCAATTTCTTTGATATTTTTGATAACTGCCCAAATCAATTTCTAAATAGTCTTTTACACCTCCAAGTAACTTTTTAAAATATATTTTATTGATTATGCTATTACAGTTGTCCTATTATCCCCCCTTCATTCCCCTCCACCCTGAACACCCTCTCCCACCCACATTCCCCCCTTTAATTGATGTCCATGTGTCATACGTTCTTTAGCTTCTACATTTCCCCTACTATTCTTGC
>CM052539.1:103635969-103651398 GCA_028533065.1 Trachops cirrhosus | reverse complement strand
TCCTGATCACCAGTGCTTTGAACTGTGCATCTGATAGGCTGGCTATCTCTTAGTCACTTAAAAGGATGGGTTCTGGGGCTTTCAATTCTTCTTCTGTTTGAGTCATCTTTTTGCTGTTTTTTGTTTTTGTTTTTGTTTTTTGGTCCTGTCAAGCTCCTGTAGTGAGGGGCGGGGCCTAAGGCATTCACTAGGGCGGGGTACCCCAGTGGCTGGGTAGTGACGCTATATGTGGGGGCGGGGTCCGAGAAGGAACAATGGCGCTTGCTCTGCTCTCTGTAGGACCCCAGACCCTTCTGCCACTTTCCACAAGCCAACTGGGCCCCTCTGGCACCAATTCCGGTGTGAGTGGGCCTTTGCACCCTGCAGGACCTTCCTTTTCAGTGAGTGACCCAAAGCTCTATTTCCCGGTACTGGGACCCTGAGTTTGGTACAGGGCCTTGCTTCACAATGGCCATCTTGCTGGGTCTGCCGGTGGCCACCCGCTGGGTGTGCCGGTCACCACCCCCTCGTTGGGGCCCACCAGCCACCGCTGCTTGTGCGCCCAGGGTCTGCCTGCTGCACACTTGCGTGCCACCCCAGTTGCTCAGCTCTCTGGTCCTCGTCCCTCACCTGGCCCGACTCCACCCCTCCTACCGGTCTGGATGAACATGTCTATTTTTAAATCCTTGGGTGTCCAACTTCCATACACTTCAATTTTCTGTCAGTTCTGGTTGTTATTTTGTTTCTATATTGTTGTTGTCCCTATCTTGGTTGTGCGAGGAGGCACAGTGTGTCTACCTATGCCTCCATCTTGGCCGGAAGTCTCCAAGTAACTTTGAGATTTCCCAGAAGGTCCATTGGAAATCTGAAAGCACTAGTCTCTCACCTTGTAAAATAAAAATGTTAAACTTACTGGGTTTACTTGTTATGTTAAGTTACAGGGGAAGCATTGTCAAGTGATGATAAACCTTCTTAGGTTATATTTGTATCATGCATATTATTAATATAAGTGTACTAGAAAATATATAACATATCTTCTCATATGTCCTGATTTAAACTTATCATTCATAATTCCAGTTATCTTAAAATGTTGAATATCACAGAAATAACCAAATTTCCTTATTAATTCCATTATAATGAACTCTCATCAGATCTTTAATCATGAGCATTTTCAAATATTCTGTCAGTTACAGGCAGCTATATTTTTTCTCTGGTGCTTTTGCAAAAGTGAGATTCATGGAAAAGACCCTACCAAGTACCCTTAACCACTGACATTGTTGCTGATTATAAGATTTCAAAACTCGGGTGCATATTTCACAACTAAAGAAGGCTCCCCCTGATATCTGGTGCTCTGTAAATGCTGGAGACCTCAAAATCAAATTGACTAGGGAAAGAAGTAGCTGGCATAGGGGTACATTGCTTCCTCCCAAGATACTGCATCAAGAATGTTTCTTTCCACCCTAGCTGGTATGTCTCAGTGGATTGAGAGCCAGCCTGTGAACCAAAGGGTTCTCAGTTCAATTCCCAGTCAGGGCACATGCCTAGGTTGTGGACCAGGCCCCCAGTAGGAGGCATGTGAGAGGCAAACACACATTGATGTTTCTCTTCCTCTCTTTCTTCCTTCCTTCCCTGCCCTCTAAAAATAAATAAATACAATTTTTTCTTAAAGAAAAGAATGTTTCTTTCCTCCTTCCCTCTTTAACATTCTTTTCCTAATTCTTATATCATGAAGGTCTTTATGATTCTTCTGTTCACCTTTTGTCTCAGTGTGACCTGAAAAGATAATTCTATTGTTCTCATATCTCAGGCTATTGCAAGGGAGTGGTAATCCAAATTCCAAAGCACTGTTGGATTTTCCACATGCTGGCGATCCTATAGTTCTGCCCATCACAAACATCTCCCCAATTTCCAGTGCCTCAGTTTCTGTGGTGAAAACTCATTCCCCTTTATTGTGTCAAACTCGCTAACCTTAGGCGTCCATTTCCCTGCCTCTGGTTAAGAACTCCAAACTCAGAGAAACTTGCATTCAGGCAATATACAAAGAAAGAGATACAAGAGAAGGTAAATAGGAAAAACCACCTGTGTGGTCTAAAGATCTTCAAATTGTACCAGCTTCCATAGCTGTCATCTTTCCAGTCTATAGCCACAGACTCAAATGAGAACTACCACAAAACATTCATGATTCAAAATTAGCTTCTTTTGGCAGTTTACTACTGCATACTGCAGAATTTGCTGCTAATGCAATAGTTGCCCAACAAAAATCCCTATACTCTCAGACCAAAGTTGTTCTTGATAATAGGATAGCTCTTGGTTATCCTTTAGCTGAGCAAGGAGGTGTCTGTGCCATGGCCAATACCACTTGGAGCACTTGGATTGACACTTCTGAGGAAGCTGAGACTCAGCTGCACAAGCCAGTTGACTTTAAATAGTGACGCCTTCAGTGAGGTCTTTCTTTGACTAACTTGATTCTGATTAGTTTGGGTCTTGGAAACCATGCTTCCAAAGCACACTCCAGACTTTGGGAATTATCCGGTTTACAATAATAATAATGGCAATCTCTGTGGTATGCTGTATTCTCTCAAAAACATTAAATTTATGTTTGTAGCTGATAACCACCAAGCAAATTATCTCCCTAAGACCAGAGCATCAGTAAAGTAATGAAGATAATGACTGACTTAAAGAATATGGAACCATCATTGTAACCTGTGAATACCACACCGAGATTCACCAAAAAAACTGTGAGAACTCCAACGCAGCAGATGGGAGTAGTACTAATGCCTTAAATTTAGACCACATTTTTCAGTTAGGGTGAGAGTCTGAGCAAAAGGGCAAAATCATCAAAAACAAGACAATAGGACCAGAATGGAGTTGCTTATGCTAAGCCCCATGTCACCAAACCAAGACTTATGACAGTGTTGGCTGTCCTAGAAATGGAATCCTAAACAAGTCCATCAGGAATCACCTGATCAGCATTATTTAGGTCATCTGCCTGACAGTCCCCAGTCATCCCCTAAAAAATGTAACTTTGCAATAACCAATCTGCTTTTTGCCTAGTGTAAATTCTTTGTTCCTGCTTCCTTTTATTTTTAAGTTTTTCAATATTCACAGCCTCTTGGAATTTCTTTGTATCTGCTAGATTGGATACTGCTTGATTCAAATCAATTTTTGCTCAAATAAACTTAAAAAATTTTAATATGCTTATTTATCTTTTAATATTAATGACTGTAAGAAAAAAAAGTCCTGCTGAAGCCAGAGCCTGTAGTTATGGTGCCTGGACTCTAAGTCACTGTGGATGATGACAATAGCTTAGTGAACCTAATGTAGCTAAAAAAGTGTACTGATACTTCCAGTTTCTGATTCTGCATGTAAGAAGCTTGGAAGTTGCCAGTCTGCCCTAAAAACAAATAAAAAGCTAAAGAAACAGAAAAAATCAACAAATGTTCTTAGATCCTTAAGATAGGGGAGGACATGGGCAAAGTGCTATCCCCACAACTGGAGAGACAGACAGCAGACAAATACCGGGAGGCAGGACTGAGACTCACTAGGTGAAACCACCACAGGAACCAACACTGGGTTAGGAAAATCTTAACTGTAATTGACGAATTGCTGGAGGCTTTGTGCAGACAACTCTGAGAGTTAGACTCCAGGGGATACCATGAGGATCCCACAATATCCTGAGATTTAGCTCCAAGAACTAGACCAGGTTCCCACAACAAATATCTCCTCCTGCTTCCAGCAGGGTTAAGGGACCGGAAACCATTTTGAATTACCTGGAGAGTTCTGTTCTTAACAACGCCTGCCCTCAAGAGAAACTAGTTAAAGAGAGTCTAACTTGCTCAGCACAGGAAATACCCAACTCCACCTCACTCTAGCCACCCTGTTCCACCTAACTGAGGAATACAAGAGGAGAAACACTTGTAAAGTTCACAGGCCAAGTGCATAGCGACTCACTAAAAGACTGAGATCTAATTACAGGACTATAGAACACCCCTCTTATCTTACACCACCACATTACTAAAGGCTTACTCACATTTTCTCTTACCTAGTACATCATGTACGGCTATGAAGAAAAAAAAGGTAAGACATACCAAAAGGCAAAATATACAATTTAAAGAGACAAAGCAAAATTAGATTTTGGAAGAATTCATAAAACTAAAAAATAAGAAAACAAACCACCTAATTAAAAAATGAGCCAAAGATCTTGACAAATACCTCATGAAAAAAAGATATATATGATAAATAAGCATATGAAAAGATGCTCCACATCATATGTCATCAGAGAACGGTGAATAAAGACAACAATAACATAACACGCTTTTTAGGATGCCAAAACCTGGCACGTGGACAACAAAAAATGCAGTCAATACATGGAGCATCAGGGGCTCCATACACTGCTGATGGGAATGAAGAAGGACCCAGCTACTTTGGAAGACAGTTTAGAGATTTCTTACACTGCTAAACATACTCTTACCATATGATTCAGCAATCACATTTCTTGGTATTTACCCAAATGAGTTTTGGGTTTTTACCCACACAAAACATGTACAATTTAAAGACAGAAAGAAAAATAAGACTTTAGAACAACTCACAAAACTCAAAATGTTTACAGTTGCTTTATCCATAATTGCCAAAACTTGGAAGCAACCGAGATGTTCTTCAGTAAGTGAATAGATAAATAAACTGCAGTACACCTAGACACTGAAATATTTACAGCTAAAAAGAAATGAGCCCTAAAAGTTATGATATGACATAGAGGAACCTTAAATTCATGTTACCAAGTGAAATAAGTCAATGTGAATAGGCTACATTCTGTTATGTTTCCAACTACACGACATTCTGAAGAAGGAAAGACTACGGAGATAGTACAAAAATCAGTGCTTTCCAGGCTGAGAAGGGGAGAGAGATAAACAGACAGAGTACAGAGGAATGAGAAGAGGGACAGTGAAAATACAGTGTATAATATAATAGTGGATATATGCTACTATACATTTTTTTAAACCCACAAAATGTACAACACCAAGAGTGAAAGCTCAGGTATGGATTTCAAGTGGTTGTGATGTGTCTATGCAGGTTCATCTTTGGTAAAAAAAATGTCCACTCTGGTAAGTGATATTAATAACAGGGGAGGCTATGTATGTGTGGGGCAGGGAGTATACGGGAAATCTCTGTACCTTCCCTTCAACTTTGATGTACATTTAAAACTGCTCTAAAAAAAAAGTTTTTTTAAAAGAACTATACTGAGAAAATTATATCAGTAATTATAATCATCCATATGTTACAGGAATGGAGGAAGTCCACAAAACTCTAGTAAAAGCACACATTTATATCTTCTCCAAACCTACCAGCCAATGCATATGAGGGACCAGTAGAATTATCCCATAGTAGTAATTTCCCTGAAATAGCTAAGTAGATTCAGGCTATTTCCATGGGTATAAAGCAATGCATACAATAGCAAAGCCATATCAAGGTACCATATCAAGTACCAGATCAAGGTACTTCATCTTGTCTCTGTTTGAAACTGAATGTTGAACTTCACTGCTGATTAACACCTACAATAACATATCTCAACAGAAACTAAACTCTAGCAAATATTACACTCTGTATGTACATAGTTAAAAACTATATTCTGATTCCCTATTGTTTAATAGAATCATGCCAAAAACTTAGTTATTTTTGCAAGCATTATTTAGTAAATAATCCTAATTGGGGGAAAAGAGGGGATAGATAATATGGCTCAAGAATGATTGTCTCTGGAAAACAAAACTTTAAAAGTAAGGTTCCTTAGAGACTAAAAGTATCTTAACTCCAGTTCCATATCATCAGCCCTTTCCCTATTCTAAATTTAGGCAAAATAGGCAAAAGGAGAATTATATTAAATTTCATAGTAAAATAGAGTTGGTCACTCTGTGCACACATAAAAAGATGATAAGAAAAATAAGGCTAGTTAATTAACAAATGACAGATATCCTTGACCCCATGTTGAAACATAGGGAATGTTCTATATTGCATTTCCCTCTAAGTTGCTTTTAATTCTATTAGGAAATGCTCACAGATGGACTAATTATACCAGGGATTTTCCTCTTTCCTCTTTTTTTTAGACATATATCCCTGTAAGACTGGGCCTGTAAAGAGATAATATTGCAAATCTGGGTGTCCTAGAAGTCAGACTTTGTTAATATCATAGCCAGTCCTAGAATTTAGATCTCATAAAATTATTTTGTCTGTTAATGGGAGCAGAGACTATAAAGTTCAGGAAATCATCAAGTTGAAACTAACATGTAAAGAACCTACATGCCTCTTAGCTATAGGAAAATAAACATAAATGTATAAAAGATCAGTATTTTTTCATAGTTGATGAGAAATCAAAAGAAATGAATTCTCAGAAGTAACTCAAAAAACATTTCTGATATTGACTAAGATCATGTGGCTAGCACAGCTTCACCTCGGTCTAAATTGCTTACTTTGTGGACAGAACAACAAAGAAATCAGATCCTTGAACATGAGATGATTTATGCAACCATAATCCTGTGTCAGTCTGCCCTCTTATTCTGTATTTAGTATGACTCAGCCATCTCATCTCAGAATTGTTTGGGTCCTAAAGATCACCTCTCATTTCCAATGATGACTAAAAGTAAAAATATTTTTGTCTGAGCTCAATTCCAGTTGAAATATTTCCCCATAATATCTTCTATTCCAAACTGATGGAATTTGTAGATTCTACCATAATAGTGGTGATTCCAATCAATTAATTAGCCTTTCTTATTTTCCTGTATGTACAGCTCTCACATTGGCATCTGGGAGAGTCTCCTTCAATCAGTCCGTCATGGCTGTGCCCTCCGATCACTAAACAAACATTCTGCCTGGCTGCCCCGAGCTGATTTCTGCCATAACAGTCATCCTCTTTCTTGTCTAATTTCTCCATCTGTTTTTCTACCTAGTTTCTCTAAAGCAACTTCTTTGCTTTGTACTTTTCTAGAGTTTCTTTCTGACAGTCTTTCAACAGCTCTGATGGTTCTTCTATATGGTTCTCAGGTATAGCAAGTGATTATCTCACCCTGAATGATCATATCATGAGAAGACACATCTTTCCTGAATTTACAATTCTTTAAATAAAAAATAGCTTTTTAGTACAATCTTTACTTAATGTTACTCATATCATATTATCCAAAGAAGAGTCTATTTTGAAAATCAACTTTTATCTGAGCATAATGCTACCCTCAAAAGTTCAAATAGTATAAATCTTCCCTTCCCCTATTAGAGATAGAAGAAATAGGCACTGGGCCACCACAAATGGCCAGCAGGCAAAAGGACCCGGAGAGAAGCAGTTTGAGGGACCAGCAAGCATGGACAGAATCTACTGCCAGAAATTGAGTGACTGTAGCAGGCATCTTGCAGAGCATATTAACAGAAAGTAAAAATCATTGGAAATAAATTAGCAAAAACATTGCTATCTCATAGACAAACTCAAGCAGTAACAGAGATTCTGACACAATTTTTATTAAAGCCCTTAATACAAGGAAGTGGCTATTTCCACATAGACTATTAATGGGGCAGAAGCAGTTTAGCCAAGCATGAGAGCAAGAGAGAGCAAAAGGTCCCAAACAGGGAGAATTCCCTTGCCAACAGTAACACTTAACTAATTTTATCAAGTCCTAATAAGGAGGAAGTAGGAATTAATGCCAGAATTTCACTTTATATTGTTTTGCAATTGGAGGTGATTTCGGTCAGTTATTTCAAAAAGTCATTTAAAGCAGTAGACATGAAAATAATGATGCATATGTATCTTATTCACTTAATTTCCATTTAAAACATTTAAATGCATGTAGAAATATAATAGTTTTACAAAGGGCCAGAGCTGGTTGCATTCTGGGTCATAGATCTTTCATGAACCACAGTCACAGACTTTGTCATTTTTTTCTCATTTCAGCACCTTTAAAGTGAAAGAAGAACTTAATTAAATGTACTTGTAAAGCAACCTGAATGCAAAATCCTTCCAGAGTTGTATACTTCTTTTCTGTTTTTTGTCTCACTCTGTGTACACATTTCTAGTGACTTTCCCTTTTCAATTTTTACCTAAGCATCTAACTTACCTTTTTTGAATCAATACAGTCTCCTTTCACACTTAGGCTTTATTAGTTTGCGTATTATTTACTTAAATAGTTAAAATATAATTAAAGTAAAACAATTAACAAGTTTAGGAATAGTGTTATTCTTGGTTGGCACACAAAATGACTGGTGTGAGCAGGTGTGGTTGAGTGTACTAGGCAGGACACACTAGCTATGAACATCAAGCTTTCCAGAGGCACTGTTCAGTGTGTTTCACCAGGAGAATAGGGAATTTCAATTAATATGGAGCCAACTGAGTGTGAGCTGACATCTGGTGTGTTTGACATAAAAGTTTTATAGTCTAACTTCATAATAAAGAAATTAAATCACCCCTTATTTTTTATGAAGTTTCAGCCCAATTCAGGTAACCCATGTTTTCTCAAGTCACACTACTACAAAAGGGTCATAAAACAAGTAACAAAATAGGGTAACACTGGCTCAGCCTCACCAACTGAATTATTGAATAGTAAGCCCCATTTCATTTCTCTTGACTCTGGAAATTCTCAGGTTACTAGCTACCTTACTCATAAATACAACCTTCCTGGCTCCTACCTGGAACCCTTCTCCTCTACTGCTGCCAGTGTAGCTGGGAGAGTCTCAGACCACAGGAGGAGGTGATGTGGCCTTCCTTGGTCACTCTGTCCTTCACTCAGAATGCACCATCTTCTTCCCTTGACACTAATCACCACGCTATAAGGCTTTCCACTCCCTGCATTCTATCTTTGATTTTAGCTCCTTCAAGAACCAATTTGATAAAAGAGGGAAAAACAAAGCACTTTTAATCCTGACTCATTTATCATGAATAAATACGATCATGAATAAGCTTATCATGAATAAGCTTCCTCATAAAAATGAGGAAGCTTAAGTTTTAGATCTTCTCATTTGTACCATCTCTTTCAAGGGAAAGTGCCTATTACTGTATTCTTTTCTTAAAGAAACTCTGTCCAAATATATAAGTATCAGACCCTGCTTCAACAAATTTCTTTTATTCTAGTTTATTTATAAACCACTAAGTAGTTCTTTATTCCCTACTTTCTCAATAAGTTTCTTCCCTTGAAACTGCTTGTTCTCTATATCACATTGAACCTTTTGTTGGATGTTTCTTCTCTCCATCATGCTTCCACATTAGCAAGCATGACATATTCTCACAGATTTAGCTCAGACTTGCAACTCAACCTTCTCAGTCAACCCTATTGTAGTCTATAACATCTCGCATGAAAGGACTTCTCAAGGCATTGTTAGAGAAAAATACAGGACCCTAGTTGGCAATTGCAACAAGTTTTAGCATTTGACTAGGTATCAGAGAAAACTAGAGTTGGACAGTACTCGAAGAAGTAGCTCAGATTTTATTCAGAAACTACAGCAGTAAGTGGAAAGAGACCTCAGTGTAGAACTGGGCTTGATTCCAAATACAACAAACAAGTGGGGATTTATAGACAAGGAGCAGGTTGGAGGCAGGGAAGGAGGATCAGTGGATGGGAAATTACTAAGAAGAAACATAATGGATGGGGGAATTCTTGCTAAACTGATGCAACAGGATTCTTGGTCAGGGTGATCAGATATCACCCTGAAAGGACAGGGATGAGGAAATTTGCTCAGGTATTGAGGGTGAGGGATTCTCTTTCAATTGAGTTAGCAAGATTCTTGTTATAACTGGGCTCTTAAAGACAAGACCTAAGGATGGATCTTAGCTGAGAAGAAAAAATGCAAAGGACACTGTTTAGAATTTGGTCAGAGAGAAATTCTTTGTCACAGAATTATTGTCTCATCGTGAAGCTTCACTAAATTAGCAGTAATCAAGTCAGGAAAGACAAAGTAACACCTATAAACAATCATGAAATTCTTCAGTTAATCCAAGTCATCACAACCCTTAAGAGGAAAAAAGGAAATCATGTATGTATCTGATTCAGGTTGAGCAAAACTTCTAAAAGCATAGGGCTTGTCTAAAACAAAGGCACATTTTAGGAAAAACAAGAGGTCCATGACCTGAAGAGCAGCAGTACACTGATGGTAAGAGAGACATTTGCACGGGAGAAGCAGCTTCTAGACCTAGCTGACTTCATTGGACTTCAAATTTCGTGAACCCTAAAGTTGCTCTCGAGTCAGTTTAAGGCAAACCTAAGAAATTAGAAACTATTGGGAAATGTTGGGCCTTGATAGGATAATCAATAAGTCTCAGATCTGGAGGCAGTATTTTCAGCCACATTGAAACAAGTTATTTCTGAATTGCTTAGGAACTTTGCCAGTGGCCAAAGATAAACTAATGATGTCAAGTAGCACAGCATTGAGATCTGGAAACCTCATTCTGCTAAGCATCATGAAATATTTTCGAGAAATCAGTGGCAGGTTTCACAGGAGACAATTGACTTGGTACCATGCAATGGAAAGGAGAGTGGCAGCTGGGTCATAGTGACCCTGTAAAGTAGTGATTCTTCAGGGGCAATTCTGCCTCCAGAGGACCATCTGGCAAAGTCTGGAGACATTTCTGGCAGGCACAAGTAGAGAAACGTTGCTGATTACATGTAATGAGAAGTGGCCACGGTTACTGCTAAATATCCAACCCCCCACAAAATGTGGCCCAAAGTGTCAATAGTGCTGACATTGAGAAAAATCCCATTACAATGCTACTCAGGAGGGAAAGGCAACATACTACCCTGTCTGCCTAATCTTAGCTCATGACAACAACCAATGATCTGCTCCAATTGAAGCCACCAACTGAGAGATAAAAGATGGACAATTTGAAATATATTATGACTACTACAGAAGGATGGAGGTGAATGATAAAAAATATTTTATATTTCTAGGTTTCCATTGGTTGGCCTAATTTTTTATTCTAAAGTATTTACCCTTTATGTTCTCTATGTTTCCCCTGCTCTTTCCCCAACCCCTCCCACTTCTCTCCCATCACTAACCTTTAAAATCACATAAAATCTACCTGAGATATTAGTCAGAATGCTTCGCAGTGTGGAACCTCAATGGATATCTGAGGATATTCTGAGGTAGTTGTGGTCACTCTAATCAGAGACAGGAGATAGTCTGTCCAATGCAGGAATTATTGGTCAAGTTTTAAGGACTTATAATCACCTCATGGTTTGAGATATTTAAGTAAGTAAACTAAAATGTTGGCAATGTTATAGGATATGGCCTTAAATTTGCATCTCCTTCTTCTTTTATCTGTTCTTTTTTTTAATTATTTTTCTCCTTGTAACATAAAATATATCTTGCCTACAAATCATATGACCCATGTTTTCAAGACATGTTATACTACAAATTTAACCCAAGTAAATAGCAAGGTCTTGACAAGTACAAACATTGTATTTCCAGGTTGCTATTGTGAATGTCAGCTGCTCTCAAAGTGTCTGCCAATGACTGCAGGCATCTCCTAGAGATCAAACATGGGCTAAGGTTCACTCTTACCAACTTCCTGGTGCTGGACTGAGCCATGAGCACACCCTGCTGAAGCAACTCTCCTGTGAGAAAGTGGCCATACTAGCAGACCACTCCTGTCCTTGCTGCTGTAGCGACAGCATGACTCAGACCTCCAGGTGGCACTGCTGAGTGGGGGCTCCCCCTGGAGTGCCTTTTCCCCACCTCTGTATTTGCCATTATACATTCCAGTTTATTCTCAAATGGATTGTGTTTATTTATTTTCTGTGCCCTTCTCCATACAGACTGACTCCAAGTTTCTGAGGATATGGTCAAGACTGCATTTTCTCATACTTCCTAGATGATCCTTATGTACATTAAAGTTTAAGAACAGGTGCTCCCCATACCATGAATTTTTAATAAGGTCATTTCACCACCATCTTTATTTGTAGGACTCTTTCAGACAAATATCTAACGACAGTGATAATAATGATGACAACAATGACAGTAGAAACATGACAATAAGGCACAGAGCTTAAGCATGTTACCTGAAGTTATACAGCTAGTAACTGACAATACAATGATTAGAACTACTTTTAGGCCAAAGCCCTGAGCAGGAGGGTCAATTTGAGTAAAATTATATATGCTTTTTATTTTTAATTATCATTCAAGGACCCTTTATTCGTTGCTTTTAGTGAAAGAGAGGAAGGGAGAGACAGAGAAACATAGATGTGAGAGAGAAGCATCAGTCAGTTGCCTTCTTGTACGTGCCCTGATCAAACCACAACCTGGGTATGTGCCCTGACCAGGAATTGAACATACAACCTTTTGATTTTTGGGACCACACTCTAGCCAACCGAGTCACACTGGCCAGGGCTTAAGTAAAATGATATTAAGAACCATTCACATCTACTTCTTTCTAATAATTGGATATTGTAACTGGACCAGACTCTCATGTCTCTATGACTTTATCCCTGTGTAGGTGTCTTCACTCCTGACTCCCAAAAGCTCCCATAAGCTCTGCATGCATACTCCATCCTTTCTGTATTTCAGAGATGCTCATGGGTTAGGTTCAAACTGGGATACTCTTATCTTGCTCCACTATCACTCTGCACACCTGTCACATCCATACTCATCACACAACACCTCCAGCACACTGTTATGCAAACCCAGAACAGGCTGGATAATCTTATTCATTCAGCCTACAATGTAAAATATGCTTCTTTTGAGGCAGGTCTTACCTTTTAATATTGCACCCAAGTGTTTCATTACATAAGCAAGTGGGTGCAATGAAGTAATTAAAAGGATGGTCTCTGAAGGCAGATTGAGCTCAGATCCCATTTCTCCCACTATCTAGCTATGGGACTTTGGAACTTAAACCTCTCTTTCTCAATTTCCTCAATATTAAATTTGGAATAATAATAGTACCTACCTCATAGAGTTCATATGAAATTAAGTGTTTTTGTTTTCATATAACACACATGGAACTGAGTCTATTTCATTGAAAGCACCACATAAATGCCAACTACTGTACTTTTTAAGCTGTAAATTTTACCAGGAAAAAAATAGCTTTTATATTTTTCCTATAATTCAAGGAAAGAAATATAATACACAAATATATATGTATACTCATATAACTGAAATAAAAGATTTTCAAAACAAGTTACCATTTTTATATGCATTGCTCACATCTATTCTATTTCATCTTTTTAAAAGAAGGTCAAAATTCATCAAATTAATTTCATAATCCATTAATAGGCCCCAACACATAGTTTTAAAAGCATTATACTAGACTATACATAAACTTAATGAAGGAAGTCACTATAGTCACTACAGGTGTTTAGCTTAACATTGTATCCCTAACTTCCTGGAACAAGACATGGCACATAACAGGTGCTCATTTGTATGTGTGGGATGAATGAGTTCTCTTTTTACTAGGATTTAACACAGAAATAAGCAGAATCTATTTGTCCTTCTCTGGTGTTGATGTGTGAAGCTGTGAAAGACAGAATCCTTTCTACTCACAGTTTAATGAGATTCTTAGGAAAAGCCTTGGAAAATCATTAAAATATAAAGTTTTTCTAGAGGCTTATCCCAACTGAATTAGTCATTGGTGTGAACAGGGGAGCCAAATATCTTGCCTGAATCATTACTTTGTGATTTTCTTAGATGCATGGGAATTCTTGTCATATTTTTCTTGTTATCCTTATTTCAACCTTTCTTTCTATATAAATCATTACATTTGGTATTGTAGACTTTTTTTGTTATCTCTAATTGCACACTTCCCTTAAAATGACTAGAATGATGAGAAATCCCATTTGTATAGATTTTTGACATATTTTAAAATATACTAATCAGTTAATGTAATTCAGTTTAATTTTTGGATTTCACTGGGAGCTATACCTATCAGGTAAACTTGGAGAGGTAGGGCTGAAGAAAAAATTCTATTTTTACTTTACTATAATTTGATGAGTTTCCCATCCTTTGACTCCTCTTACCCCCCCACACACACACACAAACACACAAACACACTTCTCTGTAGTGCTATCTCTGCTTAAAATTAATAACACCAGTCATTACATTGAGCGGAGTTCCAGCCAAGATGGAGGCATAGGTAGAAACCCTTCACTTCCTCGCACAACCAAAAGGAGAATAACAACCAATCTAAAATCAATAAACAACCAGAAGTGCCAGAGAACTGCATGGAACTCTGACAACCAAGGAACTAAAGAAACAGTCAACCAGACCAACCAGACCTGTAAGACAGGCAGATGGAAAGAATCCACAGCACAGGCAGCAGACCATGCAGGTAGGGCTGGCTGAACAGGAAACTGAGACTCAGAGCTGACTGTGGACTACAGCAGGGGGGTTGCCACGGTGGGAGAAACTCCCAGTCTCACTTGAGGCTTTGTTGGAAAGTGGGACTAGAGCCAAACAGGCAAGCTGCATTATTCCCTCTCTGGCCCCTCCCCCACAGGCAGCACCACAGCTCCAGAGAGGGACCACAGCAAAGAGGATTGCTCCACCATGTGAGTACCTAAGGCCTCGCCCCCTTACAACTTAACAGGTGCACTGAGACAAAGAAATATGGCCCAAATCAAAGAACAGGCTCCAACAAGGCTCCAGAAAGAGAGCTAAGTGACAAGGAGATAGCAAACCTATCTGATGAAGAGTTCAAAACCCTGGTAATCAAAATGCTCACAGAACAGATTGAGCTTGGTCACAAAATGAAAGAGCAAATGAAGGATACCCAAACTGAAATAAAGCAAAATATTTAGGGAACCAACAGTGACGGGAAAGAAACCAGGATTCTAATCAATGATTTGGAACAAAAGGAAGAAATAAACATCCAACCAAAACAGAACGAAGAAACAAGAATACAAAAAAAATGAGGAGAGGCTTAGGAACCTCCAGGACAACTTGAAACATTCGAATATCCAAATTATAGGGGTGCCAGAAGGAGAAGAAAAACAGCAAGAAATGGAAAACTTATTTGAACAAATAATGAAGGAAAACTTCCCCAATCTGGCAAAGGAAATAGACCTCCAGAAAGTCCTGGAAGCCCAGAGGGTCTCAAAGAAGTTGGACCCAAAGGGGAACACACCAAGACACATCATCATTAAGTTACACAAGATTAAAGATAAAGAGAGAATCTTAAAAGCAGCAAGAGAAAAGGAGAGAGTTACTACCTACAAAGGAGTGCCCATAAGGCTATCATTAGATTTCCCAAAAGAAGCCTTGCAGGTAAGAAGGGGCTGGGAAGAAGTATGTGAAGTTATGAAAGTCAAGGACCTACATCTAAGATTACTCTATCCAGTGAAGCTATCATTTAGAATGGAAGGGCACATAAAGTGCTTCCCAGATAAGGTCTGTTGCAGTCACTGTCCCGCGGTGGACCGCAGACATTGTAGATGGCTCGCGAGTGGCGAGAAAAACATATACCCGGACTACCGCGTCCTGTGGAGGAATAGGGACGGC
>CM052539.1:103615336-103635469 GCA_028533065.1 Trachops cirrhosus | reverse complement strand
TCCTTGGTTGTTGGACTTCCATACAGTTCAATTTTCTGGTAGTTCTCACTATTTTTTGTTTTTAAATTTGTTGTTGCCCTTCTTTTGGTTGTGTGAGGAAGCAAAGTATATCTACCTATGCCTCCATGTTGGCCAGAAACCTGCTTTTGGATAAATTTTAAGTGATACTGAAACAGGCAGGGAGATGCCACTGAACATGCTTAAACAACTGACAGTGAATATAAGTAGAGTGCAGAGATGGCAAGAAAAAAGGCACGAATAATCAGAGTCAGGATTGTGGTGAGGGCTCCACATGAAGACGGCAGTGTGGTAGGCGACCAAGTTGGGCAGGGTGACATTCATACATCAAAAGCTGCCCCGAGATAGCAGGTTATTGTGGGTTGGAGTGAAAATAGAGGGAGCATCTCCTCCTTCACTTAAATATCTAAAATAGGAGACCAGAATATAGGGATATGATGGCAAATCCCGAAGAGGAAATGGAGAGGAGTTTTTGGAAGGGCATAAGCACTTCAGTCCTAGAGGGTGGGTGAGGCACTGTTGAAAAGAGAAGCAAACCTTGGCAGAGTGGCCATTCTGCCTGCCTTGTTGAGTCATGGGCTAAGATACTTTTCAATCAGTGTCTACTTCTCCAAGGATGTTCAGACAAAATCAGTACAACTTATGTGGAAGTATAGGTGTGCTGTATCAGACGGGTACTGGTGAAAAGGTTTTTGCAGTTAATGAACTAATTAACATGCATCATGAAAGGGAGAACTCACAGGAAATTATTTTGGCACCTGCAAACATAAAAAGGGGCAGGAAGTAAGGTGGGAAGAAAACATTTACTACTGGGCACTTTCCAGTAAGGCAAAAAGTATTCATTCCCCTCCACTAAGACATGGCCCAGTGCTCACAGGAGAACTCGACAAAATATAGAATCACAACCTCCTACTCCTCTCTGTCTCATTCAGGTAGATGATGTGCTGTTACCAAGACTCATCCTAGGGTGGGGCTTCCAAAGTATTTGGCTGTGGTCAGCCTGATACTTATCAAAACATGTCCTTCCATAAAAATGGAGGAAAATATTTAAAGTGAGATAAAACCCAAAGGCAAGAGACCCCTCCCAGCATACACACTCAGAAGTGTCACCTCTTCCCTGCCTGTCCAAAACACACATATAAGGAATAATTGGAAAGGTCCCAGCAGTGGCAACTATGTTTGGAGGTCTGGCAACCAGGCAGCAACAAGCACTGTTACAAAGTTTAGGAGATATAACACAACCTCATGGGATAAGAGAAAATGAGGAGAGAACTGGTGACTGGACAAGTACAGTACCAAACAGAGCACCTTGGGTCACTGCTACAAAGGACCTGCACTCCAGTCTAATATAGATCCCATCCGGGCAACCTTACTGAGGCAGAAACAGTTCCTCAGCACCAGCATCTACAGTGTGCATAAAGGAACGTGTCAGTCTTGTCTGATCTTGGAAACTAAGCAGGGTTAGGCTTGGTCAGTTCTTGCATCGGAGACATGTTGACCTTTTTATCCCAATATTTTATTATAGCTTATCTTTATTTAGACCAACTTGTTCTTTTTTTATGACTTATCTGAAATTTATTTCTATTGCCTAACATAGTGGTATCAATGAATAAAATAAAAAATAGACAAACATAGTTCTTAAATTGGATAAAAATGAATTTCAGTTCTAAATATGGCAATTGCACATTCAATTTATAATTAGACTGGAAAGATTAATTTTCTTTTTTTAATTTAATTTAATTTTAATTGTTGTTCAAGTACCAGAGGGGAGAGGGGAGTGAATTTCAGGGGTGAAGGGGAAGGGTTTGCAGGAACAAGTATAAAGGACACACAGACAATAACAAGGGGGGGTAGAAATGGGAGGGAGGTAGGGAGGGCTTTGTGGGTAGACCAACTTGCTATTTCATGATACTACCACTTAGCAGGTTTCTCAGGAGGACCTTAAATCTGATTCAATTTCTTCCCAGATGTACTAGTTTACATTCTCCCAATTTAATCTCATTTTGATTTGAGTCCATATTGGTAATCTTCAAGCTCCAGATAAACAGTTTCTCAGTCTTTACCTATGTTTATATCATTGCCTAATATAGCGTCATTTCAAGAAATATTAATGTGCTGCTTTCTCCTGTAGATATTAATTGAAGAATTGAGAGAAAAAAAAAAGAAGTGGAAGCAATATCTTGTCCCATGGCATTCATGATGCCCTCTGCCCCCTTTGCAATCTATTAAATTGTTTAGTCTACTGTTTTTTGGACAACTTATATTTATGACTTTTTGTTTTCCAATCTCATTTAAACTACTTTCCAAGAAAAATGAAATAGCATGTGGTTTGTATTCATGTATCAAAATCAGGTTTCTAATTTTTTTCTTTCTTTCCATCTATTTGAAAGTTCTATTAGAAAAACAGTCCTTTGAGATCTTTTTCTGTCTTGGATGTTCTTACCGATCCATGTGAATGTTCTAAGCTGATGTTCACAGGAAGTTGTCTCTGGGAGGAGACCTGCTTGCTGACCAGGGCACTCACGGGCCTGCTTGAATTCGATGCATGTAGTCTAGCACGAGGCCCATCCTTCTTATTGTGCTTACTGTGCTCTCATTGTGTCTGTTATTTATCGTGTTCCTGTTGCGTCCACCTGTAATGTTGTTACCCTTTAGATATTTGCATTCTTTTTTTCTGATTTATAATTAAATTTTGTAAAAATATATTTTGTAGACAGAAACTTTATAGTTGTATAAATTGAGGAGTTCAGATATGCTAATAAGAAAATAGAATTGATATATGAAAACATAATTTACAAAAAAGGAATTACAGCTGGTTGACAAAGGAAAAGTAATCAACAATTTTAAAAATATGAAATACTGTTTCTCAGTTAATTATGGGGAATATTTTTTAGTGATAATACTTATTGCTGGAAAGATCCATAGATGCTGGTATTTTCACACATTACATTTTTCAATAGAAATAAGAACAACTGTTTTGTAAAAATCTTGGGACTCTACATAAAAATGTATGAAAAAATGTCATATCTTTTGTCAGTAATCTTACTTCTGGGACTCTAACCTAAAAATATAATATGGAAAAAATATGAAAGGAACATATTAATGATGGCTTTATATCAGTGAAAGTGCTAAAACTGACCTGAATGTCCAACAATAAGAAAATGAACATTTAAATTATAAAACATCCACTGAAAGAACTTGTAAAAATTATTAAAATTCATGTCAATGAAGACTATAAACATGGAAAATGTTGAGTTAAAATATGGCTTAAGGACACAGAATGGCAGGTTTAGTGCTACCATAAAAACATAAAAAGAAAAAATTTGCTTATATAATGATATTTTGAAACAAATAATAAAAAATTAAAGTAATTTTGCAGGTTGGAGAATGGAGGTCTCCTTTGCTGTTTTTCCCCACCTCTACTTTCTAGTTTTCCTTAATCATGTTTATTTTTTGTGGTAAGAAAATTTTAAGTTGGTAAATATTTATTGGGCATTTACTATATGCTGGGCACTATGCTACTTAGGCCTTGAAAATACAGAGACAAAGAAGACAGATGTGACCCCTTGCCCCACAGAGCACAGGATCATCAAGTCTTGGATACTGGGAGTCATTCTTGACTCAACAACTCTCTCTCTCTCTTTCATCACACCCTGCAGCTAATCCATCAAGATATGCTGCTTGACATATTAATTTCAAAATAATAATTACAAATCCAGCTCTTCCCCACTATCCTCACTATAATATCCTAGTCCAAGTCACCATCACCTTCTGCTTCTATTACTTGGATGGCCTTGTGATAGACAAAATAATGCCTCCCTCCCCAACAAGATATCTATGTCCTAATACCCAGAACCTGTCGCTATGTACCACATATGCCAACAGATATGATTAAGTTAAGGATTTTGAGATGGAGATATTATCCTGGATTGTCCAGATGGGCCTAATGTGATAAAAATGGTACTTATAAAAGGAGGCAGGAGGGCCAGAGTCAAAGAAGATACAATCAAGAAAGAATAGGTCAGAGTGATATGTTTTTGGAAGGAAGCCACAAGTCAAGCAGTGTGGACAACCTCTAGAAGCTATACAACACAAGGGGACAGATTCTCCCTGACAGCCTCCAGAGGAAGCACAGTCCTGCCCACACCCTGACTCCACCCCAGACCCATTTCCTATTTTGGACCTCCTGGACAGTAAGACAATAAATTTGTGCTGTTTGAAGCCACCATCTTTGTGGTGATATATTACAGCAGCAACAGGAAACTAAGACTAACTTCTGATAGATTTTCTTGCTATTATACATGCTCTTCTACACTCTGTTCTTAATCTAATAGCCTCAGTGACTTTGCTAAAATCAAAGGCATATTATTCTACTGTTTTCCATTTTACTCAGAAGTAAAACCAAAGTCCTTACAATGACTAGGAAGTCTCACTCATTGGACTTCCTCTTCTCTTTGACATCATATCTTAAAATTCTCACTTCTGTGATTCTGTTCCAGTCATACTGGCCTCCTTGATATTCATCCAGATCCCCAGGGATACTCCTGCCACAAAACGTTTACACAGGTAGCTTCCTCTACCTAGAATATCTTGTCTCCAAATACTTGCTCCCATGACTATGTCTGGTTTTCCTCAGTCCATTGTTCAAATGTCATTCATCAATAAAATTTACCCCAACCACCCTACTTATTGAGGCAATCTGAATCCTTACCCCCAGTATTCCTGTCTTGCTCTATTTTTTATAGCACATACATCACCTTCTGACATACTATATAATTAACTGTTTATTTTGTTTGCTATTTATTTGTTACCCAATTCCCTCCCTACACACACATCAACACCTATACACACTAACAGGAATATAAGCTCCACGAGAACAGGGATTTGGTGTGTTTCATTTTCTGATATATTCTAAGTGCCTGGAATAGTACCCAGCCCATGACAGGAGCTTAGTTAATATTTGCTAGATAAATAAATAAATTTTTAAAATTAGTGCTTTTGATACACATTTAATGTCCTCAAATGAAAATTTTAAGCAACAGAGTAATGACTTTATTAAATAAAAAATTTATTCAAATCAGTAAGAAAAACACTAAGTCTATAATAGGAAAATAGTAAATTTACAATTTACAGGAGAAGATATACAACTGACTAACAAACACTTGGGGAATAATTCAAACTCTTAAAATGTCAGTAGGGTGCTTGTTTTGCTTATTAATGTCCATGCACATAAAAAGTTACTAAGGACATTTTAAATCCTGTGATGATTTTGAGTTTCTGACAAATGATTCAGGTTTTATATGAGCCTTGCTTATGTTCTGTGGAGCCCTTTTGTGTAAACATCTGGCTAGACAGTTATTGTATTTTTCTTTTATATTTTTCAGGCTTTATGGCTTTAGGTAAGAGTTCCAGCTACCTCTTTGATAGACTGGGATGGGCTTTCCCCAGATATTTGTTGCCTGTTTTTAGATGTGATTTGTGACCCCATTCAAGTAGCCAGACATACACATGCCATCTCTGGAAAAGTGAGTTCAGTTGTGCTTTTCTTTTGGCTTTACTTTTTGTTTTATGTTGTTCCTTGTCATCTCTGAAGTGTCACGAATATCATCGGAAGGATAATGAATACCACCTAACATAACATTATCAATAGTTATCAGAATCCCGTGCACTGAAGTGAGCTCTCCAGAGCTTACAACAGGTCCCAAAGCCTGAGAGATTATGCCACACATGATTTAGTAATAAGCTTTATGATATGGGTAAAGAACCATTCCTCTCCATTTCAGAAGATTTTAAAAAATGGGTCCTTGGGCAGTGAAGATATATTTCACTTTAATCATCTGATTAGAATGCTAGTATCCCTATTTTTTTCCATTTTGACCACTTTGTTATAAACTCCAATTACAACAAAGACTGCTTTGTTCAGAGAAATAAATAAACCCAAACACTTAGCCTCTCTACTTTAGGGTAAAGTAATCTAGAACTGTTGACTATATTCATTCACTCCCATCATAAGGCCAGAGCCATCAAACCTCCTCTTTGGGCACAGGGATGGGAATGCCTGATTGCTTATTCAACAAACATTTATTTAATGCAACTAAGTGCTCCAAATCTGATGATGCCAAGAAGAATAAGAAACAGTCCCTATGTTCAAGAATGTAGATTGCAGTAGATGAGACCAAGAAGCTATCGAGCAATTTATAAACCAGCTCTAAAAATAGATCAAAAGCAGCTTATGTGCCTTGGATACCATGAAGCAAAAAGAAAGGATAGTTAATCTGAATGGTGGAATGGAGCATGGGGACAAAACAGAGAAAGTAGAATTGAATCCTTCAGGGCAAGTTAAATCTTAGCAATGAGGAATAGAAGGAAAGGAAACAAAAAGCGGAAAGGTTATAAGGAGCCTGAGCAAAAGCTAGATGTGGGAGAAAACATGGAACAAGACATGTCCAGGGAACTGTAAGTAATTGGGTATGGCTAAAGTGTAAGGCAAAGAAAAAATGTGGAAAATGGAGCCAGACAGCCAGGCAGACAACACATTATGGAGTCACATATACCATACTAAATATTTCTTTTTTATCTAGAAGTTACTTTTTTCTTTAATTTTTGTACATCACTGAGTTTTCCCCCTTGTTTATATCATATTAGACATGTGGAAATTGGTATACCAAGGTCTGTCCAGGAGTAGACAGCCTAAAATATGAAAAATAGAGACCATTTACTGAAGAAGATACAAGATAAAAGAAACATTGTACATAGGACAATGACACCTCAGTACCCTTCAAAGCTATTACCATTTTGAGGAAATCTGGTTCACTGGTATAGGTTTGAATCAAGTCATTAGCAACTGCAGCACAGTGTTCCTTCTGCTCTGGTAGCAGAAGCCACAGAATGAATTTTGCCATGACACGTTTCATGTCAAGATCCTGCATCAAAATCTTAGACACAGTAGTTTTTGGAATCCCCAGATGAGCTTCTTGGTCTCACATCATCAGTCACCGATATTTGTTGATTGCAGCCCATACACATTTAACATTCTCAGGTGTTCTGCTTGCTGCAGGCCTTCCAGAACAGGGATCCCATTCAACGGTTTCTCAACTATCTTTGAAGCATTTGTGCCACACTTTTATTTGTGCTGCACTTGTTGCACTGTCCCAAAAATCTTCTGAATCATCCAAATAGTTTCTGCGGAGCAATGCTGAAGCTTAACACAAAATCTGATGCAGATTCATTGCCCTAGTCGCTCAGTCATTTTGAGTATGACAGCCACACAGCACACACGCTCACTCAATGGCATCTACCACCCCTACAGACTAGTACAGTGAAGTCATCGTTGTTCATGCATGTGCATTCCAGTCCATTCTCCTTGGCTGCCAGGTTACATCGAAATCACACAAACCATTCTCATTATATTAACAATGGCTGAAATTTTTCCAGACAGACCTCAGTATACATAGAGATTGGTTGGTTCAATCCAGAGATTTTATGTCCAAACAAAATTTAATATTGCCCTTTCCAACTTTGAAGTATTTCTTCAATTTACTCAATCATTCTATAAATATAGCTGCTTTTGCTAATACATATTTGCTAATTACAGTAGGTGTAGATAAATAATGCTTTGACTTGATGATGTGCAAATGTTCAAATTTTCTCCATGCCCCTTGGCATTGTTTAGGTCAATAGTTGCATTATTATTTCTCAATGTTTAGAGATTTGAAAATGAGTTCACTCTAAGGAAGTGTTTTAATTGACATTAAAATTTATGTCCTATTCCATTTATTAGCAGATATTTTTAATGTGAGATTTCCTTTCCTCTAGTTAAACTCTATTTCTATGAGAAATAGGAGAGGTTTACTATTATTTATCTTTTTATTATTGCTTTATTTTTTGCTGAGCAGTCACTCTTCCAAATTATTTATTGACCATTGAATCTGGTAAAAATGCACTGAGATAAGGTGAGACCCTTTGTCCAATCTTACCTCTGCAAAAAACTAGCTATTTGATCCTGACCAATTTACCTTTCTCCTCATCTGTGAAATGAGAGGGTTAGACTGGATCATCTGAAAATGCCCTTCTAGTGGAGAGATTTTATTCTTGTGACTAAACATTAATATATGTAATGGACCTTATTTTTGTTCATTCCTCTGCTTAGCTCATCTGCACATTTCTTCACTCATAAATCTGTATACTTTGCTTTTGAACCCTCTTGTCTATTGATTGGTGCTGCCCAAAGGGCCAGAACTGAGTCATCCATTTACTTAGGTGACCATCAGAAATACTGCTGAAGGGTCTCACCTTGTAGGAGTTATTCAGTGACCTTTTGTCATGGCAAAGGTATCATGGAAGTTATTGTCTGTGCTTTCATGTCCTATGTTATATGTTTTAAATTTCACACCTTTTATTTTTATTCCAAAATAAGTAGTCTTGTTTCTTTGTTATTATAAAGATTATAAGAAAATATTCAGTTTCTAAATCATACAGTCCTGTTGCTTCTGTACCACCAGCTCTCAAATATTCAGGAAACATTGGCCCACCTTGACCAAGGATTAGATTAACTCAGCCTACAGCAATGACCCAAATGATGTGCCTTTAGAGAATGAAACCTGTGGTGTTGTTGGACCAAGTCATATAGAAGTGCAAAAACAAAATAAACTGTGCAGTCCAAATATCAACATTGTGGATTTTAGATGACATCTTCATTAGATGATCTTCATCCTTGCTTCCTTCAATCTGCTTCTCTCTCCTCATTGTCTGCTACTGAGGCAGCAGTTTCTCCTTGTTATTTCTTGGGATAGTTTCACTATTATGGAATCAAAGTTTATTGTCCTTATACCAAAGCATGTTCTGTGCTTCCTCATTATAAACCCCCCTTCCTCCTTATTATTGCTCTGAATCTCTGCTTGCTAGCCTGCCCTCCTCTGGTGAGACCAGAATAGATTTTGTGGAGAGCAGGACCAATAAAATGGCATCAGTCTGATCAAGATAGCATAAAGTACATAAAACAAAGTGGAACCACTTATGTCAACCAAAATGGCTGTCAGTCAGTCATGACACTTTGGTTCAAGAGGGAAAATACCTAAGTCAGAACAGATACATCTGGCAAGGAGACACCTAAAATATCTGCACATGTGACCAGAATAGCCATGTCTGCAGAGCAGGACCACCCATAGATAGGTTCCTGGGGGCATTTCACACTTGCTAGCAAGGGTGTCAAGCAGAACAGCCATGCAACATCCATAGGCTTCCGGGGAAATTCCACACATGGCATCATGGGTGCAAAGACATTCATCAAAAAGACCCAGAAGGGTGGAGTACACCATTTTCAGGGTATAACTGAAGCAGGTTCCAGACCACTCCTGAGATAACCAACCTCCACATACCAAAATGTTGCTCCATGCCACACTGATCTCCCTTGGCACTGGCTGCCAGAAGGTCTGCCCTGCTGGAACTGAGGACTTTGTCTGCCCTGCTGCTCACCTGGCTCTGGTGGTCCTTTCTTGCAAGACACTCCCTTGCCCACCATGCTGGCTCCTAGACCTGCAGACTGAGACTTTGGAACTCAGGCTCATTTTCCCCCATTGATTGCTATGTGTGTGTGTGTTATAATTCTCTTAGATTGTTAGAGTGTGAATAGGATATTAATGTATGTTAATGTTCTACTTTGAGTGAACCTGCATTCAGTAAAAGCTGAGTGAATAGCACAGTTACTATGTATGACTCTTGTCTATTCCTTGGTGCTGGGCTGCTTAGCAGACAGCTAGCTGGGCAGTTGCCTGGCTGACTTATAAGAAAGACTATATCATGAACATATGCTTGTGATAAATTTCAAAGAATTTCTTTGCCTAAAACCAGTTCCTTGAAGAGAACTGGTAGGCTGGGGTATAAGTACCTCAGAAGAGGGTCCAGTAGAGGCAATTTCAGGGGTTTCATGGGAGAAAGCAGCATCCTGAAAGTACAGTGTTGCTATAACAAGAAAAAGAATCACCCGCAAATTGTAAAGTGAGTGAATTTTGGCTTCAAGACCATTTATCTACATCCAGACCTGGAGATCATTCTCCAGGGCCTCACTCAAGTGAGACCAAGCAAGTATCTTGGTCAATTTAAAAAAATGAATAGTTCTATGAATCTTTGTATGGGGCACCCAGCCATGTTCCTTAATTACAGATTAGATCTTCTGGAACAAAATTAGGAACACATGGCTTGACAATGTAAATATCCTTCTGAGTTCTATCAGAAGATTGGGAAGGCTGGAAGTGAGCTAGCTCACAAATATCCCTCTAATTGGGAGCTGGAATTAGATACTCACTTATTTAAGGTCTTTTTTTATAGGACCATAATGGAAATGTGAGAACTGTGGCTAATGCAGATTACTGAGGTTAAGCAAGAGAAGTGTGTGTTGAATGAATCATTATAACCAGGCACCCAAAGAGATTGCCTCCCAAGTTATACAAAGTGTTTGTATATTATTTTGGCAAATGGAAGGTAGTCTGGATAAAATGAAGGAGACTAAGTGGACACCTGAGGTTGATTTTAATCTTTTAAATTTGACATGTTGACCTGGATGAGCAGAGTCCACTTACAGCCTCTGTTACAGATTAGAACAGGACAGGTTAGAAATTATGGATTCAGTGAACATGAAAGTAGTAATGGGCTTTGGAAGTATTTAGTTGTTATATCTAAGACCCTGAAACGATCTAATTCTGCCCTGTTGATCAGCATGCTCTTCACTACCACCACCATGAATTTAATAAGGGAGAAATCAGTGTTGCTTTCTTACTAGCTGCATGAGTTCCCACTTACTCTAACCCAATTCAGAGTTCAAAACTGAGCTGGAACCTGAGGGCTCAAATGCCCAACACCATACTCAATCCTAAACTAGATGTTTTCTTAACCTTATCAGTCTTTGACTGACAGCATGAAGGAAGGCAGTCAGAAGAGGACAAGAGGTAGAACGTATAGGACCGGGCAATAGAACAGACTCTGGTTCTTCATACCTACCTAGTTATATGTGTGACTGGCACCGTGCAGTGCTGCCCAGAACCCCCTTCAGAACTGAAGGACCTGCACTCATGACTGCTGAGAGCACTACCAACTGGCATCCCAAGAATTTCCCTGGGCTACTGAGAGCTGCTTGGCCAATGACCATGACTCTTCCCTGGGGGAAGCTTGCTTCCCCTGTTTGATTCTTGTGGGAATGCAAAGTTCCACCCCTCTCATTCCAATTTAGGACAACTGGAAAGCTCTCTCAGCCTCAGAGTTCCTTATAGTTTTCACAGAGGCTGTTGCTGTAATTGTCAAGACCCAATGTTTCTCTCTGCCCAGGGCAGATTTCTTTCTTTCCTTACAAATGTTAATCTCAAGAGCACTTTGTTAATACAATACTTGCATTTTAAATGACATTGCAGTGTTTACTTCCCAGAATACCCACCCTGCAACAAGGACAGAAGAAAGAAAAAGCCGAAGGTAAATGGGTATAAAGATTACCTGCTCTGGCTTCCCTGAGAGGCCAAGCTTTCTGCATAGTAACTTACTTCTCCATACTAACTAGTGGGCTACATTACCATGTACAAAAATTAGGAGTGTCCCAGATGTTCATGATACACCACCTAATTTCAGGCCATCCTTGGCAAGGCCCAGGCACATAGCCAGTATCACACGACAGACACAAACCATTTAGCTCTGTGAAATTGCAGCTTGTAAGTGTGAGGGAGTTTAACGTCCCCAGCAGCAATCTGCCCCAAAGGAAGATGTGTTAGAAGGTAGACGGTTTAGCATTTCTACCCTCTGATGGTACAATTCTGAGACAAGTTCCACACTCTTCCAGTAATAGAACAGCAATTCAACAGGACTGAATCCTTGTCTCCACACATTAGTGTACTAAGGTTGCCATGACATCATGCCACAGATTGGGTGCCTTAAACAATAGAAATTTCCTTTCTCTCAGTCTGGAGGGTAGGGGTCCAAGATCAAGGGGTCAGCAAGCTTGGTTTCTTCTGAGGCCTCTCTCCTTGGTTTGTGCATAGCCACCTTCTCTCTGTGTCCTCACATGGTCTTTCCTCTGTGCACACACAGGTGTGTGTCCTAATCTCTTCCTATAAGAATATTAGTCAAATTAGTTAAGGTTCACCTATAGGGCCTTATTTTATATTAATTACATCTTTAAAGATCCTAATTTCAAGCCCTGGCCGGTGTAGCTCAGTGGATTGAACATGCGCTGTGAACCAAAGGGTTGCTGGTTCAATTCCCAGTCAGGGCACATGCCTGGGTTGCAGGCCAGTCCCCAGTGGGGGGCAAGTAAGAGGCAGCCACACACTGATGTTTCTGTCCCTCCCTTTCTCCCTCCTTTCCCCCTCTCTAAAAATAAATAAATAAAATCTAAAGTAAATAAATAAATAAAATTGATGTACTTTATTTTTTAAAAAATCTTAATTTCAAATGTAATCATATTCTGAGGTGCTGGGAGTTAGGACTTTAACATATGAATTTGGGGGTGGTGGGCATAATTCAGCCCATAACACCCCAGTAATTAAATGTATGCTGTTTACAGAGAAAAGCACCTACTTGAATAACTAAAATTGAAAAATCTGACAAATACTAAGGATTAGTGATACTACAGAAAAACAAGAACTCTCTTGCACTGCTGGTAAAATTGTTAAATGGAAGAATCACCTTGAAAACCTCTTTTTCAGTATCTTTGAGTGTTAAACATGAATATACCCTAATGATGCTGAACCCTAAAGATGCAGCACTTACAATTCCACCTGTGGATGTATACCAAACAGATGTAAGTTGTATGTCTGTCAAAAAGCACATACAAGAATGTTCATTGTCATTTTGCCCATAATAACTAAAAACTGTAAATAACTAAAGCATTCATCAAAGGTAGACTGTATCAACAAATCTGATACATTCATGAAATGGAACACTGCATAGCAATGCAAAAAAAACCAAAGTCCTGATACATTAAACAACATGAGTGAATCTCAGATATAATGTTGAATGAAGGAAGTCAGACACAAGAGTATTCTTTATATGAATCCATTTATATAACATTCAAAATAATCTATGATGGAAGAGTAAGTTATCCTTGTAGAAGGGAGGCTGACTAAGAAGAATCATAAATAAGTTTTCTGGGATCTGGAAATCTTGATTTTTATCTTAATTTTAGCGGTAGTTACATAGGTATGTGTATGTATGTATTTATATATACCCGCATGTGTGTGTGAATAATCATGACCTTTACACTCACATTCACATAGTTCACTGCATTTATATTATATTTCAATCTTTAAGAAAAGTATACTGGCTGGACTTATTGTCTAGGTCAACAGAATCAGAAGCAGGGATGAGGGGAGAGGCACACAAGTATATACATTTTCAAAAAGTTTCCCAGGTTATCCAGGTGATTGTGATACACATCATTGTTTTCAAATCCCTTTATCCCTTTCCTCAGGTAGCTCAAGCACTGCGTGAAGAGTCGGCCCTCATGGGAAAAAACTGACTCTGCAAGTAACAAGCTGAGTAACCTTGGAGAATGAAGTCACAAAAGAGGGGTGAGGACTAGATGAGCTCACAAGTCCCTTTCCACACTAACATTATAAATTCTATGACAGAAATCCATACCAATTGGCCAACACACACAAATAAACCCCATATTAAAACCTAAAGGAAGTAGATGGTTGAATAACATGATATAATTTCAATTATGACTGCTCAAAAGTTCTTTCACTCTAAGTATATATTACATACTATCTTAAGACTTTCAATCTTCTATATTATGCTTATGCGTAGGTTGAATGGCAAATTCTTAAAAGATAGCAACACATTAAGCTATTATCAGTCATTAACTCTTCATTATGGATGTGACAATAAATCATTTTCCACTTGATAGTTACCTAAAATTCTACCCTTTAAGAACAAGATGTAGAATTAAAGGTAGTTTGGTGTACAGTGAAAAGAACATAATAGCAATATTTCTACTCACCCTTATGCCACTAGTTAACTGTGTACTTTTTTATAAAGATTTTATTTATTTACTTTTAGAGAGAGGAAGGCAGGGAGAAAGAGAGGGAGAGAAACAGCAATGTGTGGTTGCCTCTTGCATGCTCCCTACTCGGGACCTAGGGAACACCCCAGGCATGTACCCTGACTGGGAATCAAACCAGCAACCCTTTGTTTCGCAGACCTGCACTAATCCACTGAACCATACCAGCCAGGGCTAACTGATTACTTTTAAATAGGTCATTTCCTGCCCCTAGACTTCAGGCCCCCCACCAGTAAAATGTGAGCATTGGAATACATAATATCTAAGTCTCATGAGGACTACATAACTCTATTTGACTCTTCATAGGTCCTGATATGGGAAAAATTAAAGGTAATGAGTTCTGATTAAAGGCATTGGTCTCCTGTCACTTTTAGAGAGAGAGTCACAAAAACTGAGGACAGTGGCAAGAAGCCAATGAAAAACACTGAAATCAGGGTGGGGGTTTTGGGGTATTTTGTTTTGGGTTTTTTTTTTTTGCCTTCTTTTGTTTTAAGTCCAGTTTGATACCTTAGGCGAGGGCAGTGGTATATACTTTGAGCAGCACCTACTCTTCTAAGCGTTTGCCATTTACAGAGTACATGCTATCTGGTGGGAGATGGGGGGTGGAGGAGAAGAAGAATACACTGGCTTTGTCCTTTATGACAATTCATGCAGGATGTATTTGTAAACCACAAGAAACTGGGCAGAGGGCACAAAGACCGGAACAATTTCCATAAGCACAGAGTCCTGATGGCCAACATTCTCCTATTCTCTGCCCCTCACCCACCAGCTTTGCTCGTCCCCTCAAGGAGGTGCCCTGGGGCTGTGACTGTCTAGGGTAAGCCAGCCATTTCCAGTGGTAAAACAACAACTCAAATGAGGGGAATCAAATGGCCACCTCGAAGTAGTGCTCAAGGGGAAAATTCAAGAGGGAGGACTAAGGGGGGTGTGGTTTATAGGGGCCCTCCCTGCTGAGAAAGGGAAAATGGAACTCAGTCACAAGAGAGCCATTCAACTATGAAGCCATGAACTTCAAATTTGATTAGTGCAAACATTCTGGCTTTCTTAATGAGATTGGAGAGGACCAATTGTATAATAATGAGGCTTACTCAAAGTTAGGAGTGTTTGAACTTTGACTTCCTTCCTCCAAATAGACCACCTCAGGACAATGCTGGGGATGTCTGGTTTTCATAACTGCGAGATTTATAGAGAACACACTCTGTTTCACATTTTGCCTTTCAGTCTTAGGAAATCAGCTACTACTTCATTTTTCATGGCCTCTTCCAGAGAAAAATCCTGCTTGCCCAGGAGTCATCGGGCCAGGAAATACAATTATGTGGACCCATGTTTCCTAGGAACTGAATGGATATCTATAATTTCAAGCAGTCCAGGAAATAGCCATTCAGCTAATGTATAGAGATTAATAGCCATTCAGCTAATGTATAGAGATCTTAGCAATGATAAGAGATTGCTACTGATCTTAGCTGAACTGGAGCTGTGAGGCTGGGGGTGGGAGAATTTCCCGTCATAGAAACCTGCCTCATCCTCATTTGCTTTTAAGTTACTCCTTTTCCTACCTTTTCTCTCCCTCACTCTTTTATCTTCTGTGTTCCTCCTTTTCTTCCTAAGCTCCAGATCTGCTCCCACCCCTCTTTAAAGAAATATTTAGCTTATACTTGTAATGAGTTTCAGGAAGCTCACTGGGACCCTGCCTGAACATTGACTGTAATTTAGGGTGAGTTATGTTTCAATTACCTCTATGTTATAGCATACTGGTGAGGGCAGGCATTATGTCATGTCAGGGATACAGGCAAGAGAAAATACGGACACCCCCATTACAGGCAGTGATGGAGCAGTTTTAATAATATTGGGGGAAAATGGAACATAAATGCCTTTCCACCTGCAACATTACTGCACATTAGCAACACCACGTGGTGAAAGTAAGGGGGAGGAGGCCACAGGGAAGAAGGGGTTACAGGTATGGTGGTTAATTGGAGTTTTTTCTCTGCATTTAGAAAGAGGCAAAAAGTCCTATAAACACCTTGGAAATGTTGGCTTTCTCCCCATGAATAGTGATCTTACCAATGATATAAAACACTAACTTTTCAATAATAAAATAATTCTAATTTTTAGTGAGTTTTTCCATTTCACAGGAGAAGGATAACTCTTACCTGTGCTGTTATTCTCATTCCCATCCCCTCTCCCTCTTTTTCTCAGCCTTTTTATTTCCCTGGCACAAATAGCAGCCATTGCTCAGAGAACATGTGGGGATTAGGCTGCTTTGTAATTCAAACCTTTTATTAAGGTTACCCTTTTGTACTAGAGCGGAAAATATGTATTGGCTAAATGGCCTTCTTATGAATGTTTCCCATTGTGAATTGAAGGCCTGCTTCTCTACACACAAACCTTTCCTAACCATGACTCTATTTACCCCTTACAATGGAATTTAGCTAATACTAATTTCCACCTTGTATTTTTTCAAATGGGGTGGGGAGCATATGTAGATGTTTTCTTTTTGGCAATGATCAGTTCCTTTAAAAAGAGGAAGTGACAAAAAATGAGCTTTTGCAGCCTGATGATCGACTGTGCTTTGAGGATTGGAGGTTTGCAGGTGTTGAGCTTGATGAAATACAGCAAGAGGGATGAGAATGTAGATGGCATTGGTGGGTTGCTGTTTCCAACAGCTGTTTAACTTTGTTCAGTGAAAATAAATACAGTCAATCAGAGTTGTCTCTTATTTAACCAAAGAGGAACAGGTTCAATAACTAAAACAAATAGTATATATGGTTGGTCTACCTCTCCTCTAATCAAAATGACAGTGTAAGCTTAAAATAAAAAAGAAAACAATGAGATATAGCAACATGCACAGAAAAAACACTGGGAAATACAGAGAAATTAAAAACAACAGGAGTTTGGGAAAATACATGCTAAAGAAACCTAATTGTCTGTATGTGCTTAATGATCTTTATCTCCTTGTAGATGTAATTCAAACTTGCTGGAGGAAATTTGAAAATTTCACATAAATATGAAAAAGCACTTCAGTTATTTCAATCTTTTTTTATGATTCAATCTAATGTTTCAACAAAATCATTCACTCCTTTATTCACTAAACAATTCTTCAGTAAGCATCTACTATGCAAGAAGCACTGTTTTACTCAATATAAAATGTAGACATATAGTGAACAAAATAGGTGTGATGAATACCCTCAAGGACTTTATGTCCTATTGGACAGTGTTAAGAATAAGACAACAGGTCCATAAAGGAGTTGTTTATGCTAAGACCCACATCACCAGAGACTTAACAACTGAATTATAGTTTCTGTTTTCCCAGAAATGGAATCTTAAACAGTCAGTCAGGGATCCCCTGGTCAGCACTTACTTAGGGCATCTGCCTGACAGACCCTGCAACCACCTAAGAGAAAATAACTCTGCAATAACCAACCCACTTTTTGCCTAGTACAACTTCCTTGTTCTGCTCACTTCTGCCTACAAAAGTCTTTCATATTATACAGCTCTTTAGAGCCCCTTTCTATCTGTAGATTGGATACTGCCCAATTCGAATTGATTTTTACTCAAATAAACACTTAAAGTTGTTAATATACCTCAGTTTATATTTTAACAGCAGAAATAGACAATAAACAAATCAAATATTGTTTATAATACATTCAAGGAAGCAACATGTTATATCAGAGCACAACACTTAGAGAAAGTCTACAGAAAAATGAGAATTATATTATGTATGTGCTTTGCACCCTGCTTTATTCACTCAGCAAAGTGCTCTGAATGCTCTTATATCACTAAACATTCTTTGAAAACATTATTAATGGCTGGACAGTATGTCTTTTAAACAAACCTTAATTTATCTATTGATCTTTTATTGTGCTTTCCTTCCATGACTTTTACGCTGACAAAATATTTTTGCCTGAAAATCTGTTAGTCACTTATGTTTTCTTCTTTCTTCATTGTTGTTGTTAGATTTGTTACATTTAATGTTTTGAGTTAATCTGAAATTTATTTTGATGTAAATTTAAAAAATGATGAATTAGTCTTTCCCCATAAAACACATTAAAGTAAAAATTCCTGAATTGCACACAGCTTCTTGATTATTTTATGATGCACTATTTGTCACATAGCAAGTATTTAAATATATTAGAGTTTATTCCAGGATTACAAGTTTTATTGATATGTCTGTAGATATTTACATCAAAGGATTTAAAATTTCTTTAGCTTTATAATCAATTTTAATGTCCAGTTGATTCTCATTATTTGTGGTAGTATGTATAAAGTTGCTGTGAACACTGAATTACATAATCCTAACCATTGTTTTTAGGAAAAATGTAGAGTTGAGTTCCTATGTTATCCCATTTTTAGATTTTTCTTAGATATATTCCTACCAGTTTGTTTTCCAAATGAACTTTAGAATTATTTTTTCAAGATCAGCTATAAAAATCATTACATAGGGTTAAAACTCATTACTCACAGATAATCATATTTGCGAATTCATCTATTCATTAAAATTTGTTTGTAATGCCCAAAGCAATACCCAGGCACTTTCATGGTTATTTGCAGATATGAGCAGAACTGCAATCAGTGTGAGTTTCCCAACACTCATTCCCAGCTGAGACTGAAGAAAGCAATGCTCCCTCTACCTTCGTGTCAGCTCTCTTACGATGGTGTATTTTGGGCCATGTTTTTCACATCTTTGAGGTTTTTGCAGATGATTCCATTGTTTAAAATGGCCTCCAAGTACAGTGTTAAGTGCTGTTTATATCATTAAAACTATGCATTACAGAGGAAATACATGTGTTGGATAAGCCTGATTCAAGCATGAGTTACATTGCTATTAGCCATGAGTTCAATGTTAACGAATCAACAATATATATTAAATGATGTGTCTTTAAAAAGAACCACACATAAAGCAAGGCCATGTATTGTTTAGTTGGTGAAAACATTGTGACCAGAGGCTCTCAGGAACCTAATTCTTTATCTCCCCTAGGATCAATGGTTCAGAATTACCTAATTCAGTGTTCACAGCAACTTTATACCTATTACCACTAATAAAGAGAATCAACTGTATTCTTATAGATATTGCTTTAAGTAGTGTATTAACTTGGGAAGGATACACTTCTTTAAAATAGAGACCTCTCATCTAGAAATGTGCTGTTTGATAATCACTTTCATAATGTCGTTTGTACTCAGTGGCAGGCATTTTCTTATTTACTATTGTGAATAGAATGATTTTTTCTTATATCTTCTAGTGAACTATTCTCAGTTTATAGAAGAGCTATTGGTTTTCACAAAATTATTTTGTATCCAGTCACTTTGTGAAACTCTTATCCCAATTTTAAGTAAATATTTTTCCTCAGAATATTGTGCAAAAATTACTAATTAGAATTCCTATCCCAAAAGTTTTGCCCCTTGTTCCTGATTTTTCATCTTGTTTTATTGCAAAGAACTTTTAAAGCAGGAAGCTTTCTTTAGTTCTTAGTTAAAATGAGACAGTTTCTACTGTTTTGCCCAATTACAAAGGTGGATTTTGTCTAGTATGGTAAGAAATATTTTCTAAGGGTTTTCATAGAATAGGTGTTAAATACGATCAGAAGCCTATTTAATCCTTCTTGAGGTAATCATTTTCTCTCTTCTCAATTTGATCAATTAACCTCTTTTTTTACTATTTACAAGAATATCTATTGTAATGTTGTTTATAATAGTGAAAATGGTGACAATATAAATGTCTACTAAGAGACAATGGAAATTTGATGGCATAGTCATAAAATGAATACCATATAAACAGCTTTGAAAACAGGTGACCTAGAGCTACACGGATAAGACTCAAAAGTATAATGCTCTACAAAGAGAGCAAATTGCAGGAAAAAAACGTACAGTATAAAAGTTAAAAACAAGCAGAACACATTATATTCCAAATATGTCTTACATTGTATTTGTGGGTCCCATTTAAGGTATATTTGTATTCTGTTTACTCATAGGTTATTTAGGTTTTTGCCTCTATACAACTGAGATTTTATTCAAAGATAGAAACACAGATAGCTATGTGGTTTAGTTTTCGGGTTTTGTTTTTGGTCTTAGTTTTTGAT
>CM052539.1:103584120-103614836 GCA_028533065.1 Trachops cirrhosus | reverse complement strand
AAAATGTACTTATGGGTGACAAGACTCTTTATTCTCATAAAATTAATAATATTGAAAAATATAGAAACCAAGAGATGTGCTGAAAACAGGGAATCTTAATTGCAACTGGATGTTCATTAGATTAAATTGATCAGTTGGGAGCGAAGCCAATGAAAGAAGGAAAGTTTTTTTTCTTTATAATATATAAAGCACTGACAATATTTCCATGAAAATTATGCTTGAAAGACATGGTGAAATTATCAATTTTATATTATTTTGTAATTCTGAGAACCAAAATCAACCATGAAACATGTAAGTTTGTTGATCAATTTCAGCTCATCAGAACTTTAAACATATTCTCAGAAATATATTATGCACAAAACTAAAGGACTGGCTTCATGTTTCTCAGCCAGAAGGAGAAAGAGCATAATCACTTGACCGTGCACCTCAGTTAATTCAGCTATGTGGCTGACAACCCTATCCTTGTGTCAGTCGTGCTATATGAGCCTGAAGCTTGAGAAAAGTTTACCATTGACTATGCCTGGGATCCAGCACAGTATTAAGCATAAACCTGTTTCTGAATGAATGACCAATGACCATAAAACACAGTGGACAATGTGCCGATGGCAGAGATCCTGATCACAGTTGCCATCACAATGGAAAGTAAAAGAATCCAGAAGGAGAACTCTTGCTATCAACCAGAACAGACAAAGTGCTGAATATGTATGAATGCTTAACCTGACATCAGCAAGAAACACACAAACTTAGGCCTAAAATAAATCTTTCTGAAAGAACAAATATGTGATGTTACTAGGACTAAAAACTTTATCCCTAAAAGCCTCAAAGCAGTCACAAATAATACAACTGAGAAAGTACCAAAAGGGCAATTTGCTGCTAAGAGTAAAGATTTAAAACTGGAGAGGAATCTGGTCAAATTTAAATAATGGTGTAAGGATCAAAAATAAAAGAAGGTAAAGGATCAACTTATCAGCTAGTGTGCTGATCCGTAAAGCAAAGTAGAAAAGATACCAAGAGCTAACTTTGAGTCCAGTTATTAAAAAAAAAACATTCAGTTCGAGTTCCTGTGTTCTCAGGCTTCAGTGTTTTCAGAGTCCTTTTCTGCCACAATAAAGCTCCATGGTCATAGGCAGGCTTATCTTCTACTAGTTCACTGCTTCTCCTCTGAAGACAGGCTCTCTCATCTCAGTGTACTGGACCCACTAATACCGCACAGGATAACCTGAGCAGTGGGTTATCAGCCTCGGCCTCAGGCCCAGACTGCTTATAGCACTGCCCACCCTCAGGGCAGGCTCCCATTCTCTTGCCTACGTGTGACTTTCTTAGTCAGGTGCAGCACTTCAGCTAAACAATCTATGGCTCTTACACTACAGCACTTGCCTTTTCTCCCCTCTTCTGTTTGTTGTCTGAGATTCATTGTTTTCAGATTCTCCTCTTCCTGCTACTCTCCCTCAAGATGCACCAGCACGAACACACCTTCCCCCACACTGTGGCAAAGGTAGGGGAAAACACTTCTCCTAGCCTTCTCCTCTCCACACCTTAATGCCTTTAAAATGTTCAGGATTGAGAAATTCTCTTCAATATTCATCTGAGTTTACTTATCTCTTGGTTCCTTTATGCTTTCACATCTTTGATTTTTGTGTGTTCTAAATACCCCCATCAAATTATAAAATCATCGAGGATAGAAACACCTATGATTCTGAAACTGAAAAAGACACCAGCGTTTGTGCTGCCTGTCACTACCAAACCCAATAAGCAGAGACAGAGATTGAATCTTTATGGACACTTTATTCAGATGGCCAGCAATCTGAGAAGATGTAAGGTTCATCTCCTAACAGACCATCTTGCATTTTCTTTCCAGGCCAGACTTTTATAACACAGAACAAAGTACAGCGAGGGGTTTTGAAGTTCAGGGAGGATTAGGTGAAAGAAACTGCAACATTCTTGTCCTGGGCAGTAAGCTCAGGGACAGGTGGAACACAAAGGCCCAGATGCCTCCACCGTGTCCCCAGGCAGTTACCTTTAGCAGTGCCTCAGGAGGGCGGCTGTTTCTCCTAGGAGCCAGGATGGGCCTTATCTGTAGTTTTGGAAACAAAAGCTTTAACATATGCATTACTTAATAGGCTTATAACTATTTACCTTAAACTAAAATTTTGCAACTCTTTAGTGCCCTATCAATTCCTGTTGCAGCTTTCTTCATCTATTTCTCAGGGAATGGTTCTCTGTATGCTGAGCTTTCCTGACTTCCCTTACCCCGCCCACTTTAGAATCTGAGAAAATGGTAAACCTGGCTTCCAGACTACAAACACAGCTGAACAGAATGGGACTGCTCAAATCATAAGCATCCTTTTTGGAAGGATGAATAACTTGTGCTGTGGGTCCTCTCAAATTTAGTTAATTTACACTGCCACCTGCCTTAGAAATATCCCTCTTTTAGTAATTAAATACATATATAAAAGAATCCACCTATAGAATCTGCTGAGAGAACTAGAAGTAGAGAAATTTAGGCTCCAATCCTGTCTCTGCCCCTTCTTAGCCCTATATTTTCGGGCAGGTTATTTAGCATCTCAAAGCCACAGTTTCCTCATCAGTAAAGTGAGAATCATAAGGATGGAAATTCAGAGTTAAATAAGATAATGTTAGCCAGTGCTTGGGCCATATTAGGTGCTCCAAAGTGTCAGCAATTTTTATAGTTTATATATCCTAGAGTTCCACTTTCCAGTGTTTAAAGATAGCTAAGTCTTCCCAACAGTTCCTTTATGATTACTGGGCTCTTGTTCCAAACAATCCACAAAGAAACTCAAGAGTAGAGTATGGTCAAGTTTACATATTAAGCAGCTTTTCTGGCAATGCAACAATAAAAGTGCTCTAAGAAAGGGAAGAGGAAATATGAAAAAAATCCAATTGAAATAAGAATTTCATCCTTTTTTTCAGCCTGTCTCAGGATAAAGAAATATCTATTCAGAAACTCCCTGGAGCTAAGCAAATTCTCTACCATCAGCTCCTGGGCTGTGTGTCAGCAAAGACAGGTCTGCCTGCAGGAAACAGGAGCCCAGAACCTCCCCGAGGCTCTCTCCTCTCTGGTGGCACAGCTCTGCAGCACTCCTGAAGGCCACAGAGGACACTGGATCCAAGACCAGGTCCTGGCCTCCTTGGCATGAAATCCCAGGCGGCAGCCTCTCTCCTTCCCTAGTTCCCTTCCTTTCTCCCTCCTGGATAGGAACTACTGTAGCTGCATCCACTTTATCATCTCATTTGTTTTCTGATCTGATCCTGGGCTGCCATGTGGCTGATCAAAGCCAGATGTGAGCTCTCATCTTCACAAAGAAGCCCCTGTATTCAAACAAACCTGTTAATTCATTGTCTTTTTTCCTGCGGTTACCTTCCTTTGCTTCCTCCTTCCATTTCTCAGTATTGAGGTGGATAAAAGTAGGTTCACAATTGTGAGTACACAAAATACAGAGTTTATGCTTATATTACTATTTATTAATTGTAGTAGTATTTATTTGTATTACAACTGTAAACCTGTTTTTGCCCACCTCTGCATATTCATTGACTCCTTGTGCCCCCCCATTTATACTTTCTTTCTCTTTGTATGACCCTTTTGTTCTCCTTTCTCTTTAAAAGTCTCTTTCTTCTCAAACTCATATTCTATTGTAGGTTAAAATAATAAAATTGCTTTTACCCTCATCTCATCCTCCTCATACTTGAAAGAAAAAAATGTAGTTTTTCTAAACCTCAAACACGCTCTTATTTTCAGCAGTCTAATCTGTTTTTAATGGTGGCATATGTTACAAAATTCCAGCTCTGTTTCTTCTTGCCTGCCTTCCCCTCTCCTTCCACCTCTCCTGCCTCTCCCTTCTCTGTCTCCTTGTCTGCTGCCTCTTTTCAGGATGTGCCCTTCTCCCTCATCCGTCCTTCCCCCATCTCTCCCTTTTATGTCCCTTCCGTCTAAGAGAAAGTTTTGCATTCTTTCAGACTCCACCATGCTGCTGCCTGCCTCTCTGCTGACTTTCTGCTGAGCAGCCACTTTCAAGATTTTGAAATTCAGTAAATCCTTGAGAGTTTGTCCTAATTTGGAGAGAAGGTCAATCAGAAATAATAAGCCTGAGAAACAGAATATTTTACAAAAATCTCCAGTGAAGGATATTAAGTGGACACAATATAATTGTTGACAAAGAATGAAGAAAGCTATTCACAGAACTACCAATAACAATTTACTGAGTTCTCAGGGCTGTGGGAGTTGAGATGAACAAGGTTTGATCCCTGCCATCGAGGAGTTTAATATATAGAACAGAAAACACAGCATGCTCCTATATGACCTTAATAAAGGCAGAATGTATGAAAAGCTGATTCACTTGACAAATATTAACTCCTGCAATGTGGTCAGAGCTGTGGAAAACTCAAAAGAGAATCTGACGTGGTCTTCACCCTCAGGACACTCAGGACTCTGGTGGAGAATCAATTTATACTTAAATGATTGCTTTACAAAGCAGAAAACAAACACAATCCTTACGGTAAACACAATGAGCGGTTCCTAGGGTAAAGTGATCAATTTAAGCAGAAAGCTGGAGAAGGTGCCACAGAAGAGATCCCATTGGATCTGGGTCTTGAAAGACTACTTGTTTTTGGGAGCTGGTAAAGGGGTCAAAACCCTGCAAGGGCCAATAGGTGGCCTTCATGTCAATTTCAGTTTACTGTGAGAGACAAATTCTGGTTGAGGATTCTGAGTCTGAGTCTGAGTCTAGGCTTGCTGAGACAGTAATCGATGATTGATAGCAGTTTCTCCTTTAGACCCAAGCAGGGGTAGTAGAGTCATGTATACCCACTCATCAGACTCAGAGGTATAAAAGTGATTTGGTACATTAAGGGAGAGAGGGTATAGCCCAGTGTGGCTGTTGGATAGGTTGTGAAGGGAGGTAGCCAAAGTGACATGAGGAAGTCAGTGCAACATTGTGGAGAGCATTGAATGCTATGCACAGAAGTTGAACATGCAAGATTTTTGAGCAGCAGAGGATAGAACCAAGTTTATGCCAGGTCTACAGACAAGGGAAAATATTAGATGAAGTGGGATCAGTTAGGAGGCTATTGTGATAACTCAACAAGTGATAATAACCTTGTGTTAATAAGTATGATGGCACCGGAAACAGGGATTTAATTAAAGCAATATAGCTATGGTAGAATCTCTTGCAGAAGAAGAGAAAGAGAAATTAGAAATATAACAGACTGTCAAGAATTATGATGATGCCAGTAACCAAGAGAGGGAAGACAGGAGGAGGAGTTTTTAAGGAGAGGAGCTAATAGATTTGGTTTTAGTCATATTGAGTTTGGGATATTGGTGAATACAGAAACGATAGTAAGATGAAAGCATAGAAGATGAGACTCAGACCACTTGAACACATTTTAAGGACAAAATTATATATGTCTAGGAGCTGAAAATTCACACCTTCATGCAGTAAATATTTATTGAACACCTACTACATACCAATGAGATAAAGCATGACCCTAGAAAGTAGGATATTGTTGATAAAATCTCAATGGCTGAAAAAGCAAGAGGGGTAGAGCTTGAAGTGAGCAGAAAAAGTTGACAGATTCCTGCTGTGGGAAAACTGATTCAATCAGAACTGAAACCACTTCAATGTGTCCTAGAGACTGTGAAAGACAAAACTAAACAGGGAAAAGAAGGAGAAACAGGCCCTAGAAGCCACAAAGATTTTACGGAGTTCAGCAATTCATTTGCAAATACATAAGAATCAGTTGTGCTTAGCAAATGTATTATTTAAATGCAAATGATGCTAATTGCCTTTATTCTTAAGTAGGCTAAAGAGGAGGCATCTAATGCTGGAGAGAGCAAAGAACCTGAGGGACCTGGTTTTGTAATTACTCTGCCACTTAGTAGTAATACAATAATATTCCCTTGGCAAGTTACTTAATATCTCTGGATCTCAGGTTCTTACTCTAAGAAACAAAGGAAATAGTATTTAGTTCATTGTGTTATTGTGAGACCAAATAAAGTCAATGTGTATAAAATGCCTGGAACAATAAATGGCAACTACTATTATCATATATATATATATTTTTAATTTTGATATTCTAACACTTCTTTCCCTGCTTTAAGTTCTGTCACCAAGTTTCTGTGTGAGTAAACTATTTGCAAAACAGCATTTTGTTGGTCTGATTATAATACATCCTCAACAGTGCTACCTTGCAATTCTGTCCACCTTGCAATAATTCTATACTACAAATGCACATTTATGCACTTTTCACTAGAGGAGTAGATGCGGAGAGTTGGGCTGACAGAACTGGATGGGTCTTTGTTTTCACATCAAATAGAAATTGCCCATCAATCTCACCCTGCTTCACCACAGATAATCAAATCAACCTTGCATAGAAATACTTATAAATCTTCACATTAACCATTATCTATATTCTCAACCCCAGCCTCATCAACCCAATTCACTCCACAACCACCCCCCATATTCTCGATATCTATTCTCAGCATTCCAGCATTCATGATGCTCCTCTTCCTTGAGGTCACATCTAAAGGGTCCAGTCTCTTAAATCAGGTCATTTTTCCCACTCCCATTCTGCTGCCCTGTTTAAGACCCCCATTACCTCTAACTGATTTTAAGTCTACCATCTGTTCTCTATTCCAATCTGCCCTTCACACTACAAAAGAGATCTAATTATATCATTCTGTCACTTGCTAACTTCTATTAGTTCTGTACATTGCCCACAGGATAAAATCTATACACTTTAGTTGAGCATGACCCTTTATATTCCCAGCCTTGCTATTGAGCCCATCCTTTGCTCCAGTTTCCCAAATGTGTACTGTCATTCACTCATCAAGTCATTGCAGTGTTCTTTTCACATGAAATACTTTTCCACCACTCATTTTATAGACAAACTCCTAGGAACCCTTTAAAACCCAGCTTAAATGTAACTCTAAGGATAGGTTCCTGAATCCTAGAATTCTGTCATTAATTAGCTACCTACAACTTGAGAGATTCCTAAGGGAACTACTACCATTTAAGTTAAGGTTAAGCCAAAGATCAGTTTTAACTGAGCTTTGGCATAAAACCCTAAGGAGAAGCACTCTATTGGCTAATGTTGCAAGACTGCCTTGAATTCAATTATTTTACTTGGACGGAGTAATTGACTTTTTTGGTGGAACTTCACTCTAATTTCTAGATGCCTTTCTAGGAGTCTCAGAGAAAAGGAAGAGTGGGAATTCTTTTTTCTTAAGCCGGAGTGCCATGGGTCCTGACTTTTCCTCATAACCTTGTGGGAGAATAGATATGGGGCTATTTACCCCACTAGAGGTTCATGTTTTATACCTGACAGTATGACTCTATCTTTATAAAACCTGATTGAATAAATATCCCTGAACATGACAAATCTATAACAGCTTTCTTCCTTGGGAAGAAGTGACATGCCAAGAAGTTGCAACAGTAGCTTCCCTTGAGATTTTTACCCTTACTCTTTCTCTACTTCCTACTGCCCCATATGTACAAATTACTCCTTCTTTCATCTGTGTTCTTTAGTAATTTATTCATCCTGCTCTGACAGTACTTACATTTTCTGTAATTATTTTTAATACCTGTCCTTCCCACCCAACTCTCACTTTTAAGAAGGTAGGAATTGCATCTACCTCGTAGCCCTCTAGTGTGTCCAGTGCCTACCTACATGGGAAAACACTAGCTGGAATGGTACCTTAATGCCACTTCCTCCAAGTGAACTTGGTCTGTGCTGGGTGAGCACAGTGTGGACTGTATCTCAGTCCTCTGCCTACCATCTGGACACTTGGTGCAGGGCATAACTTGGACAACTGTATCCAGCAACCCTAGACCAGCACATAAGAGCAACTCTTAAAATACTTTTGAATGAGCTAATAGAATATAAAGGAATTGCTTTGGAGTGTGAAGAATACAGTGACAATGTAAAGACTGAGAAACTATGAGGCATAAAACTTGACAGAATTTGTGAACAGGATCATTATCAATCCATAAATTATAGAATGTTCTCAAATATACAGAAGCAAAAGAGGGCCCTAAATCTCAAAGAATTTTATAACTGGAAATAAGGCAGCCATATGTTCCAGACCTTCTAGGATAATCTGTATTCCAAATCTCCTGTCTTATTGTCCCTATAAGTGTAATTGTACTTGTCATAGCATATGTCCTAATTTGGGGCTCAGAAAACATGGTCACTAACCAAAAGGTTTATTTACTTTTGCTCAACCTTCTCATTTTACAGATGGGCAAACTGAGATCCACAGAGGCTAATCAGGTCCCCTAAAGTCACACAAAAAATTAATTATAAAACCTGACTTCTAATCCATTGTTATTTTTGTATTACTTTATGCTGTGACTTAACATAGCTCCCACGAAGGCTTTTGTTCGCAGTTAAACAGACATCCTGCTCCCACTGTGCATCCTTTCCTGACATAGGAAACACTGCCCTGCACCAACAGGCACCAGCCGTCCTTCCACGTCCAGATCATACATTCTCTGATGTCCTAGAGGCCACATGCCTGAGACAAACTCAGCCTCTGTTTTTGGGCTGAGTGTTTGCGAGGCAAGATGAGGGAGGAGGTATTGAATGACTTCATCAGGGCTGATGGTATAGAAGGGATATAATCATTACGCAATGTGTCTTAATCATTATATTCTGAACTCTGTACACCAAAACAACAGGCTTCTTGGTATCAGCAGCATCCAAGGTGACTTTCTGGGATAAAAGAGAAATGTGAGAACATCTGGCAGGAGATGGCTCAATAACAAAAAGAAGTATAGGGAATACCCAGCAGCTGATCTGAAACTGCCATTCGTAAAGAACTTATCACATCGGAAAAGTGCATATGGAGTTATTAAGAAAAAGGACAGAAAGTATAGGTAAGTTGAGAATAATTAATATGAACATACAGATACTGTGGTACAGTAACAATAATGAAATGCTTGAAATCAAGGTGAACATACCAATACTACTGACTGAGGGACTCATGCAGGTTAAAAACTTGAAAATGGAGGGAGGGTAGTTTTAGAATCAAAGGAGTGCAGCCAAAAAGGAAAGTGGAGTGCTTCAAATGGTGTCATAGGAGCACATGGACCTTCAATCTAACTTGATATGTGACTTGAGCAAATGATTAGTTTTTCTGGACCTCAGTTTCCCTACTTATAAACCTAAGAATTAGGCCCCATGATCTCCAGCACCCTTTCTAGCTCTAATTTTTCATGATCCCAACTGAACCTTTACTCTTCTTTATTTACTTGAAGATAATTTTATTTGTAATAAAGTAACTAATGATGTAGAGAGTTGTGTTTAATAAATCAATGAAAAATTACAATTTCCAGTGTATACTCTAGTGGAGAGGTTGGCAAACTTTTCCTGTAAAGGACCAAACAGTTACTATTTTAGGCATTATGGACCATATGGCCCCTGTAATAACTACCCAACTCTGCCACTCTAGCATGAAAGAAGCCACAGACAATACACAAACAAATAGGTGTGGCTGTGCTCCAATAAAACTTTATTGACAAATACTGGTAGCCAGCTGGATTTGGCCCACAGGCTTTAGTTTGACAATTTAAGTATAGAAAATGGATTATATGTCATTTAACATAATGTTTACATTTTTATTATTATTCCATATGTGTATATATATATATGTGTGTGTGTGTGTGTGTATGCATTACACATGGTGAGAATGCAATAAAAGTGTTTGAAAAGAAACAATTATGCACACTTGATAAGCCATATAGAGAACCACATTGTACAACTCTAGGGTCCAATATTCACAGTGACTTTATAGAGCACTCAAGAATTCTATACAGCCCAAGGTGAATGAGGGAAATATCCAATCTCTATGGCCCTGCTAGTGGTGTTGATACCTCAGTAACACTAACAGCCTGAAAGAGAGAAATTGGGTACAATGGAAGAAAAGTATCTGAAAAAGGAGAGGGATGCAATAGAATTCCTATTTCCTACTCCCTTTAGGATCTCTGAGCCTACCTTCTCCATCCTATTTATTCCCCACTCCCCAGATAAAAGGTTTTTATCTCAGGAAAGAGAGTGCAAATAAGTTATTTAAACTTGAAGTGAATTTAACAATGAGTTATCTTTCTCAGAAGTGTGTTCATGTAAAGATTCTTAACCACTGGAGGTAGTCCAAGGAACGATGAGGAGATTGAGAGTGCTCCTGAAAGAATACCACATTAGCTGCTTATAACTTGCCCTGCCTTATATTGTCTACCTGTTGTTTGGATCACTTCATCCAGAAAAAGCACTTATTTATTTTGAGGTCTTACCCCCGACACACTAAATCATAGCTTCCAGTACAAGTTACTAATGGGAGTAAACCATAGCTGATCAACAAAGATGAACATACGACTCAAGCCAGGTCAACCAGAGTTCTTCCCTGGGATATTTCAAACTAGAACTCAGGGAAGAAGAGTAGATGCTTTCTCTGGTCGGGAAACTATAAAACAAGCACTCCATTTGCCCTCCATGTACATGAAGCAGGTCTGAGAGAATAAAGCCAATACACAGTGAGAAGCCAAGAGGAGAGATAAAGTTTGGGAGATATTCTCAATATGTCCCCTGAGCTTCAGGCTCTGTCGTACTGCTATCCCTCTCAGATTGGGGGGGGGTGCCCTCAGTATCCTTCTCATTAAGTATCCTTTTGCCCAGACTAATTCAAATAGAAGGTTTGCTACTTATAACCAAAATAAATATGAAAAATACATTCCTGGTTTTTCCCCAAATCTATACTTTTGTTTCATATTATTAAGCATCTTTATCCTTCCTTTCCCTAGAATTAGTCCAAATCCTGCTGATTGAGGAAAAGTTAAAATCTCTGCCCTACCCAATACTTATATCTATATGCTAATATTGACTCTGTGTATGGGCACTTCTGTACTTTGACAGAAAATTCTTGATCTACCAGGCATTAACCACACAGAATACAATCTGCACCGATCCCCCTATGGCCCTCAGATATGAAAGACAATATAATAGTAACTAAGCACACAATAGGTCACCCATTTCAACAAAAGGCAGGGAAGAAGCATTAAAATTTCAAGAGCTTCAATAATCAAATTCTGTGTTAGCCAACCGTAGGAACTGCAAGGTCCCAGAAAGATCAGTCCCACCATTTGTTTCAATCTAATTGCTTAGGTAATTGGTAAATTGTCATTTTAATAGGCAATATATGTGCATGGCACAACCATACAAGGTTACAAAGTGTTTATGGTGAAAAGTGAATCTCCTCTTCTTTCCATACCCTAGCCACCTACTGTCCTCCCTAATGGCAACAGCTCTTACCAGTTTCTTGAATATGTTTCCAGAGTTATTGTGTGTATTTATAAATATATATGCACAGATATAGTTTCATACAAATGTTAGTATTACAATACATACTTTTTTGCTCTTTGCTTTTTTTATATAACAATACATCTGTTCTCACCACTTGGGATGAGTCATATGCTATCTGAATGGAATAGAATCTTCTGGTCACATCTGCTTGTGAGCAATACATACATAGTGGCAGCTGAGCAGAGATAAACACTTTCTAATGTCTCTATTAGAAATGCTCCTTTGTTTTTCTTAGCACTGTTATAAACTGAGGCATATTAAAAATGTTAAGAGGTTTCTTTTGGGGGGCAGGGGAAGGAGGAGTAAGTATATATCAATTTGAATCAGGCAGTGCCAAACCAGAAGTGGTTAGGAACACTCGACCTGCAGGAGCTAAGCATAAGACTATTCTGGAGAAGGCATGGAAACAAAGCAAAGGAATTATTTGATTGGTTACAGTGTAAGTGGTTGCCTTATTCAGGAAAGTTTAGTTGGCTGTTTGTATTGGCTATCCTTAAGTTTTAATTTCTTAAATCTTGAGGCATTTCATGCTAATGTTTTGTGAACATGGGCTGCCAAGGCATTACATCTATCTTAGTCTATGACCTCCTTCGGTAATTAATTTGACATCACCAACAGTAGTTCATCTCAAGGAAATCCCAAATGGGCAAAAATGCAATATTGAAATGTAGAGATAAGGTAAATCTCCAGATGCTCACCAGATATCAAGTGCAAATCTTGACTACCAAAAGTTTAAGTTTGAAGCCTCATATTTTTTATATAAGTGAGTTGTGAATTTCAGTATCCTATGAAATAGAATAAGGAATAGCTTATGGGTTTCCATTTTATTAAATTAACAAAAAACTAATTCAACAATGGGTCACTGAAAAAATTAAAGAGTTTTCTACTAAATTTTTGTGATTGGTATCATGACAGAATAATCTGCCTTAATCATGACCAAATCCAGGACTAGATGGAACATTGGTTTATTCTTATATAATCATTTGTTTGTAGGTTGTCTTTAAAGGGCTGTGTAGCTCAAGAGACTTATGAGACCATCTGCATCGCCAATTTTAGGTAATTTTTATCACCTCTTTGGAAAAGACAGTTTGAAATTTTTCTCTTCTGTTGGGCAAATCACTCTATAAAGGAGGACATCTCTGACATTTATCATCATTTAAATTGATTGGAGTTTCAAAGCATGCACTGTCCTAGATCTAAGTCCATCATAAATTTTGTATAAGTTTCTTTGTCTGCTCTGAGAAGGTAGTCTGACCCTGACCAGTGCTGCCCTGGTCTTTCCTTTTAAATTCCTCTCACTTATGCCTTTCTCTTCTCTCATTTTAAGCCAAGCCTTTTCTCTAATGGGCCTTACATGAACCATAATATATAAACAGTTATCTTATAGACATGGCCAAGAAAATGTTAACAGCTGCCTAACCTGTACTGACTCTATGGAACTTCTTACTAAGTTCAGCTCCAGGGAAAATTATGTGCTCTACTCTTACTTTTAAGATTCCTTCTTTTCTCTTTGCATCTCTCCTTTTGCATGCAACACAATGAACTCATATTGCATTGGATTGCTTAGGGTGCCTCACTGTAAGGATTTAGGTAAGCCTGAATTTCCTACCAAGGAATCTGGACAAATCTCTCTACTTTCCTCCCTACCCAAATAGATTGGTTATGTAACAAAGCCAACAGAAGCTTTCCTCCACATGGTTCTATTGGCATTTTAGATAAGAGAAATGTTGGTTTTGTGATGTTCAGATTCCTTCTCTGAAGACAACACTTGTGAGATTCACAACTTCTTTTCCAGCAGTATTTCACAGTATAATCAACTCAAAGTGCATAAATTGCTTTACTGCATTGAGTTAGAATCTCTGTGTTAAATATATTGAGGTTATATGTCTTATGTTTCTAATTCACCTTGGCATCCATTTAAACAAGAATCAGACTCTCTACTCCTTAACATTTTTTTCCAGGCAGAAAACTCCTACCCAAGAACACAACATCTTCTAAGTCTTTTGTGCTCAGTCAGGCTATTTTATTTAGCTCCCCTTTGGATCAACAGTTCTTCCCCTCTGAAGCCTCAGATCTATGCTTTCTGCTCAAGATCAAAATTATTTACAGGTTTCTAAATTCCTTCACCCAGTTGGTGCTTTACAGAATCTACCCAGAGAAAATTCTGAATAGATTTGTCTTTGTTCCTGACATCTAGATCCTACCTTATACTACTAATCTCAGCCTCTAACCTCTGTGTTTCCCCTAGCTTTGCCATGATGATCTGTCTCCTACCAATGCTTTCATTAAAAGTGCCCTCCATGAGACTAAGTAACAAGGCCCTCCCATCTTAACTGGCCAGTCCAAAGTTCACTTTTCTTTAGGTAGCCCCAGAGTCTCTCAAACCCCCACTGTTCCTCCACAATAACCCAGCCCAGCATCAGTAGCCTACCTGGATACCACTTAGCTCAGAACTACCACAAGTGTTAGCATAGTAAAGCACAATTATTATCTACACACACCCAGGATTGCCTTTCCCTGGCAACGTTTACTGTGTAAAATTCCCCATTGACATTTTATCTCAACTGCTCCAAAGACCAGGGAAAGCCAAATGACTTTGGGAAAATTTATTTGTTTACTTTACTGAGTCATTCCAAAAGAAGTTTGTATAATTAATTTTAAATATCTAATGAATTAGTTCATAATAAAATGTTAATAACAGGCTTATCAAAACTTTTTATTCACACAGCCCTGGCTTTTCTTCTTGGTTCAGCTACTCTCTAGTTGTTTAAACTTGGGCAAGTCAGGAAACTAATTCCTCATCTTCAAATTCATCACATTAAAGGGGCATTTTAACTCCTCATCTCTTAGCAGTAATAGCAATAACATTGATGCTATAGTAGTTGATATTCAACTATTACATCACATCTCTCCTTCCCAAGATATCTGTGTCATTTTAAGGGGGTACAATGTCTTCCTCAAAGGAATGGTTCCATGCAAGCTGCAGAAAGATTCCATTTGAGGACAAACTTTGGAACAAGTCCTTGCCAATGTTTTTGATATTAGGTAACACCCTGTTCTAGCTAATGAATATAGTTCTGCTTGCTATTAGGCATTTTCTCCTGTCATTCCTATCATTTCTTATCATTGTCAAACAAATACATTTTTACAGTTGCCTTTCCTAAATTTTGTTTCTTACTACATGGTATTTGAAAGAAATATTTCAAAATTTAGAATTTTGGACTTTCTGTGTAATTGATGATATTAACACATTTGACAGTCAAGCTGCATCCTCATCATAGAGGACTCTACTACACCGATTATGTTAATATCCCCACAGCAATCATTTTACTTCTCTGTCTGGATGCTGCTCCACCTCTTCTGGCAATAGAGTCTGTGCTCTTGACCAGAGGAGTGAGCACATGAACCAAGTCAAGTCAGTAACATTGTCTAACTGTTTGGCCACTGAAATTGGCCTGGACAGATGCATAACCCATACAGACATCTGCTCCAGGATATTTCTGGCTTGATGGAGCAGAAATCATATCTTTCCTCTCTACCAGCAGAACTTCTGGGAAGTGACTTCAGGGCTGCAAATGGCCATGTTCCTTGCCATGTGAAAAAAAATTTGTCTTTATTAGGAAAACATGAGGTCAACATACGAGAGAAACTTAGGAGTGACAAAGAGATAGAGAGGGAGAAAATCCTAACAGTATCACAAGTCATGGATCTAGTTGTTCTTGAGACCAATGACACTGTTTCTGTGATATGTGCCATAAGCAATAAATTCTCCATTATCTTGAATGAGAATCATGTTATTTGCAAGTAAAAAAAATTCTTAGTAATAAAATTTCTATTACCTTATACCAACGTTTGAAAGGAAACTCAACCCTCATCAAAATAAATAGGCTGATCTCCTCCCATTTCTTCTGCTGCCTTACTTCATCAGTTTACCCCTTCTGCAATTCATTCCCTTTCATTAGGTATTTTTTAAGATTTTATTTATTTGTTTTTAGAGAAGGGCAGTAAGGGAGAGAAACACCCATCAGTTGCCTCTCGTACATGCCCCAACCAGCGATCTGGCCTGCAAACCAGGCATGTGACCTGACAGGGAATCAAACTGACAACACTTCACTATGTGGGATAACGCCCATCCAACTGAGCCATGCTGGTCAGGGCACTTTAGGTGTTTTCATCTTCAACCTCAAATTCTCTTAGTTTTTTTTTGTTGTTGTTCAAGTACAGCTGTCTCCATTTCCCCCCACCACTCCCTGCCACCCCACCCATCCCCACATCCATCTTAGTTTTCATCTACTGTAAAAATACCTTTCTTCAACCATGTTGCTTTCCAGAATACCAAGTCATGTAGCCAGGGTAGGCTAGGTTATGCTGCAATAACAAACAACATAAGCATTTCAGGAAAACAAAGGCATATTTATTGATCATAATAAATGCACCACAGAGCAGGGTAACTCTTTAGAAGAAATATCTTCTATGTTGACAACTCAATGTCTCAAATAAAGAACATTCCACCATAATGTAATTGTACAGTATATAGCAATTATAGTGTATGTAGCTTCTGTGGCTTCTATGAATAGCATGAAAGGGAGAAGAGGGAGAACTCCACACTAGCTCCTCTGCTCTGCACTTTTGCAGACATTTTATTGGCTAAAGCAACTTCTATGGTCATAGCTAACTTTAAGAATTCTGTCTGGGAGAAAGAATTGGATGCGAGAGAGTATTAGATGTTTCTACCACATCTCTCTTTCCTTCTTTTTAAACTAGAATTCATACAAAACTAAGACAAATTTATGTTAATTTTTTCACAAACACTCAATTCTTAACTCCCTGCAAAATTTGCTTCTGTGCCTATGACTCGAATTAGTCAATTGGGTGAAGTAATGACCTCCTATCCATTTCCACCCCCCAAATCTCAGTAACTTACAATAAGAAACACTTTTCTCTTTCTCATGTCATGTCCAGACTGCAGGTTGCAGACAGCTAGGTCCCTAGCTCTGGGACCTAGGCTAAAGGAACATCTCCCACGCTTCTGCTTGGACATGACATTCTTCACATTTTCTCACATGCCATGAGCTAGAGCACATCATGTGGCCAAGCCCAAGTCAAAGGAACTGGGATGCAAACTCCTTCCTCAGGAGGCACAAAAGGTCGCATGGTAGTGGGTGAGGACCCTCCTATGAGAAAGCAGATATGAATTGTCAGCAATAACGTAATCTGTCACCACACTCTACTGACGCTGCTCTTTTGGCTCTCTTCTTGTCCTAGTCACCTTCTCACACATGGTTTTAACTATAGCATCCATAAAAATAGCATACAAAGTATACTTCCAATACTATTTGTATCTCTTATGATTTAATTTTAAATTATCTGCTGGAAACCTAAATTGTCTGTGTCACAATTCTCATAACCACCTCACTAGACAAGTCTTAAATTTATTTCCTCAGGAAAGTACTCTCTATACAGTCTTATTTCTGTCTGAAGCAAAGTTGTTTTTCTGATCCATCCCCTGCCACATAACTTCAGTGTCATTCTTAAATCTAATTCTCCCTCACATCGTGTGAGTCCTCAAGTGCTATCTAATGCCCCTTACTAATGTTTTATTCTTTCTGATTACCTAAATCTAGTCTGATCCAAGTATTTCTCCTAGGCTATTACACATATTATAATCCAGGAACTCCAATCTTTTTTAATTTAATCTTTATTGTAGTTTTACCATTAATAGAAATTCCATTTTCAAATATAATGCTCTTAAGAGTCCTCACACACATTCACAGAGAAATTACAAAATCTCCACCTCAGTGTTGATCAAAATAAGAAAAAACTTGAAAACATGTGTATGTCCATGAACAAGAAAACTGATCAATTCTGGTATAGTCATACAATAAAATAGTATGTAACAGTGAAAATGGATAAATTCAAGCTACATATATTAGCATGGGTGATTTTTACAACAAAACAACATGTCCTAAAATAGTTAACATCACAAGAACATATTCAACATATCCTTTTGACAGATATTTTAAGTCATGCAAATAATATCATTGTTTAGTAAAATAATTTAGTAATAGTATGTTTTAAAAGCATGGGATTCATAAATACCAAAGTTATCATGGTTACTCAGCAAGGGATGAGGATGGGGTGACAAGGGGGCCTAGAGAAGGGTACACAGAGGGCTTCAACTGTGTTTATGTTTTATTTCTTAAGGGGAATTGTGGATACACAGGGGTTTTTATTTCTTTGATTGTTTATTATTTACTGTTTGTGAATTTAACCCATCAGAAACAGTTAATGATACACTATACATTTTTTAAACATCTCCTAATTAATCTCTTCATTCTAGACTCTCACTATCTCAAAGTATTTGGCACATGGCTCAAATTAATCTTTACAAAATACCATATTGCTTTATCTTCCTATTAGTAAGTCTCCAATGATTCTCTAAGGCCTATAAGATCATCTCAATACTCCTTGCATGTCATTCAAAACTCCCAAGAACCTGGAACCCTCCCTGTCCCCATCTTCCTTACTACCTGACCTGAACTATCCTCTCCCTTCCTGCCTGTTTACTTAAGCATTAACTTCCCATCAATATCTACTCCACCCACCCTTTTCTCTTCCAATGTGACTCAGAGGGTGGGTTAGATGACCCTCTCTCTTATCTAGGGTTGTTCCTCTATACATACTCTTTGGCCCCTTTCCTTCTACATCCTTTAGGAGTATGTTCCATAAACTCTCTCAATTTTTTTAAAACTCACAATGTTATCTGTGTTCCTTTCCCTCCTATAAAACCTCCCTTATCAAGTTTTCTCTCCTAGTCAACCCTAGGGGTTGAACACTTACCACTTTGCATTCTCAGTATATTTTTAAAATATTGTCAAGAATTAAGAAGAGTCAAAAATCTTACCTTTCTTGCAAGCTAGCCAGTTAGTCTCCCATAGATTCAGGGATATTGGCAGAAGCCATGAGATGCCTGGTCAAGGACAAAATATTTTATTACTCACAGCAAAAGCAGCAGCCAGAACATCAGATTTTCTTGTAGTGGTTCCCTAATCCACAAATCTCACTGGAAGATTCAGAGGTCGTGTGACACCTGAACACATATCGGGTTACATTTCAGGAAAGAAACCCTGAAGTTAGGGAACTCAAATCTTTTATAATAGTCAGTAAGCATACCTGCCCTTCCCTTTGCAGGAAGATACAATCTATACCTTCTAAGGTTGTTTGCTATAAAGACTTCCCTGAAAAGAAATATATTTAAAAACAGCAATCAATGACTCTGTTCAAAGGATGAGCTGAAACACAAGATCCATGGAGAACTGTTTTCCAAAAGTTCTATCATATTTCCTCAACTAGATTGTAAAATTCTTGAGAGCAGGGTTTGGCAACACACTTTCTGTAAGGGGTAAATAGTAAATGTTTTAATCTCATAGAGCACATATCTCTGCCATCATAGCTCAAAAGGAGCCAGAGACAATATGTAAAAGAATGAGTGTGACTATATACTCTGTTGGAAGAAAACAAAAACAAAATAAATAAGAGAAAGATATTTTGCCAGATGATGATAAGTGTTATGGAAAAAAATAAAGCAGAAAACAGGGAGATATTAAGGGAGGTAAAATATTACATAAGGGGTAGGGAAGGCATCAATAGAGAAGTTGACATACAAGAAAAGACCTGAAGGAAGTGGTAATACCTAGGAGAAGAGCATTCCAGGCAAAGGAAACAAACGCAAATGCCCTGCCGTGGCAGTGCTCCTGGCATGTTGGAGGAGCAGGTGGTGGCAAAGATGGTGCAGCAGAGTGAATGAGAGGGATAACAGTAAGAGATGACCTTGAGAGTTAGCCGGAGGATTGAACAGAGGAATAATTTGAACTGACTTATATTTCCAGAGATACAAGTTCCATCCGGAAAAAGTGCAGACATTGTTAATATAATGAGAACGGTTTGTGTGACATCTATGTAACCTGGCAGCCAATGAGAGTGGACTGGAATGTTCATGTGTGAACAATTATGACTTCACTATATTAGTCAGTTGTGGTGGTAGATGCCACTGAGTGAGCATGTGTACTGTGTGGTCATCACATTCAAAATGACTGAGCCAGTAGAGCAAAGAATCTGCATCAAATTTTGTGTTAAGTTTGAATGTTCCTTCAAGGAAACTATTTGGATGATTCAGAAGGCTTTTGGGGACAGTGCAATGAGTGTAGTACAAATAAAAGTGTGGCACAAATGCTTCAAAGATGGTTGAGAACCTGTTGAAAGTGATTCATGTTCTAAAAGGCCTACAACAAGCAGAACACCCAAGAATGTTGAATGTGTACAGGCTGCAATCAACAAAGATCTCTGACTGACAGTGCAAGAACTAGAAGCTGATCTGGGGATTCCAAAAACTACTATGTCCCAGATTTTGATGCAGGATCTTGGCATCAAACGTGTCATGGCAAAATTTGTTCCATGGCTTCTTCTAATAGAGCAGAAGGAACATCATGCTACAGTTGCTAATGATCTGATTCAAACCGCTACCAATGAACCAGATTTCCTAAAGAAGTTATAACCAGAGACGAATCGTGGGTCTATGGCTATGATGATCTGAAAATGAAGGCCCAGTTATCCCAATGGAAATTTCCTGGTTCTCCACACCCAAAGAAAGCATGGCAAAGCCACAGCAAGATCAAGACCATGTTAGCTGTGTTCTTTGACTGGGAAGGTGTTGACCACCACAAGTATGCCCCTCTGGGCCAAATAATTAATAGAGTACTACCTCAATGTTCTTCATTGGTTAAGAGATGCACTATGATGAAAATGGCCACAGCTATGGGCAAGTGGTCATTGGCAGCTTTATCATGACAACATACCCACTCATGCATCACATCTTGTGCAGAGTTTTTTGCAAAACATCAAATCACCCAGGTGACTCAGCCCTCCTATAGCCCAGATTTTGTGCCCTGCAACTTCTGGTTTCTCCCCAAATTAAAATCACCTTTGTAAGGGAAGAGATGTTTTAGACCTTCGATGAGATTCAGGAAAATACAATGGGGTAGCTGATAGCAGTTGGGAGAACTGTGTGAGGTCCCAAGTGCTGACTTTGAAGGGCACTGAGGAGTCACTGTTCTATAATACAATGTTTTTGTGTCACGTATCTTCTTCAGTATATATCTCTATTTTTCATATTATATGCCTGGATACCTTCTGGACAGACCATGTATGTATGTCCTGCCCAGAAATGAAAATGAGCTGCAAAGGAAAAATTGAGTTGCCACAGATTACAATAGGGATACTGAGAGAAGAGCAGGTTTAGGTTTAGATATGAAACATATCTGCTTCAGAATGTTAAGTATATGTGTAGCAATATGTTGATGATAACAAGCTACCTACTTAACAAAGTTGCCTAAAGCCAGTTTTTTGCCCAGGAGTGTCTGTCAGGAAACTGCAAATGCTAATAGCCAGTGTCTTCTCCTTCCCTCTGTAGAGTCCCGCCTAGTGGACTCTACAGATAGGTCAACCAAAACATTAATTCAGACGGCTTCTCTGGTCAAATAGACACAGAATGATGACAAGAGTCCTTTGTCCAGACTCCATCTGATGAAGGACAAATCCAGCAAATGAAGAAGTGGCTGTTTGCCTATCAAAATGCATATTCGTTAAACTCTTTATCAACTGTCAGCCCAGAAGGGAGAATGGCAGATTTTTAACAAGATAATTTTAGGAACATTCCCTAAACATATTGAACAAAATTGTCCCTTGTGTATTTGGGCTGCTGCCCAGCAGCCACTCTCCAAATCTTGAATTGTTCCTTCATGGGGTCAACTGAGGCACCCTTTTACACTGTTTAAAATCAGCACACAAAGCTACTTGCAGGAGAATGAAGGGGTTACTTGTTCAAATGTGAAAGAATCACAGCCACAGCTGAGCTCATTCCAGTCCCATCTCCCACCCTGGCCCTATTGCCCTCAGTGAAAAACTCAGTTGAAGTCAGCTGATGCTTGGCTCATGCTTGATTTTACACAAGCATTTCTAAGCAAAAGCAAACCTAGTGTGTATAAACAAAATAATTAACACACACGTAATTTCACTTCATTATGCAATTTTATATCATTTTGTGCATCTCTCCAGTATTTTTCACACAGAGGCAGAGGGATAACTGAGAGGAGAAGGTTCCTAGTTACAGAATCCTGTCCTTTCTAAGGCCTTAATGCTGGAGGAGGTCAGGCTGGCTGGTCACTAACTGAAGGCTCAGTTTCAAGCAAACGATTGGATGCCTCTTTGAAATATTTGAGGAGGGAGGGTATATTCATCTAGAGGGAAAAAATAAAACTTCCTTGACATGGAAAAAAACAAAAACTGCCCATGGTTTGACACAAGCATAAAGAGCCTCAACCCAGGAAAACATAAAGTTGGCAGTTTTAGCATTGGAGGCAGAAGCAAACAGGACAGAAGAGAAAAGAAAATTTCAGTAAGTACTGAAGGTACAAAGAATAGGCTTGTTTGTTGGGAACAGAAGACATCCAAGCTGTGCCATAGAATGTCTGTCTGCACAGAATGTGGGCAATTGGCCCAGAGAGAGATGTTTTCCTTAGAAACATGAAGAATGCAATTCAAGTTTACCATACCATTGGGATATGTTTTGCTGCAAATAACAACTCTTGATTAAAAGTAATAATAATAAGGATCCATTACTGTAAATTATAATAAATCCAGGGTTAGGAAGATTGAACAGTTGGTACAGCAGCTTAACAATGTCAACAAGAAATGGCTTACACTGCTAACCTGTTGTACAGTTATTTATGCGTTGGTGGTTTCTTTCATTATCACAGGTTGGCTGCAACAATTCTCGTGATGCAGTCTCACAAAACAGTATCTCAAAAATTAGAAAGGGGGGAAAACATAAAAGGTGTGGCTCTGTCTTTTAGTGAAGGTGAAGGGGGTGATAATACCAATTTCCCAGAAGACTTATTTTTATGACCAAATGACCAAATCTAAGTCCTTTATCAGAGAGAATAAGATTATTGTATTTGGCTTAAATTAATCAAAACATCATTCCCTGGGGTTGATCCATTGCTGCAAGTATAAAAATGAGGTTTTATTTGCAAGGAAGGGAAGATATGTTGGTTAGAAAACAAAGAGAGTCCACCATATACATTTTCTTGCATTTCCCATATTCTATATTTAAAAAATACTCTAGGAGGTAGGAACTTTTGTAGGAGGAAAGCTCGAGTAACTGAGATTCAGATGACTAAGAGGAAACAAAAGAAAAGACTGGACTAAAACTTCTGTTTCTGGTAATGTGGTCTAGGTAAATGAGATCAAACATCTCTAGAGAAATACCAAAAAAATAAAAAACTGGACAAAATATTAAAATCATGTCTTTGAAACTATCTAAGAGCTAACAAAATAGTGAACAATTGTGAGGCCACAATTTAGAAGCAAAGGGAAATTAAGAGAAATGAAGTTGGCACTTAGGACCAATGTACCCTAGAAGTGCCTGCCGATTCTGAAAGAAGAGGCAGAAAGGCTCAGAGGCTGAACGGGAACATAACACTTGGAGGTCAGAGCCTTCCATGAGGAGCCTGATAAAAGCACCCGGACGTGGTGCTTTCGTAACATGAAGGACTAGGCCCTAGGAATAAGGGGTAATTAAGAAGTAGACCTGAATTTATAGGGTCTTTAGCTTCAAATTACCTTATTCTTTGACGCTTAGGGAGGAAGATCTGAGATTGCTAGTATTCATACTAACTGTATGGGAAAAGCAAACAATATTTTTTAGACAAAGATAACATAACTTTAGGCCACTAATTACTCATATAGTTTTAACTTAAAAAATTTATACATTGTCATATGTTTTCACCTACTGCTACATGAACTATAATCAAAATATCTCAATGCATGAGGATGAAGATATATAGAATTTAACTATGTTTAATGTGTTCAAGAAAAAAAAGGAAAAACCAAAAATATTGAGAATTATTAGAGATAAGAATTTTTTAAGAGTCGAAGGTAAATTCTAAAATAAAAAACAAAAAATAATTGAAATTAGAAAATAAATGAATAATTTTAGCAGCAAATATTATATAGCTGATTAGAGAAATTAATGCACTGAAAGTTAAAGCAGAAGATATCTTTAATAGAGTAAGAGAGAGAATATAGAAATGTAAAGAGATTGTGTAAAATAAAGGAACTACAGAGAGAACCTATTAGTTAAATTTAATTAAAATACCAGGAAGATAAAAAATATGCAAAAGTAATATCTGAGGCAATAATACCTGAAAATTATCCAAAACAAATGAGAAATATTAAATCATAGATATAAGAAGCACTATCAACAGTGAGCAGAATCAATAAAAAGAAAATTACACATATGTACAACATAGAAAATTGCTAAAAATCAAGATGAAGATAAATTCCTAAAAGCAGCTAAACACAATAATATCAAAAAGTAACTATAATATAATAATTGACTTCTCAACAGAAAAAAGAACTTATGTCTTAAAGTATGTGAAAAGAATTTCTAAGCAAGGATTGAATACCCAATAAAATGAAAGTAAAATATTTTCAGATAAGTAAAAAATCAAGAGCATTTTCAACAATGTACGCGAACTAAAGGAAATAGTAAAAGAAAGAAAAAAACTGTTGGATACATGGACAAATGTATTCATTGGTTAAATATATGAATAATGTTTATGGGCTTTTAAACTGTAGAGAAGTAAAATACTGAAAGCCATAGCATGCAGGTTGGATGAAAGAGCAAAGGTTTTTAGGTCCTTGCACTCTTTAGAAACAGGTAGAAGTCATTTGCATTAGATACTGATAAATTAAGAAAACATGTTTTAATCTGTATATCACTAAATAAACTGTTAATAAGAAAGTATGTATTACCTTATTAACTGAGATAAAAAAGCAATAGTAAAAATCCAAAAATGGGGTGCTTCTTTGTCATTTACACATAAACAAAGGAAGAAAAGCTGATGATGAATCTTAAAAGAAGTAGCAGAAATTATCTGACAGCTTTTAGTATCCATTTGTGATGAAAAACCAAACTAGGAATAGAAAGGAACTTTAAAAAAAAAACAGCTTTTCTTTACCTGCCTTTGAGTCGGCTCTGACTCCTGGCAAACCTATGAATGAGAGATGTCCACAATGTCCTGTCCTCATAGCACCGCTCCGCTCCTACAGAATCTTGCCTGTGGCTTCTTTTATAGAGTCAACCCATATTCAGTCTTCCTCTTTTCCCACTGTTTTCTGTTTTTCCTAGCATTTTTGTCATTTTGAATGGGAAAAAACCCTCTTTATTGAGATATAATGGATATATGATAAAGTGCATATATTGGAAATATCTGATTGTAAGATATCCATCTCCTTGCGACACTATCACCACAGTTAAGCAAAGGATATTCATCATCTCCCCAAGTCTGCTTGTGCCCTGTTGTAATTCTGCTTTCCTCTCCCTTCTCCAACCACCCCAGCAGAGTAAAACACTGTACTCTTTTTGGCTGTTTTAGTTTTGTTTGTATTTTTTAGAATTTCATATAAATTGAGTTATAGAATCTGTGTTCTTTTTTGTCTGGCTTATTTCACTTAGCCTAATTATTTTGAGATTTATCTAGGTCATTTTATATATACATAGTTCATTCCTTTTTTTTACTGAGTAGTATTCTATTATATGAGTATACTACAATTCAATACTGCATTTACCTAGAGATGGATATTTAGGTTGTTTCTAGTTTGAGACCATTAAAAATAAAGTTGCCATGAACATTTGTGTACAAGTATTTCTGTGAATATATTCTTTCATTTCTGTTGGGTGTATATCTATGAGCAGAATGCCTACTGGGGTGTCCAACCTAAGGCCCACAGGCCACATGCGACTCAGGACGGCTGTGAATGCAGCCCAACACAAAATCATAAATTTACTTAAAACATTATGATATTTTTTGCAATTACATGTTGCAATGTATGTATGTATTTATTTATTTATTTTAGGAATTGTCAATTCCCTTTTAGTAATTTTCAAATAAGAGAAAAAATATAATGAAATTCTTGCTTTATTTATTCTAGCAAATTTCAGTGCCTTTATTGAGATGTAAAAATATAGTGATATTTTACTTTCTCCTTGTTATTTAATTCATTGGACTATGACTAATTTTCATTAATAGGAGAAAACATATGCAAAGTATCATAAACCCTATTTAATTTATTTTCATTTTTAAATTTTTTTAAATATATTTTATTGATTATATTACAATTGTCCCATTTTTTTCTCCCCTCTGTTCCCCTCTGCTCTGTACCCCCCTCCCACCATCATTCCCCCACCTTAGTTGATGTCCAAGGGTCATACATATAAATTCCTTGGCTTCTCCATTTCCCATACTATTCTTAATCCCCACCCCATCAATTTTGTACCTACCCTTTATTCTTCTTTTTTCCTGTATCTTTTCCCTCATTCCCCCTCCACCACCTCCCCACTGATAACCCTCCATGCGATCTCTATTTTAGTGAATCTATTCCTGCTCTAGTTGTTTGCTGAGTTTGATTTTGCTTTTGTTTTTTAGGGTCAGTTGTTAATGGTTGTGAGTTTGTTGTGATTTTACTGTTTGTATTTTGATCTTCTTTTTCTTAGAGAAGTCCCTTTAACATTTCATATAATAAGGGCTTGGTGATGATGAACTCCTTTAACTTGACCTTATCTGAGAAGCACTTTATCTGCCCTTCCATTCTAAATGAAAGCTTTGCTGGATAGATGAATCTTGCATGTAGGTCCTTGCCTTCCATGAATTGGAGTACTTCTTTCCAGGCCCTTCTTGTCTGCAAGGTTTCTTTTGAGAAATCAGCTGATGGTCTTATGGGAACTCCTTTGTAGGTAACTGTCTCCTTCCCTCTTGCTGCTTTTAAAATTCCCTCCTTCTCTTTCATCTCAGGTAATGTAACGATGATGTGCCTTGGTGTGTGCTTCCTTGAGTCCAGCTTCTTTGGGACTCTCTGAGATTCCTGGACTTCCTAGAAGTCTATTTCCTTTGCCAGATTAGAGAAGTTCTCCTTCATTATTTGTTCAAATAAGTTTTCAATATCATCCTCTTCCTCTTCTCCTTCTGGTATCCCTATGATTCAGATGTTGAAATGTTTAAAGTTGTTCTGGAGGTCCCTATGCCTCTCCTCATTTTTTTGAATTCTTGTTTCTTCATTCTGTTCTGATTGAATGTTTATTTCTTCCCTCTGCTCCAAACCATTGTTTTGGGTCCCAGTTTCCTTCCCATCATTGTTGGTTCCCTGTACATTTTCCTTTATTTTACTTTTCATAGCCCTCACTCCTTCCTCTATTTTGTGACCATACTCAAACATTTCTGTGAGCATCCTGATTACCAGTGTTTTGAACTCTGCATCTGATAGGTTGGCTCTCTCTTCATCGCTTAGTGGTATTTTTTTCTGGAGCTTTGATGTGTTCTTTCATTTGGGCCATATTTTTTTGTCTCATTGTGCCTGTTACATAGTAAGGGGTGGAGCCTTAGGTATTTACCAGGTCGGGTCAATCCACATCACTGGGTTGTGCCACTGCACGTGGGGGAGTAGTCAGAGAGGGAACAATGCAGCTTACTGAGCTCTCCACCACCTTTAAGTCACTTCTACTGCTACCCACAAGCAAATTGAGCCCTTCTGGTGCTGATTCCCAGGTGGATGGGTTTGTGTATGTTCTAGAATCCTGTGGCTATCTCCAATGAACCCTCTGTGAGGCTGGAAGTTTCTCCTGCCGGCTCAACCCCCACAGGTTTTTTCAGTCAGAGGTTTTGAGGTTTTATTTCTCTACTCTGGAACCCTAGGTTGCACAGTCTGTCTCACTCCCCAGCTGTTCCTCCAGGTTTATCTGCATATCAGTATAGGACTGCCTGCTATGCCAGCCACCCTCTCACCTGCCCTGGACCACCAGCCACTGCCTTGCCCACCTCGGTCCTCCAGCCACTACCTTTTTGCAAGTCCTCTCCACTCTGGCTGCCTATCTTTGCCTTTCCTACCATTCTGCATGAATATTTCTTCTTTAATTCCTTGGTTGTCGGACTTCAATACAGTTCGACTTTCTAGCAGTTCTGGTTATTTTTTGTTTTTAAATTTGTTGTTGTCCTTCTTTTGGTTTGTGAGGAGGCAATGTACATCTATCTATGCCTCCATCTTGGCCGGGAGTCTACATGTCACAATGTATTTAATGTGTGGCCCAAGACAACTCTTCTTCTTCCAATGTGGCCCAGAGATGCCAAAGGATTGGACACCCCTGGCTAGCTCATATGGTTGGTAATATTTAACTTTTCAAGATATTTCCAAACTTTTTAAAAGTAGTTTCACCATTTTTTATTCCCATCAGCAATGTGTGAGAATTTCATTTCCTCCGCATCTTTACCAACACTTGGTTATTTTGAGTCTTTTTATCTTTACGCTTTCTCATAGGTATGTAGTGGTTTTAATTTCTCTAATAACTAAAGATGTTGAGAGTATTTTTATATGTTTATTTACCATCCATTTATCTTCTTTGGTAAAATATCTTTAAATCTTTGCACTTTTTAAATTTGCACATTTTTAAATCTTATTACTGAGTTTGGAGAATTTTTTAAAAATATATATATTCTGAGTATAATTCTTTTATCAGATATATGATATGCAAAATTTTATACCAGTCTCTGTTTGTCTTTACTTCTTTTAACAGTATATTTTAAAGAGCAGAAATTTTTAATTTTGATAAAATGTACCATTTTTTTGCTTTTGGGGATTATGTATTTGGTGTTATATCTAAGGAATATTTCCCTAACCCAAGATAACAAAGATTTTCTCTTATGTTTTCTCCTAGGACTTTCATGTTTCAGATTTAACACTTAAGTCTATGACCCATTTTATTTAATTACTTAATGCAGTATATTGAGAGATATGAAGCAAGGTTATAATTTTTGCATATGGATATCCAACTGTTCTAGAACCATTAGTTGAAAATACTGTTCTTACTTTAATGAATTGCCTTTATATAAGCCTTTGCCAAAAATAAACTGTCCATATATGTATGTGTGTCTATTTCTGGTTTCAGTGCTATTTCTCATTGATCTTTTTGTCTTTCTTAAGGCCAATAACATTTACTTTTTATTAATGTAGCATTACATAAATCCCCAAATCAGAATGTAATAGGTAATAGTCCCCCAAGTTTGCACTTTATTATAGAGTTGTTTTGGCCCAGGTCCTTTGTATTTATGGATTAAATTTAGACTTAAGTTGTCAATTTCTATGAAAAACTTAGTCAAATACAAAGTAATATTTAGTGGCCACTTCAAATGCTTAATGAAAGTTACTGTACATGTAATGAAAATAAACAAACAAAAATTCCATTATCTCATTGAGGTGTAAATGCTGGGTTTACTCTATGGCTTGCATAGTCGAGCATATTTAGCACAGAATTCAAATGTGCATTTTATCAAATTTACAAATTACTGCAGATTAAAATAATAAGTGAGCAATACCATGTGCTGATGACTAAGCCAACCCTTTATATACATTGTTTCATTTAATGCTCACAACAACCAGCAAGAAAGGCACTATAATTTCTTTCTATTAAACAGATGAAGACATCTAGCTTCAGAGAGGTTAGCTGATGTACCCAAGGTCACACGCCCTTGATTTTACTCCAAATCTGACTTACTGGACAGTAGGCTACAGTGCCTCTGGAGCATTGGAGATCCATTTTGATAATTATATGCATGTCTTACCTGCTCTGTACCAGTAAATAAACTCCACCAAGACAGATATACCACATAACACCTTGAACATAATTATATGGTAAGCCTCCAATAAATTTATGAAAGAGTAAATGAATGAAGAAATGAGTGGGTAGATGAGGATGAGGGAAAAAAGTATGAATTGAGTTGAGTGTGAGTCAAACCCATATGAATTGGGTTTGGTGAATGGTGATGCATTTGTCTGTAAGGCTGTTTGTAAGGTTTTGTAATGAATTACAAGGTAAAATATGGACTGCCAGCAAGATAGAGAAGTTATCCATGTAGAAATAAAATTTGACAGTACCAGTTGTAGTAAAAGAAAAGTTTGATGATCTAATAGGTACTGTAAAATAAGTACCTACATAAGAAAACTCAATGATTTAGAAAATACTGTTTGCAAGTTAAAAATCTGGGAAATTAACTAATCTCACCATTGTGGAGACCTTACAAATCATTGATTCTGCTTCTCAGTTTCAGTGCAAAGAAATGGAGCCTCAAAAAAGCTGACAGTCCTATCAAAGGTCACATGGTTTACAGTTAAGAAAAATCCAATAGATTCATTCCCCATTCAATGCTCATTCCTCTACTATACAGTCTTTGTGTGTATCCAGTCACAAATAATCTTATACTTGTTATGAGATGTAGACTAAAAAGGCATTTTTGCAAACAGGACTAATGCCTTCAGAATCTAGAGAGAACTGTGAAGGGAAAGGCCCATTAGAGGAAAGAGGAGCAAATAAAAAGGAGCCTGGGGAGAATCAAGAGAAAGCTGAAAACATGTGTCCCTCCTATTAGCCTTCCAAATAGTTTCAATGAAAGCTGCATTTATGTAGTATTTAAAAAAGAACTAAGAAATTCTCATTGACTTGGGTTGGATCTAATGTGGAATATCTTTCTATAGCAACCCACAGCCATTTGGCCATATTACTTGACTTTATTTTTGCCCAACCCACCTTGTCCAACTAGTTCATTCTATCCTAATGATACCATGCACTGATAATATTTACAACTGGGGACTAGTATTAAGTACTATATTTATTATCTTTGATTTTTCCTACAACCTTGCAAATTAGATGTGATTATCATTCATGTTTAATAGATGAAGTGACAAAAAGCTCAGAATAAATAAGAAACACATCTAAGATAGCATCATTAATAAGATATAAAGCCAGAAAAAAAAAACCGCACATCCTAGTGATGCCAAAATCTTTGCTCTTCCCACAGGGCAGAAAAGACTGACTCAGCTGAATCAGGAATTCTCAGCCAGCACTTACTACTGACCAACTGGTCTGTATGTGTTCTAGTTTGATGGATAGGAAGAGTATCCTTCTTGGATGTCCAGAATAATCAATGATTAGAAAGTCACTCTTTGATGTATAGGGGAGGATAAAAAACCAGGATGATACAGAGTCAGAAAAACACAATAATTATGAAAAATAATACATAACTTCTGCCAGGCACTATTCCACAGACTTTACAAAGTATATTCTTGTTTAATTCCTACAACAACACTAGGAAATGTTTTTATTATAGATAAAGAATGGGAAGCTTTTAGACTTAGGTAATCTACTCAAAGTCACACAGCTAGGAAGTAGTGAAAGTCTTTTT
>CM052539.1:103555472-103584020 GCA_028533065.1 Trachops cirrhosus | reverse complement strand
TTCTGAATTAAGGGGTTAAAAATCACCTAAAATGGAAAGAAACAGAGAAACATGAGAAAATACCAGGTAACTAGAAATTTCACAGGACAAAGAGAACATCACTTTAAATGGTGTTGGGAGAACCGGACAGCTACATGCAAAAAAATGAAACTCGAGCACCAACTTACACCATACACAAAAATAAATTCAAGATGGATAAAAGACTTAAATATAAGTCATGATACCATAAAAGTCCTAGAGGAGAACATAGGCAGGAAAATTTCAGATATTCCACACAGCAATATTTTCACTGATATGTCCCCTAGAGCAAGGGACATGAAGGAAAGAATAAACAAATGGGACTTCATCAAAATAAAAAAACTTCTACACATCTAAAGAAAACATCAGCAAAATGAAAAGGGAACCAACTGTATGGGAAAATATATTTGCAAATAATACTTCAGACAAGAGTTTGATCTCCAAAATGTATAAGGAACTCACATGACTCTACTCCAGGAAGACAAACAACCCAATTAAAACATGGTCAAAAGACTTGAACAGACATTTCTCCAAGGAGGACATACAGAGGGCCCAGAGTCATATGAAAGGATGTTCAACATCACTAGCCATCAGAGAGATGCAAATTAAAACCACAATGAGATAATACTTCACACAGGTCAGAATGGCCACCATAAACAAATCAACAAACAAGTGCTGGTGAGGTTGTGGAGAAAAGGGAACCCTAGTGCACTGTTGGTGGGAATGCAGACTGGTGCAGCCACTCTGGAAAACCATATGGAATTTCCTCAGAAATCTAAAAATGGAACTACATTTTGACCCAGCATTCCATTGCTGGAACTATACCCTAAGAATCCTGAAACACCAATTCAAAAGAACCTATGCACCCCAATGTTTATAGCAGCACAATTTACAATAGCCAAGTGCTGGAAGCAGCTTAAGTGTCCATCAGTAAATGAGTGGATCAAAAAACTGTGATACATTTACATGATGGAATACTATGCAGCAGAAAGAAAGAAGGAGATCCTACCCTTTGCGACAGCTTGGATAGATCTGGAGAGGATTATGCTAAGTGAAATAAATCAGGCGGTGAAAGACAAATACCATATGATCTCACCTACAAGTGGAACTTAATCAACAAAACAAATAAGCAAGCAAAATATAACCAGAAACATTATAATGAAGAATAAACCCACAGTAATCAGAGGGGAGAGGTGAGGGGATATTGCGGGGGTTGGGGGAAGGGTCGTCAAGGAACATTTATAAAGGACACATGGACAAAGCCAAAACGGGGTAGGATTGATAGTGGGAGGTGGGGATGACTGGGGAAGGGGGAGGGGTAGGGAGGAAATGGAGACAACTGTACTTGAACAACAGTAATAAATAAATAAATAAATAAATAAATAAATAAATAAATAAATAAATAAATAATCAGGAAAAAAAGACAGGCCTGAAAGACCTGTAGTACCTTCTGAAGTTCTATAAAGCTAAAGTTAGATTTTTTTACTCCAGATATAAATATGAAATTGTATTGTTTGTCTCTAAAATACAGTCTTTTTGGGAAGAATTTGAGGAGTGCAATTATGTTTATTATTAATGACTAGAAAACCAATTGTGTGATTCACCATAAATGAAAAATGTATGACCATTATTCTGTCTCTGGAGCCAGGTCATATTGAAAACAAAAGTAAGATATGAATCACGGCAAATCTGTGACTGACCTACACAGGAACACTGGGAGCTTCCAACACCCCTCTGGGTGACCTAAAGCCTTTGTTCAAAAAAAGAAGCCTCTTGGTATATTGAAGAAATTTAGTTAAGATTGTAAATACCCTACTCTTTATCTTGACCTCTGTTCCAAACTTAAACATCTCATCATGAATAATCCAGGTGCTTAGGAAGCACTTTCAAACTCACGGGTTCCATGGGCTCTGAAGAGAGATAGATCAGATTTGATTTTGGTCCCATGACTTACTAGCTGCTTGTAACCTGATGATACAGTAGGAACTTGGGTAATGCCCAGTATCCCAGTAGCCATGGGCATTTGGTAATGCCCAAAATGGTGAGCAAAATGGTAATGCTCACCATTTTGTATAATAGAATATTTAGTCGGACACATTGATACCAGAATACAGACTACATTCCCTAGCCTTCCTTGCAGCTAATTCCATTATTTGGTCCCATGTGACAATACTGTCCAGTTTAAATGAAAGTGTTTTATGAGCAATTTCTGATAACTTTCCTGAAAAGAAGTCTGACATGCAAGTATATTTTGCCTCTTATTTTTCATCCTTTCCTCAATCCTATTGCCTTAACACGTGGATCCCACCCTGAATGATTTATCTAAAGGTCACACCCAATGGATGACAGATTGGGGAAGTGATAGCAGTCTCCAGTCTGAAGACTGGCAGCAGACCAGTCTTCAAATATGCTATCCAAATCCTGCACAAACACCTCTGCACATTTACATGACAGAAAAATACACTTACGACTTGACTATTATTTTAGTTTTCCCTTATTTGCATTCAAACCTAATCTGAACTAAGGCAGACAAATTATATAAAATGAGAATAATAATATGGAGCTCAGAGTTTTATTTTGAGGATTAAATAAGGAAATGCATGTAAATATAAGACCTGAATAATAAGTAATAAATATTTGCCATTATTAATGTTATGATAGCACTTTTTGCTTAATGAAGACAATTTTCTTGCCTCAGGCCTAGTCTAAGAATTATGATATTTGAGGTGTTACCTCAAGTTAGACATTATAAGAGTTCCAGCCAAGATGGAGGCATAGGTAGAAACCCTTCGCTCCCTTGCTCAACCAAAAGGAGGATAACAACCAATCTAAAATTAATAAACAACCAAAAATGCCAGAAAATCAAACTGCATGGAACTCCAACAACCAAGGAATTAAAGAAAAAAATCAATCAAAACAACCAGACCAGTAAGGCGGTGGACCAACACGGCCAACTCAGAAAACCACAGCAACGAGGCAGACCATGGGGGTGGGGCTGGCTGCCAAGCTCCTCAGGCTGCATGGGAGGGGCTGACTTAAGGGGAAAGCTGAGACTCAGAGCTGACTGTGCACTACAACAGTTGCTGCAGTGGGAGAAACTCCCAGTCTCACGTGAGAGCTCATGGAAAAGGGTGCTAGAGACAAGCTGGCGAGCTGCACTGTTCCCTCTCTGGCCCCTCCCCCACAGGCAGCACCACAGTGCAGCAAGGAGAGTTGCCCTGCCCTGGTGAATACTGAGGGTCCCATCCCCTTACAACTTATCAGCTGCACCAAGATGAAGAAATATGGCCCAAATGAAAAAACAGAGCAAAGCTCTGAGAAAGAGAACTAAGCGAGGAAGAGATCACCAATCTACCTGATAGAGAATTAAAGCCCTGGTAATCAAAATGCTAACAGAACTGATTGAGCTTGGTTGAAAAATGAAAAAACAAATGAAGGATAACTAAAGTGAAATAAAGCAAAATATTCAGGGAACCATAGTGACAGGGAGGAAACCAGGACTCAAAGCAACGATTTGGAACAAAAGGAAAAAATAAACATCCAACCAGAACAAAATGAAGAAACAAGAATCAAAAAAGTGAAGAGAGTTTTACAAACCTCTGGGACAACCTACAATGTTCCAATATTTGAATTACAGGGGTGCCAGAAGGAGAACAATAGCAAGAAATGGAAAACTTATTTGAACAAATAATGAAGGAAAACTTCCCCAATCTGGCAAAGGAAATAGACTTCCAGGAAGTCCAGGAAGCCCAGAGAGTCCCAAAGAAGTTGAACCCAAGGAGGAACATACCAAGGCACATCATCATTAAGTTACCCAAGATTAAATATTAAGAGAGAATCCTAAAAGAAGCCAGAGGAAAGGAAAGAGTTACCTACAAAGGAGTGCCCATAAACCTATCAGCTGATTTCTCAAAAGAAACCTTGCAGGCAACAAGGGGCTGGGAAGAAGTATTTGAAGTCATGAAGGCAAGAACCTACATGCAAGATTCGTCTATCCAGCAAAGCTATCATTTAGAATGGAAGGGCAGATAAAGTGCTTCTCAGATAAGGTCAAGTTAAAGGAGTTCATCATTACCAAGCCATTATTATATGAAATGTTAAAGGGACTTATCTAAGAAAAAGAAGATCAAAAATATGAACAGTACGATGACAACAAACTCATAACTATCAACAAATGAACCTAAAAGAAAAGAAAAACAGTGAAAACAAAAACTAAGGAAACAACCAGAACAGGAACAGAATCAGAGAAATTGACATCACATGGAGAGATTTCAGTGGGGAGGGGGAAGGGAGGAATGGGGGGAAAGGTACAAAGAAGCAGAAGCATAATTGGTGGGCATAAAATAGATGGAGAGAGATAAAAATGGTATAGGAAACAGAGGACTCTAAGAACTTATATGTACAACCCATGGACATGAATGAAGGGTGGGGGGGAATGCTGGAGGGTTGGGGGGGGGCAGGGCAGAGGGGGGAATGAAGGCGGGAAAATTGGGAAAACTGTAATAGCATAATCAATAAAAAATACTTTAAAAATAGCCCGAGACAAAAAAAAGTTAGACATCATAAGAAAAAATATAAATTATCTCATAGGATCACTATGGTCCTCATACCTTAGGCCATTTCTTTATACTAAGAGATTATTTTGATAAGAAATAAAGAATTGGGGTCTAGACTGTCCAGAAGATAAGAGTATTGTTTTTTTTCTTTCCAACTCATCTTTTCCCGTATTCGTTATCAGTCAGTAAATGCTCTTGCTAGTGAGAGAACATTACACATGACATTGTCCAGTTTTAAGAATTCAGTCTATTTTAAATCAGTTATATTTTAGAGTTATCACTCCCTTGCACCTTAAACTCATTAATAAATTATTTCCAAATTATAACAACGGAAGAATTACAACTGGGGAGGGTTGTGAATTGTAGTAGACTGTTCTGTGTGGCATGGGACCAGCTCCCACTCAGAGATGCACAGGACCCACGCCCACAGATAGGTTCTCCCGTGGGGAATCAGGCCTGCAATGTACCTAGGCTGCTTTGAGTCTTGCTTTTTGCTAAAACTCCCTCACCCTGAATTGAGGACATTTACTGCAAAGCAACTTCCTAAAATCCATGCTAAACCTTCCAAGGACCAGTGTAACCAGTTCAACAACTTTTGCCTTTTCACTTGCAAATATCCCTCTTCTGTGATGTGATTAGCAGCATTGGCTCCTTTGTTTTCTGTAAAAGGTAACCACCTAAAGCAAGCCTGTGCATTGTAAATGAGGACCATCATGTAATGGGCAGGGAAACTCAATAAAGGCCTGTCATGGCAGAGGCCGAGGCTTTTGCTCCCCTTGAGAGAAAAGCCCTTTTCTTCCACCGAATTTGGTAATCCAGGGTCTCATTTTCATCCATAATGACGTGGACCCCACGAGCTGCGGTCCGCATCAGTGAACATGTGTGTTGACTTTCTTGTCTTTGTTACTAAATAATTTGGAATATAACATTCTACTCACCACAGAGGTAGAATACAATAAGTACAAAATGACTAGTACTGGACTCTGAGGTAGAGAAATTGCTGAGAATTACATGAACCAAGGAAATTGGCATTGAAGAGATGGAATTTGAAGGAGGAGCAGGAGTTAGATTAATAAAAATTTAAGGGGGGAATTCTAGATAAAGAGACTGACAAGTACAAAAGTATGGGGACAGAGAGTAAGACAATCCAGAGAATTAATGTGGAGAAGCAGATAAAAGTGTCAACAAAAAAGCGCATTGAGATTGGGACATGAAGATCCTCAAATGGCAAATGAAGGAACTGAGGACTTTAGAGTCAATGGAGAGCAACTGATGGGTGCTGAGCAGAAATGTCAACGCCCCAAACGGTGGGCAAACTAGCGGCAGCAGGCTGGATGGATCAGAAATAGAAGAGATAAAAAGAATGATCTAGAGTTTTTTTTAAGTAGCTTTATTGAGATATAATTCACATACCATAAAATCCATTCATTTGAACTGGGCAAGTCAGTGATATTTAGTATATTCACAAGTTGTGCAGACATCAGCACTAATTTTAGAACATTTTTGTTTTTCCCTTAAAAAACTTTTGCACCCACTTGCAAGCAATCCTCATTCCATTCTCTATCACCTCAGTCCTTAGCAACCACTAATCTACTTAATGTCTCTATAGATCTGCATATTCTGGACATTTCATAGTAATTGAATGATATAGTATGTAGTTTTTGTGACTGGCTTCTTTCACTCAGAATGTTTTCAAGGGTCATTCACCCATGTTGTACCTATTTTATTTATCCACATTTTCTTTATCCATTCATCAGTTGAACACTTAGGCTGATTCCACTTTTATGCTATTATAAATTATGCTATAAATATTCTTGTGCAATTTTTTGTGTAGACATAGGAATGGAATTGCTAAATCATAAGGTCATTTTATATTTAATATTTTGAGGAACTGTCAAACTTTTTTTTCAAAATAGCAATACCATTTTATATTCCTACCAGCACTTTATGAGTGTTTCAATTTCCACATATATTGCCAACACTTCTTATTGTCTGTCCTTTGGAGTATAACTACTTAGTAGGTGTGAAATGGTATCTCATTGCATTTCCCTAATTACTAATAGTATTGAGAATCCCTTCATGTTTATTGGTCATTTCTATATCCTCTTTGGAGAAACGTCTATTAAGATCATTGTGTTGTCTTTTTATTACTGAGTTGTAAGTTATTTAGATATTTATTTATTCTTGATATAAGTCCCTTATCAGATATTTGATTTGCAAATATTTACTCTCACTTTGCCTTTTTACTTTCTTGATGGTGTCTTTTGAAGCACAATATTTAAAATTTTGGTTAAGTACAACTTATCTATCATTTCTTTTTTAATTTTTGCTTTAGGTTTCTATCCCGGACATCTATGTTTATCTTTGTTTTCTTCTAAGAATTTTATAGTTTGAGATCTTATGTTTAGGTCTATGATCCATTTTACATTAACTTTGCTACACACTTGGCATTAGATAGAGATACAATATTATTTTGCATGTGAACATCCAATTGTGCTAGCATCATTTGTTGAAGTAGTAGATTTTTTTTCCCATATAATCCAGATATGTAATAATAAGATCCTAAACAAGGGTGATGTCCTGGAAACCACTAGTACTCAGACTATGAGAAGGCAAGAGAGGGATATCACTGGGTAGCCAGAAGAATAATGTTATTACCATTGATATGAATAGGACATTCAAGGGAGAAAACAATTTTTCATGTAAGATGAGCTCTAATTTGGATATTTGATTTTGCATTGTTCAGGTGGAAATGTACAGAACATCTAAGGAAATGCTTGCTTACTGGTAAGGTAATGCTGGCAATATTCTTCATATAGATGCTAATTAAGTACTCTCCCCAGAGGAAAAACAAATTAGAGATTAAGCAATACTAAAAGAAACAACTTCATGTAGAGAAGAAGAGGTACAATAAAATAGATTTTTTCAAATAATTTATTTATTCATTCTTTCAACAAACATTTATGGAGCCCTTATCATGTGCCAGGAACTACACAAAGCTCCTGGAGCTGGAGGAGGTAACAATACCATGGTCTCGCCCTTCATGAAACTTTTTATCCAGAGTGCAGAGATAGACAACTAAGTAAACAATTATAATACAATGAAAATCACATGATAAAGTAAGTCTGGGATTCAACAGAAAGGATCCATCTCAGTCCAGGTGTGTCATCAGGAAATGTTCTGGATAACTTGTTACCTAACCTGAAACCTGAGCAAAGCAAAAAATAAAAATAAAAAAGAAGATGGGAGAGGAGTAAAGCATTCCAGGTAGATGACAACATGGGCAAAGAGGAGACGAGAATTTTGCTCATTTGAATAAGTACTTAACAATGTCTGATCCAGTCAGAGTACCAAGTCCTAGGAGAGGTGTGGAAAAGCAGGTAAATCATGAAGAAAATGGCTGGCTAAGCCGTCCTCATACCTCCTGAGCTTCTTTCCTTCACCATATAGTCTGATCATTTGGCCTTTACCATTTCTCATTCACCTGAACCAATGCCTAGCTTTAACCTCAGGCTCTGTCTCTCTGAACACCCCAGATGCCCTCTCTTGACAGGTCCTTATGCTCGGGTTGCTATCCGCATCTACTCCATTTGTTCCTCTGCTAGTGCTAAAGAGTAGTCTAGGAGCCATCGCTAAAGTTTTAACTTCTTCTACCATGAGGGCTGGGTAGTGCTATATTTGCAACCATGTCCTGGGGTTTCCTCAGCTGACCCTGAAATTCTAGTCCCACTGTATCACTAACCCTCTTTCTCTTAGTAGGGATACTTACCTCCCCCATCCTCTACTAGATATAGTTTTAAAGGGCAAAGAACTTTAATTTTGACAGAGACACAGCTGAATCCTAATACCAGCTCTGTAACCATTGGCGATCTGGCCATGGATGAGTAAATTTATTTTAGTCTCATTTTTCTCACTTGTAAATCCTGGTAATGCTTACCCAGGGATGAGCATTTCAAATAAGAGAGATATGCAAAATACTTGGCATCTGGTAGTTATTCAATTTATGCTGGTTTGCTTTCGTTCTCATTCTCTAAGTGTACAGTGAAGAGTTTCCCTTCTATGCCTCATGTTTCTTCCTGGGCTCTCCATGCAAGGAATCCCCTCCTCTGAAATTTGGATCTCTAAAGTGCACACCTGTATCTTTCATTCTTCATTATGTCTTGCTTTTTAATAACACAGACAAGCCTCCTCTCTCCCCTTCTCTGTCCTCTGTCTCTCTCCTTCCTGTCTCTCTCCCAACCTTTCCCCTCTCTCACATTGCTCAGCTTCCCAAATGAATGTTCCATACTCACTGCCTCTGTTTCCTTACTACCCTCTCACCTTTTGATGCTTACCATCAGGTGTTTGCCCCATCACTGTTCTGAAACCTCTTTGGGAAGTCATTAGAACTTGCTCAGTGCTAAAATGAATGGCTTTTCTTCTTGATATATACTGTACTTTTAGGACTATAAGATGCACATTTCCCCCCCAAAATTTGGGAGGAATAATGGTTGTTAACGCTGCTGTTGAGTTCTGTTTATATTTACATTGGTGAAATATTATGTTATTTATGTTATTCAATATTTTACCATATTTTTTGCTTCAAAATTTTTTCCCTATTTTCCTCCTCTAACACTACAAGATATGCCTTGACATAAATACAAATAATCAGGAACAAAATCCCTTGTTGTTTGATACCTTGCTAAGTAGTTGTTGCATGTTCTGAAAGTATACACATGCTTCATGTCCAGATTAATAAACTGATTCAGATTCTTAGGCCACCTATAAGAAAGTGGTCCAATCCTTGATACAAGAATTAATGGAAACTTCTACAAATGAGTAATAATTAGAGAATGTGAACTAGAAACAAACAAAGCAAAACAGAAATATAAGGTGAAGTAGAATTTACCTTGGAGGTATGATTTAGGAGAGTGTTGAAATATATGATAGATTTAAAAGTTAAAGTTGAAAAATGGAGGTTCCTGATAAAGAGAGCGCAAGTCAGAAATGTCAGATTTTCACCAGTATATTCTTAAATTTATTTTTATTTAAAAATGATTGAAGATAATTTATTTGTTTTGAAAACCTACCCCTGCCTTTGCATTATACTTTTCCTGGGAAACAGATATAAAAATAGCTCGCTGCCACTTGCAGAGACTAGACTATGGATTTCAATGGGATGCAGGCCTTTAGGCATCCTCCCACTGTCCCATGAAGCACAGCGCTTGTGGGGAAGCCTGGTGGAGGGAAGAAGTGAGAGGAAGAAGGAGCTGGACTGTGGAGGAGACAGATGGCACTGCGTGGGTTCTGAGTGAGTGAATTGGAGGTAAACTGCTCTTGTCACATCCTGATGAACACATAGGCAGTAGCTTCAGAATAAGTTATTGCCACCCTTCAAAGTTCTCATTAGCTCAGCAATGTCAGGTGAAGAGGTTTGGGGCCTTCCTGCGGATGCCCAGGGGAGGACTTGATCTTAGCTAAGACACACTCAGGGGTCAGGTTACCAGCCCAGGATGGTCAGAGTGCCAACATTTGAATCTGAGTTGACGCAGACACAGCAAGCAGACAGTGAGATCAGAAGAGACTGTAAATCCATAATCAGGAACACAGGGAAGAGAGAGTTTCTAAGCTGTGGTCAGTATCAGAAAATATTATCAAATTTGTTCCACAGAGCAATGGAATAAAGCAGAGAAAGTACTAGCTTAAAAATCTGAAGACTGGGTTCCATCAGGTACCACATACTCAATCAGGAACAAGTCATTTAGTTTTTATGCATCAATCATTTTTTTTACCAAGTTCTTTCCTTCTCGAAGCCAGAATGTCTTCAGCAAAATGAATAACGGGATTTTTTTCACTGAAATGTTTTAATAATTAAATGAGATAACCCATATAAAAAATGTAGCCCATAGTAAACATTCAATATATGTTCATTGTCGTTCCTGTTGTTACTTTTATAATTTCTATCTCATAGGGATTCTGTGCAGACCAACCAAATGCAAAAGTATGTATAAGCCTGGAGACTGGCTACACTGGTTCTTCTGCCCTAAGCTTTGCCACCTGACCTATCTACCACCCTTGTTCCCACTCATTTGATGTCTCAGTAAACATCAGTCTCAAGCCATGTAACAAGCTGCTGACAGCCCCAGACACTGATGTCATCAGCAGCGAATTGTCTGAGCAGGCAAGATGGCAATCACTCAGGGAGATGAAAGCGACAGAAACATCAAGGGTTACAAGGGCTACCTTGTCTAGGACACCAGTAACATGCCCCATAGTTGCCCAGTTGAGATCAAATTCAGTGTGGTCAAGGCAAACTCTGACAGTTTAAAGGAAACTTAAATATATGAACCCACAAACACAGACACAGAAAACAAGTATACAAATATACCCCAAATTTGACAGTGATTATTATATCTGGCCAGAAGAACAGCTTTTATTTTATTCTTTGTCCTTTCCTGATTTCCAAACTTTCTGCAATGCACAGGTATTGGTGTTATAACCAAAAAAGATAGAAAACACAAATACTGAAGATTGAGGTCCCTCTAAGTAGACTCTGCTGACATGGAGAAGAAACATAGACCATATTATAGGGGGGAAGGAAGAGTAGGGAATTTGAAGCTGCATCCAAAGTAAATTTTTATTCTTGCATCTTTTTTTTCTGTTTTCACAGTCACTTACCTCCCTGTGCTGAATTCATATCACTAAATTATTGTAAAACTATCTTGCAATTTATTTCCTCACTTCTAAGCTCTCCTTGAGGCTGTCCCTCCCACGCAATAAGAGCTCATCCTGCTGCAAACACCATCAGTGCCAGTCAACCTCCTGTTCAGTCACTAAAAATGATGTTCTGTCACATCAGATATCACTCAACAGTTGTCCACTGTTCAATATCTTAACTATTTATTTGCTGTATTTTCTTCCCCTCTACTCTTTCTCACTAAAGCTTAATAAGTTCTCTCTGTTTCAGCTAAAACAGGGTTCTCAAAGTATTGTCCCTGGACCAGCAATGTCAGCATCACCTGGGAACTTGAAATGCAATTCTCTGACATGTCACAGAATCAGAAACTTTTATTTTTTTCAAGCTATCCAGGTGTTTCTGATAACATGGCTGAAGTTTGAGAGGCAAATTTTAAGCCCTGAGCTCAACTAACCTGCAGACTCTCTTCAAACTTTGCTTGTTCATTCTCACCTCATCACCTTTATATTATACAATACATGGTATGGGGCTTGGCAACGAATCAACTCAGGTAGGACAAACTACATTTCCCAGAATTTCCTTACCTGTAGGTTTCTGGTTAGGCTGGACTACAAGAAGTTTGTGGGCAAGATTTGAAGGGTGAGCCCTGGCTGGTGTGACTCAGTGGACTGAGTGCCAGCCTGCAAAACAAAGGGTTGCCGGTTCAATTCCCGGTCAGGGTATATACCTGGGTTGCAGGTCAGGTCCCCAGAAGGGGGTGCATGAGAGACAAGCACACATTGACGTTTCTTTCCCTCTCTTTCTCCCTCCCTTCCTGGCTCCCTAAAAATAAATAAATAAAATCTTTTGAAAAAAAAAGGATTTGGAGGGTGAAAGTGAAGCAGCAGCCATGTTGTAGCTCACACCTGTCATCACTCATCTGCTGATTCACTTCAGGGGTAGGGGCAGCAGGTGGGTCTGCAATTGCTCCACCTTCTCCTCAATCCTCCTTCACCTTCTTTAACTCCTGGATCAGATGGACATTTAGTGCACACCATCAAGATCAGAGGCAGTGAGACCCACGAGCTCAGTTTGTGGGTTTCAATTTGTCTTTGCTCTCCCTATCTTATACCCATCTTCTCCTCCCCAGTGTATGTCCTATGAACTCCTATCTCCTACATCAAATCCAAAGACAACAGAATGAGCCATTAATGAGGTGGGTGTCTCTTCCCCAGCAAGAAAGGTAAATGGCAGAGGCATAGGGAGAGAGGTTCCCTTGACCCTTACCACAGGCCTCACTAAGTCCTCAATTTCTCATCTACACTATTGCACGTTCTTGAATACTCAGCTCAAATCCAAGTTCCAGGAAGTCTTCCAGATTAATCCCGTTCCAACTCTTTCTTTTCTAATTCCAAAAGACGTGCTGTCCTCTGCATTCTGTCTGGTGATCATTCACAAGCTGTTTCACATATCCTTGCCTCCACATCCAGGTGATGAGCAACAACGCCAGCAATCACATCACGTGTTCTTTTGCCCCCTCCATGCCATTCCAGCACCCAATAAAGCAAATTCTATTTAATGTGTTTTTTAGTGTCACCTTATCTTCCTAGGCTTCATATTCTTCCTAGATATTCTTCATCACATCCAGTATTTCATATCTAGGCTGATAAATTCAAATATATATCTCCTGACCTCTTTCCTGAACTTCAAGCCATATATCCAATTGTCTACTGGACATCTCCATGTGAATATCCCTCATACCATATTTTCATCCAATAAGACTAAAACTGAACTTGTAATTCAGCCAAACCTACCATTTTTTTTTGTTTTCAACCTAAGAGAATTGCACCTCCAGCCCAGCTGGCCAAACTCAAGCTATGACTTTAGTGTTATCCAAGATGCCTTATACTTCCTTTATACCCAAAATGTAATCCTATTACAGAATCATCTAGATTATTCTTCAATTATTCTATCCATACCTTTCCTTGTATCAGGTATAGTGTACATAACAGTTAAAACAATGGACTACAGAAACAGGCTCAGGCAGACTTGAATTCCACTTTTACTGATGACAACTTACCTCAGTTTCCTTATCTGTAAAGTGGAAAAATAATAGTTTTTATCTCAAGTGACTGTTATGCTTATTAACAGACAATTCTTTGAAGCCATTCAGCTGTCATATGGCAAATAATAAATATCAGCTATTATGATTCCTTCTGCTATCACTCTAAGCCAGGTCACTATCTCTTTCCTTGATTATATCATAGCTTCCTAATTGGTTTCCTTGCCACTATACTTCCTTCTCTTCCTTGATAAAATGTCATAATCAATTTCCCAAATACCACTAATTAGTCCCTCAAACTCCACATCTATTTTACAATGGTATTTTAAGTATATTAATGTTTTAGATGGGATAAACTTGATTAAAAAATTTATACGGTCTGAGTGCCAAGAGTTTGTGGGTTTGGCATGAATCCCCAATTCTCACTTTTAGAATTTTAAGTAAGAGAGGCATCAGTGCACATGGATTTCCAGGAACATTCAGGAAGACCCCCAATATTCCTTAACATAGATATGCAATATAGCCATTGAGTTATAAAACAGGTCTGCTTTTCTAGGGCAACACACAGATGTGTGTGACTTCTCTGCTTTTCTCCATCACTCATATTGGAATGTCCTAGGATTGCAGTAAGAAGATTGGCCATACCCTTGTGAAGAGATATGCCTTCCCATAGCAATAAATGATTCTGACAGAGACAGACAGACTTAACAGCTGCATAGCAGATGGCCCTCAGTCATGTTTTAGGTAACTGTTTCAACTGAATATTATAAAATTGGATGAAATTCTGCCAATTTCCCCTTGCAATTATAAAAATGTAGAGTGAGAAATTAAAAAGATTTAGTATTCATTAAAGTGAGTATCCATAATATAGTCTTCACTTACTATTTCTGAAAAATTCTATGTTTTCTTATAACACCAGAGCACTTTATTTGTACTTCTAATGAGCTGGGGACCATACCTTCCCCACCAGACTGTGAATGACTTGAAGGGAATTCTATGTCTGATCCATCCTTCTATTCCAACACCTTGCACACTCTCTTGCTTACGCTATGTACTCACTGAATACTGAACTGATGAACAACCAAAAGAATAAATATGCCACTGAAACTTTCATAATTAAACCATACTTTATAATGAAGTGGAACAAGTCACTGTATAAAGGTACTCTGTGTAAAGCTGTTATGTATAATGCTAGATCTCCTCATTGTGTATCATATATTTTATATATCAAGTTTACTTAATTTAATATAATTCAAAAATATGACAGATTGAGCATCTGTTATTAACCATTGACAGTTGAGGTACTGATATACAAAAAGAAAGAATGAGACATGGTCCCTGTGCCAAATTTCAGTTTCTGTTCTTCTTACAGTGTGATTTACTGACACTCTTCCCACAGAGTGATGGGGTCTATGACCCACCCCCTAATGAATCTGAGTGGGATTTTTTTTACTGTTCCTTCCAATAGAGCACAGTAGAAGTGATGTGACCTCTGAGTCTAGGTCACACAAAGGACTCAGCTTCTGTCTTGCTCTCTCAATCAGGATACTCCCCAGCTTAGAAGCCAGCTACCATATAATATGGAAGCCCAACCTATTCCACGTGGAGAGTGGAGAGACCATGTTAAAGAGGTCTATATGAAGAGGGACTCAGATCCTCCATGAAGGCACAGAATCAACCACCTGACATAGACTTACAAGACTTTATATCAGTTTCTCAATCTTGGTACCATTGACATTTTGAGAAGAATAATTCTTTTGAGTGGAGGAGGGTCCTGTGTATTATAGAATATTCAGAAGTACCCCTGGCATTCACCACTAGATACTAATAGCACACCCCTCAAAGTGTGACAACCAGAAATGATTCTAGACATTGTCAATATCTGCTGGGGAGAAAGAAAAAATCACCCCCAGTTGAGAACCACCACTTTAGATGATTCCAGCACCTAGCCTTACCCCAATTGAGTTACCCCAACTAACTTCACGTGGAGAAGAAATTAGCTGTTCTCACCAAGCCCTGCCCAAATTAGAGATGTGTGAGCAGAATAAATATTACTGCTATTATAAGCCACTAAATTTTCAGATGATTTGGTGAAAAATGTTAGGTAATAGTAAGAGTCCCTTACTTCAAGGGACTGTTTTTTTTTTCCTTTCCAGGGTGGAAAGCTGCTACATAACCAAATAATCACCATTCTACAATATGAGCTTATAGAATCTACTACAAACTTTGGTTGGTAAGGCACAGCTTGAATAGGTGTATGTGTGTCAGAGAGCTCTCTGATACTGATGTCTTGGTCTGTGGCATATGAAGCTATTAGAGCATTTATGTTAACCTAATTTTAATGTATATAATTATATTGTCTTCCTAATTTGCTCATGCACTTTCAACTGGAAGTGGTGAACACCGGATTCTTAAATAACTCCACAGTGTTAAAGTTGCCTACAGTAACACACAGCTTATTTTCCTATAAGCTTCAGTAGATGACTCAGTCCCAGATTATTTTGACCAATTGTGAGATGATGTTCTAAACAGAACTATGGCAGGGTCATGTGTAGTCTGCCTAGCAATTATAAACTATCTTCAAATATCAAGGAAAAAGACTGGGTACAAACTTTGGATATGCGGTGGCTCAATAAAAAATATATGTGATAAATTTAGAGTTTTTTTAAAGAATTTAAAATAAAAATAAAACATGACATTATATATGGAGAGAATTTATGATTTTATATAATTATGATGAGTAATGTGAGCTCCAGAGTGGAAGTTGGGTCTCATTTATCATAATGGTAACAGCTACTTATTGAATACTTACTCTTGGGCCCTGCTTAGTACATGCTGAGATGTTAATCCTCACCAGAGCCCAGCAACTGCAGTTCAGAAAGGTTAAATGATGACCAAAAAGCTCCTGAAGGCTTATCTCTCTGACTCCTAAGCCTTTAATCTTTCCATAACACCTGACCCCTTTATCTTTGTGTCCTCACTAATAAACAAGGTATGCAGTACAAAGATACAGTCAACAAGTTTGAAGTTGTTGATTAAAAATAGCAGGCTGACACCTGTTGTGGGTCAGGGGGCTTGGTTAGAGGGACTGAGCAAAAAACAAAACAGAGAAAAAATTCATGGACATGGACAACGCTGTGGTGATTGCTAGAGGGCAGTGTGTGGAGGAGGGTATAGGGAGATAAATGATGATGAACAGAGAATTTACTTGGACTTGTGAACATACAATACAATGTACAGATGATGTATTGTAGAATTGTGCCCCTGAAACCTGTATAATTTTGTTAACCAGCTCACCACAATAAATTCAATTAAAAGGAAAACAAATAAAAAATATTTAACTGTTCATACAAAAGATAGCTTCGAATCACAAACACAACAGTTCTGTGTAGAAAAGAGAAAACATAGTCTATTAAATGCATCATTATAATGGTAAGTCCATATTTGTTGATTGCCACATAACAGAGGAACTACCACATAAGTGATTATTCTAGATGCTAAGCCAACTGAATTGGCTTGGCTCTGTGCAGTATAACTGATTGCCTAGCAAGTCAGCCACTGAATGGCAAAACTCATCTCCTCTGTAGAAATAGCCTTGAAGGGCCTGCTGTACTACATAATTATTTTCCTGTTTTTTGAAGGGAATGTTGTTTCAGAAATGGGAAATAGAAATCAACATAAGCTCTTTCTCCTAAGGAAAGTGATAAACTGGTTAAGAGAGGCTGAATCTGATGAATGCATTAATAAAATATGCTGCATGTAATAAAGCTAACTAATAAAATTAATTGTAGTTGGATTGTGGCTTGTTATTAACATAGTGTGAGGCCAAAAAAAGGTGGATAAATAAATGAATAAATGATATATAAATAATAAAAATAATAGCCCAAACTAGTCATAGACATTGTCAACTGACATCCAATAATATAATTGTGAAATGAACTTGTTAGGAGAATATGTACACATAGACCAGTGGCAAACAATGGATATTAATACTACAAATTGGTTGATAATTGGCTACTTGAATTAAGCCTTCTTTTCTCTCTGAACTGCTTCCTGTTTCACATGGATTGCTATGTATTTTAGATTCAGACTTAAGAACCATACTGTCCGTGTATGCATATGTGAGGAATAGCGAGAGATAGAAAAAGAGAGGCAGAGAAAGAGAGGGAGAGGCAGAAGGGAGAACAGGGAGAGACAGGGAGGGAGAGAATTTACCCTGAGAGGTGCCTCTGCCAGGTCCACTCTCAATTTTTCATAATGTTATATATACTCTTTCAGGTAGTTTATGGCCCTGATCTCATAGTTTAAAGCTACACAAACCAGAATCTTTTCACCTGAGCAGGAAGCAATAGCTAAGCCTCCCCTCTTCTCTCCTCTCTGAAATAGACTGAAATAGCAAAAGGTAAGGAAGCAAGGCAGGCTTAATAGTTCTCAATCTTGAGGGTGGGGTGCAGTTGTTACAGCATCCTCAGGGTGTGTTTGGAAATGTGTGGGGTCTTTGGATTTGCCACAGAGATAGCGAGCACCAATAGCATTTAACAAATGGAAGTCAAGAAAGGAAAGTATGTTGTTTGGCTTATCCGGCAACATAGGACAGCTTTCCAAGATGAAGAATTTTCCTGCCTCAAATAATATTTTTTTGAGAAATATTTAGCCACTTCCCTTTTGGAACTTCACAGGCCACTTACTTGTTCAATATCAGCAAAGAAAACCAACTTTACCCATAATTACGTATAGGAAATGCACCAGGATTTGGCTGAAAGAAAAGTTTCTGCTCTGAAGCAAAGAAAATCCCTTATGGCTACTTCCAAAAATAACCTCTAAATTCTTCTCAACTTTAATGACAGCACCTGAGTCACCACAAGAAATAAACATTTCAAAGAAGAAAGCCAAGGAGAAAAAAAGGCTAAGATTCAGTTTAACCCCCAAACTACCCCTGTTCAGATGTAAACTTGGTTGAACATGCAGTATATTAACTAAGGGAACCAGGTGGGTTGCAGGGTGAAAAGCTCACTTTAAAGTGCTAAAAAAAAAAGTGTCCCCTTGCTCCTGTCCTCAGTGCTAGGGGTGACTGTACATTTCTGGAAGACAATGTTGTTCACTATGCAGGTGGGCTGAGGATTTTAGCAGATGGTGACAGGATGGCTGTAAAAGAGAAGAGAGCTCTTGCAGATGGTACCCATACTCCTTTTTGTGTTTTTCTTTTTGGAGGGAGAAGGGAGAGAGTTGCAAGATGGCACAATCATGCTGCAAACTTCCAAAGTATTTTTTCTCATATGTTTTCTAAAGTCACCACTTATTATCTTTCACCACATATCACAGAGGAGAAATCAAGCAGGAAATGGAGAAAGGACAACAGGAAAAATTCCTTTAACATGTACAACTATAAATTCACCATCTTGTACTGCTTCTCAGCCTTTTGGCTAAGATCAAGTGTAGTATCTGTTCTTATCAGTTTAAATTCACCATCCTGTAGAATTATCCATCATGGACTCAAAGCCTGTTAGTGCCATAAATTTCTCCTGTATTTTCCTTCTCCAAGTGAAATAAGCTAATTACTGTAACTTTTTCTCATAGGCCATTTTTTTCACTTTTTGGGCAATTATTTTTGGTGCTTGACTTCCAATTATATACATTCTTCTGGAATTAGAATCATATGATTCTGAGATGCTACAAGTTGGTCATAATATTCTGATAATGGCTTGCAAGATGGGAGCTGCCTTCACTGGTAATCTCCTGTTAGATGGCAACATCATCTCCCTTGGCAGTCTTTTCCAAGGGAGAGAAGGTAGGTAATGAAGCCACTCCTTTGTGTAGCTTCTGCAGTGTGGGCATAGGCTTCCCACCATAATGAGTAGCCAGACATTAATTGGGCTGCAGGTCTCTGAGTTTTCCAAGCTTACTCCTTTAGCTCCTGTTGTCATTGTAAAGATGGCAAGTGGTAAGTTCTTTGCAAGCTATTATCTCTCACAAATGTGACCCTAGGAAGTTCATCCGCAAGGATTGCTATCTGCTTCCTTTTCCAATGCTGGCTTTGGGTGAGAGTGTCCCAGAGAGTGTCCTCTGCCTGCATTTTGATATCAGAAAAGGGAGAAAATGAAAAAGGTCCTTGAGTAGGGTTGACACCTTTAATTATTACCCATGATTCATTCACATAGTCACCTGTCCATTCATCAATTTAGTAAATAGATATTAGTAACCTACTATGGGCCAATCCTAGGATGGTTGCCAAATACAAGGCAAACGAGATCAATTTGTGGTCCTGAAGCTCTAGAAGAGGAGGTCAAGAATTATAACTCAATAAGTATGTAACTGTGTTAAATGTATAAGGTCCTATGGGAATGCTATTTCTGCCTGGAGGGTCAGGATCAGAAAAGTTCATAGTTACATCATCATTAAACAGTCCTGAAGGATAAGTGGGTATGACTCTAACAGGGAGCCAAAGGTAAGAGGAGCATACCATAGAGAAGATGGAATCCATGCAAAGGCACAAAGACATGAGAGAACACCCCCAAGTACCAGATAGGTAGGAAAACTGGTTTACATTACAGGTGGTGTATGGCAGTCATGAACATGGGGAAAAAAGGCCAGAAGGAATTGGGACTTAACTAGAAGCTAATCAAGAACCAGCATAGCAAACTGCCACCCTGGTACAAGTCACTCAGCTGCTTTAGTCTGGGGAACTTGGGTTCAGAATGGGGAACTATGGTACAATAAAACAGACTTTACTTTCTTCACAATTTACCTATGACTCTCCCTGCATTATGATGTGGCACAATGTGAAGAGAGCTATTGCTTGGTAGACAATGGGCTTAGTTTCCTCAAGCAACTAGAGAATACAGCCAGGAAATTAAGTGGCTCCTTATGGAAGAAATTTATTGCCTTGGCTACCCAGCACCCAGTCCCCTTCTTTTATGGAATTATCACCCTACATTTTCTTTGGAGAATCATCCTATGCCTACTTTCAGTCCATGTGTGGTTCCATTCCTACTGAAGTGAAGTCTATTACTCAGCTTGGTATATCAGCACACCAAATCACCCTAGTCACAGTGACTGGCTGTGAGATAGGCTCTCAACCCAGGCTGCTCCAATCAAAATAATTCCTGGACTTAAGAGCAGCCAGGAATATTTGTCCTCTTGTTTGTTTGCCACTGGATGCAAACACTGGAACACTTAAGTTCCAGCGTTCCTGCCAGGTACCTTGCCTACTTTGGGAAACTTGAGAATGAACTCAACACAGTAAAAAACAGAGTCAGGAAATGGAGAAAAATTAAGTCTCCCCAGCATATTTTGAGCATCTTGGATCAAGCTACAGTTGAATCCTGGACTGCCTAGAAATGTATGTGCAAAAAACATTTTCCATTTTATTAAAGCCAGTTTGAGTTGAATTTCCTGTCATTTGATATGCAAAAAAATATCCTTAGTGAAATAATGCTAAAATTCTCCATAAACTATCTCTTTAAAAATGTAGTATCTTGAGGGATAGAATATACTGAACATTGAACAGGTGAAGGATAATGGAACAGGATCCATAAAACCTGTTTTTCAGGTCTGGCTTTGCCACTTAGTAGTTATATCATTTGGGGCAAATTACTCCACCTTTCTGAGGTTCATATTTTCTACATCTAAAACACAGATAATAATTCTAACCTTGTCCCCATATCGCAGCCTTGCAATAAAAATCAAATAAAATTATGGAGGAGTAACTTGTCAAATCTGGAGTGTTAAATGAATGAAATAGCTATTAAAGTATTCATTTTTTTAGTGAGCCCTTAAAGATGTTAGTTTCACATTAGAAATCGGTCCCATGTGCCCTGGCTGGTGTAGCTTAGTGGATTGAGCGCGGGCCTGTGAACCAAGAGATCACGGTTCGATTCCCAGTCAGGGCACATGCCTGGGTTGCAGGCCAGTTCCCAGCAGGGAATGTACAGGAAGCAACCATACATTGATATTTCTCTCCCTCTCTCCTTCCCTTCCCCTCTGAAGATAAATAAATAAAATCTTTAAAAAAATTATTAAAAAAAAAAGAAATCAGTCCCACGTTCTCCAGTTGTCTATTAGGTCTAAGGATGTTGACATCCAACTAGCACCTGCCATAGATCATCAGGTTCCACAAAGCTACATGGAAATAATCATTTCCTCGGGTCAGGAGCCAGCTAAGCTTAAAATCTCGCTGTGCCCATGGTAACATGGTGTGTGTTAATTGGCATTATGTTGGCAATCAGTTGGTCCAAGGAAGAAACTGGAAGAAAGCTACGTCTAGTATCTACTTAGATCCTGAAGTGGTTCAAAAATATCAAGTAACGAAAATAAAACAAATCTAAGTGGATTTCCCTTTCAGATTGTTAACCACATTTTCATGTTTTTTAACGTGTTTGGTGTGGTGACCTGTCCTAGAGTGACAAAGTTTTGCTTGAGTACTAAGTACATTCTTTGTCAAAAGTTTTGCTCGAGTACTAAATGTATTCTATGTCACCAAGGACTGCCAAAAGCTCCTACTCAGTCACCCATTCTTCTCAGCAATCTGCAGTTGATCACCTGAAAAACAGATTTTATGGATCCTGTCTTTACAAAAAGGCAACATTTGAACAGAGATATGTGTAGAAGGAAAAGAGCCTGAAGACACAGAAAGAATACCATGTACAAGCTAAGGAATGCCAGAGGTTACCAGAAGCTAGGAGAAAAGCATGGAACAGATTTTCCATTTTTTTCTATTTTATTTTTTTTTATTGTTGTTCAACTACACTTGTCTCCATTTCCCCCTACCACCACTCCCCCCTCCCAACACAGACTCAGAAGGAACCAATCAGGCCAACACCTTAATTTTGGACTCCTAGCTTCCAGAACTGTGAGACAATAAATTTCCATTGTTTAAGCCACCCAGTTTGTGGTACCTTGTTATGGAAGCCCCAGGAAAATACCAGAAATATAGTATTCCACCAGTGAACCTCAGAGATATATGGGTTACAGGACTGGATTCTTACAGTCACACAAAAGGGGTTCTCAGATTATTATAATTTAGATCTTAAAGGCCGGGGTAAAAAACTTAGTACCATTCAGAGAGATGAATCTCTGTTGCATTCAGAGTGGAGTACTCCAGCTCTCCTATTATATCATGGGAGTTAGTTTTGTGACCCAGCTGGAATCAAACTCTTTCATGACATATAATATAATATAATGCAATATAAACCCCTTCTTGGTCAATTTCACTATCTCCATAATTTCTTGCAAGCTATTGGCATTTAATATTAAATAAGTATCCTATGAATTATGCTTATTTCAAGGCCTTTCTATATTTGGGATTTCCAAAAATACCCAGTCCTTCTAATTCCAAAAGTGGCCAAATATGCCTGCCTGCAGAAGATCTAGGCAAGGAAAATAATTTCCTAACAACCTTGGAAGAGTGTTAACAACGAGATGAGGTGGTTCGGTGTTCTCAATGATCTAGAGATAGTATTGAGCATGTTCTTCTGAAGCCTGCTTTTTTACTTGGCAATATATCATGAACTTTTCTGTACCAATAAATATTCCTCTACAACATGATTTTTAATAACTACAGGGATTCCATTGTCAGGAAGTACATTCCATAATTCACTTAACTAATCTTCTATTCCTGAGATAAATCAATGAAAAAAATCAAGATAGTGAATTGAATCCAGAGCTGTGTATGCCCCAAGGACCAGCTTTGTGATCATCTGTTTCATATTCCTCTGTAAATCTCTTTATGGTGCTTTCTTTGTCTAAGAGAGTGCCTCGTGGAATTCCACTCACCAGTCTGTGGGCATTTCTAGGGCATTGAATAAAAACCCTTCTGAATACATCATCTATACATTCACTTAGAAAACAAATATTTATTTTGCACTTAACATATGCCAGGCACTATTCTGGTACCTGATGATAGAGCAGTGAACAAGATGGATATGGCCCCTGCTTTACTGGACTTTAAAAATCTAAAGAGAGTACACAAATAAACAAGATAAATTCAAATAGCTGCTATAAAGGAAGACAGGTGATGTTAAAGAAAATTGATGGGAAGAGAGTAATTTAGATGAAGAGAAAGGAAGTAGCATATTAACTGAGACCTGAAAAAGGAGAAGAGCTATCCATATCAAGAGGCAGGGAAAACATCTGATGTAGAGAAAACAGCTGGGGAATAATATGACATGTTCAAAAATAAAAGTTATCTAGAGTGGTTTCATAGAGTGAAACAGTGGATGACAGAGAAAAAAGTTCAAGGAATAGGCAAGTGCTGGATCTAGTCAATCTTCACAGGACCTGACAAGGCAGCAGGACTTCACCCCAAATGCAGCAAGGACAATGAGCAGCTAGTTTTCAAGGTTTTAACTTGTGAGTGTTGCACGTCAGCTCTGTTTTAAGAAGACCCTCTGGCTGCAGTCAAAATGAAGCACAGGTCATAAAGAAGCATGAGAGGAAGCAGAAAGTGACCAGTTAGCAAGCTACTGCTGTGGTCTAGTAAAGAGATTTGTTGGTACCTTAGACTGAGTTGATGGCTATAGGAATAGAAAGAACTAAACTGGTTCAGGACATACTTTGATAATGGAATAAGCAGGACATACTGATAGAATGAGTATGGGTAGATGAATTAAAGAAACAAATAAAGGATGAAAACATTTTATCATAAAAATTTTTAAACTTGCAGAAATGTTCAATGAATTGAATAACAAATACCTATATTCTCACCACATAGATTGTACAATTAACATTTTGCTATATACTTTATCATATAACCATCTATCTGTCCTACTGTCCATGCATCAATCTGTTTTGTTTTGTGGTTTGTTTGTTTGTTTGTTTGTTTTTGGTGTTCTTAGGATGAAAGAAAAAAATTGAGAACATCAAAACACTTCACCCCTGTTCCCTGCTACAGTTTGCATGGTATTAATTAGAATCAATATGTGGTTTCGGTTCTTCTATTTTTATAGAAAAATTTGCATACAATGAAATGCAAGTCTTAAGCATATCATGCAATGAGTTTTGAGAAGTGCATACACTTGTGTAGTCCTGACCAGAGTTTTAAAGTGTGACACTATTCTCAACTTTAGATAACTTTGTGTTCCGGAAGCTGTCCAGGGCATTTTTGAATGTTTAACAGCATCCCTGTCCTCTACCCACTGGATGTCAATGGCATTACACATACCCTCCTACAGTTGTGACAACTAAAAATGTCTCCAGACTTTGCCAAAAATAACCTGGATGTCAAAACTGTCCTTAATTGATAACCACTTCCCGAATTCACATCATGATAGAGAATATTACCATCATCCAGAAATTTCCCTTATACATACTTTCCCAGGTATATTCTCATCTTTTACCACATAGACTAGTTTTGCTTGGTCTAAACTTCATCTAAGTGACACCATAATTTACGTGCTCTTTTGTGAAAGGCTTTTTTCAATAAGCATATTTTTGAGATTCATTCATGTTGCTATGTATAGCAATAGTTTGTTCCTTGTTATTGCTAAGTGGTATTCCATTATATCTGAGTTTGTTTAGTCATTCCTTTGTAGATAGACAACTGGGCTTTACAGTTTTACACAATGTGGATAAATTTAACATAAACATTCTCATATAATTATTTTTATAGACATGTTTTAATTTCTCTGGGTAGAAACAGAACTCCTGAGTCATAGGATAGGTATATGTTGTTAAGAAATTTCTAGACTTTTTTATAAAGCAATTATAACCTTTTACACTCCCATCAACAATGTATGAGAGCCAGTTGTTCCATATCCTTGTCAACACCTGGTGTTGTCAGTGATTTTAATTTTAGCCATCTTGGTGTTTGTTTAGCAGGTTTCATTGTGGTTTAAATTTTTATTTACCTGATAACTCTAATGTTGAGTGGTCTCTCATGTGTTTATTGACCATTCACATAGATTTTTTACTGAAGTTTATGTTTAAACTGTTTACCCACTTTTATTTTTTATTGTTGTTCAATTACAGTTATCTCCATTTTCCCCCTCTTCCTCTCTCCCTGCCCTACCCACCCCAACCTCCCACATTCAATCCTCCCTTCTCCCATTGTCTTTGTCCATGTATTTACCCATTTTTTAAATTGAGTTGTAGTTTTATTATTGAGTAACAGGATTTCTTTATATATTCTGGATATCAGTCCTTTGTCTGATGCATGTTTTAGACATATTTTATGCAGTACAATTAAATTAATATTAATATTAATATTTGTAAATCTATTTGCCAGTATTACACTTTCTTGATTACTGTAACTGGATAGAACATCCCAAAGCCAGGTTAAGTCCTTCAATTTTGTTCTTCAAGATTACTTTGGATATCCTGGTTCTTTAGCATTTCCATATAAATGTTAGAATCAACCTATTAGTTTCTTTTAAAAATCCTGGTGGGATTATTATGGGGATCACATTGAGTCTATACAGAATATCAGCACTTAGCAGTAGCGTGTTTTCCAGTCAATGTAATAGCATATCTCTCCATCGCCTTCTCTAATTTTTCTTAGCAGTGTTTTGTAATTTTTATTGTAGTAATCTTATTAAATGTATTCCTAACTATGTTATTCTTTTTTATTTTATTTTAATTGAATTTTTTTTCTGAATTTACGTTGTCCTTTTATGCAGTTAAATATAGGAAATGCAATTGATTTTAGTATGCTGACATATCCTGAAACATTGCTAAATTCGTATATCAGTTTTAGTGGCTTTTTTGAAGGTTCCTTAGTCCCTTCTATGTCAACATACATGATATCTATAAATAAAGACATAGTTGCTTCATTTCTTATTTGTGTGCATTTTATTTCCTTATTTTTTATTATTGTAACATCTAGAATTTCCATTAAAGTATTGATAGAAGTGGTAAGAATGGATATCCTTACATTGTTGGTGGTCTCGGGGAAAGCATTCAATTTTTCACCATTAAGAATGATGTTAACTGTTGGCTTTTCATAAATGCCTTTATCGAGATAAGGAAATTCCTTTTATTCCTACAGTGTTGAGAGATTTTTTTAAATCAATGAATAGGTCTAAATTTTTTCAAATATTTATTCTCTACCTATTAAGATCATCATATGCTTTTTGTCCTTTATTAACATGGTGAGTTATAATAATTGACTTTTTAATATTAAACCAAAAATTACCAGGGATAAACTCCACTTGTATTATCCATTTTATGTGCAATTGGATTTTATTTGATAATATTTTAAAGATTTTTGCTTCTATGTTCATGAGGTACATTGGACAGTAATTTTATTTTTTGTAATGTTTTTGTCAGCTTTTCTAATCAGGGTTTTTCACAGTTTTTTAACTTGGGCAAACGGCTGAATAATTTTCAAAGATGGAAAAGATTAGCAAGAACACATTTGGGGGTGGGCTGGAAATCACGAGTTCCAATTTAGACGTGTTTAGTTGAAATCTTATTTAACATCCAAGAGAAAATGTCAAGTAGGTAGTTTTATAAATAAATTTAAAGTTTAATAGAAAGGGCTAGTGAGTTATGTGTGAAAGTTACCGGTATCTAGATGATGTTTGAATCCACTGAAGTGGATGAGACAGCCTACTATAAGAGTGTAAATTGAAAAGAATGCTGAGAAGCTCTGAGACACTTTAACATTTAGAGATTAGTTAGGGGAGTAGGAGACAATAAAAAACTGAAAAAGAACAGCCTGTGAGGGAGAAGGAAATCAGTAGTTTGTGATTCACAGATTCCAGAGAAGGAAAGTGTTGCACATTGAGCTCAATACGATAAGGACAGAGAAGTGACAATGGATTTGATAACACGAAATCAATGGTGACACTGACATTCATCTTTCAGGAGGTTAGAGGCGGGGTGGAATGAAGGTAGACTGGAGTGAATTAAAAGGCAAATGGAGAGTGAAGGAAAGGTGAGGGCAAGTATAGCCAATGTGTTATAGAATTTTTCCTGTGAAGAGTAGCATAAAAATAGGGCAGAGGAAGAGAAGGAGTCAAAAACCAATCAGGAAAGAATATTCCAACCTTCAGACAGGTAAGTAAGACAAAACAAGAGAGGACAATTTCACTTAAAATATGTGGGATAGTGGAGGGAGCTGTGAACCAACAATCAGACCAAAATTCTACTTCCAGCTTCGAAGTTAACCAATTACATGACTGAGGGCAGGACATTTGCCTGTTTCTGAGTTTCAGTTTTCTCACCTGTACATTGATGTTTGTTGAACTGGATATGAATTTTTAAAAAGACAGTTTAAATATTTCCCAACTTCTGTGACTTTTCTGACAGGTCTCATAATGAAAATGGCCTCTAATTTGTCATGCTTACATCTTAAAACTTATGGTAATTTTGTTTTATCTATTGTTTCTCCTAATTGTTTGCTTTGTTTTGTATCATGAAAGTAGAATTAAAATAAGTCCAAGTCTACTTGATTACTCTACAAAAAAGGATATACAGAGAGAGAGAATTCTACTTACATGTAAATTAGTTGTAAAAAGGAGATATAAGGCCAGCATTAGAAAATTTCAAGAAAGTGAATACAGAGCCAGAAGAATTTCCTGAACAGCGTAAAACAGACACAGATGGTTTTTTAGATCCCTTATATTCTCCATTTCAAGTGAGAAGAGAGATAATAAGGGTACTTGAAGGTTAATCACAATCATCCAATCATATCATGGTAGATGAAGCACATTTGATAAACTATAATAACTACTCACTAAAATAACTAGGCCACATCAAATTATCCTGTTTGTTAAGATAAATATATCCGATTAACCATTTTACTAAATCCATGGATTGATATTTAACTAATTAAACTCATCTCTTCTAAAAGAAGTAATTGTGTTGATGATGCAGTGCCATGTAAACAGGACAAGTTGATTTGGAGAGAAATAAAAATTAAATAGATTTTTCTTCAAAGAATGTGTATACTTAAATAGATTCAGAACTCAAGCCATCATTAGGGGTCTGTTGAGTTTCAACAAGTCAATCAATGTGTTGTTTCTTCATTCATTAGACACTAGGTAGGAAACGAATAAATAGAGAGAAAATGATTCTTGTCCTTATGTGGCATCCAATTGAATTGAGGACATACAGCACAATAGTGGCTGTAGTGAATAACAAAACTTTATGCCTAATTTAGAAAAAGACTAGAAAATCAGTATCTGTGCTGTTGAAATGGGGTGTCACATGCATACATGCAAAGGCATCAGGGGAGACTCACAGAAGATGTGAATTTTAACTACATTAAAGGTAGAATTGTGAATTAAAACACATTTGCTTCAAGTGACAAAATCTAACAT